>JAZKJV010001508.1:0-620000 GCA_037367405.1 Ottelia alismoides
TAATAACATTAGAAGAGATATAATTCTTTTCTTTTGTTGATTTTTTTCTAGAAATGGAAAGATCCTTCATGAAAAAGATAAAACTGAAACTAGGATCAATCTAAGTTTTGGATCAATCTCCTCTTTCAGATTTGAGCGGCATGCCCATGTCCCAAAATGAAGATCTTGCTGCCTCCAAAAAGGCAGAAATTTAGCTGTTTATTCAGATCAGATTCATGTGTGGAACCATTTTACGAGGGGTGCCTACAAACTTCCTAGGGTTAAGTTTTGAACATTGAGCCATCTGTGATTCTCTGTACTCCCTTTCTTCTTTCCACATAGTGAAGATTGATTGCTTCCAACCAAGAATGTAGCTCTGTCAAGGCTGAGTTTTGTGAATCCGTGTGTAGCGTTATTGTATCTAATGCTTGTTATTATCAACATAAAGCATGAATTGTGGCATCTGGTTATGGCATTTGATGCTGATGGACAGTTTAGTTATGGCATCTGAAAAGAATTGTGGTGGATTGGTGTATACAAAAGACGAAGGTTGTTCTATGGAAGGTAGATTTCTCAAAAGCATATGACTGTGTGGATTTGCGATTTTTATGGGCCTCCCTACATAGACGGGGTTTTCCTAACCTGCTGTGGATCTTCTGGATGAAGAGGTACGTCACAACCGCTTCATGTGCTATTCTTGTGAATGGGCAAACGGGGGGGGGGGGGGTTACTTCCAGCCTCAGAGGGTTATGCGTCAGGGATGCCTGTTAGCCCCGCTTCTTTTTGTCTTTCTTTTGACGTACTGATGATCATGCTTGAACGAGCAATTTCAGGGGGGGGGGGGTTCTTTGGTGGCTTCTCAAGGGGTGGGGTCTCTATACACTTTCTGTAGTATGCTGATGACACAATTCTCTTTGCGGAAGGTGGGACTGACAGTTGTAGAGGACTTTCGGTGGTCATGCATATTTTTGGTGTGGTATCTGGGTTGAAGGTGAGTACAGAAAAGTCAGAGTTTATCCCTTTTAGACTGTAAGACCTTGAGATTGGGAGATGCTATTCTTGGTTGAGGTTGCCATAGGTAGATCTTCCAATTTGCTACCTTGGTATGCCACTTATTGCTGGTAGGGTTTGTGCTGTTGACTAGTTGGGTGTAATTGGGAAATTGGACTAGAAACTTGTGAGGTGGAAATCTGTCTATCTATCTAAGGGTGGTTGGCTTGTGCTATTGTGTTTGGTCCTGTCTGCGATCCAATCTTTTTTTCTTTGTTCAAGACTTGTACCAGCAGGGATTAGGCGGAATATGGTGGCCATTATGAGGCATTTTTGCTGGATAGCTAATGGGCAATCCAATGGATTCCCCCTGATTGTCTGGGAAATGGTGACATGCACAAAAGAGAATGGTGGACTGGGTGTTCGAAGCCTAGAGGAGATGAACAAAACATTGTTGGGTAAATGGGTCTCTCGTATCTGGGGTGGATGTGAAGTTTGGTATGCAATCTTATCAGGACGATTTATGAGTTGAGCTTTTTCTTTCCATGTACTGAAGATCTTGGGGCTACGCCCTCTTTTTTCTGGAGGGGCATATGTAGGGCGGCAAAGGAATTGCAACTTTATTTAAGGCTTGTGGTTGGTGATGGTACATATTTCCATTTCTGGACGGATGACTGGGGAGTGGTTGGAGTTTTGGGCGATAGATACCCGTGCCTGAAGGCATTAGCTGAGTTTCCGGAGTGCTCAATGACGGAAGCTTGGAATGGACATGCTTTCTTTCCTACGTTCATATGTTGTCTGAACTTGAGAGCGTGGTTGGGCCCACGGGTGGACACTATTGCTGGACATGGAGGGATGGTACTTTCTTCATTGGAAAGGTGTACAAGGCCTTGAGGGGACCCATGGTCTTCGACCCTGGTGACTGTGAGCGGACTGCAGGAGGATCTGGAATTGGAAGATTCCCACACGGGTGAAGGTTTTCATGTGGTTGTTTAGGAGAGGGAGGCTGATGAAAAAAGATAGATTTGCTCGTTACATCTAGGGGGCTGATCCGAGGTGCCCAAGGTGTATGGACAGGGTGTCAAATATTGACCATATTTTCTTCAGATGTGATGACTCTAAGGTGGTATGGAGAATCTTCGGTAACATGGGTGCGAGAACTGGCCGCGTGACTGATTTTTGGAGTTGCATTGGGGTCGATTGGATTGGTACATACAGAGAGAAAGTGGCTTGTATTGCTATGATCTGGGCACTCTGGCTAGCCCAGAATGAGATGATCTTTAATAATGAATGCTTTTATGTGGAGAATGTTTTGGCGCATGTTGAGGTGTTGGGTAGGAGTTGGAACATGTAATTTCTTTCCATCTTGCGTATAATAGGATTGTAATAATTCTTAGTGATAAATGGTAAAGTTTTTGGGCATACACTTATACAGTGCATGCCCTTTTTTCTTAAAAAAAACGTAAATAACGAATTGAAACATCTATGGGATTTTATCATTATTTTCCTCATATACTTCTACTTCCTCCTTATTGAAGCTATTTGAGTATCTTCTCTTTATTTTATTTATTGAGTCCTGTTCGAGGTCTCTTATTTAATTATCTCCACCGGGCTCTAGGGTTTCGTGTTATACAAGAAACCTCATACCATCTTTCATTCTCAATTCTTTCCACATGGTATCAGAGCAACAATCTTAGACTGTGGCTTGTATTCAAAACTATACCGCCACCGGCCAACCCCTTCTCCCCCTTGGCCACGTACACCGTTGCTGTAGGGACCTTCTCCATTACGCATCATCAACTGGTCTCTGTGGACCTCCTGAATCGTCGTTAGACAATTGAAGCGGTTGGGCTAGGCCATATCCGACATATGACCCTCTCCACCATGCAATGGTGGTGTGTGCACTCTGTGCATCTCATTGCAGGACTTCTTGGGACATCATTGCCTGGTAAAGGCGGAACCAGACAATTTCCAACAAGACCATTGCTCGATCTTTTGCACATCATCCAAGACCATTGCCTGGACATCCCATGCCATTACGGAACCCTAAGCCTGGAATTCCCAAGCCTTTGCACCACGCAACATCACAACCATCGTCTTCAAAACAGAGGCATAACACATCATCATCAACTTCGAAACACGGGTACCACGCGGCATAGTCCAGACCATGGCACTTGTGTGTAAGACCTAGGGTGTAAAACAAGGGCATCATGCTGCACATGAGCTATGTGTTGAGTTAAAATGTCGAGTGATTTTTGACGAGTTCTATTGCTATTTTCAGGACATCTGAACGATGCAGATTTTTTGATTGGGGACACGAGAAGAGCAACCTCTACTATCTTGATATACACATTGATTCTACTTTTACTGATGTTTTCCCTGTTTCTGCTGATCCGTTCATGTGGCATTTACGCTCAGTCATCCCTCTGCCAGAGCTTTTTCCCGTATGTTTCCCAAACTATTATCACTGAAGCCATTTGAGTATGAAACCTGTCATTCAATAAACATCACCATGACTCTTTTCCACTTAAGGCTGAGCAACGCGGATTGTCATTTTTTCTTAAGTCCATTGTGATATTTGGGGACCTTATAGGTGGTCACAGATATTTTCTATTTTTGTGGATGACTATAGCATGCCTTCTTGGGTCTATTTAATAAAAGAATGGACATATATTAATTGTCAAGTCCTTTCAATTTATTAAATATATTTCTCTACTTATATTCAGACTATCAGGATCGACAATGCTCTTGGGTTCACTCAACATGATTTGGTGTCTTTCTTTGCCACTTAGGGAACCCTTCACCAAACCTCTTGTCCTATACCTCATAGCAGAATGGGTAGCAAAAATGAAACTTCACCACCTTCTGGACATTGCCTGTACCTTGCTTACGTGAAGGTTCCTAAATTATACCGGGGGATGCTGTTCTCACTGCCACCTACCTCATCAATAGGGTACCCTTTTCAGTTCTCAATGGGGTAAATCCCTTTTTCACTTTGTATATTGATGAGGAACCCTTTCTCTTCCATTGAGAATCTTTTGTTGCACTTCCTTTGTTTATAACTTTCTGACTACTGATAAATTGTCTCCTCGTGCTATCAAGTATGTGTTCATTGGCTATCCTCACATCCTAAAAGGGTATAAGTGCTATGGCCCTGCTAATCATCGCTACTATATTTTTGATGATGTCACCTTCTTTGAACATACTAGCTGCTTCACTCTGTCTATCAGTTTCATACCCTTGGAGCTTCCGCCACCTCCCATTTTCTACAAAAGGAAACACATTGTTCATTCCGACTCTGTGTTGTTACCTTGTTCCTTGTAGGATGACGTGCATTCTTCAAATGTCCCCACCACTGCTGCTTCAGATGATCCATCAGAACTACCTATAACACTACAAGAATAAAAGGGCAATTACTATACATCCCTTGTGACATTTTACTTCCACTGATACTCTATCTAGTTGTGACTGGTAGTTTATAGATGCTCTTATGGCTATTTCTTCTCTTCGTGATCATCACAATGCAGTTCAAGACCATAGTTGAAAAAAAGATCATGGATGAGGAGATGGATGCACTTACTACCAAGGGCTCATGGGATCTTGTGCCATGTCCTCGTGGTGTCAAGCCGATTGCATGCCGATGGGTCTCTATGACTAAACAATCTTTCGATGGCTCCATTGGCAGATAAAGGTCAGGTTCGTGGCAAATGAATCTACTCAGACCTATGGTGTGGACCATTTTGAGATATTGTCTTCAGTGGCTTGAATGTGGTCAATTTGCATTATTCTCTTTGTTGCTGCCAATAGAAATTGGTCCATATTCCAGCTAGATGTAAATTATGCTTTTCTATATGGTGACCTCGAGGAGGAGGTCTACAGTTCTCCGTCAAGGAGGAGTGTATATGCCAACTCCATAAGGGTATTATGGCCTAAAGCAGAGTCCACGAGATTGGTTTGATAAGTTTACCTCTAAGATCCGTTCACTTGTCTTCCATAGGATGATATCTGGTTACTCTGTGTTCGTGAAATGAAGGACTTCTAGCGCCGTGATACTGGTCATTTATATTAATGATATAGTGATTAATGGTGTTGATGAAGCATACATTCTAGAGACCAAGGCCTTCCTCCAAAGGTGTTCGTCACCAAGGACCTTGGTCAACTTAGATACTTCCTTGGCATTGAGGTGATACACACTACAAAGGGACTGCACCCATCACAATGGAAGTATTGCTTAGACATTCTTACAGAGGATGGCTTACTTAGATGCAAACCATCTTCCATCCCAACGGAATTGCGGAAACTTGCTACATCCACTGATCCTGAGTTTGAGGATGCTGCACAATATATAAGCCTAGTAGGCAAGCTGCTCTACCTTACTGTCACTAGGCTGTATATATCATATGCTGAGCAGAGCCGACCAACACATGTAGAAGCCTCATTACAGTTATTGGAAGGATGTTCTTTTGATCCTTTAATACTTGAAGGAATCTCCAGGAAAATGCCTGTTCTATGGGGCCAATAGTTACACTGACTACACTGCCTACACAGATGCAAATTATGCTAGTTCTCTTGAGGGCAAATGATCTACCACATGTTACCACATGTTATGACATGTTTGTTGAGGGGAACGTTGTTACATGGCGAAGAAAGAAATAAATAGTTCTCTAGATCGGGTGCAGATGTTGAATACATGGTGATGACCCAAGCCATTTGTGAGAATACTAGGTTAGTATCCTTTCTACATGAGCTTGGACTTCCTAATACTACTCTCGTCCCTCGTTACTGTAACAACAAAGTCCCATGCATAAATTGCCACCAATCATTTGAAGGCTCATGATTAGCATTACAGAAGATGCATGTGGATCCTTTACCTTCCCAAAGAGATCCAAATGTTCAGAAGCATCTGTTGGATTTCAACAAGAAGTTTACCCCTACATAATCAAGTCAAGTTCCTGGAGTAAAAAACAATCACTCCACATGTGGTCACACCCTACATAGTTGTTTTTGACATATGCCAGGGAAGGTGGCAACTTTCCATCATGCAAAATATCTAATACCTCTTATCCATCATATCAACATTCAAATGCATAAAAGGTTCAAGGCCCAAAAGGGAAGCTTTGCGTTTTGCATGCAGAGACATTCCAAATCCCTTGAAGTCTGCTTCAAAAGCCAACAATCTTGGTGCCGTTCTCACTTTCCAAAGAGGCGTGCCATCAAAAGTATGAACTCGTCGCTTCTCTCGACCTGCCGACGATATGTTCAACATTCACTGCCTACTTAATAAGTGAAACCTCTAAGTTCGACCCTATGTCCTCATCGTCCAAACCGTCCACCGATACAGGGAAAATTGAACACGTATGATGAAAAGACGTCTTAAGAAGGACAATGCTCGAGTTCCCGTTGAACTCAACAATGACAATCATGGAATCATAGGTGAATATACCATTGAAGAGTAAATGCACCATCACACCAAGTTGTGCAAGCATCAAAGATGTGCATGCGGCGGCGTTGCAAAGGCATTCCCTTTACGATCAATCAACAACGATGCTTGCAAGAAAAAATCTCATCACTCAAGCACGGTCGACACCAATTGAAGCTTGCTACATCCATGGTTGACTCTTGCAGTTACAATAGATCCCAGATGTTTGATGTGTTAAGCCTTAGATGCAGATCAACATACTTCCTAATGAACGTTGCTAAAAAGAAAGCCTTGAACCTCTCACCTACACGAGTCGATGCCTCCTTAAAGCTACTGACATCGTCCGACATGCCCCACTCTAGATACCCTTCAATACTAGGCATCATCTTCACCCACACAAATAAAGTGGTCCTGGCTCTTTCTTATCCCAAACTCCGTGTCCCCCACTTGCCCCCTTCTGACCACCTTCTCACCGAGGTTTAAGATATCATAATATATCGATTATATCATCGATATATCGATATCGACGAGATAGAGTTATTAATATACATATATATATATATATCCTTTTCTAGGATATTGACCGATATCTCGTAAGATATCAGCGATATATCACCATATCGAGCCACATCACTAAAAAATAATAGGTTTCAGTACAAACTTTCTCGGATATCAATCGATATCACCGATATTTTACTGATATTTATGTATATCAATGGTATTACCTATGTAAACTTGATTTCACTATTTCTTTAACTACTACTATTAAAAGACATAATGTTTTATATATTTTGTTTTGGGTCGGGGGGCTATCAAGAATTTCAACTCCGACACATCATTTTTTAGACTGAATATATTTTTTCTGTATCCAAAATAATGGCACTGCCTTGCACCCTCGTAGGGGAGCATACCTGCACCTCCTAAACCGGTCTGGTAGGGTATAGTGCGACAAGGGGGTGCATATAACAGTTCTTCAACCGGAGGACTTCTCCCCTTTTGGCAATGAAGATGAAACAAGTTTAATACTGATCAAGTTAGAATCACTACTCCAGACTATACATCCCAATTAATACTAGTAAGTTAGTAACTATTGGTAATCTAGTGATCTGTAAACACAGACTCATGACATACTCCAATCAATAGTGCTTTCTTTAGTTTAGTTAGAAAAGTTTTATTTCTAATCAATTCATCTTCTTTCATTCAAAATTATTATCATTATTATGAATTATGTTCTTCAAAAGCTACATGTTATTATGCTTCTATTTGATTTCCGATAAAGCTCAACATTTTAATTAGGAATAATATGCGATGCAATATAAAATAATCTGCTAAATACATGTCTTTTATGTCATTAAGTTGTTTTTGTTTTAATTTCATCATTTCATTTCTAATAATACTAAGCAGTTAGCAATCATCAACATGCAACTATTACTTGGCTGCAAGTAGTATGTGCAGTATAATGTATAGTTGTGTGCTAAATACACCTCATTCTTGCATATAAGTGTGTATTTTTATGCTATTTATTTTTTTAATAACTAGGATGATCTTAATTCGTAAAAAAAACATTTTTGCGTCATTTTCAAGATTTTCAATGTTGATATATCCCCGATATATCTTTTTATGAACGGACCGATATGTTATTCCAGGGAACCCTCTGGCTCTCTTATATAGGGAGAGACCCAAAAGGTAAATTACATAATATAGATGAAAGAAAAAGAATACATAAACCATACTATAACATAAAAATATCTCTACACCCCCCCTCAAGATGGAGCATAGATGTCGATCATGCTCAGCTTGGATGAACACTTTTGAAAGGGTCCTCTAATTAATGCCTTGGTGAGGGTGTCAACAATCTGCTCCCCTAAGTTGACATGAGATGTAGAAATGAAACCTTTTTGGATCATATCCCGTGTATAGCGACAATACACCTCAATGTGCTTCGTTCTCTCGTAAAAAGCAAGATTATTAGCAATGACTAAAGTTGCCTGGTTATCACACTGAAATTGCGTAGGAAGCGATACATCAATGCCTAGGTCAACTAGAACAGACCTGGCCCATATCATTGCTGTGCTCCCTTGTGCCATAGCTATGTATTCAGATTCGACACTAGATCTGGCAATAACTGTCCGTTTCTTGCTCTTCCAGGACACTAGAGAACCACCAACAAATATCACGAAGCCTGAAGTGGATTTCCTGTCCTTCAGGCATCCTTCATATTCTGCGTATGCATAAGCTGCGACCATAAGGGATGCCCCTCTTCTGAATAATAACCCTACACCTGGAGATGACTTTAAGTACATCAAGATCATATAGACTGCATCCATATGCACGTGCATAGGTTGCTCCATGAACTAACTGACCTGATTAACATCAAATGAAATGTCTGGCTTGATAATGGTAATATAAAGAAGCTTCCCCTCAAGTTCTTTGTATCTTCTCTTGTCCACTTCTTCTGTATCATCATCTTATAGCCTCATGCTTGGATCCATAGGAATAGTTGCAGGTTTACACCCAATGATATCTGTCTCAGCTAGAAGATATGTAACATACTTTCTTTGGGTCATTACCAGACCCTGCTTGTTCATGACAGAGTCTAATTCTAGAAAGTACCTTAGGGTGCCAAGGTCCTTGGTGACAAATTGTCATCCAAGAAATCCCTTTGTCTTGCTAATTCCCTGCACATCATCTCCTGTAATGATGATATCATCAATATATACCATAATAACAATAATACCTCAATGGGTCTGTTGAACAATGCATTCGACCTTGTGAATCCCTACTGCTCAATCAAGTCCGAGAGCTTTTGGAACCATGCTCTTGGGTTCCGCACGAGACCTCATGAATCCCCTTGTGAAGTTTACACTTGTTGATACTCCCCCTCAGCAGCAAACCCATGTGGCTGCTGCATGCAGACTTCCTCATGGAGATCGCCATATAGGAATGCATTCTTCACGTCAAGCTGAAACAGATGCCAATCATGTACAACAACAATAGTAAGCAGAATCCAAAGAGTAGAATGTCAAGCAACTAGAGAGAATGTGTCCAGATAGTCCAACCCATGCAACTGGGTAAACCCACATGCAACCAACCTGGCCTTGTAACGATCAATACTACTATATGCTCAGTGTTTCACAGTAAATACCCACTTGCAACTGACAGTAGAGGCTCCCAAAGGAGTTGAGACCAAACTCCAAATGCCACATGACTGCAGCATGGCCATCTCCTTTTCCATGACAAGACACCACCGACTATCTTGTAAAGCCTCCTGATAAGTCCGCAGAATTTCCATGGCTGAAAGTGTAACTGCAAACTGCCTGAAATCCAGAATCAAGCGGTCAAACGAAACATGTGAAGCTAGAGGATATGATGCACACGTACTTCTCTGCTCCTTAACAACAATAGGCACATCCATATCGTTGGGGATCTCCTAAATATGTATACCGGCCTCCTATAGAGGCACCTGCTCAGACGGTGCAGTAATAGACTGTAAAGAAAAATCTCGAGGGTCGTCAATAGAAACAATATGCTTAGAACATACCTGAGGCATGCTGGATGACTGAGGGCCATGGCAAAGGAAGGACAACGAATGTAGAATCGTAGCAAGAACTGACAAAGGGTACTAGGTGGTGGTGGTGGTGTAAGAGGATGCTGCGGGGATGGAGGTGGCGATACATCTAGTGGAAGTGGAGGGACAACTGGTGCAGATAGAGACGGTGAGACAGAAGGAGGCAGTGGCATATAGACCTCCTCTTTAGTATCAGATGGAGCTAATCTATCACATGTGTGAAAAAAATACATTATAGACTCAAAAAAGGTGATATCAATGTTGATGTAGTACTTCCTACGAAGAGGATCATAACATATGGCCCCCTTTGTGTCCTGGAATATCCTACAAAAACACATTTGACTGCTCTAGGAGAGAGATTGTCAAGACCATGTGACAATCGATGCACAAAAGTGACTGAACCAAAAACACGAGGAGTGAGTACGAACAATTCCTTCTTAGGAAAATCAAAGGAGAATGGAATTTTCTCACCCAACATAGATGAGGGCATGTGATTCACTAAGTAGCAAGCAGTAAGAATCGCATCACTCCAGAACGAATGAGGAACATGACTCTGAATGAGAAGAGTTTAAATCACATCAAGCAAGTGGCGATGCTTACATTCAACAACCCCATTTTGTTGGGACATATAAGAACATGAAGTTTGATGAACAATGTCAAGAGATGAGAAGAACTGCGAAAGCTCATGAGTACAATATTCCAAAGCATTATCAACTCTCACAAATTTAACTATATTGGAGAAAATATTCTTTACGTCATTTATGAAAGATTTTATCATAATCCCATCTTCAGACTTATTCTTTAGCTAGAAAACCCATGTCAACCCAGAAAAATCATCTATAGCTACATGATAAAATCTGTATTCCTGGTGATCATGGACACAACTCAGACCCGAAATGTCTACATGAGTCAAATAAAAATGGCAAATACCGCTAAAAATACGTTAACCATGGTAGCGTTCCTGTACATCTTCTGTTGTTCAGAAGTTGCTGCAATAGGCATGAAGCTATGAAGCTTCTCAAACGTGCCAGGGACATATGTATGCAGAGAATGTAAAGGATGGCCATTCTGCTTGACTGTGAATATGTCATGTTGCTATTGTAGGATCTTGATCTCATTTTTCGCGTGTGAATACGTAGCAGCAAGAATGTCCCATATCGCCTTGACGGTGGGCTAGTGCAGAACATTATTGGCAATCTCTACTGTGAGTGTACCGAACAACCATGCATATGCATAAGTATCGTCAGCTTCCCAAGAGGCATTCGCCCTGGTCTTGTCAACCGGCTCCTCTTCGGTAAGAATATGTTTCTTACCTGTATATTGCACCATGCTTATGAATTACTTGGCCCATAATTCATAATTCGCCCCGTCCATCTTCACAATTGGCATTAGACCTCGAAAAGTGTATGTGGCGGGGATATCAACTTTGCTTTCTGACATATTGCCAGATCCAAAGACTGGCATTTGTAGGCCAAAAGAGTTTGTCTACACAGACATGTAGGGAAGTGGTTGCACGTGTAAACTCAAGGTGCAACCATTCCCATCAATCTTTGACGTGCCTTGTGTCGACGAGTAATAGATTTATTGTAGGTGACGACCCAAGGGGTTATGGTAGTCACCGGAGCCATTGGAGCGACCACACCCGTTGGTTCGATAGCTGCTGGAGCGGCAACAACCACCGGTGTGGCCGAAAGTGGCGGTGAGTGGCAGCAACCGCGTGCTGTAGTAGCAATGGTTGCGGCAACAACCACATGTGGTGCGTGGCACTGCTGTAGCGAGGTCACAGGTGCTGCGGCGGTAGCTGCTAGAGGGGCAACGCTGCCGGAGGGAGAAGAAGAAGAAAAGGGGTTATGGGTGGTGTAGGGTTTCTAGGGTACACGAGCGCTGGTCTAGGACCGCTGCTCTGATACCATGTTGGTAGAAAATATGAATATATTATTCCAGGAAACACTGGAGCTCTCTTATATAGGGAGAGACCTAAAGGATAAATTACATAATGTAGATGAAAGAAAAAGAAAATACATAAACTGTACTATAACATAAAAATATCTCTACAATATCGATAGCAATATTTCAAACCTTGCTTCTCACTCTCGCCCTCTCTTGCACCTACACCTCCACAAGTGGCATTTGCAATTATGGAAGAAGTATATGATAGTATGTAGTTTCATATGGCTTTTACCAATTGCGTCCACTTTTCTTATTTTGGGCTTCCTTCATTTATTTGTCCATCTGACATGTTGATCATGTTCTGTCTTTCAGGCTATGCAAAGGAGGAGAACTATTGGATAGGATACTCTCGAGGTGCTTTTTACTTTTACATACTAGTTGTAAAACACATTTATAGGCAATATGTGATAACATGACTGCATGTGATCATGGTGGTGCTTCCAACAGGGGTGGAAAATACAATGAAGAGGATGCCAAGGCTGTAATTGCACAGATTCTGAGTATTGTTTCGTTTTTCCATCTGCAAGGCATAGTTCATCGAGATCTCAAACCAGAGGTAACATGTGAAGCTTCTGTTTGGTTCCATGTTGCAGTTTCTTTTGCCGTTTTGAGGTGATGAAAAGGGATTTTCACAAATGATTACGGAAGTTAACATTATAGTAACATTGTGCTTTACACATAAAAAGTTGTTTCTTTATATGCAATGTATCCGAATATCTGATGACTATCTTTATGACCATGTTGCAGAATTTTCTATTTAGTACCAAAGATGATAAATCCCCCTTGAAGGTTATTGACTTTGGATTATCTGATTTTGTCAAACCAGGTATAACCACAATAAATCGAGCCCTTTTAGTTGAATTAATTTGAGCCTTTTATCTGAATCGAAATGCCCGATATATTGAGCCCTTTTAATTGAATTAATTTGTGTTTAAATTTGGGTGGCCATATGCAGATGAAAGACTGAATGACATTGTAGGCAGTGCTTACTATGTTGCACCCGAAGTGCTACATAGGTCTTATGGTACTGAGGCCGATATGTGGAGTATTGGTGTCATTGCATATATTATGCTCTGTGGGAGTCGTCCTTTCTGGGCACGCACAGAATCTGGTATATTTCGAACTGTTTTAAAGGCAGAGCCTTGTTTTGAGGATGCGCCGTGGCCCTCATTATCTTCTGATGCACGTGACTTTGTAAAACGGCTGTTAAATAAGGATTACCGCAGAAGATTGACCGCTGCTCAGGCACTCAGTAAGTTGTATAGTTGCAAAATAGTTTAAGATGTTTTGGTCCACTGTATTTATATTCTTATCATTAACCTTTTGAATTTCTGACGATCAGATCACCCTTGGATATATGGTTGTCAAGATGATAAGACACCTTTGGACATGATCATTTACAGGCTGGTCAAAGCTTACATAGGTTCAACATCCTTACGGAAATCAGCCTTGGGTGTATGTTTCTCCCCTTGTTCCTGTAAAATTACTTCAAATTTTAGTTTAGGATATGCATCTTTTAAATCTTAATAGTGAAACAACATGCACCATCTATCTTCTTTCTGCCTTTACATTTCTTGATTATCAATATCCTTTGTCCTCTCTTGCATCATTCTTCACTTGGGTATTGAAGGTTCATCTAGCTTGCTTTCAGTTTTATTGCATCTTCTCATCCATAGTTCATGTCTATCTCTATATGGGAGTGGTTGAAACAATAGTTACGACATATTACTCTACCTAATTGGAAAACAAGTTATTCTACCTAATCGAAGTGGTTCAAGAAACATGTGACTGTTATTTGTATAGTTACTTGCAAGGTTTTAAATCTCGATTTTGATTTCATTTCGAGATGGTGAAAAAACAAAACAACGAAATTTCGCCAATTTCGGCCAAAATCAGACTAGATTTGTGAAGGAAGGATATATATCGAGATTTTGGTTTCGGTAGGGTGTCGAAACCGAAATTTCGACGAAATTTCGTCTACATTTCGCGAAATTTGGAACCCTGGTTACTTGATCACAATACTCCTAGGTCACAAAACTCTGCGTTATTCATGCGTTACCCAGTAAGACAACCGGTATCTCTTCAGAGCTTTAGCTTGTAGACATCTTCACATAAGTTCTTTGTAGAAAGAGGCATTTGCTTCTTACTTCCAAGTTACGAGTGGCAAATGAATATGCACCTACTTAAGGAAGAGTATGAGAAACACTTGTTTTTCCTTATTTCTTTTCATTTTTCTTATTTCTTCCACATTGGCTACTTTTGTAATATTATCCTTAACTTAAGACTCTCCATTTCCTATATAAGGGGGATTTAGGATTTCATAATAGTTATAAAATCAAAATTGCGGAGAGAAAAGAATTAATTGATTCATACTGAGGCCCACGGGTTCACTTACATAGGATGAGAAACCTGTTGGGAAAATTGCATAATAGACCGAAAAGAAAAGAACTACATAAACATGGAAAGATAAATAGTTTCTCAACATTCCCCCTCATGATTGAGCATAGGTATCAATCATGCTCAGCTTGGAACAACACCTCTAAAACACCCCTTTGACTAGGGCCTTGGTAAACACCGTAGTCTGTTCCCCTGAGCTGACATGGGACGTAGAGATAAAACCCTTCTGAATCATGTCACGAGTGTAGTGACAGTCAACCTCAATATGCTTGGTCCTTGTAGGGATATAATCGTGTCTTATGTACTGTTTCTCTATTTATCTTTACTTATGCATGTCGTATGTAGTTTACCCATAGGTCTCTCCCTATATAAGAGATCCCAGAGTTCACATGGATACAACTCTTTCATTTTTCCCAACATGGTATCAGAGTGATGGTCATAGGCCAGAGCTCTAGTACCAGAAAAAGCCTATTCCCTCCTTCAAGCCTACCTCTTCCTCGGCGGCGGCGCAACCTTCCCTCCCTCCTTCCTCGATGGCGGAAATACAACCCACCCCCTCCTTCCTCGGCGGCGGCGGTGGTACAGCCCCCCCGTGGCGACAACACTCTTCCATCCATTGACGCTTTCAGAGGTTCAGTGCTGATTGTCAAGATGGACAGGACGAACTACGAGCTTTGGGCCATGCAGTTCATGAGTCTCATGAAATCCACAGGTAAGTAACATATTCCTACCGAGGCGGAGCCGGCTGAGAAAACATGGATTAATCCTCATGGGAGGCAGCTGATGCATATGCCAAGGTCTGGCTTTCTGGTACATTGGCGATTGAGATTGCCACTGATGTGTTACATCAGCCCACCGCTAAGGTGATGTGGGATATCCTTGTTGTTATTCCCAGGCGCAGAGTGAGACCATGATACTGTAGCTACGACATGATATCTTTACTATCAAGCAGAACAGATGACCACTCCATTCTATATACACATCCCTGCAAGGGATATTTGAGAAGCTGCACAGTTTCATGACCCTCACATCTACTCCTAAGCAGCAGAAGACATATAGGAATGCTACTATGGTTAGTGTCTTCCTTGCAGCACTAGACCCTGAATATGAGGTGGCTCGTTCATAGATTATAATCGATGCCACTATTCCTCCTATGGAGGAGGCTTTCAGAAGACTCAGTAGGATCACTGTCCCATCTACTACCTCGAGTCAGACTTATTCTGCGATGGTAGCCTCCCGCGCTAGGGGGCTCTTCTCAGTTCCGTGGACGTGGACCTCGTGGTAGAGGAGGTTGCATTCGTCAACCATGCTCTTATTGTCATCGTCTTGGCCACACAAAGGATACATACTACTCCAAGCATGGCTTTCCTGCCTTGGCTCGTATAACGGAGCAAGTAGATCCTTGTTTGTTGCTTCTTCGGATCAAAGATATAATGACCTCGTTGCTCGACTAAGGGACATTATGCCTTCGGGGAGCTCCCTTGACTCTTCGCCTACTCCAGGAGGTCACTCAGATGTTGCAGCTTCTGCCTCCTCTAGTACCTCAGGTAGCACCTATGCTCTCACTACTAGTCATAGTTTCGACATTACAGAATGGATTATGGACTCTGGAGATGTAGTGATAGAAATCAACTTGCAGCCTATAGACAGGTACCTCCAGGGAGAAGTACTGTTTTCATAACAGATGAGACTTATTCCCCAATCATAGGACATGGGGAGATCAATTTGACTCCATCAATGCGTTTGCAGAATGTGTTGCATGCACCTGACTTTTCTATGAATCTATTATCTATTAGCTAGATTACGAAGGATTTACACCATCGAGCTATCTTTGATCTATCATTTCTTATTTTTCAGGACATACTTACGGGAAGGGTGATTGGATGTGGCCGTGAGCAGGGTTTCCTTTATCGACTGGTCTGAACCCCCTATGTTGGCATATCTTCCCAGTCTCCTGGATCAGTCTCTCCTTTCACGTAACACCTGCACTTTGGTCATCTTCCACTCCAGAAGATGTGTCATGTCTTGCCTCGGATCTCTCCTCACTCTTCCTTCCAGTGTGAGGCTTGTCAGTTGGGAAAGCATCATCGATCTGTTTTCCCTAGTCGTCAGAGTCGGAGCAGTCATTCACTTTTTGAGTTATTTCATATTGATATTCGGAGTTCAAGTCATGTTCTCGATCACCAGGGCACATGTTTTACCTAGTCGTAGTTATTGACTTCTCGCGTTTGTCATGGGTGTTTCTTTTGAAGAATAAATTTGATGCAGGGATGTTATTAAAACTTTTATTAATGCAGTACAAAATATTTTCTCTTTGTCTGTGATATTTATAAGAACTGATAATGCTTTGTGTTGAGGGAAAAAGAATTCATATCATTATGAGAGGCCCTAGGGTTCTCTTATATATGAGAGGAACCTATTAGGCAAATTACGAGAAAGTGAAGAAAAAAATAGAAAATAAGAAAACAATAATAAAGAAACTAATATCTCAACATTCCCCCTCAAGCTGGAACGTAAATATCGATCAGACTCAGCTTGGAACAACATCCCTGATAAGGTCCTCTGACTAGGTCCTTTGTAAGTACATCTGCTGTATGATCTCCAAGGTTGACACGCGTAGTGGCGATAAGACCCTTATGTATCATGTCACGAGTGTAGTGACAGTCCACCTCTATGTGCTTTGTCCTCTCATGAAAGGCTGGGTTGTTTGTAATGAAAAGAGCAGCCTGATTATCATATTGGAGGTGTATGGGAAGAAGCACCTCTATAGTCAGGTCACTAAGTACAGATCTGACCCACATAATCTCTGTGCGGGATTGCACCATGGCTTTGTATTTTGAGTCTGCACTTGGTCTGGCAACCACAATCTGCTTCTTACTTTTCCATGAAACAAGAGAATTCTCTACGAACAGATCAAAGTCTGATGTGGACTTTCTATCTTTTGGACATCCAGCATAATCCGCATATGCACATGCCGTAACTGAGATAGATGTGCCTCTATTGAAAAGAAGTCCCGTACCAGGTGAAGTCTTCAAGTATTCTCAGAATCATATAGACTGCATTCATATGTGCTTGTCTGGGCTGTTTCATAAACTGAGTTACTTTGCTCACGACAAAGGATATGTCGGGCTTGGTAATAGTCACATATAGTAGCTTGCCAACAAGCTCTCTATACCTCTCTTGTCGACCTCCTCAGTATCGTCATCATAAAGCTTCATGCTCGGGTCAATAGAAGTAGTGGCAAGTCTGCAATCTGTCATGCCTGTCTTTGAAAGAAGATCTGTAACGTACTTCCTCTGGGTCATCACAAGACCTCGCTGAATTCTGGCAAACTCCAGTCCAAGAAAGTAACGTAAATGTCCAAGGTCCTTGATCACAAACTGCTGTCCGAGGAAGTCCTTAGCACCATGAATGCCCTGCTCGTCATTTCCTGTAACAATAATGCCATCAACTTAAATAAGAATGACAACAATACCTCTCTAGGTCCTCTGTACTAACAATAATGATTGGCAGTCGATCTCACAAATCCTGCTGCTCTATCAAGTCCGAGAACATCTGGAACCATGCTCTTTGACTCTAAGGCCATAGATAGCCTTGTGTAGCCTGCAAACCTTATGACCCCCCCTCAACAACATTCAGGTGGTTGCTGCATGTAGATCTCTTCTTGTAGATCACCATAGAGGAAGGCATTCTTCACATCAAGTTGATAAAGGGGCCAATCTCGTGTCACAATGACAAAAAGTAGAATGCGTAGAGTAGAATGTCTGGCAATTGGAGAGAAAGTATCCTGATAGTCCACCCCATATGTCTGGGTGAACCCACGTGCCACAAGTCTCGCCTTATAGGGATCCATGTTGCCATCCGTATGGTGTTTCATAGCGAACACCCACTTGCATCCCACAACATATGCATCGACTGGAGCGGAAATAAGACTCCACGTACCACGTGATTGTAGCGCAATCATCTCCTCCTCCATGGCTGACCTCTACTGACTGTCCTTTAGAGTCTCCTGATATGTCTGTGGTATCTCAACAACTGATAGTGCTAATGCAAATCTCATGAACTCCTCTGACAGCCTTGCTCAAGGAAACCATGGCTTAAAGAGGATAAGTATCACACTTATGTCTTGGCTTACATAGAGCAATTGACACATCAAAGTCATTTACCAAGTCCTTAACTTGTGAGTTCCCCTCTTGAGAGGGCACCTGCTCATCATGTATAGAATCCTGCTGCACAGACAACTTAGTAGTACCATCAGTAGAAACAATGTTCTTATTACGTACTTGAGGTGTGCTAAATGACGACAAGACCTGTGAGTAGGGGGGACTGAGCGAGGCCGGCGAGTAAAAACACGTGGAAAAAACTGAGTCACAGGAGCATGTGGTGGTGGTGGTGGCTGAGGAGGTGGTGGTAGAGCAAGAGTAGAGGGAGGTAGAGGAATGACAATGGGAGGTGAAGGCATGTAGATCTCATCGTCAGAGTCAGATGGGTCTAGTCTGCCACATGTAGGAGAAAAATACATAACAGACTCAAAGAATGTAATGTCAACACTGTCAAAGTACTTCCGCCTTAGTGGATTAAAGCAACGGTGCCCCTTCTGGGTATGAGAGTAACCAACAAACACACACTTAACAGGTCTAGGGGAGAACTTGTCACGACTTGCAGAGACATCATAAATAAAAGTAACAGATCCAAACACACGAGGTGTAAGAGAGAAAAGATCCTTCTCAGGAAACATAATCAAGAAAGGAATCTTCTCTCTTAACACAGACGAGGACATGCCGTTCACCAAATAGCATACAGTAAGGACATCATCACCCCAGTAAGAGTGAAGAGCACGACTCTGTATCAACAATGTCCTGGTCACATCAAGTAAGTGACGATGTTTGCGCTCGATAACAACATTTTGCTGAGAAGTATAGGCACATGAGGTCTGGTGAACAATGCCAAGAGATCTAAGAAACTCAGAAAGGTGTAATGTGCAAAATTCTAAGGCATTTTCAGTACGAAGATATTTGACATTAGCAGAAAAAATATTCCTTACTTCATTAATAAAATATTTGATCACAGAACCAACCTCAGACTTATTCTTCAAAAGATAGACCCATGACAATCTAGAAAAATCATCAACATCAACAAGATAAAAACGGTATCCCTAATGATCAAGAATACGACTCGGACCCCAGATATCTAAATGAAGGAGCTCAAATAAATGAGAATTGCTCCGACTCTGACGGGATGGAAATGAGGAACGATGATGCTTCCCAAACTGGCATGCCTCACACTGAAAGGAGGATCTCGTGGAAATATGAGGGAGAACATGACAAAGCTTCTGCACGGGAAGGTGACCAAAACGAAGGTGCCACAGATATAGAGTAACTGGTCCAGTGGGTATATTGTAAATGCCAACATGAGGAAATTGGACCATTCTATAGAGTCCCCGCTACTCACAGCCACATCCCATCACCCTGCCCGTGAGTATGTCCTGAAACACAAGAGAAGACGGATCAAAGATAGCCCGACAATGTCGATCCTTAGTAATCTGACATACAGAAAGTAAATTCATCTGAAAGTCAGGAGCAGATAAAACATTCTAAAGATGCATAGATGGCATCAAATGCACCTCCCCTTGTCCTGTAATTGGTAAGTGGTCGCCAGACAACCTATCTACCAGGTGGTATGGTTCTGTAGGACCTCAACTGTGCTCTGTCTCCACAAAGATGATGAGAGGCCCACGAGTCCATAATCCACACTGTCATATCTGCACTATTACTACCAGTGAATGCATAAGCGATACCTGAGGAGTTTGAAGAGGCTATGGATACGGCTGCTGTATCTGAAGTGGAGGCTCCTGCAACAGGAGTCATCATCTCTCGAATGCGAGAGACAATATCCTCTGGGCGAGGATCTGCCTGGGAAGTAATAGTATCTGAAGGCTCAATCTCTTCTGCCACATGGCTAGAAATGAGATATCCATGCTTCTGATAGCATGTATCCTCTGCATGTCTCGGTCGACAACAATAAGTGCAAGGGCCACGCGGACATTCACCGCCTCTACCACGAGGACTGCGTCCTCTAGACCGGGTAGTCGCTCCTCGTCAACGAGAAACAACCATAGCCGATGAGGGCTGAGGAGTGGCCATAGGAGGTATGATAATATGGCTGAGTCGGCTATAGGCCTCCTCCATGGGAGGTATGGTAGCTCTAGTGAGAAGCTGAGTACGTGCTGCATCATATTCTGTATCAAGGCCGACCATGAAAACTTCAAACATCGTGGAGTTCCTATATGCCTTCCGCTGCTCAAGAGATGCCATAATAGGCATATAACTATTTAGCTTCTCAAACATGCCACGGAGTGAACTGTAGTACACGTGCAGAGCACGACCATTATGTTTAGTCTTGTAGATGTCAAATTGTAACTGGAGAATCTTGGCCTCATTTTTCGCTTGAGCATAGATGGAAGTCAAAGTGTCCCACATCGTCTTGGTAGTGGGTTGGTTCAGAATATCATTGGCTATCTCTATGGTGAGTCCCAGATAGCCAAACATGCGCATACGCGCCATCTTACTTCCAAGAAACATTCGCCCTAGTTTTATCCGTTGGCTCTGGACTGTCAGGATGTGCTCCTTGTTGTTGCACTGCATTAGGGTGAGAAACTGAATGGACCACAACTCATAGTTGGTCCCATCCATCTTAGCGATGGGAGCCGGGTCCTTGAAGGCTCCGGACAAGAAGATATCACCCTTGTTCTCTGACATGATGATAGAGTTGTCAAATAGTGGAACTCAACTGGGGAGTAGACCGATATAAACAAGTTTACACGATCACACGGAGGATTGATTATACGTGTAAACTCATACAACCAACCTCATCAATCGACGTTGCTTGCTAGGGTTGCAAAACATGGAGATACCACGGTCTGGAGGCTTGTAGGAGGCCCAAAGGTGACCTAGGCGGCCGAGAGAACGGCTGGGGAGGCCTGGCCGTCCAAGGCTGGGGCCTAAGGCAGTAAGAGCTGCAGCCTGGATGCCTAGAGCGTCTGCCTTTGCTGGCTGGTCGGCAGCTTAGAGGCAGGGCTGCAACATAAAGGAGGTCTGGAGGCCTAGGGTTGATGCCTTGGCTGGCTGGGCGGCAACCTAGATGCATGGGTGCGACCTAAAGGAATGGGCGATGCTTGGAGGTTGGCCCAGACATCGGCTTGGGGTAGCAGCGGTGGCCGATGCAGTGGATAATGTGGCCTAGGAAAACCTAGAGGCTGTATAGCGACGACGACAGATGTCGAGGGAGGGAGGTGCGCGACAGATGGAAGGAGGGGCAGGCGGGTAGGGTTAGGGTTTTGTGGGTACGAGAACTCTGGTATAGGACCGTCGCGCTGATATCATGCTGAGGGAAAAAGAATTCTTATCATTATCAGAGGCCCTAAGGTTCTCTTATAAAAGAGAGGAATCTACTGGGCAAATTACAAGAAAGTTAAGAAAGAAACAGAAAATAAGAAAACAATAATAAAGAACTAATATCTCAACACTTTGGAATTCTGTACGCATGCTCCCTCAAAATTCTTTTCATCCCATGGTATCATTTACCAAACTTCGCGCGCCTATACTTCTTAACATAATGGTGTTGTAGAGAGAAAGCCTCACCACTTACTTGATGCCACCTGTACTCTTCTCATTCAGAGTCGTGTTCCACACTCTTTATGGGGTGATGCAGTTCTGACGACATGTTATCTTGTGAACCACATGCGCTCCTCTGTTCTAGGTGAGAAAATTCCTTTCTCTCTAACTTTTTCAGAGAAGGAATTGTTCTCATTTACTCTTCGGGTGTTTGGTTCGATCACTTTTGTCCACTAGTTGTCTCCATATCTAGACAAGCTCTCTTCTAGAGCTGTCAAATGTGTGTTTGTTGGGTAATCTAGGACGCAGAAGGGATATTGTTTCTATGGTCCATTGAGTAGGAAATATTATGTGAATGCTGATGTTACATTTTTTGAGTCAGTTATGTTCTTTTCTCCTACATGTGATAGGTTGACTTCATCAGATTCAGATGATGAGGTTTACATGTCACCTCCTCCTATTATGAGCCCACCGCCAGCCCAACCTGTACCGTTTGTTCCAACCCAACCTCTACCACCTCCTCCTCTACCTACGTTACCTTCTATACCACCACAGGTTCTTGTTGTTCTGCCATTCCCACATTTCTATACTCGTCGGTCGTCTTCTGCTCATGGTCTACACCCGTCATCTAGCATGCCTTAGGTATGTACAATGTTGCAGTAGTCGGTCGACTATCCCGAATAGTCGATCTGGCCATGCAGTGCGGGGGTCTCTGATAGAATAGACCTCTAGTCGATCAGTCGGCCCGACGACCGACTGGAGTTTGACTTTTGATATTTCTATTTTTTTATTTTCAATTTTCAATTTTATGGGTTACATTTTACCACAATATCACTACAAATGTCAAATTCTATATATCTATTATATTGATTGGTGCTTTTATCTTGGATTCATGTTAACTAATGACCATATATGTGTAAAAATATAAGAATATATGCATTATAAATAATTTTTATAATAAAAAAATACAAAATCGAATAATCCCGAATAGTCACCCGAATACCGATTATTCTTTATTCAGTGACCCTTCCGACTGAATATCGAATACCGACTTCTGCAACATTGGGTATGTACTGATTACAAGGATTTTAATGATGGTTATGGAGAGGTGTCTATGCAGGATATTTTGCATGAGACTAGCACTCAATCTGAGCAGTTACTGGTTGACCTAGATTTTTCAATTGCCATTAGAAAGCAGAAGCGTACCTGTGCCTCATATCCACTTGCTTCTCAGGTTTCCTTTGATCACTTAATATGGGATTTCAAGAAGTTTGCCGATGCACTGTCTGCCGTGGCTATACCACGAACTTATCATGAGGCATTGAAGGACAACCAATGACGTCTACCTATGGAAGAGGAGATGGCTTTCCTACAATCATGTGGTACTTGGAGCCTTGTCCCCGCTCCCACTGGGGCTTCTATTGTCAGTTGCAAGTGGGTGTGTCGTTACAAGGCTAGATTGGTTGCACATGGTTTTACTCATACATATGGCGTGGATTATATGGATATTTTTTCACATGTTGCTCGCCATTTTACTCTACGAGTTCTTCTCTCAGTTGCAGTGGTACGTGATTGTCCTTTATTTCAGCTTGATGTTAAGAATGCATTCTTGTATGGTGATCTTCAGGAAGAAGTCTACATGCAACAACCTCTGAGGTTTGCAGTTGAGGGGGAGTGCGGACAGATTTGTAGACTTCACAAGGCAATATATGGCCTGAAGCAGAGTCCGAGGGCATGGTTTCAGAAGCTCTCAGATTTATTTGAGAAGCAGGGATTTAGAATGTCAAATGCAGACCATTCACTGTTTGTTCAGATAATATCTACATGTACTGTCATTATTATGATCTATATTGATGACATCCTTGTCACATGAGATGATGTGCTGGGAATAAAAAGAGCAAAGGAGTTTCTGGGACGCCAATTTATCACAAAAGACCTTGGTAATCTAAGGTGTTTCTTGGAGTTAGAGTTTGTCAGGAACCAGGAGGGTCTTGTGATGACCCAGAGGAAGTATATCACAAATAAACTTGCTGAGACAAGAATGATTGGGTGTAGACCTTCTACTACTCCTATTGATCCTAGTATGAGATTATATAAGGAGGATATATATGAAGTAGACAAGAAAAGATATAGAGAACTGGGGGAAAACTTCTCTACGTCACTATCACTAGGCCTGATATCTCTTTTGCAACTAGTCGGGTGAGACAGTTCATGGAGCAACCCCGAAAGGTACATATGGATGTTGTATATATGATATTGAGATACCTAAAGTCATCTCTAGGTGCAGGATTGTTGTTTAAGAAAGGGGCAGATCTTACCATTTCAGCTTGCGTAGATGCAGACTATCTGGGGTGCCCCAAGGGCAGAAAGTCTACTTCAGGTTTTGCTTTTGTTGGCGATTCTCTTGTATCTTGGAAGAGTAAGAAGCAAACTGTGGTTTCCAGGTCAAGCGTTGAATGTGGATATAGGGCTATGGTACAAGCAAGCACAAAGATGATGTGGGTTCGATTAGTACTTACAGATTTACATATAAATATTCCCCTTCATATGGAGTTACAATGTGATAACTAGGCTGCACTATTCATCGCCAGCAACCCTACGTTTCGTGAGTGAACTAAACATAATGAGGTGGAATACCATTATACGCGGGACATGATCCAGAAAGGTCTTATCACTACCACTCATGTCGGTTCGGGAGATCAAACAATATATATCTTTAAAGGCTTTGCTCAGAGGATCTTTCTAGAAGTGTTCATCCAAGCTGAGCATGATCGACATCTATGCTCCATCTTGAAGGGGAGTGTAGAGATATATTTGTGTCTTATGTACTGTTTCTCTATTTATCTTTACTTAAGTCTGTCTTATGTAATTTACCCATAGGTCTCTCCTTATATAAGAGAGCATAGGGTTCATAGGAATAAACAACTCTTTCATTTTTCCCAACAGTCCTCTCATGGAAGATATGTTGTTGGCAATGAAAAGAGCAGTCTGGTTGTCACATTATAGATGCATGGGAAGAGGAATGGTCAATAGCTAGGTCAGTCAGAATGGATCTGACCCCCATCATCTCACTTCTCCCTTATGCCATGGTTCTGTACTCTAGTCTCCGACTCTGCACTAGTTCTGGCAACCATATTCTTCTTCTTGCTCTTCCATGACAGCAAAGAGCTCCCTGTGAACACCGCAAAGCCTGAAGTAGATTTCCCGTCCTTGAGGCATCCTGCATAATCTGCATCAGCATATGCTGCAACAGTTAGGGATGTCCTTTTTCTAAAGAACAATCCGGTACCAAGAGAGGACTTCAAGTATCTCAGATCTTATAAATTGCATCCATATGTGCCTGTCTAGGCTGCTTCTTGAACTGGTTAACTGTGGTTATTGCAAAGGAGATGTATGGTCTAATAATGATAAGATACATGAGCTTCCCAATGATTTCTCTATACCGTCTCTTGTCTACCTCCTATGTGTCATCATCATATAACTTCATGCTAGGGTCCATGGGACTAATGGCGGGTCTGCAATCCGTCATGCCTGTCTCAGAGAGAAGATCAGTGACATACTTCCTTTGGGTCATAAAAAGACCCCGTTGGTTCCTAACAATTTCAAATCTAAGGAAGTAACGTAAATCACCAAGGTCCTAGGTGATAAACTACTGACCAAGAAAATCCTTAGCTATATGGATACCATGCGCATCATCCCCTGTAATAATTATATCATCAACATAGACCAATATAGCAATTGTACCTCTCTGAGTCCTTCGAACCAAGGTGAAAAAACGTGAGGCGGTCCGAGACATTTTCCTAAAATGTGAGGTGAGGTGTTAGCCTTATTTTTTTGGAAGGAAAAATTAAAACTAATGCAAATCATACTGGAATAAATCACAATGGAAACTATTGCAACATATTGTCCAAGTGCAATACAAGGTACAAACTACTATTACGATTATTCAAAGTTCAACTACGATTGTGAAATTAGAAAAAAAACATTAAGTAGGAAAAAAGTTAAACATAAGCATAAATCTAATGCAACATATTGTCCATCACATTCATGCGATCCATTAAAAATTACTAATCATCAACATTGATTCAACGAATCAACATCAATCATCTCGCTGCTTAGCGTTATCGCCTCCGTCGTCGTCACTGCTGCTACTATTCATTGGATCATCATTAGAATCATCAATGTAATTCAAATGCACATCATCATCACCAGCCTCATCATCGCATCCATCCTCAGAATCGGGGAACTCCTCCTCAACATTAATTAGATTTTTTCCTTTACCTAATCAAGAAAGTAATATGCGTCATCATTTATTTATTTGAAAATTTGATCACAACAAACCATCGAATATTCTTTTAGTATTGCACCTTTGTCATGTTTTTCCCCTTCTTTTTACATCGAGCAAATCGGGCTCCTTCACCTCCTTCCTCAATAGATTCATCCCCAAGGGGTATGTTTGCATCAAGATCCTGATAGGCCTCGACATCTTGGGCTTCCGAAATCCATTTATCACCAGAGTCAATGTCGTCTAAATATAAAGGATCTTCTATTCTTTTCTTCCTTCATTCCCTATGTTTCAATTTGATATTGAACATTATGTAAAGCAAATCATTGAGCTTCGCTTGTGTTAAGCGATCTCTTCTCTTTGCATGGACCTATATAAACATATGTAAGGTTTAACATGAAAGGAAAATTCTATCATAAAAGTATACAATGCTCAACTACTTAGTTGATTGAATGAGCTCCAATTACGTTCATACTCAGAAGCACTACAAGTCAAGCTCAATACCCTAATATGTAATGGTTGATTTTCATCAACTCCCGAGGCTCTTGTGTCCCAACTCGACAAACATCTTCCATTTCTTCAAATCTTTTTCTCTTCTCATCATCCCTTCTTTCCATGAATATTTTCATCTCTTGTTGAACCTCAATGGGAATGTTTGGACATGCTCTCATATTCTTGCATGTCCTTGCAAGATGGTCTTTTAGTCGCATTACCCCGCTAATGATATTCATCAAACAAAAATTACATTCAACATAAACATAGCTTTTCCCTTTGTGGTGCTCGGCCATTTCAAGTTCTCATCAATATCTCCATTCAGGATCCGATCATCCCCCACTTTGGCCTTTCTTTCCCATATCTCCAAGTTAGGAAATAACATACTTACAAACACATAACCATTAGGATCTTAGATGAATCGAAGTGTAAGTACAAAAACATTGATGAATAATTTATAATCCTCAAAATTAAAGCAAACATACAATACAACTAAATTATTGAGACAAGATTACAAAAAATTATTCGAAAAGACATAAAAAAATAAAAAACCTAAAAAATAGGAAAAACTGGACTGGGAGGTATGTGGGAGGCGACGATACCTCCGTTATCTAATGCTGAGCCTGGAAAGGATGTCTTTGTTCTCCTACAGGTGTGTGTAAGGACAAAAACATTTTTTGGGTATATTATGTATTTTTCACCTATAGGTGACAGGTTGTATAACGTTGACTCTGGCGAGGATGTCTTTGTTCCACCACCTCTGTTATCTCCACTAACAATACCCATGTTGGGTCTCAGTCATTTCCACCTCCACCTCCTCCACCTCCATCTACCCTGACACAATTCCTACCACGATTTTACACTCGCATGTCCTCTACTTGCCCCTATGCTCATGCACCCTCCCTTTCATCCGGCATGCCTCAAGTATGTGATGAACACATTGTTTCTACTGATGGCACCGGTGATATGCTCGTTCCATAGGATACTGTACCAAAGGAGCTGATACCAGAGAACAAATATGCTGATGACATGGGGTCTTAAGGAAGCCATGTCGTAACCGCGCCACTTATCCTCTGGCTACGCGTGTTTCCTTGGACCATCTTTAAGAGGGTTACATGAGGTTTGTTGTGGGACTCTCTGTTGTTACTATCCCACGAACATATCAAGAGGCCATGCAAGATAGTAGTTGGCGACTTGCCATGGAGGAGATGACTGCTTTGTAGTCGCGTGGTACATGGAGTGTTGTTTTTGCTCCTTCAGGTGCCTTTGTTGTCGGGTGCAAATGGATCTTTATAGTGAAGCAACGAGCAGATGGCAGTGTGGATCGCTACAAGGCAAGGCTTGTATCACGTGGGTTCACCCAGACTTATGGGGTGGACTATTAGGATACCTTCTTATCGGTGTCCAGACATTTGACATTACGTATTCTTTTATCAATTGATGTTTCACAGGACTGGCCTCTTTACCAACTTGATGTGAAGAATGCATTTCTATATGGAGATCTACAAGAGGAGGTATATATACTGCAACCACCAGGGTTTTCTGCTGAGGGGGAGTCTCAGAAGGTGTATAGGCTAAGAAAGGTGATTTACGGCTTGGAGAAGAGTCCAAGAGCTTGGTACCAGAAGCTTTTAGAGGTTATAGAGCACCATTAGTTTGTGCGGTCTACTACGGATCACTCGCTTTTTGTTCGGAGGACACCGAGAGGTACTGTTGCTATTCTTGTCTATGTTGATGATATTATTGTCACAGGTGATGATGAGCATGGCATTCATGCTGCCAAGGAGTTCCTAAGTCAACAGTTTGTAATTAGGGACCTTGGCAATCTTCGATACTTGGATCAGAGTTCGCCAGGAACCAACGTGGTCTTGTGATGACCCAGAGGAAGTTTGTGATTGATCTTCTACTAGAGACATGTATGATAGGGTGCAAGCCTGCTACTACCCTGATGGATCCGAGTATGAGATTATATGATGATGACTCTGAGGAGGTAGATAAGAGGAGATACATGGACTCATTGGGAAGCTCTTATATGCTACCATCACCGGACCAAACATATCCTTTGCTGTGAGCAAGGTGAGCCAGTTCATGGTGCAGCCCAGGAAGGTTCACATGGATGCTATCTATATGATTTAGATATTTGGAGTCTTTACCTGGTACCGATCTTATATTCAATAGAGGTACATCTTTTTAGGTGACAATGTTTACAGATGCAGATTATGCATGTTGCCTTAGAGATAGGAGTCTACTTCTGGCTTTGTATTTTTGTCTGGATCTCTCTCGTGTCATAGTAAAGCAAGAAGCAGATGGTGGTTGCTAGATCCATTGCAGAATCTAAGTACATGGCCATGACACATGGGTAGGGATGAGCATGGGCCGGGCCTTGAAGGGCCCAGGCCCAAGCTCGTTTAAAAACTTCAGGCTTTGGGCCGGGCCTAGGCCCGCAATTTTTTTTGGTTCGGCCCAAGCCCAGGCCCCACCCAATTCTTATGGGTCGGGCTTGGGTCGGGCCAGCCCATCTCTACCCATTATATATTATTAACTTTGATTTTAGTTTAAAGTCAATCTCAATTCAAGTGAGATGAGCTAAAATTGTTTAAAATCTATGCCATAATACTTATGAAACAACTAAAACTCAATTCTGTCGGAGATGATTTCTCATTTTATACAAGTACACTCAATGTTAGATACCATAAATGTTTCTCATTACAGAAATTGAAAGAGTGAACCAAACTTACACAGTTAGCAAAAATAGGTGCTTCGGGAATTGCATGTAAAAAAAAGCACAATGCTCATATTGGGTAAAGGTTCAACAACAAAAATACTCTGATGGAAAAAAATAAACATTAAGAAATTCAAGGATAACTAGTAGAATCTAAACCATAGATTAATTAAGGAAACTTAATTCTGAATTGAAATACAATGATAATCACCTCATATGTCACACATGAATTTCTTGATTTATAAACATTGTACGAAGACATGATACATGAACAGAGTGTTCATGCAACATGTGAGAGTTTCTAGGCATGTAATATACGAGAAGGGTTCGGGCCCTCTTCGGGCCGGGCCCACGGGTCGGGTCGAGCTGGGCCGGGCCGGTTCAACCCAATGCACATCCCTATACAGGGGAGCACGAAGAAGATGTGGGTTAGATCGGTCTTGACTGATCTTGCTGTTGAGGTTCCTCTTCCCATGCAACTTTTATGTGACAATCAAGCAGCTTTATTTATAGCCAATAATCCTGCATTTCATGAACGGACCAAGCATATAGAGGTGGATTGCCACTATACTAGAGACATGATCTAAAAGGGTCTCATATCCACCTCCCATGTGTTTATTAGAGATCAGACAACTGATATTTTCACCAAGGCCCTTGCTAGAGATCCTTTTTAGAGATGTTCCAAGCTGAGCTTCATAAACATATTTGCTCCAGCTTGAGGGGGAGTGTTGAGATATTTATACCTCTTTGTATTTATTTCTTTCTCTTTCATATACCTCTCTTGTAATTTATCTAGGGTTTTTCTCCTGTATAAGAGAGCCCTACGGTCTCAATAATGATATGCAATTCTATTTTCCTCAACATTACTTGACATTGACTTAAAGTGAATCATGAATGTAATTCTTAACTCACCGCTGCTGAACTAAATCTACCTTTTGCACACTTGCAATTGTATAGATGTCCTCAAGTTTTGGACCATCACTGTCAATATTTTTGTATAACTTGTTCCGTTGTGCAGTCATGTAATGAAATTTTAGGGGTTAGTGTCATGCTTTGGACAGCGCACTGTCAAGGACTCATTCTAAAGAGAAAGCAGTGCTAACCGGTACTGTCTATTATGCTTCTTTAAAACAACTATAATTACCTGTCAACTAGAGCAAGTCTTCAACATTTTTAGCTGGTATGTATTTTTGAGGATATTTTTAGTGCATACTAATATCTTCATGAACCGAGCAATAACTGCAGTAGGTATGCTTTTTTCTATGCTGCAAGAAAATCAACCACAATGTAACTGTATACATCAAAAATCTTCCTGAGATTTATACAAATGGCAGGTCAATGCACAAAACTCCCCTATGCCGGATGGGGGGAAATGATTAACCCTTCTGGGTCTATTGTATACAACATGATGTTTCATTTATCTTGCAAGAGACTGTTTCCACGACTCAAATTCTTGACCTCTGGGCCAAACAGCAAATTCTTTCTTTATAAAGGTGGTAAAGAAAAACAGTTGGAAATCGGCAGTGCATCCCCCTTATGCTAGAAACGTGGGGAATATGCACATATATCGTATAACATCATGCTGTTAAACCACAACAATCGGTTAGTTCACATGGCACAAGAACACAGAAAATGTGTTAATAATTAAATGGTCAATCCTTTTTAAAATTCTTGTATAGATGGTTGGGTTTTCTTGTATTCAGCTTTTGTCCAACTTTAAATGACAATACATGACACATCTCGATGCTGAAGATGCTTATGATGTAACATGCTTGATAGGCTCTTGCTAAAACATTAACTGTGAGCCAGCTTTCATATCTACGAGAGCAATTTTCCTTGTTAGGGCCAACCAAAAACGGGTCAATTTCCTTGCAGAACTTTAAGACGGTAAGCCTCCTCCTACTGCAGTCTGTTTCACCAAGTGTTGTATATAGTTCTTACAAACGGCCATTCTGATCATTGTAGGCTCTCATGAAGAACTATAGCGATGCCATGAAAGACTCGAGAGTTATTGACTTTGTCAACAAGGTATTTTGTCAATAACATTCAGAGATGATGCTTTCTGTGCAAAAAGTGAAGTCAAGATGAGTACTTTTCCTTATTGTGGTGCTCTTTCAGGTAAGTTCCATGCAATACAGAAAGTTAGATTTCGAAGAATTTGCAGCCGCCGCCATAAGCGTGCATCAAATGGAGGCTTTAGATACTTGGGAGCAGCATGCACAGCGTGCATATGAGATATTTGACAAGGATGGTAACAGGCCAATTATAATTGAAGAACTTGCCTCTGTAAGTAGCCATCTGACTCCAAAACCCTGTTGCTTGTTAAGCTTAAAATGTGAAATTTAAGTTCTCTTTGGTGTTTGCAATAACAGGAACTTGGGCTTAGCCCATCTATCCCTGTTCATGTTGTCCTCAAGGATTGGATAAGACACTCAGATGGGAAACTGAGCTTCCTTGGATTTGTAAAGCTGCTGCATGGGCCATCGTCACGTCTGATTCCAAAGATCCAGTAGCAGAAGACACTCGTGTCTCTATATTATCTTCCACCTTGAAATCCAGCATCAAAATGCATACCCAGAGAATCGACGACGTTTGAAAATGTCTGAAATAGTAGATTCAATCCCCTTTTTCTGCATCTCCCTTGTGAACTCCAAAATCTTGCTGAGTGTTGTACAGATAGCAGTTAATGGAGGACTTCCAGAGGAGTGTTATGTATTCAATTTATCTGAATAACTAGGTTATGTCTTGCCTTGCCTTTTTGACGGCTATTAGGGTGTGTTTGGTATGTGGGTTAAGGTGGGTTAAACTGGTCGGGGGTAACCCATTTTTGTGTTTTGGTGTTTGGATAGAGGGTTAAATTGATGGTGGGTTAGAAGTGGGTTTGTTGTGATATGATTGTATTGAAGTTTGAAAAAGTGAGTAGTTATTGTGATGTGATTGTATTGAAGTTGAAAAAGTGAGTAGAAGTGGAGTAGTTTATATTTTTTATATGATATGATGGTATAATATATTATTTTTTTGGAATAGATAAAAGAGAAATGATTTATTTAATGTATTAAAAAAGAGAGGAAAAGTGGGCCCCATGTGAGAGAGAAAAAGAGAGGTTTGTGGGGGTAAACCCCCCAAAGGGAGGTTTAACCCCCAAGCTGAACGACACCTTAGTGAAATGCAGAAACCTCATAATGGCCCCTTAGGTTTTAGATTTTTCTTTTGTATATATATACATCTGAACAAACTCGGCTGGCAGACTACATTCGAACCATATTTCAGTCGTCACCAATAACTTGTCAACCTGGGTGTGGAGCATCATTCCCAGAGCTAACAAATGCATATTTCATGAACGTATTGTCGTCGTGGGTTCTAGGAAGCTAGTGAATAACCTTGTAGCACCATCTTATTTGCTCATCTTTTTCCCAAGGACTAGTTTGGTAGTAGGGAGGATTCAGTTCATTAACATTTTTGTAGCATGAAAAATCTTGTTTGTGTATATGCATGCACAGTCAGAAACACGTCAACATTATGTGGTTTGTGAATATATTAAGTGTTTGGCAAAAAAAGGAGTATACATGAAAAAGATTACTTATTTGCCTCTGTGAGGACCATACACTATATTCGATATTAAGAAACAATCTGATAGCTTACTAGGTGTTGTATAATTTGTCTAATCTATATGTATGGTAGTTCATCACGAAGAGTGAGAGCATTCTCTTTGCTTCAGAAAATCTACTTTTAACACAATAATTCTCAAAATTTGTGATAATTTACGCAAAAATAATACCAAGATTGTTCGGCTATATTAGTAATCTTCCCACCTCCAAATCGCCTTCGGAGGGTGGACCAAAGAGAAGATGACCTACATTGGATTCACAATTTGCCCTAAGTTGGTTCCAAGTGTATGAAGTGATTGGAGTCTAACTACTCTTAGTGATGGTTTAAGTTTGTTTGAGAATAATTCCTGGTATTTAATTTGCATTTTGGTTGGTTGCTTGCTGACGTAGGATAGTTTACTTGGCTTGAATCAATTAGATTTATTTTCGATTGATCGGTGGTAACCTAGATCATGAAAAATCATACATGTTTCATATGTTTTAGGTCGAGGGGGACCTAATGGAAAGCATATAAATTTATGGATTTCAGGTCAGGTCAACCCTTTTCCCTCTCGTGTTGGGTTTATTCAAGACTGAAAAGTTTTCGCGAAAATTTTGTGCCAAAAAGCGAAGAATCAAGCTTACCCTTCTGTCTCTAAGAAGGGGTTGTAGAGGGCATCCACCCTTCCCTCTTCCTCTCAAACTACATGCCCATATTATAGCTTCCATCTATACTAGTGTCTATTGTTGAGCTAAGATTGACCATCACATCTTGTTTCCTATTCTTTTACAACATAAATGATAATACATCTATTTGTACGTTGTTTTGGGGACTTGAGGGCTTTGACATGCATTCAAGGAGCTTGGACTCGGACTTGTATCTAATGCTTTTTGCACAAACTTTGAACAAGGTAAAGAACCTCATGCTCTTCATATCCTTATGGATTGGTTGATGGCTAGAAACCATCCTATTTAATCAATATATTGTTCATAGTGGTATGCATGATCTATTGTTGTGATGAATGTTATGTATGCTAGGTGTTCATAGATATATGTTTGAGATGTTGAAAGTAAATATCTACTTAAATGATTGAGTATCAAATACCTAGCTTGAATTCATATGTTATATGTTGGTTAGATTATATTCTTTTATGCTTATATGTTGAATGGCTTGAAGTTACACTTGAATCCCTCTTATATGTGTTGTCTTGGAAGATGAGCATGTTAATAAATTGTGCTAGGTCGATATTACACTCTTGGTTATTTGAATACTTGGAATTCTCTGTCTGTGTATGTGTATATAGTATCAATTAATTGCAAATAGATGAATTTGGGTGAATATTTACAAGTGAATATGAATGCAATATAAAATGCTAATTTATGTAAATTATTTAGAGATGCATGAATGCTAATTACAAACTATAAACATCTAAATGAACTTAATTACTTAGGACAACTCTATTTTCAGCTAATTAAAGTGATAAATCACATCTTTGAGAATATAATGGTTTCTCCATAAACAGTGAACAAACTCATCCTCCGCACGCTGCCTAAACAAACCTCCCTCCTATTCGCATATCTCATTGCACCTTCCATTTCACCCTATCAGTCAAAAATAATATCTATAACTTCATGAAAGCATCCTTTAGATATACTTTACTATCAATGGATAAATATCAATAAAATTGTAGAACAAAAGATTGGGATATGTATAGTCAACCACAAAAAGAATTGAGAAAGAGATGAGTAGACAAGCAAGTGAAGATGATCAGGAATCGATAATGACTTCAAATTAATAATGCTGGTCATGGTGACCCTTACACCTGATTGTGCGAGGGTGTGGTGATCCTCAATTGGACGTAGGAAAGGAAGCTTAGTTAGGCCAGTGGCTGCCAAGTCCACGGGTCTAGGATAGCAGACCTTCACGGTTTTTACGCCTCGTTGGGATCCTGGTGTTTGACCATTTTCGCAGACCCTATGTTTAAGGGTACCTATATTGGAGGTCCATCAGTTTTAGTTTTTCATACGGGCTCGTCTGCCCATACCAGTCAGGCCCATCTAGAGTGACTTTTCCGGAGAGTCTCTCTCACCCGTCTCAGTGGCGTAGTTTTAGAGTGGACATATCCCTCTATTAGATGCACTTCCAATTAGAGGGCAGGATGGAAGGATCTCTTAGGAGACTTCCTCACCGCTTGAGTTTTGATTACTTCTCTGCCAATAGGTTTGGCGATGACTACATCCGAATCAGTTATAGTTGAATCTGAAGGAGATAATTAAGCATTGAAATGAATTACAATTGAGTTTGTTAAGATATGAGATTAGTTACAATTGTGTTGGGCTAGTGTTGAGATCAATCATAGTTGATTTTTTCTAATAGTGGTCTTGGTACGAAATCATCATTTATCATAAATCCTTAATCAACTACAATTCATCGGATCTTAGAATTTCTACTTTGAGTGATAAGGTAAGCTAGTGGACGTGTTGGGAATTTTGTTAGGATGCATTACACTTCACCACATGCCTACGGAGACACTTAAACCCTAAGGCACTCTTCATACCTTAGAATCATAGTGTGTTAGACTAAGACCACATATTATTCACTAGACTTGAGAATATAGATAGAATCATGAATCGGATCAAAACCTCATCATCCTCACTATCAATATCCTTAATCATGAACTCTATATGACAAAAGAAAATAATATACCCCTTTGGGTCATCATCTAATGTATGAAATCATTATAATATTATGGGGTGATGGGAAATCATGGGATATCCAAACAAAGTAGCTTGAAAAAGCATTTTCTTACGCATGTAGTTTGTTAAATTAAATAGAAATGCCTTTCTACTTGCTTACTTTTGAACACACTTAATTACTTGTTATTATTTTTAATATGCTGGGATGTATGCAACATCTGTTGACGTCTTTTTGTTCCTTACATGTTTGGTAGGCATAAAGCCTGCGCTGTAGTAGTTGATTAATGATCCCGAGCATACACACATATACCAAATTGTACAGTTATAGTTTTTGTTCATTTTATGAGGTAAATGTTTTTTTCTCTTCTGTGCATTTTTGGGATATATGTATACACTGTCAGCTTTGTTTGTTACATATTGTGTATATATATGGAAATTTATGAAACGGAAATTTGATGGCACATCTTGTTATTGTTATGTGATTGTTACATTAAATGTGAATGCCAAATGCAAATGCGAAAATTTTCCCTCAAATTCAAGTAGTTAATGCAATCGCTTGCGAATATAATACCGAGAACGCCGTGTAAACGGGTACTCGAATCCTCAGTTGCTACACCCTCCCCGCCTCTTCTTCTCATTTCACATTTCCCTCTTCCCACAAAACCCACAAACCCTTCCCCTCGATTCCACCAATCACCACCTCCTCATCCTCCCTGCTCTTCGCCATCGTCTCCATCACCACCTCCTTTCCATTGAACATCGCTCCCCTCTCTCATTTTCACCCCATCTCCCCTTCTTCCCTCCTCCCTACAAGCTATTCTTTGGAGCCACCACCACCTCTTTCACGTCGTTGAGCACCTTGACCTGTTACCTCCTCCTCCTTACACCTGACTTGAATTAGAGGTATATCTCCATCTCTTTTCTTTTTCTTATTCAATAACTTTGATTATTTGTTTAGATGTATGTTAGGTTTCTTCTTGGTACTCTACATGTTTGATGAAATGCTTAAGAGAAAAGAAGGAGATTATGTTGTCATGCTTGATTGTTGTTGTACATATGTATTTAATTAAATTTGAGCATGCTTGTGAATGTCTATGTATTGTTTATCAATGTATGCATGTTTATGTTTGAGTATATAAGCAGATACTCTAAAAATGATGCCCAATCTTCCTTTGGACACTTTAATAACACACCATGTTCAACAATTGAAGATGCATTCACTAAGATGTTTGAATAAACAAAGACAAATCTTCAACTTAATTTTGTGGTGCCCCTTACTTAAATGGATCTCATAATTTATTTTTCCTAACTCTTATGCTTGCTTTGTGTCATCCTCCACTCTAAAGCCAATAGTGGGAGAAAGAGAGATGGGGTGAGAAGTATTTTAAGCTAGCTAAGATCATGAGCAACTTGTTAGATGTATGTATGTGTATGTATGTATATGCATGTACACATGTAGGTTTATGTACGTGTATACATATGTATATGTATGTGTGTCTGCCATAGTAAAAAAAGTATGTATGTGTATGTATGTATATATATGTATGTATGTACACTTATATGTGCGTGGAGCATTTTCAAAAAAAGGTATGTATGTGCATGTATGTATACGTGTATGTATGTATGTGTATGTATGTGTCTACCATAGTAAAAAAACATGTATGTGTATGTATGTATATGTGTGTATGGATATTTATGTGTGTGTGGAGCATTTTTTTAAAAAGTATGTATGTGCATGTATGTATATTTGTGTATGTATATGTATGTATGTATGTATATGTATGCATGTGTGCATCTACGTATGTGTATATATGTATATGTATAAATGTATGTATGCATGTATGAGTGTGTTTATTACGTATGTGTGTATGTGTATGTATGTATGTTTATGAATGTAAGTATGTTCGTAAATGTATGTGCGTATATAATATGCATGTGTATATGAGGAGCATTTAAAAAAGTATGTATGCGTATGTAAGTATATGTGTGTATGTATATGTATGTATGCATGTATGTGTTTATAAAATGTACATGTGCATGTGTATGTATGTATTTATGAATGTAATTAAGTGAGTATGTTCATGAATGTATGTGTGTTTATAATATGTATGCATGTATGTGTATGTATATGGATTCATATATGTAGATGTCTCTCTGTACGTATATGTATGTATGTGAATATGTATGTGTGTGTATGTATATATGTATCTATAAGTGCATGTGTTGTGTATGAATGTTTGTCTGTATACGTGTGTGTGTATACATCTATCCATGCGACCATATGTTACCACATGTGTCACATTAAAATGCTTATTTGTGATAACTTAGCTATCCCATAAAGCCTTAATAAATGTGACGATATGTTTCATGTTAATTTGTAGTTAGGTAGACAATTAGGCTAAAAAGGTAAGTACATGTAAACTACACAAAACAAATTCACACACTGTGCATCCCTGCCATACAAAGTGTTTGCGTGTTGCCCCCTACTCAACGGATGGCGGATGAAACACATGGGAAGATTTCATCACTTTCTAACGTGTTATATTTTTTATTTTTGCATAAAACCATTGGATATACATTGGAATAAATATCATGATCTAATGATCGTGGATTTTGATGTGTGCAGGTTGAAGGTCTTTTTTTGTATGTACATTCCAAAAAATCGATCACAATAAACACTTTATTTAGGCACAATTTTAAGGTCTTTTGTAAACCAACCAAATATACGTAAATGCTTGATGAACATAAATGATAAAATATTTTATGGACATCTTACAGTTTTCATTTGTAGCATGTCCAAATGGATGACATAATGTTTCATATAATATTGCATTTATTGGCTTCCTTAGTTCGGAGATCTCAGGCTAAGAGGGTCCGTAAAGATTCAAATCCTATTGTGAGGTGATCATTGTCACATGCAATAGTAGCTTATATCTGTCCAAAATTTGCCAGTAAACCCCTTTCCTCTTTGGTATACCAAATCAATCATAACTCTCATTATTCGCACTTCCGTGACAATTCTAAGAGACGATCATGATTGGTTTATGGAGTATACTAAAGGGGGTGTGGGGTTATGCTGCTGAATTTTGGTCAGATATAAACTAGCATGTGATAACGATCTTCTTATAGTAAGGTTTGAATCTTTATGAATGGTCTCAAGTGATACGATAAAGAAAACAATTCTCATCTCCTAGAGTTAGTGTAATATGTTTAAGCCAATGGTATATAAGGTTTTAGAAGCTAATGAAACGTTTTAGAAGTCAGTGCAATCTTTGTGAAGTTAGGTATAATTCAAATATATATTGGGCTTGATGGTGTGGCGTGATACGGAAGGTTTTCTTAGATTTCCTATCGTGCTTATATATCCATGTTTCCACTCAAAATATATTGTTAGCGTAGGTCTGATGATGGATTCTACACGTGCATGGATGTCGATAGGTCTATGAGCGAGACATCACTAAATGACATGGATGGTTTCTTTAGATTTGCTTATGCTAAGGGACTAGGTATTGTTGATTGAGATGGGAAGATCATATGTCCGTACAAGTGATGTGATTTATTAAAGAAAAGCACGTAACATAGCTGCAAAACATTCGCGTTGAAAGGGATTTGTGAAGAGGTATATGACATGGTATGCGCAATGGAGAGAAGAGACACGAGATGCATGAGCCTTCTGAACCTCGTGATAACATGTTTGTCCAAATGGTCAGAGATGTCGCAAGACCAGACTTCAACCAAGAATATGATACTAAGGACAACAAGGGGGAACATTAGCAATATAATGTGAAAATAATTGTCACAATCGCTTATTTTTGGAAATAAAAATGATAATCACTTATTCCGATTAACTCTTATTTCCAGGTGGGGGATCTTGGAACCCATATCACTTCCCCCACCCTCTACTTGTGTCACTATTTGATCTCGTCTCCCACCAGTCCATCTATGAGTGACGATCATCAACACACCTCATTGTCTGCACATTACAATATTAACCAGCCTATGCAGGATGCAGATATGGTAAAAGCCATCCGTACACTATCCATCGGACACCGTACTCCCATGGTTGTTGGGGAGGCATCGATGCCTACGTTGTGGTTGGTGGAGAGGCATCGGTGCCTACGCGATACCTACAGTTCATGGTTGATGGGTATGATATACACATGCTTCACTTTTTTTGTTAAATTTTAGATGTGGTTACTACAAATTCATTCAAACTACTGTATATGATCCATATATACACTTAAAGATTAACATAATGTGGTGAATGAACTATGCAAGGCTTGGAAGAGTTCTAAGATTGTGAGGACTGGACTCACATGAGTCCACATGATCAATAGAGGATTTTGGATCGGGTCTACATGAGTTCCTTAATCCCTTTTTTCTTATCTTTTTCTTGGACCAAACAAATCTTATATCATTATTTACTCGATGCAGAATACATATGTCATCCGTCCCGATTACAATAGAGAGATGTACCATCTCCAGTTGTGTAACAGCCTGGCTGTTTTGAAAAGAAAAAATTTCAAATACATTATCTTGGATTAAATGCATTTAATCAATACATTAAATCCTCCATTATCAACTTTAAAAACCACAAGGGTTCCCTCTCCATACAACACCATATCTTGCAATTTTAGAGAGAGTTAGAGAGAGAGAGGAAGGGTCATCTTACCAGCGTCCATCTTCATCGTAGGAGAAGGCGGCGTCGAATCCGAGTAGGAGAACACGGTTTCGTGACCAAAAGGAGGTGCGACGACCACGACGGGTAGAGATAAGCGTTGGATTCGAGCTATGTATCGGTCTAGGTTTCGTATAAATATTGATTACGTTAATATAGATCTCTCATATGTATCGAATTTAGGATTTCCGTATACATAATAGTTGGATTTGAACAAGATACCCAAATACCTTGACGCCATAGTTTTCACTATGAGAACATTTTGAATCAACATTGTTCTGTGCATCGGTTGTAGGCATGCCAATAGGTTGTGAATTCATGAAAAAAATAATTAGTTAATTTTCTTAATAGAAATTATTTTCAATCTCATATCCGATTTGTCACGGATAATAATTGGAATTTTATGGATGGTTTCTATCTATAGTAATTGTCTACATGAATTACGTGGATAGAGTTTTAGGAAGGAATGTGGATGCCAATTTAAAGGTCGATATCATTAACAAATAGTAGGTATCCAAAATGAAGACATAAGCAAGATCCATGCACTTCTTGTGGTTATAACATTGGTAGAAACAACATAATAAGGCATTATTTAAAAGTATAGTTTCCAGACTAGTAATGTCTCCTCATCATAAGTCTAACTATTTCATAAGATTATATGTGTACCATTACTGACAGGTTACGTTGATTGCATAGATTTGGTCTTATAATTTCTTATGCTAATATTAGATTGCACATTATCAAAGAAATTCCGAGTGCCTGTTATGAAATGACCATTGATTATATAACATAATACAATGGATTGCTTCAGGTTTAGGTAATCCGTGATATATGTTCTTCCCTGTTACCGGATGTGTTACTCTGTAAGGACTATAGTATGATTACATTTCAACAAGAATCGAGTATCTTAAATATATCTATCCTTAATGTCTACGTAATAAGTTTTGTTTACTAACAAGCTACACCATACGTGATTTAAGAGCTATCATATTAAGTGGTGATTCCATCAAAGATTATAGGTAATGAAAAAAAATAAATAGTAGGGACATGAAATAAGGAAATGTTGAATTGTTAGCCAATCATTAGGGCGTTAATAAATCGGAGTAAGTGATTTCACATATATCAACCCAAGATATAATAAGGATTTAAGGCACAAACTCATAAGAGTCACATTGATGACCGCAAGGGGTCATGTTAGCCGTAAGGGGCAACGCCGCAAGGGGCGTATGGTTGCAAAGAACCACAGAGGCTAAAGCTAAGTCCTCTACAGTTGTAGCTACACTGTCATGTCATGCCATGGACCGCAAGTGCCAGCGGTTGAAAACGTATAACAAGATACGTAAATGAATGTTATGCAAGAAATTGGTTTATAAGGGTAAACCATCATGAAAATGCAAGTAATGGATTAATAAGAGAATAAACCATCACATGTTATACAATATTTGGTTTAAGAAAGTTAAACCATCAAAATCATGGGGGCTAATATGTAAAGTGGTTTATATATTTTATAAGTATGTAAATTGCTTGGAATTTTATGAAATACGTCCACAAGTAGAAATAAATGTTTGCCATGCCTACTTACGCAATTTACCTACTTTACATGTATACCCATATTTATGAAAGAAGCCAAACTAAACATGATAGGGATCGAACTTAGACATGCATGGGATTTACCTAGGCACGAAATGTTGTGTATGCATGAAAATCCAAGTATATAATTTTTAACGGATCAAGGACCGTTAGAATACCCATGCACGGACCCCGATGCATACTGGGCATTAGGCTCATACAAATTATGTTTGTTAATTTCAGGTGAAGGACATGATTGATTGCATTTTCTAGATCATGCTATGGGCTCATTGAGATTGCTGGCATGTTACGAATTATCTTGTGAAGATCTAGTGGATATCTATATGCCCACAGGAACTATCGAGTTGTTATCTTTTTAAATTCTAGATTAGTTATTTTTTTAATTCCCAGTTTAGAGTTGTAATAATGGAACTCTAGTTGGAGACATTTTGTGGAATTGATATTTTCTCTACTCATTATGTGCCATTTATTATTTTGGGTAACGGTTCGGTCGTGTGATCAATTATCGTATGCTTCCGCTGATGGTCGACGCGACCCATTCCGTTATAAATGGTATCAGAGCTAGAGTTCCTCTGGGCATAGGATATCCACAATTCTTTGTGATCTAAGATTTATATAGAGAGATTTAGTATCATACCTCATTGATCTTGGCAATTTTTGAATCAGATGGCTCCTCGAGGTGCAATTGAAGCCATTGAGACCGTGACTCATCGACGAGACAAGATGCCGTTGTGGGTATGCAGAGGCAGATGCTGGAGTTAGTGACACTAATGGCCCAGCAACAGAAGAGTCAGGCATCCAACTCTGGTGGACTGACTCTAAAGACCTTCATCCAGCATGATCCGCCCACCTTCAAGGGTGAGCATGAGCCGGAAAAAGCCGAACATTGGCTAAGAGAGATGGGGTTGACTTTTGAGGCAACTGATTGTCCGGAAGAAAAGAAAGTGATTTTTTAGACATTTCGCCTGCGGGACAATGCAAAGGACTGGTGGACTTTATGCAAAGGAATCCACTTTTCGGAGGCTCCAGTCATTAAGTGGGATGATTTTGTTGAGCGCTTCACTGAGCGTTACATCCCTGAGCATGCTAAGGATGCTAAGCGTCAAGAGTTTATGAATCTCCAGCAGGGAAACACGACAGTCGATGAATATGCAGCAAAATTCCAAGAACTGGAAAAGTATGGCAAGGGTATTTGTGCCAATGAAAAGCAACGAGCTAGAAAGTTTATAGAAGGCCTGAATGCGGGACTAAGCATGAAAGTGCTGACTAGAGGTCCCACGACCTTATCTGAGGTGGTTGCAGCAGCAATGGAGATCGATGCAGCATATCGAAGGATACATCAAGCGAATCTTCGGAAGTGCCCTCACAAGTCAAACTTCAATGACAAGAGACGTCACACTACAATGAATGCCAAGAAGACAAAGACTGATGATGCACCAACAAACAGGAAATACACATTTGATGTGTGCCTGCATTGTGATAGGAGGCATCCAGGAGAATGCTACAAGCTAACCACTACTTGCTATAAGTGCGGAGAAAAGGGTCATTTCATGAAAGATTGCAAGAAAGATGTCAAGGATCAGAAGAAGCTATTGGAGCAGAAAAAGAAAGTAGCAGGAAGAGTCTTTGCTATCACTCCTGAGGATGCAGAAGGTGCTAACACGACAGTGGAAGGTACTCTACTAATTAAAAATCATTTATGTCATGTTCTTTTTGATTCTGATGCCACGCATTCCTTTATCTCGAATGATTTTGCAAGAAAGTTAAGTTTAGAAGCTGTTGAGCTTCCTTATGCACTTACAGTTTCTTCACCAATGGGTGATATTATTGCCACGGTTATGTACTTAAAGGACGTACCTGTTTTGGTAAAAGAAGACACCCTCACTGCTAATTTGATATTATTACCCATCACAATCTATGATGTCATCTTGGGAATGGATTGGTTATGGGAGCATTACGCAGAGGTCTATTGTCGAGAAAAGAAAGTGGTCCTGAGTAGACCAAATACTGAGGAGATAGTTATTCGGGGCACCTGTAAGGGTAGAAGATTGATTATCTCATCCTTGCAAGCAAGCTGATTACTAGCTGAAGGTTGCGTCGCATTCCTCGCTAGTATAATTAACATTGAATCATCTCATACGCGTCTTGAAGATTTAGATGTGGTCAGAGATTTTGCCGATGTCTTCCCAGAAGATCTTCCTGGACTACCTCCTCATAGAGAGGTTGATTTCTCAATTGATGTGATCCCAGGAACGACACCGATTTCCAAGGCTCTGTATAGAATGGCACCTGCAGAACTTGAGGAGCTAAAGAAGCAATTACAAGAACAACTGGATAAGGGATTTCTACGTCCCAGTGTCTCTCTGTGGGGAGCACCCGTTCCTTTTGTGAAAAAGAAAGATGGGTCTCGTAGACTCTGCATTGATTATCGAGGTCTAAACAAAACCGTGAAGAATAGATACCCGTTACCTCGCATTGTTGACTTATTCGATCAATTGCAGGGAGCCACAGTTTTCTCAAAAATTGATCTACGTACGGGTTATCATCAACTCCGAATAAAAGAGGAGGATATACCAAAGACAGCTTTCATGAAAGATATGGTCATTATGAATTCTTGATCATGCCATTTGATCTTACTAATGCTTCTGCAGCTTTTATGGAGCTAATGAATAGGGTATTACGAGAATACCTTGATAAGTTTGTCATTGTGTTTGTGGATGATATACTGATATATTCATCTAATCCGGAGCAGCATCGAGTACATTTACAGATTGTATTCGAAACTCTGAGGCAACACCAGCTTTATGCAAAATTCTCTAAATGTGATTTTTGGTTTAATAGAGTAGCATTCCTTGGTCATGTGGTATCTTGTTGAACATGAATTTTGCAGAGGTCATGTTGACTCACAAGGCGAATCAACAGTCGCTGATTTAACCTCCAGCGAAATCCGAATTCAAATAGCAATTAACCCACAACAGATAAATCAAGCAATGAAAGTAAATGTGCGGAGTTAAAATTTATTATAACTCTACAACAAAGATGTGTGTAGGTGCAAGTATGTGTAGAGGTCGAACACAGGGAGCAAACAGGTAGAACGGAGCAATTAAGCTCAAAAATGTGAATGTGAGTAAGTGTCTATCTATGCTGTTTTTTGTGGGTTTTTTATTTTTTATTTTAATTTTTGATTTATATTTTTATATTTTGGATTTTAATTTCTGATTTTGTAGTTTCTTTTTATATTTTATATTTTATTTTTATTTAAATAGACTATAAAGACAAAGTAAGAAAGAGAGGGATGAAGTATTTAGAAAAATAAGAAAAAATTACTCAAAATCAGGACATAAAATGTTTTTGGTCTTTTTATAACTTTATGATGTTTTTGTGATTTTTGGAGATTTTTCTGAATGTTTTTGGTATTTTTAAAGTCAAAATACTGAAAACAGTGAATAAAAGTTGCTGTCTGAAATTAAAATGAGGATAAAAAATATCAAATAGTGTCCAAACTTCCTCAAATTAATTTTAAGTAAAAGATAATAAAACACAGAAAATTTAGAAACAAAGTTTATATTTTTAGGATTTTTTTATGGATTTTTAATATTTTTATGAAGGTTTTTGGGGTTTTATAATTTTTAGGAGTTTTCTTTTTTTTTTGTGATTTTTGTATTGAAGTTAAAAGACACTAAAATAGGCAAAATATATTTTTTTGGTAATTTTCTGAAGTTTTCTATATTTTTTATGTATTTTCAAATGCAAATAGTAGCTAAAATGCATGTTTTTGAATTTTATAACTAATAAAATGCAAGAAAATGTAAAATAAAAATATATGCATGAAATCACAATGCAGCAGAAAGCTATGTTAATTTTTGTGGATTTTTTAGGCTTTTATAGATGCATGAAATAAATACTAGAAGCAAAGAGACTACACTACTAGCAGGGGTATTTTTGTAAATAGAGCAAAGTTCAGGGGTCAAAGTGCAAGTTTCCCGCAAATTATATATCGTATTAATAAAGATCCAGGACCAATCACAAATATCCAAAAGCCCAAGGGTGCGCCTGCAAGAAACCTACCCACGCACGCGCGACGCACACGCCTGGGGAGGACCTCTATGCAACTTGCCAAAACTTCGGGGGTCCAAGTTATAAATATTACAAAACTATTTAACGATAGAGGAGAGTTTTAATACTAATAGTATATTACAAAAATGGCGAGGGGGTTATTGCAAAATACCCAAAGCAAAAGCGCTGGCGGACGGTGGATCTTCCCCCACGTATCCACGTGGCGCGCCCAGATCGCACGATGCCCCTTCGTGGATGAATGGCCAGGATTAGATCCTGGCACTTGATCGTCTGGTTGTGGTGCTTCCCAATCGGACGGTGGCTGTAGCTCGTCAAGAACAAAGGGCAATCGAACGGCCCTGGGACGCGAGGGAAGAAAAGCTGAAGAACTCAGCATGGATGAACTTCAAGCTCTAAAATCTCCACGCCTGGTGCCGTCGACTCCCACCCGATGGCTTCAAGGGCTTCCCCAGAGTCCTCCTCGTCGAATGGATGTCTCAAAATTCCCAGATGGGCCCCTGTGGTGCCTGGCGGCGAGAATAGACCCGGGTGGTGCTCCAGCAGCTCGAGGAAGATGCTCCTGAGGCTCAGACGCCTCCTTCAAGTCCTGCGAAGAAGAATAAAGAACGACAACGCAAATGGGCAGAAAACTTGGCTTTTATTGGCGAGCGGATGGTGTGTGTGGAGTGAATGATAGTCGCCGGAGCTCAAGGGCTCCGGCGAGGTGTTCGATAGATGAATCTACGCTAACTAATTGATTAAAATGCAAAATAAATGCAGGAGATAAAAGCTAGAACTAATGGCTATCTAAAACGACGAGAAAATATACGTAAAACAACCTCGACTCGGCCTAGGTTGAGGAGATAGGGACCTCACGGTCGAAGGCCGGAGATGGGGGTGGAGCGCCTCCACGGCCGCTCAACCTCACCTCAAGTGGGCTGGAGGACCTCCTGTCACGAGGTTCAGTCCGGAGCTCGCCAACAAAGGAGGAGAGACGGTAAAAGAAGAGTTCAAATTCGAAAAATGGAGGAAAGGGGGTTTTGTACAAGTTGGCTCTGGCGGGATGTTCAAGGAGTGATCACGGGCGGATCTTTGATCCAAATCCCAAAAAAACCCGTGGGCGTGATTCATGGATGTGTGGTGAACAAAAGTTGTGAAGGCGTCGACATCAAAGGATGAAAGAGTCGACCTAGAAAAATCCGCAAACGCGGACAAAAACCAGGTCTGACACAACCCAGACGTTGGGCAGAGAGTTGATCGAAGGTCAACTCTAGCCGTCCCCTGGTTGGTCCACGTGGACCAACCCGGAAAAAGCCTGGAGAAAAAGCTTGGAAAATCGATTAAAAATAAAAGATGATTTTATTAATTTTTGTTGTAAAATAAAAAATGTTTATTAATTTATGAATTATTTTGTGGTAATTTTTATTTATTTTTATGAGGCTTATAATTCCAAGTTACTATATATAGGCTATATAGGTAAGATGTCTATATATTCTAATATTTTATTTTTATTCTGTGAATTTAATTTTATTTATTTTGTTTATTATTTTATAAATTTATAAAGTATATTTATACACTTAAATATATTTTTATTTTATTTTTTGAAGTGTTTTGTACACTTAATAAAATATAAGTATAAATTATATAGGTATGTATGCAAGTATTATACCTAGGTATTTTAGATACAAGTATTTTATTTTGTGTGTTATTTATGTTTTTATTTTGATTTTAATATACATATAAATTATATATAATATTTATAAAATTAAAAAAATATAAAATTTTAAAAATAATGAATAAATAATAAAATGAATATTTTAATCTGCACAAGTATACAATAGGGGTCCAAAACTCAACTTTCAAACCATATCTCCGAAAAATACGAAACCACCTCCATTAAATAGCTTATTTTAAATTATATACAATTAAAGGTGAGTTTGGTACATTTCAAGTTTTTATTTGCAAGATACAGGTCTGGGAAGTTAGGATTTTGGAATCTTATTTAGATCATAACTTTTTATCTGTACATTATTTTTGTATGAAATCGATTTTGTAATTTTCTTTATTTAATTATCTACAACTTTTATGTACAAAGTTTCTTTATTTGAAGTATAAAAAGTGGAACCAAAAATAGGTCGCAAAATGAATAAAAAATGAATTAAAAAGAAGGTATTTTTATTGTATTTTGGCCCTTATCCCCCCCTACTTTATTCCTTGTCGACCTATTCATCAAGATGCCTAGGTCTCAGGGTTTCGGGTCATAAAATATTTATAATATTTTATTCTTTTTCTTTTCTTTTATTTATTCTATAATTTTGGCTTTAAATACGGTATTTTGTACACTATTTACATGCATATGCATGAATGCTAAGATGCGGGAATTAAGGGTATTTACATGCATTTGCTAGGGTTTTTCTGACCAAAACGATAGAATAAAGATGATGAAATGTGGATTCATCATATCTAAATACGGCATTGAGGTAGATCCAACCAAGGTAGAAGCTGTGATGAATTAGAGGCATCCTAAGAATATTTCTGAGATCCGAAGTTTTCTTGGCTTGGCTAGATACTATCGGTGATTTATTCAAAATTTCTCAAGGATCTCACTACCATTAACGAGGCTCATTCGAAACGATGTGAAGTTTGTATGGTCTGAAAAGTGCGAGCAGAGCTTTCAAGAATTGAAGCAGAGATTGACCACAGCTCCAATCTTGGCTTTACCGTCAGGCAGTGGAGGTTTTGTGGTGTATACAGATGCATCAGGTACCGGACTCGGGTGTGTTCTTATGCAAAATGAGAAAGTCATTGCTTAAGCCTCACGTCAGCTAAAACCGCAAGAGAGGAACTACCCAACTCATGATTTAGAGTTAGCAGCGGTAGTCTTTGCTCTTAAAATTTGACGGCATTACCTTTACGGTGAACAATTTGAGGTGCTCAGTGACCATAAGAGTCTCAAATACATTTTCTCTCAGAAGGAACTTAATTTGAGGCAGCGACACTAGCTAGAGTTCCTAAAAGATTATGACTTCGCCATCAATTACCATCCAGGGAAAGCAAATGTCGTAGCAGATGCATTAAGTAGAAAATGGGAAGGTAGATTGGCTAGTTTAAAACTTCAATGGAAGATGATAAAGGATTGAAGATTGCAAGCCTTTCTTGAGTGAATCGAGAAAGATATCATTTGCAGCGCTCCAGATTCAACCAGAGATAATTGGGAAGATCTTGACTGCACAAAAAGTAGATGCTGATCTTCCTAAATATATAGAAGCATCTAAAAAGGAAGGGTCTGATTTCACCATCGGAATGGATGGAGCTATAAGGTACCACAACAGATTATGGATTCCAAGTGATATTGAGTTGAGGCAGGAGATTCTGGATGAAGCACACAGATCGATGTACACTATTAACCCAGGTACAACGAAAATGTACAAGGACCTGCAACGAAACTTTTGGTGGCCAAAGATGAAGAAGGACATCGCAGAATTTGTTGCTAGATGCTTGGTATGTCAGCAGATAAAGATTGAACATCAGCGGCCTGCCGGACCTGTTCAACCCTTGGAGATACCTGAATGGAAGTGGGAGCACATAACGATGGACTTCGTCACCGGTCTACCCAAGACCACAAAACATCGTTATGACACCATATGGGTGATTCTTGACCGATTAACCAAATCGGCATACTTCCTGCCTATCCGCTTGGATCAGTCGACAGACAGTCTAGCTGAATTATATGTGAATGAAATTGTCAGCCTACATGGTGTTCCTGCATCAATTGTGTCTAATCGTGACACACGATTTACATCTCATTTATGGAAGAGTTTTCAGGATGCTATGGGCACTCAATTGAAGTTCAGCACTTCATTTCATCCGCAGACTGATGGTCAGTCCGAAAGGACCATCCAGACACTAGAAGATATGTTGAAAGAATGTGCTCTAGATTTTGTGGGCAACTGGGTTAGACACCTTCCGTTAGTGGAGTTTGCTTACAATAATAGCTATCATCCGAGCATCAAGATGGCTCCTTATGAAGCATTGTATGGGAGACCTTGCAGATCACCCTCATGTTGGAGTGATGTTGGCAAGAAGCACATCTTAGGATCGGAACTTGTTCAGACAAGTAAGCAGGGTGTTGATCTAATCAGAAAAAGATTATTGGCAGCACAAAGTAGAAAAAAATCTTATGCCGATCATCACAGAAAAGAGTTGAGTTTCGGAGTTGGGGAGCACGTGTTCCTCAAGATCTCTCCAACCAAAGGCATCTTGCGATTTGGCAAAAAGGGGAAGCTCATTCCCAGATACATATGACCTTTTGAGATTCTGCAGCGGATTGGAGAGGTGGCATATCGTATTGCATTACCACCTCAATACTCAAAACTTCACGATGTATTCCATGTGTCTATGCTGAGGAAGTACATTCCTGATCCTTCACATGTGATCGAGTATGAGGTCATTGATATTCAGCCAAACTTGACCTGTGAAGAGAAACCCATACGGATCGTCGATCGTAGAGATCATCAACTTCGTCGACGCATAGTTCCGACGGTCAAGGTCCTTTGGCAGCACCATCAAAAGGAGGATGCTACTTGGGAGCTGGAAAGTGAAATGCAGGAGAAGTACCCGCAACGTTTCGGTATGTCCCTCTACTAAGAAATTTCGAGGACGAAATTTTTTAAGGGTGGTAGATTGTAACGACCTGGCTGTTTTGAAAAGAAAAAAATTTCAAATGCATTATCTTGGATTAAATGCATCTAATTAATACATTAAATCCTCCATTATCAACTTTAAAAACAACGAGGGTTCCCTCTCCATACAACACCATATCTTGCAATTTTAGAGAGAGTTAGAGAGAGAGAGGAAGGGTCATCTTACCAGCGTCCATCTTCATCGTAGGAGAAGGCGGCGTCGAATCCGAGTAGGAGAACACGGTTTCGTGACCAAAAGGAGGTGCGACGACCACGACGGGTAGAGATAAGCGTTGGATTCGAGCTATGTATCGGTCTAGGTTTCGTATAAATATTGATTACGTTAATATAGATCTCTCATATGTATCGAATTTAGGATTTCCGTATACATAATAGTTGGATTTGAACAAGATACCCAAATACCTTGACGCCATAGTTTTCACTATGAGAACATTTTGAATCAACATTGTTCTGTGCATCGGTTGTAGGCATGCCAATAGGTTGTGAATTCATGAAAAAAATAATTAGTTAATTTTCTTAATAGAAATTATTTTCAATCTCGTATCCGATTTGTCATGGATAATAATTGGAATTTTATGGATGGTTTCTATCTATAGTAATTGTCTACATGAATTACGTGGATAGAGTTTTAGGAAGGAATGTGGATGCCAATTTAAAGGTCGATATCATTAACAAATAGTAGGTATCCAAAATGAAGACATAAGCAAGATCCATGCACTTCTTGTGGTTATAACATTGGTAGAAACAACATAATAAGGCATTATTTAAAAGTATAGTTTCCAGACTAGTAATGTCTCCTCATCATAAGTCTAACTATTTCATAAGATTATATGTGTACCATTACTGACAGGTTACGTTGATTGCATAGATTTGGTCTTATAATTTCTTATGCTAATATTAGATTGCACATTATCAAAGAAATTCCGAGTGCCTGTTATGAAATGACCATTGATTATATAACATAATACAATGGATTGCTTCAGGTTTAGGTAATCCGTGATATATGTTCTTCCCTGTTACCGGATGTGTTACTCTGTAAGGACTATAGTATGATTACATTTCAACAAGAATCGAGTATCTTAAATATATCTATCCTTAATGTCTACGTAATAAGTTTTGTTTACTAACAAGCTACACCATACGTGATTTAAGAGCTATCATATTAAGTGGTGATTCCATCAAAGATTATAGGTAATGAAAAAAAATAAATAGTAGGGACATGAAATAAGGAAATGTTGAATTGTTAGCCAATCATTAGGGCGTTAATAAATCGGAGTAAGTGATTTCACATATATCAACCCAAGATATAATAAGGATTTAAGGCACAAACTCATAAGAGTCACATTGATGACCGCAAGGGGTCATGTTAGCCGTAAGGGGCAACGCCGCAAGGGGCGTATGGTTGCAAAGAACCACAGAGGCTAAAGCTAAGTCCTCTACAGTTGTAGCTACACTGTCATGTCATGCCATGGACCGCAAGTGCCAGCGGTTGAAAACGTATAACAAGATACGTAAATGAATGTTATGCAAGAAATTGGTTTATAAGGGTAAACCATCATGAAAATGCAAGTAATGGATTAATAAGAGAATAAACCATCACATGTTATACAATATTTGGTTTAAGAAAGTTAAACCATCAAAATCATGGGGGCTAATATGTAAAGTGGTTTATATATTTTATAAGTATGTAAATTGCTTGGAATTTTATGAAATACGTCCACAAGTAGAAATAAATGTTTGCCATGCCTACTTACGCAATTTACCTACTTTACATGTATACCCATATTTATGAAAGAAGCCAAACTAAACATGATAGGGATCGAACTTAGACATGCATGGGATTTACCTAGGCACGAAATGTTGTGTATGCATGAAAATCCAAGTATATAATTTTTAACGGATCAAGGACCGTTAGAATACCCATGCACGGACCCCGATGCATACTGGGCATTAGGCTCATACAAATTATGTTTGTTAATTTCAGGTGAAGGACATGATTGATTGCATTTTCTAGATCATGCTATGGGCTCATTGAGATTGCTGGCATGTTACGAATTATCTTGTGAAGATCTAGTGGATATCTATATGCCCACAGGAACTATCGAGTTGTTATCTTTTTAAATTCTAGATTAGTTATTTTTTTAATTCCCAGTTTAGAGTTGTAATAATGGAACTCTAGTTGGAGACATTTTGTGGAATTGATATTTTCTCTACTCATTATGTGCCATTTATTATTTTGGGTAACGGTTCGGTCGTGTGATCAATTATCGTATGCTTCCGCTGATGGTCGACGCGACCCATTCCGTTACAAATGGTATCAGAGCTAGAGTTCCTCTGGGCATAGGATATCCACAATTCTTTGTGATCTAAGATTTATATAGAGAGATTTAGTATCATACCTCATTGATCTTGGCAATTTTTGAATCAGATGGCTCCTCGAGGTGCAATTGAAGCCATTGAGACCGTGACTCATCGACGAGACAAGATGCCGTTGTGGGTATGCAGAGGCAGATGCTGGAGTTAGTGACACTAATGGCCCAGCAACAGAAGAGTCAGGCATCCAACTCTGGTGGACTGACTCTAAAGACCTTCATCCAGCATGATCCGCCCACCTTCAAGGGTGAGCATGAGCCGGAAAAAGCCGAACATTGGCTAAGAGAGATGGGGTTGACTTTTGAGGCAACTGATTGTCCGGAAGAAAAGAAAGTGATTTTTTAGACATTTCGCCTGCGGGACAATGCAAAGGACTGGTGGACTTTATGCAAAGGAATCCACTTTTCGGAGGCTCCAGTCATTAAGTGGGATGATTTTGTTGAGCGCTTCACTGAGCGTTACATCCCTGAGCATGCTAAGGATGCTAAGCGTCAAGAGTTTATGAATCTCCAGCAGGGAAACACGACAGTCGATGAATATGCAGCAAAATTCCAAGAACTGGAAAAGTATGGCAAGGGTATTTGTGCCAATGAAAAGCAACGAGCTAGAAAGTTTATAGAAGGCCTGAATGCGGGACTAAGCATGAAAGTGCTGACTAGAGGTCCCACGACCTTATCTGAGGTGGTTGCAGCAGCAATGGAGATCGATGCAGCATATCGAAGGATACATCAAGCGAATCTTCGGAAGTGCCCTCACAAGTCAAACTTCAATGACAAGAGACGTCACACTACAATGAATGCCAAGAAGACAAAGACTGATGATGCACCAACAAACAGGAAATACACATTTGATGTGTGCCTGCATTGTGATAGGAGGCATCCAGGAGAATGCTACAAGCTAACCACTACTTGCTATAAGTGCGGAGAAAAGGGTCATTTCATGAAAGATTGCAAGAAAGATGTCAAGGATCAGAAGAAGCTATTGGAGCAGAAAAAGAAAGTAGCAGGAAGAGTCTTTGCTATCACTCCTGAGGATGCAGAAGGTGCTAACACGACAGTGGAAGGTACTCTACTAATTAAAAATCATTTATGTCATGTTCTTTTTGATTCTGATGCCACGCATTCCTTTATCTCGAATGATTTTGCAAGAAAGTTAAGTTTAGAAGCTGTTGAGCTTCCTTATGCACTTACAGTTTCTTCACCAATGGGTGATATTATTGCCACGGTTATGTACTTAAAGGACGTACCTGTTTTGGTAAAAGAAGACACCCTCACTGCTAATTTGATATTATTACCCATCACAATCTATGATGTCATCTTGGGAATGGATTGGTTATGGGAGCATTACGCAGAGGTCTATTGTCGAGAAAAGAAAGTGGTCCTGAGTAGACCAAATACTGAGGAGATAGTTATTCGGGGCACCTGTAAGGGTAGAAGATTGATTATCTCATCCTTGCAAGCAAGCTGATTACTAGCTGAAGGTTGCGTCGCATTCCTCGCTAGTATAATTAACATTGAATCATCTCATACGCGTCTTGAAGATTTAGATGTGGTCAGAGATTTTGCCGATGTCTTCCCAGAAGATCTTCCTGGACTACCTCCTCATAGAGAGGTTGATTTCTCAATTGATGTGATCCCAGGAACGACACCGATTTCCAAGGCTCTGTATAGAATGGCACCTGCAGAACTTGAGGAGCTAAAGAAGCAATTACAAGAACAACTGGATAAGGGATTTCTACGTCCCAGTGTCTCTCTGTGGGGAGCACCCGTTCCTTTTGTGAAAAAGAAAGATGGGTCTCGTAGACTCTGCATTGATTATCAAGGTCTAAACAAAACCGTGAAGAATAGATACCCGTTACCTCGCATTGTTGACTTATTCGATCAATTGCAGGGAGCCACAGTTTTCTCAAAAATTGATCTACGTACGGGTTATCATCAACTCCGAATAAAAGAGGAGGATATACCAAAGACAGCTTTCATGAAAGATATGGTCATTATGAATTCTTGATCATGCCATTTGATCTTACTAATGCTTCTGCAGCTTTTATGGAGCTAATGAATAGGGTATTACGAGAATACCTTGATAAGTTTGTCATTGTGTTTGTGGATGATATACTGATATATTCATCTAATCCGGAGCAGCATCGAGTACATTTACAGATTGTATTCGAAACTCTGAGGCAACACCAGCTTTATGCAAAATTCTCTAAATGTGATTTTTGGTTTAATAGAGTAGCATTCCTTGGTCATGTGGTATCTTGTTGAACATGAATTTTGCAGAGGTCATGTTGACTCACAAGGCGAATCAACAGTCGCTGATTTAACCTCCAACGAAATCCGAATTCAAATAGCAATTAACCCACAACAGATAAATCAAGCAATGAAAGTAAATGTGCGGAGTTAAAATTTATTATAACTCTACAACAAAGATGTGTGTAGGTGCAAGTATGTGTAGAGGTCGAACACAGGGAGCAAACAGGTAGAACGGAGCAATTAAGCTCAAAAATGTGAATGTGAGTAAGTGTCTATCTATGCTGTTTTTTGTGGGTTTTTTATTTTTTATTTTAATTTTTGATTTATATTTTTATATTTTGGATTTTAATTTCTGATTTTGTAGTTTCTTTTTATATTTTATATTTTATTTTTATTTAAATAGACTATATAGACAAAGTAAGAAAGAGAGGGATGAAGTATTTAGAAAAATAAGAAAAAATTACTCAAAATCAGGACATAAAATGTTTTTGGTCTTTTTATAACTTTATGATGTTTTTGTGATTTTTGGAGATTTTTCTGAATGTTTTTGGTATTTTTAAAGTCAAAATACTAAAAACAGTGAATAAAAGTTGCTGTCTGAAATTAAAATGAGGATAAAAAATATCAAATAGTGTCCAAACTTCCTCAAATTAATTTTAAGTAAAAGATAATAAAACACAGAAAATTTAGAAACAAAGTTTATATTTTTAGGATTTTTTTATGGATTTTTAATATTTTTATGAAGGTTTTTGGGGTTTTATAATTTTTAGGAGTTTTCTTTTTTTTTGTGATTTTTGTATTGAAGTTAAAAGACACTAAAATAGGCAAAATATATTTTTTTGGTAATTTTCTGAAGTTTTCTATATTTTTTTATGTATTTTCAAATGCAAATAGTAGCTAAAATGCATGTTTTTGAATTTTATAACTAATAAAATGCAAGAAAATGTAAAATAAAAATATATGCATGAAATCACAATGCAGCAGAAAGCTATGTTAATTTTTGTGGATTTTTTAGGCTTTTATAGATGCATGAAATAAATACTAGAAGCAAAGAGACTACACTACTAGCAGGGGTATTTTTGTAAATAGAGCAAAGTTCAGGGGTCAAAGTGCAAGTTTCCCGCAAATTATATATCGTATTAATAAAGATCCAGGACCAATCACAAATATCCAAAAGCCCAAGGGTGCGCCTGCAAGAAACCTACCCACGCACGCGCGACGCACACGCCTGGGGAGGACCTCTATGTAACTTGCCAAAACTTCGGGGGTCCAAGTTATAAATATTACAAAACTATTTAACGATAGAGGAGAGTTTTAATACTAATAGTATATTACAAAAATGGCGAGGGGGTTATTGCAAAATACCCAAAGCAAAAGCGCTGGCGGACGGTGGATCTTCCCCCACGTATCCACGTGGCGCGCCCAGATCGCACGATGCCCCTTCGTGGATGAATGGCCAGGATTAGATCCTGGCACTTGATCGTCTGGTTGTGGTGCTTCCCAATCGGACGGTGGCTGTAGCTCGTCAAGAACAAAGGGCAATCGAACGGCCCTGGGACGCGAGGGAAGAAAAGCTGAAGAACTCAGCATGGATGAACTTCAAGCTCTAAAATCTCCACGCCTGGTGCCGTCGACTCCCACCCGATGGCTTCAAGGGCTTCCCCAGAGTCCTCCTCGTCGAATGGATGTCTCAAAATTCCCAGATGGGCCCCTGTGGTGCCTGGCGGCGAGAATAGACCCGGGTGGTGCTCCAGCAGCTCGAGGAAGATGCTCCTGAGGCTCAGACGCCTCCTTCAAGTCCTGCGAAGAAGAATAAAGAACGACAACGCAAATGGGCAGAAAACTTGGCTTTTATTGGCGAGCGGATGGTGTGTGTGGAGTGAATGATAGTCGCCGGAGCTCAAGGGCTCCGGCGAGGTGTTCGATAGATGAATCTACGCTAACTAATTGATTAAAATGCAAAATAAATGCAGGAGATAAAAGCTAGAACTAATGGCTATCTAAAACGACGAGAAAATATACGTAAAACAACCTCGACTCGGCCTAGGTTGAGGAGATAGGGACCTCACGGTCGAAGGCCGGAGATGGGGGTGGAGCGCCTCCACGGTCGCTCAACCTCGCCTCAAGTGGGCTGGAGGACCTCCTGTCACGAGGTTCAGTCCGGAGCTCGCCAACAAAGGAGGAGAGACGGTAAAAGAAGAGTTCAAATTCGAAAAATGGAGGAAAGGGGGTTTTGTACAAGTTGGCTCTGGCGGGATGTTCAAGGAGTGATCACGGGCGGATCTTTGATCCAAATCCCAAAAAAACCCGTGGGCGTGATTCATGGATGTGTGGTGAACAAAAGTTGTGAAGGCGTCGACATCAAAGGATGAAAGAGTCGACCTAGAAAAATCCGCAAACGCGGACAAAAACCAGGTCTGACACAACCCAGACGTTGGGCAGAGAGTTGATCGAAGGTCAACTCTAGCCGTCCCCTGGTTGGTCCACGTGGACCAACCCGGAAAAAGCCTGGAGAAAAAGCTTGGAAAATCGATTAAAAATAAAAGATGATTTTATTAATTTTTGTTGTAAAATAAAAAATGTTTATTAATTTATGAATTATTTTGTGGTAATTTTTATTTATTTTTATGAGGCTTATAATTACAAGTTACTATATATAGGCTATATAGGTAAGATGTCTATATATTCTAATATTTTATTTTTATTTTGTGAATTTAATTTTATTTATTTTGTTTATTATTTTATAAATTTATAAAGTATATTTATACACTTAAATATATTTTTATTTTATTTTTTGAAGTGTTTTGTACACTTAATAAAATATAAGTATAAATTATATAGGTATGTATGCAAGTATTATACCTAGGTATTTTAGATACAAGTATTTTATTTTGTGTGTTATTTATGTTTTTATTTTGATTTTAATATACATATAAATTATATATAATATTTATAAAATTAAAAAAATATAAAATTTTAAAAATAATGAATAAATAATAAAATGAATATTTTAATCTGCACAAGTATACAATAGGGGTCCAAAACTCAACTTTCAAACCATATCTCCGAAAAATACGAAACCACCTCCATTAAATAGCTTATTTTAAATTATATACAATTAAAGGTGAGTTTGGTACATTTCAAGTTTTTATTTGCAAGATATAGGTCTGGGAAGTTAGGATTTTGGAATCTTATTTAGATCATAACTTTTTATCTGTACATTATTTTTGTATGAAATCGATTTTGTATTTTTCTTTATTTAATTATCTACAACTTTTATGTACAAAGTTTCTTTATTTGAAGTATAAAAAGTGGAACCAAAAATAGGTCGCAAAATGAATAAAAAATGAATTAAAAAGAAGGTATTTTTATTGTATTTTGGACCTTATCTCCCCCTACTTTATTCCTTGTCGACCTATTCATCAAGATGCCTAGGTCTCAGGGTTTCGGGTCATAAAATATTTATAATATTTTATTCTTTTTCTTTTCTTTTATTTATTCTATAATTTTGGCTTTAAATACGGTATTTTGTACACTATTTACATGCATATGCATGAATGCTAAGATGCGGGAATTAAGGGTATTTACATGCATTTGCTAGGGTTTTTCTGACCAAAACGATAGAATAAAGATGATGAAATGTGGATTCATCATATCTAAATACGGCATTGAGGTAGATCCAACCAAGGTAGAAGCTGTGATGAATTAGAGGCATCCTAAGAATATTTCTGAGATCCGAAGTTTTCTTGGCTTGGCTAGATACTATCGGTGATTTATTCAAAATTTCTCAAGGATCTCACTACCATTAACGAGGCTCATTCGAAACGATGTGAAGTTTGTATGGTCTGAAAAGTGCGAGCAGAGCTTTCAAGAATTGAAGCAGAGATTGACCACAGCTCCAATCTTGGCTTTACCGTCAGGCAGTGGAGGTTTTGTGGTGTATACAGATGCATCAGGTACCGGACTCGGGTGTGTTCTTATGCAAAATGAGAAAGTCATTGCTTAAGCCTCACGTCAGCTAAAACCGCAAGAGAGGAACTACCCAACTCATGATTTAGAGTTAGCAGCGGTAGTCTTTGCTCTTAAAATTTGACGGCATTACCTTTACGGTGAACAATTTGAGGTGCTCAGTGACCATAAGAGTCTCAAATACATTTTCTCTCAGAAGGAACTTAATTTGAGGCAGCGACACTAGCTAGAGTTCCTAAAAGATTATGACTTCGCCATCAATTACCATCCAGGGAAAGCAAATGTCGTAGCAGATGCATTAAGTAGAAAATGGGAAGGTAGATTGGCTAGTTTAAAACTTCAATGGAAGATGATAAAGGATTGAAGATTGCAAGCCTTTCTTGAGTGAATCGAGAAAGATATCATTTGCAGCGCTCCAGATTCAACCAGAGATAATTGGGAAGATCTTGACTGCACAAAAAGTAGATGCTGATCTTCCTAAATATATAGAAGCATCTAAAAAGGAAGGGTCTGATTTCACCATCGGAATGGATGGAGCTATAAGGTACCACAACAGATTATGGATTCCAAGTGATATTGAGTTGAGGCAGGAGATTCTGGATGAAGCACACAGATCGATGTACACTATTAACCCAGGTACAACGAAAATGTACAAGGACCTGCAACGAAACTTTTGGTGGCCAAAGATGAAGAAGGACATCGCAGAATTTGTTGCTAGATGCTTGGTATGTCAGCAGATAAAGATTGAACATCAGCGGCCTGCCGGACCTGTTCAACCCTTGGAGATACCTGAATGGAAGTGGGAGCACATAACGATGGACTTCGTCACCGGTCTACCCAAGACCACAAAACATCGTTATGACACCATATGGGTGATTCTTGACCGATTAACCAAATCGGCACACTTCCTGCCTATCCGCTTGGATCAGTCGACAGACAGTCTAGCTGAATTATATGTGAATGAAATTGTCAGCCTACATGGTGTTCCTGCATCAATTGTGTCTGATCGTGACACACGATTTACATCTCATTTATGGAAGAGTTTTCAGGATGCTATGGGCACTCAATTGAAGTTCAGCACTTCATTTCATCCGCAGACTGATGGTCAGTCCGAAAGGACCATCCAGACACTAGAAGATATGTTGAAAGAATGTGCTCTAGATTTTGTGGGCAACTGGGTTAGACACCTTCCGTTAGTGGAGTTTGCTTACAATAATAGCTATCATCCGAGCATCAAGATGGCTCCTTATGAAGCATTGTATGGGAGACCTTGCAGATCACCCTCATGTTGGAGTGATGTTGGCAAGAAGCACATCTTAGGATCGGAACTTGTTCAGACAAGTAAGCAGGGTGTTGATCTAATCAGAAAAAGATTATTGGCAGCACAAAGTAGAAAAAAATCTTATGCCGATCATCACAGAAAAGAGTTGAGTTTCGGAGTTGGGGAGCACGTGTTCCTCAAGATCTCTCCAACCAAAGGCATCTTGCGATTTGGCAAAAAGGGGAAGCTCATTCCCAGATACATATGACCTTTTGAGATTCTGCAGCGGATTGGAGAGGTGGCATATCGTATTGCATTACCACCTCAATACTCAAAACTTCACGATGTATTCCATGTGTCTATGCTGAGGAAGTACATTCTTGATCCTTCACATGTGATCGAGTATGAGGTCATTGATATTCAGCCAAACTTGACCTGTGAAGAGACAAACCCATACGGATCGTCGATCGTAGAGATCATCAACTTCGTCGACGCATAGTTCCGACGGTCAAGGTCCTTTGGCAGCACCATCAAAAGGAGGATGCTACTTGGGAGCTGGAAAGTGAAATGCAGGAAAAGTACCCGCAACGTTTCGGTATGTCCCTCTACTAAGAAATTTCGGGGACGAAATTTTTTAAGGGTGGTAGATTGTAACGACCTGGCTGTTTTGAAAAGAAAAAAAATTTCAAATGCATTATCTTGGATTAAATGCATCTAATTAATACATTAAATCCTCCATTATCAACTTTAAAAACAACGAGGGTTCCCTCTCCATACAACACCATATCTTGCAATTTTAGAGAGAGTTAGAGAGAGAGAGGAAGGGTCATCTTACCAGCGTCCATCTTCATCGTAGGAGAAGGCGGCGTCGAATCCGAGTAGGAGAACACGGTTTCGTGACCAAAAGGAGGTGCGACGACCACGACGGGTAGAGATAAGCGTTGGATTCGAGCTATGTATCGGTCTAGGTTTCGTATAAATATTGATTACGTTAATATAGATCTCTCATATGTATCGAATTTAGGATTTCCGTATACATAATAGTTGGATTTGAACAAGATACCCAAATACCTTGACGCCATAGTTTTCACTATGAGAACATTTTGAATCAACATTGTTCTGTGCATCGGTTGTAGGCATGCCAATAGGTTGTGAATTCATGAAAAAAATAATTAGTTAATTTTCTTAATAGAAATTATTTTCAATCTCATATCCGATTTGTCACGGATAATAATTGGAATTTTATGGATGGTTTCTATCTATAGTAATTGTCTATATGAATTACGTGGATAGAGTTTTAGGAAGGAATGTGGATGCCAATTTAAAGGTCGATATCATTAATAAATAGTAGGTATCCAAAACGAAGACATAAGCAAGATCCATGCACTTCTTGTGGTTATAACATTGGTAGAAACAACATAATAAGGCATTATTTAAAAGTATAGTTTCCAGACTAGTAATGTCTCCTCATCATAAGTCTAACTATTTCATAAGATTATATGTGTACCATTACTGACAGGTTACGTTGATTGCATAGATTTGGTCTTATAATTTCTTATGCTAATATTAGATTGCACATTATCAAAGAAATTCCGAGTGCCTGTTATGAAATGACCATTGATTATATAACATAATACAATGGATTGCTTCATGTTTAGGTAATCCGTGATATATGTTCTTCCCTGTTACCGGATGTGTTACTCTGTAAGGACTATAGTATGATTACACTTCAACAAGAATCGAGTATCTTAAATATATCTAACCTTAATGTCTACGTAATAAGTTTTATTTACTAACAAGCTACACCATACGTGATTTAAGAGCTATCATATTAAGTGGTGATTCCATCAAAGATTATAGGTAATGAAAAAAAATAAATAGTAGGGACATGAAATAAGGAAATGTTGAATTGTTAGCCAATCATTAGGGCGTTAATAAATCGGAGTAAGTGATTTCACACGTATCAACCCAAGATATAATAAGGATTTAAGGCACATACTCATAAGAGTCACATTGATGACCGCAAGGGGTCATGTTAGCCGCAAGGGGCAACGCCGCAAGGGGCGTATGGTTGCAAGGAACCACATAGGCCAAAGCTAAGTTCTCTACAATTGTAGCTACACTGTCATGTCATGCCATGGACCGCAAGTGCCAGCGGTTGAAAACGTATAACAAGATACGTTAATGAATGTTATGCAAGAAATTGGTTTATAAGGGTAAACCATCATGAAAATGCAAGAAATGGTTTAATAAGAGAATAAACCATCACATGTTATACAATATTTGGTTTAAGAAAGTTAAACCATCAAAGTCATGGGGGCTAATATGTAAAGTGGTTTATATGTTTTATAAGTATGTAAATTGCTTGGAATTTTATGATATACATCCACAAGTAGAAATAAATGTTTGCCATGCCTACTTACGCAATTTACCTACTTTACATGTATACCCATGTTTATGAAAGAAGCCAAACTAAACATGATATGGATCAAACTTAGACATGCATGGGATTTACCTAGGCACGAAATGTTGTGTATGCATGAAAATCCAATTTTTAATTTTTTAACAGATCATGGACCGTTAGAATACCCATTCATGGACCCCGATGCATACTGGGAATTAGGCTCATACAAATTAGGTTTGTTAATTTCAGGTGAAGGACATGGTTGATTGTATTTTCTGGATCATGCTACGGGCTCATTGAGATTGCTGGCGTGGTACGAATTATCTTGTGAAGATCTAGTGGATATCCATATGCCCACAGGAACTATCGAGTTATCTTTTTAAATTCTAGATTAATTATTTTTTTAATTCCCAGTTTAGAGTTGTAATAATAGAACTCTAGTTGGAGACATTTCATGGAATTGATATTTTCTCTGCTCATTATGTGCCATTTGTTATTTTGGGTAACAGTTCGGTCGTGCGATCAATTATCGCATGCTTCCGCTGATGGTCGACGCGACCCATTCCGTTACAGATGGTATCAGAGCTAGAGTTCCTTTGAGCATAGGATATCCACAATTCTTAATGATCTAAGATTTATATTGAGAGATTTAGTATCACACCTCATTAATCTTGGCAATTTTTGAATCAGATGGCTCCTCGACGTGCAATTGAAGCCATTGGAGACCGTGACTCATCGACGAGCCAAGAGGCCGTTGTGGGTATGCAGAGGCAGATGCTGGAGTTAATGACACTAATGGCCCAGCAACAGAAGAGTCAGGTGTCCAACTCTGGTGGACTGACTCTAAAGACCTTCATCCAGCATGATCCGCCCACCTTCAAGGGTGAGCATGAGCCGGAAAAAGCCGAACATTGGCTAAGAGAGATGGAGTTGACTTTTGAGGCAACTGATTGTCCTGAAGAAAAGAAAATGATTTTTTAGACACTTCGCCTACGGGACAATGCAAAGGAGTGGTGGACTTCATGCAAAGGAATCCACTTTTCGGAGGCTCCAGTCATTAAGTGGGATGATTTTGTTGAGCGCTTCATTGAGCGTTATGTCCCTGAGCATGCTAAAGATGCTAAGCGTCAAGAGTTTATAAATCTCCAGCAGGGAAACATGACGATCGACGAATATGCAGTAAAATTCCAAGAACTGGAAAAGTATGGCAAGGGTATTTGTGCCAATGAAAAGCAACGAGCTAGAAAGTTTATAGATAGTCTGAATGCGGGACTAAGCATGAAAGTGCTAACTAGAGGTCCCACGACCTTAGGCATCCAGGAGAATGCTACAAGCTAACAACTACTTGCTATAAGTGCGGAGAAAAGGGTCATTTCATGAAAGATTGCAAGAAAGATGTCAAGGATCAGATCTATTGACAATCCAATGATATGGTACATTATATTGAGCATCGACTAGTAGGTGGAGTCGATATTGTTATATGTTTGCTTCTGTTGACTTTGGGAGACATTTTGATATGGGGTACGCTAATCAGTAGAAGTAGGAGATTAGAAACACTAGCATATCTAAAAGCTTTGGGAAGGTGCACTGTGAATTGGTACGTAAGAATTGGATCTTAAATGTGCCTCTCCATTATTTATATACTTCTTCTGACATTAATCTTTCCAAGAAGCGACTTCCCAGTGTGAAGCGACTCTTAGGGTGCGTTTGGTTGGCGGGTTAAGGCGGGTTAAACTGGTAGAGGGTAACCCGTTTTCGGATTTTGGTATTTGGATAGAGGGTTAAACTAGGGGTGGGTTAGAAGTGGGTTTGAGGTGATATGATTGTATTGAAGTTTGGAAAAGTGAGTAGTTATTGTGATGTGATTGTATTGAAGTTTGGAAAAGTGAGTAGAAGTGGAGTAGTTTATAATTTTTATATGATATGATGGTATAATATATTATTTTTGATAGGATTGATGATGTAAAATTGATTTATTTAATTTTTTAAAAAAGGAATAAAGTGGGGCCCACGGGGAGAGAAGGAGGTGTGGGTTAAGGGGGGTAAACTCCTCCAAGGGGAGGGTAACCCAGTAGCCAAACGCTACCTTAGGGAAAGGCAGGTTAATACACACATGTGTGGGAATGTATAGTAAATCAACACAACTAAGACCATGGTGGAGTGTATTTTCAGAGATGATTCATAGGTGCACAATTGAAGTTTACTTACTAACTATTTATATTGATAGGATCGCTATGATGTATTTTTGAGGAGAAGTACGGGTCCATTCCTTTGGAAGAGCGGTCACGATTCGATCCCAAGCTTTGCCACGAGGTTATTGATGGACGATAGGTGGGGCCGAACATGAGGCAAGCTTTGGATGGACTCCTGATGAATCACCATTTCATCACCTTTATTCTATCATTTTGGCCATAAAAACCCTTGCTAAATGTATGTAAATAACATTAATTTGTACAAAATAGCATTCATGATTCATTGCATTTATTGTGTAAATATTATGGTTTTAAATGCCAAAATTATAGAATAAAGAGAAAAAAAAGAATAAAATATCGAAGATATTTTATGACCCTAAACCTCGAGACCAAGTCAAGAATTGAGTTGGTTGGCAAGGAACAAAGTAGGGGGAGATAAGGGCCAAAGATACAATAAAAACCCAATTCTTTCATTCATTATTTATTCATTTTTGACACATATTTTATTTTTTATTAATTATTCATCAAATAAAGAAACTTTATGCATGAAAATTGTAGATAATAATGTAAATAAAAATAAAGATTTGATTTGTTCAAAAATAATATATAGTGTTCATTATATACACAGAATAAAAAGCTAAAAATCTAACTTCACAGACCCTATATTTCAAATAAAAATTCAAAATATATCAAAATCATCTTTAATTGTATATAACTTTTCATAAGATATATAATGGAGATGGTTTCATATTTTTTGGAGTTACGGTGTGAAAGTTAGGTGTTTGACCCCCATTGTACATTATACCTGATTAAAATATTCACTATATTCATTCTTTATTATTTTTAAAAATTATTTTTATAATTTTTAATTATTATTCATAACAAATGTGCATATTAAAGCCAAAATAAAATCACAAAGAAAATTTAAAATAAAATAAGTCTATATTAACATATAGGCAAAATACCTATAATTATACATGTATATAAATAAACGTGGATTTCATTCTTTTATTCTTTATTCTTTATATTTTTATAATATTGTGAATATTTTTTATATTATATTAAAAATACAAAGATAAAATAAAACAAAAGAAAATAAATTAAGTAAATAAAATGTATATAAAACATAGGTAAAATACCTATAAATATACCTATAAACTATACATATCTATTTATTTAAGTATAAAAGTTATATCATAAAAATAAAATAAAAATATATTTATACACCTAAAAATATTATAAATATATAAAATAAAAGAATAAAATAATAAAATGAAGTATAAAAATAAAAATAAAAATGTAGAAAACATAGATGATTATACCTATAAATACACCATTTAAAAGTAACTACTAATAAATAACATCAAAAAAATCATAATAAAATATTAGATAAAATAATAAACCTTTTTTATTTTATACTCAAAAATTAATAAAATCATTTACAATTTTTAATTATTTATTCTTTAATAAAACCTTATGTTTTGTCCTTATGCGTGTTGAACTGGACCAATAAGGGGGTCCTGTCAGTTGACCCCCGGTTAACTCCCCCCTACGCCTTCTGGCGTGATGCAGCTCGTCGAATCCCCATTTTCTCTCCATTTTTTTCGCTTGATACATCGATCAATCGCCGTTGCTTCCTTCACAATAAATGATCCTTGCTCATTGTATATACACGCCGACCCCTCTAATCTATTGTACATAGCCCCAAATTCTCAATTTCCTCCGGTCAATAAGGGTGACTACTATGTTCTATATATATAAACCTCTGTTCCTCCATCCAATTTTGGTCATTTCCCTATCCCTAAAGCTCCCACCTTTGTCCAAGAAAGTCTCCACGTGACAGGTGGTGTATCCCTGAAGGTCGTGGACACTCACGGAGGAGGGAGGTCCACCCATGGTCGACTCCGGTGACCTCTTCTCCATACCGATCATAGCAGGTATGAGCCGCGCCATTTCTTATTTATTAGGTAGATTTTATTTCCTGCTTTTCAATTCACATTTTGATTAGCTTGTGGGTGTTAGTTTTAGCCATAATCAACCGATTCGTAGTTCGCCAGAGCTCCGCTGCCGCGAACCCTTTCACTGTGCCTCCACATGTTCTTTGTCGCATTTTGCACCATCATATCCTTTCCCAGTCGATTCCCTACGCCCCGCATACCTTCGCTCACCCAGATCAACACTCGATCTGGAGATCAGCTCATTCACCTCCGCCGCTTGCCAGAGGAGCTCCGCCCGATCCCACCTTCCATTTCTGTCCACCAAATAAGGCTCCAGACCCTCATTTTTCTTGCTAGAATTTTAATTGCAGGTATGGGAGGTCAAAGGGCCCTCAAGGATTGATTTTTGAGAAGATAGGAGGTACTTGGAGCTCATGTCCTTCCCCGAGCTCGCCAGCCTTCATTTGGGCTCTGGCATACCTCTTGAAGCTACCATCTGATGTGGAGGACCCCTAGGAACGCGATGAAGCTCTCGGCGGAGGGATTGGAGGTCGGAGACGTTAAGAAGAACAGATTGAAGCTCGCCCCAGGCGAGTTCTTAACCTGTTCTTCCAGGGTGCTTTCCAACCATTCGATCATCCGTTGTGCTCCAGATGCTACAGGTGGCGTTGAATCAAGGCGAGTCCTAACCATCCTATTGCCTTGGCCAATCTAATTGCAGTCGTCCAGCCATGAAGGGGTATCCGTCGTTCGCGCGTCGACATGTGGATATGTGATGAAGCTTAATCGTCGGATCACGCCTATAAAGGGGTAAATTGCAAACCTCGCCTCGCTTTTTTGTATTTACTATTTAATTCTGTAAATAGAATGTAGCGTTTAAAAATAAATGGACCCTTTGCAACTAGACCCCTGTAATTCTTTTATTTACATTTTGGTCCAATCCAACTTAGCTCACATGGTCCCACATGAGCTAGGCAAATTGCAGGTATATCCCTGACAATTTTTTGTATTTGTTAAAAAGTTTAATAAAATTAAATAAATGTTATTTTATGTTGGCAAATTTGCATCTGAGCCCTTAGACTTAATTTTTATTGCAAAAATACCCCTACTAGAACATATATTTTTATGTTTTTCATCCATTCATTAAATATAGTTAATTTGCTCCTAAATATCTACAAAAATGTAATTAAAATGCTTCATGACTTATACTTTCACTCTGTGATTTTTATTTGCATTTGTTAGCTTTAATCTATTTTTTAAAAATAAATTGAAGCCTATTTATTCATTGTCTAACTTATCAAATACTAAAAAAATAAAAATGTGTCTAAAATTCCAAAAACATTGTATATAGTATATTTTATCGTATTTTATTTACAAATCAAAAAACAGAAAAAAAGGAAAAACAAAAAGCCTAAAAATAAAAGAACCCCAAAATCTTTCATAAAAATCTAAAAAATTCATTTAAAAAACAAAAAAAATAAGTTTTTTTCCTGTTTTATAATTTTATTTATATGAATATTTATATATTATAATTGATTTGGATGATTTTGAAGCCTATTTATTATTTTTAAAATCCAATTCCATGTCGGCCTATATATTTAATCCCTTATTTGGGATATTTTTGACTTTAAAAATACATAAAATTTAGCAAAAATCCATAAAAATAACAAAAAATAGAAAATATAAAATGCACAAAATATTGTATTTACTATATTTTGACTACTTTCACATATTTATAAATATACAGTATATGTATATACCTTATATTATATTTATACATATATATATATATATCTTATATATTTAAATGAAAAATAAATATACAAATTGGAAAATATAAAAGGAAATTCAAAAATATAAAACCAAAAATAAAAACATAAAATAAAAAAAACAATAAAATGGATAACAGATAAAAGTCATTTTTTGAGCATTGATTTTGCCTCCATCTACCGTTTGCTCCCTCTCTTCGACCTCTGGACATGCTTACACCTATACTCATTTGTTGTAGAGTTATACTAAATTTTAACTCTACATTTTTTATATTTATTGCTTTATTCTTGTTGTGGGTTAATTGTTGATCGAATCCATGATTTTTCGCTGGTCACATCGACGATTGTGCTCCCGCCTTGTGTGGAACACAAGACTGATGATTATTTTGGGTTTATCAAATGGCGATGTTGCCGAGGAGCAACGTCGCATAGTCGGAGATTATTTTGTTTTGTCTATTATCTCATGTTCATTTATTTATTGCATTTATTCATTTTATTTATTTATTTATTTATTTTGTATTTATTACTTGATATTATTGTTGACTGTTCTGACAACTCTTTTTGTTTGACCTTGATACGAGGGACCGTTGTGCGGAGGAGGACTTCCTAGGAATACCTATGCACCCAAGCAAGACGGAGCCAACCTTTCTTACTCAGCTGGCAGGAGAGAGCATTACGGGTAGATAGAGAAGAATTTTGAAGACAGTCTATTTTATTCTACATTTTTTATTTTATTTATTATGTATATTCATGTGAGAGAGTGACCCATATTATTGTAATAATTCAGGACTCTCAACTACACTTCGATTTCTCGAGGTCCACTGCCCGAAGGATTGTTCCCTCGGGGGCCTTGACGATTTTGACAATTTTTTCACCTTTATTTTATTTTCTTTATATTGTGTGAATGAGCCCTAATTTCGGAATTGCTTGTCCGATAGATTAAGGTCCAAAGCCTAATATATATTGCATGTACCTATAGATGCGCTTCTGGACTTAGTCAAATAATAAATGTTGATTATTTAGATTCAGACCCACGCGTCGTGAGAGACATCATACATCATTAGCAAGACCCATTGTGGCGGGCACCGAGATGTCTCCAAGACCGGACCTTTGGGTTTGTTTCAAAATAATTAGCATGTTATGCTTTATGATAATACCAGTTACTATCCTAGGGCGATTTTCATCGGATTGCATCTCATATAGCATAGGTTTTCAATTCTATTATGCATCCCTCATGGAGAGAGCTAAGAAGCACTGTAAGTCTCCTGCCTTTGCATGCATCATCGATTTCTGACTTGCACGGATTTCTGATATTCTCCCTCTGATTTTGCTCAATTAGGATGCTAAATGGAAGTGGAAACCCGATAGGACGTGCATTGAAAAATAACCACAAAAAGTGATAACATAAATAAAATTGGGACTGCTAGCTTTATTAGACTTCAAAACAAAAATGTAATGGATTCATTGCTTCGGGGAGAGCAACCCCCTCTTTGTTTGTGTATTTTATTCCTACGTACACACTAAGGATTCGTGCCCTAATCCCAAGCCTATCTATCATGTGTACAACTTTTTGATGATCACCTAACTCTAAAATTGATAAGATAGAAAGACCACATACGTGAATTGGGGGGTTTGCTTTGTACATTGATTGTGCTTTGAGTTCATTTGCATTTTCATCTCTCTTAGAGTTGTCGGTCCCATCTGTATGCGTATTTTCATCACTGACTCCTTCTATCTCCCTTGTCCATATACATTTCCTCATTTGCATTCGAGTCGTGATATTGTGTCTTGACCTTCATCGCCTTCGTAGCCAGATTTTGCGGCTTTTCTCCTTTCCCATATCACCCACATCTAGTCTGGTTCAAGGAGATCCTCTCCTTGGACCACAATTTTGACTGTGTCTGCTTTCATCTCGCCCACCCTCCTCGTGTCCCCCATATAATGCCTTCTCCTACCCGAGATTGCTGTGCTTGTAGGAATAGCCCACATCGAGATTTATGACTTACAATGATTATTTGAGTAAGTCGGGCTCATTTTTTGAGGATGCTGAGAAGACATGCTACTTTTTGGTGGATATGATTCTGACATGTGCATAGAACGTATTGAAGACTTTGATGATTGAATGATTTCTAGGTGTGATGCTTATTTAAGGATTTTTTATCACGCATACCAGATCGAGGATATGATATACTTTGATGATTTGATGATGACTGCATGGCCTATGACTGATCGATCATTTTTGAGGTTCCGTTCATCTTGTTTTAGAGGTCTGATTGATAATCTTGATTTGGACTTCAAACCGACGACGACCGAAACCCACATGACTTCCCTCATCTCCCTGACTGATCCCTCCTCGTTCTTTTGACTCTTTCATCCACCTGTGGCGCTTTAAGGATTTCTACTTATATGTTGTGCCATCTCAGCTGATTTGATTGATTTGAGGGACATACTGCGATTGACCCGATTCTCTTTTCCATCACATGACCTTATGCCCTCTTGATGATTGATTTATTGATTTTGAGGACCTGAGATTTGTTGCCAGCAATCCCATGACTTGATTGACTTAGTTTGCATTACTCCCCGAGGACTATCTGCGAGAGGATGCAACACATTCTCTATGCTCGGTTCCCTCACTGTCTGTGCTGCCTATCTGTTGGAGAACGAAACCGAGTTGTCTGATTTGACTGTTTGGCCTCCTTATTTAATTGTGCACCCGATTTATAGGTGCATGAGGCCAATTTCCTCGACTCTATTTGAGTCTTTTATCCCTGACGGTCCTCGTAGGGATGAGCAATCCTATTCTGATCATGCATTTCCTAGTTCATAGTGCTCTCCGAGGGTTATCTGCGAGAGACTATGACACTTTTATCTCTCAATCTGTCGGTCTCTTCTGCTGGTAGCCGATCTACAGATGTTGAGACCGATCAGCCTGACTTCTTTAAGTCTCCTCTCCTTGACGACCCTTGCAAGGATGAGATTTGATCTGACTATTCACTGCTGAGTTTGCATCGCGCTCCGAGGACTATATGCGATAGGATGTGACATTTTCTTTGCGCTCGGTTCCCCTTGCAGATTGTGCCTCCGATCTAATGGAGTACGGAACTGAGTCATCTGTTATATGGTCCCCACTGCCTTGTTATATATCCTATCTGTTGGATTTTGGGACCTATCTGACTAGACTCCTTTGAGTCTGCTCTCCTTAACGGTTCTCGCAAGGATGAGCCATCTTCCTCTAATTATTCCCTGCTTAGTTAGCACTACGTTCTCCAAGGGTTATCTGCGGGACGCTGCCACATTTTCTAAATCCATCGATCTCGTCTGCTGGTAGATGATCTGTCACCTACCAAGACCACTTATGTTGATTTATCTGATGGATCTGACTCCTTCAAGTCCGCTCACCATGACAACACTCGCAAGGGTGAGTTTTGTCTAATTATTCATTGACTAGCATGTATTAATCGTTGAGGGTTATCTGTGGGAGGATACATCATTTTATTTGTACTCGGTTTCACTTCTAGTGTCTCCTATCTATTGGAGCATGAACTCGGGTCTTCCGATTTGTGTACTCGATCTCCTCTCTGGTTGTGTCTCCTATCTGTTGGAGCACGTAGCCGGGTCTTATGATTATCCTGCGATATTTGACTCATCTGGTTTTGCTCACCTTGAGGACCCTCACAGGGTTGAGCTATGTCTTGTGGTGTTCGGTGTGTTCTCATGACTTTCAGATTTTATCTTTGTCGGATATCACGCTGCATTGAGAGTCTCCTTCTCTTAATTTTTTAGACCTTTTTGAGACCATGATTGACTTGGAGGAGTCTGTATTGTTCCTTCTTCCTCCATGTCTTACAGTATCGACTCTAATATGTTATTCCTTTCCTAAAGAGTCGATATTCTGATTCATGCTACCGGTCCATGATTTAGTTTTCGATCTATTTTCCCCAGTAGCTGACACCAACTTGATTGTGTATCCGGGTGTTTTTTCACTTTCTGATCGCGTGCTCATCTCATAGTGAGACGATGATGAGAGTATGGTATTCACGTACCAGATATCGTCCTGCACTTCACCGTTCTTTACTAGTTTTATATACGCTTTGTTCATTCTATTCCTTCTCTCTCCCATATGTCATATGTGTCCCAGATCATTCACCATATCTGTGTGTCTATACTTAGGACTTACCTTGTCCTAAGTATAGAGAGTACACACAGTGTTGTTCTTTCTCTGTTCCATTTCATAATTCATGTCGTTGCTTACACTTAGGGATCCTTTACGCTAAGTATGGGGGGAGTGATGCGTACATTCTCTACAATATTTTCATTTATCTGTATATCTCTGTTTTTTCTTCTTTTTCTTTTCATATTTCTTCCTCTGCAGTAAAGGTGTCACCCCTTTCTGTCATTTTTCTATACTTCGGACGTACTTTGTCCTAAGTATAGGGGGTGCCCCCCGGATTCTTCCCCGGATTCTTTCATTCTTTCATCCCATCCACTGTCTCGTCTCTTGTTGATTTGCTCTGCTATACTTAGGGATATCTTACCCTAAGTATAGGGGGAAACAAACCGAGCTGTGATATGTTTATTCCTAGCCTTGACCCTCCATGCGTTGTGTACAGACTGTTATACTCAAGATTATTTGATCCTAAGTATAGGGGGGATAGTCAACTTCTGATTCATTTATTCCTTCATTCATTTATTCAATCATTGTATAGGTTTTTCTATACACAGTACGAGTTATGTCTTCTCCTTTTCTTTTTGATCTATGAGGACATAGCTCATGCTAAGTATAGAAGGGTTGTATATATTCTGTATATGCTTCAGCCATAACTCGTACTTTCATATAATTAATAATAAATATGGTTAAAATACTATATTTACATATACCATTCATTAAATTAATAATAAAATTTACTCCTCAAATTCTTTTTGTATATACTGATTAATAAATCAGGTTAAAAATATTTTTACAAAATAATTTGAAAAATGATTTGACTTGTTTGGAAAACGTTTTGTGAAATATTTTCAACCTTTGTAAAAATATTTTGATTTGTAAAAATTCTTTTTATTTGTGTGAAATTAAAGGATTTGAAAACCTATTTGCAAATGATTTTGAAAATGGATGTAAAAATATATTGAAACATTTATGTATACTGTTTGAAAAATCTTTGTAAAATGACTTTCAAATGTTTGTATATTTGTAAAAAATATTGTGTACTGTAGTTTTCAAAATTATTTTCAAATAAATTCGATGAATAAATGCATCATTAAATACGAATAATATATAAATAAATATAAATATAATTCTTTACTAATTGTATATATACACCTAAAAATAACTTTTAAAAGCTGTAAATTCTTTAATTCTTAATTCTTGTAAATAAAAAGCGACACGTCATGTAAATAGTTATACATATTTTATGTTTTGTGTGTGCAAAAAATCATTTTATTTTTGAAATTCTTTTTGAAAAATTGCATCATTCTTTGCATCATTGTATATAACATTTGTATAGCATTCAAATTCTTTTTAATTGAGCTTGATGATTGAACTAGTCCAATAAAGTCGAAGATTGGAGTTTGGTTGGACCTTACTACACCTAACTATACTGGAACCTTATGGGAACTAGGTTTAAGGTACTTCAGGTCCTTTAGGACTTAATTCTTTGAGACTCGAGGCTGGGTTCAAGTCACCTCAGCTAGCCAACTAGAACTTTTCGAGATGCACGCATGACTATTCCCAGCCATGACCTAACTTGGACACTTGCACCTTTCACTTGGCTCAACTCAGTTGGAGTGGTGAGGGGATTGGATTTGCCGGTTTGAGATGCACACGAGTGGAAACATTCATCCTTGTCTAGGTAGTGAAGTGCACCCCAACCTGGTCCAGTTGCATGAAGTTGAATGACATGATAATATGGGATGCAATAATGCTTCAAAAGAGGGACAGTCTTTTGGCTCAAGAGGAAAAACTCCTTATGGAAATGCTATTGTAAATGGTATTTCAAAAAAAAGAAAAAACACCAAAAAAGTGGACATCCTGAAAATAAAATAAAATGCCTTCCGGAGCATGTATATATGTTGTAAAGTCAATAAGCAATCTTGAGCATCAAACTTATACCACGTGATCCTGTAGCTGGATGACTTGACTGCATTGGTCATGCATCCCATGATAGGTAGCTACACTGCTACCGTCCATTCTTTTCTTCACCTCCTCCTCTTGAGTTGGATGCCACTTAAACTTAGAAGGGAATACCCTGCTCCTCGAGGATAGAGTGTTGGATTGGGGAATCATTGGGTTGTCATTCTGGAGAAGTCAATCCTTTCATCATTTCAGTTGGGGAGAAACACTATCACTAACACTGTACAAGTCAACTTCACAGTCATAAGGGTTTGCGTATGATGTAGGCTAGTTTTAACCTGGCTATTGAGGTGATTTGAACCAAGTTCCGTGACTCTCGAAGGCTGTTTTGCTTTAAATTTGGTTCCCAACCAGGTTCCACACACATTCTCACATCAAGGTCTAACATGAGCTCCAAACTTTGATTTTGTACATACAAGTTTAATAATCGAAATCAATTCTATTTATTCTTTCTTTTTCTTTTCTTCTTTATTCTTTTTGTACTTATTGCATAAGTGTTTGCTAGGGACTAGCAAAGGCAAGTATAGGGGGTGATGAATCTCCATTTCATCACCTTTATTATATCATTTTGGCCTTAAAAACCCTAGCTAATGCATGTTAATAACATTAATTTGTACAAAATAGAATTCATGATTCATTGCATTTATTGTGTAAATAATATGGTTTTAATGCTAAAATTATAGAATAAAGAGAAGAAAAGAAAAAGAATAAAATATCGAAGATATTTTATGACCCTAAACCTCGAGACCAAGTCAAGAATTGAGTTGATCAACAAGGAATAAAGTAGGGGGAGATAAGGGACAAAGATACAATAAAAACCTAATTATTTTATTCTTTTTTATATCTATTTTATTATTTATTATTTATTCATCAAATAAAGAAACTTTGTACATGAAAATTGTAGATAATAATGTAAATAAAAATACAAAATTTAGTTTTAAAAAATAGTATACAATGTTAATTTTATACACAGAATAAAAAGAGAAAAATCCAATTTCACAGACCCATATCTTTCAAATAAAAACTCAAAACATATAAAAATTACTCCAATTCTATATAACTTTTCATAAGCTATTTAATGGATGTGGTTACATATTTTTTGGAGTTGTTGTATGAAAGTTAAGTTTTTGACCCCCATTGTACATTATACCCGATTAAAATATCCATTATATTCACTCTTTGTTTTTATAATTATGTAATTATTATTGATAACATATGTAGATATTAAAACTAAAATAAAATCACAAAGAAAATGTAAAATAAAATAAGTCTATATTAATATATAGGCAAAATACCTATAGTTATACATGTATATAAATAAAAGTTGCTTTCATTCTTTTATTCTTTATTGTTTATATTTTTATAATATTGTGAATATTGTTTATATTATATTAAAAATACAAAGAAAAATAAAATAAAAGAAAAAAATCAAATAAATAAAATGTATATAAAATATAGGTAAAATACCTATAGATTTACCTATAAACTATACATATCTATTTATTTAAGTATACAAATTATATCATAAAAATAAGATAAAAATATACTTATGCACCTAAAAATAAGTTATAAATACATAAAATAAAGAATAAAATAATAAAATTAAGTATACAAAATAAAAATGTACAAAGCAAAGCTGAATATACCTATAAATACACCACTAAAAAGTAACTACTAATAGATCACATCAAATGAATAAATAAAAAGCATAATAAAATATTACATAAAATAATAAACATTTTTTTATTTTGTACTAAAAAATTAATAAAATCATTTATTATTTTAAATTATTTATTCTTTGATAAAACCTTTTGTTTTGACCTTATGCGTACTGAGCTGGACCAATAAGGGGGTCCCGTCAGTTGACCCCCGATCAAACCCCCCGTGCCTTCTGACGTGACACAACCTATCGAATCCCCATTTGTCCTCCATTTTTTTCGGTTGATACTTCGATCAATCGCCGTCACTTCCTTCACAAGAAATGATCCTTAATCGTTGTACATACACACCGACCCCTCTATTCTATTGTACATAGCCCCAAATTCTCAATTTCCTATGATCAGTAAGGGTACCCGCTATGTTCTATAAATAAAGACCTCCGTTCCTTCATCCAATTTTGGTCATTTCCCTAACCCTAAATCTCCCACCTTCGGCCAAGAAGGTCTCCATGTGAAAGGTGGAGCATCCCTGAAGGTCGTGGATGCTCGCGGAGGAGGGAGGTCCACCCAAGATCAACTCATGTGACCTCTGCTCCTTGCCGATCATAACAAGTATGAGTTGTGCCATTTCTTATTTCTTAGGTAGATTTTATTTCCTTCTTTTCAATTCCACATTTAGAATAGTTTTGTAGGTGTTATTTTTAGTCGTAATTAACCGATTTGTACTTCGTTGGAGCTCCGCTCTGGCGAACCCTTTCACCGTGACCTATTCTTCGCCGTGTTTTCCACCCTCATATCCTTTCCCAGCCGATTCCCTTCGCTCAGCACACCTTCGCTCACCCAGATCGACATACGATCTGAAGATCAACTCATTCACGTCTGCCGCTCGCTGGAGGAGCTTCGCCCGACTCCACCTTCCACTTCTCTCCAACAAATAAGGCCCCAGACTCCTATTTTCCTTGCTGTATTTTCAATTGCAGGTCTAGGAGGCCAAAGGGCTCTCAAGGGTTGATTTTTTAGAAGATAGGAGGTACCTGGAGCCCGTGTTCTTCCCCAAGCTTGCCAGCCTTCATTTGGGCTCTGACATACCTCCTGAAGCTACCATCTGATGAGTAGGACCCCTAGGAATGAGAAGAAGCTCACGAAGGAGGGACTGGAGGTCGGAGACGCTTAGAAGAATGGATCGAATCTCGTCCTAGGCGGGTTCTTGACATGTTCTTCCAGGGTGCTTTCCAGCCATTCGATCATCTGTCGTGATCTAGATGCTACAAGTCGCGCTGGATCAAGGCGAGTCCTAACCATCCTATTGCCTTGGCCTATCTAATAGTAGCCGTGTAGCTACGAAGGGGTATCCTCCGTCCGCGCATAAACACATGGATAAGTGATGAAGCTCAATCATCGGATCACGCTTAAAAAAGGTGTAAATTGCAAACCTCACCTCGCCTTTTTTGTATTTACTAGTTAATTTTGTAAATTAAATGTAGCATTTAAAAATAAATGGACTTTTTGCAACAAGACTCATGTAGTTCTTTTATTTACATTTTGGTCCAGTACAGTCCAGCTCAACTCACGTGTTGTCCAACGTGAGCTGGGCAAATTGCAGGTATATCTCTGATGATTTTTGTAATTACTAAAAAGTTTGACAAAATAAAATAAATGATGTTTTAAGTTGGCAAATTTTCATCTGAGCCCTTGGACTTAATTTTTTTTACAAAAATGCCCCTGTTAGGACTTACATCTTAATGCTTTTCATCTATTTATTAAATATAGTTAATGAGCTCCTAAAAATCCACAAAAATAGGATTAAATGTTGTATGCTTTATACTTTCACGCTGTGATTTATTTGACCTTTTTTACATTTAATCCATTTATTAAAAATGAAATGGAGTCTATTTATTCATTGTTTAACTTATAAAATACCAAAAAAATACAAAAATACATCTAAAAATTCCAAAAAAGTTATATATAGTATATTTTATCCTATTTTATTTACAGACAAAAAATCACAAAAAAGAAAAAAATCCTAAAAATGAAAAAACCCCAAAAGCTTTCATAAAAATCTAAAAAATCATTTAAAAATCCAAAAATGTGTTTTTCTATTTTATAATTTTCTTTATATAAATATTTATATATTAAAATTAACTTGGATGATTTTGGAGCCTATTTAATATTTTTAAAATCCAATTCAATTTCGTCTGGTATATTTAATCCCTTATTTGTGATATTTTTGACTTTAAAATTTCATAAAAATTAGCAAAATTCCAAAAAAATAACAAAAAAATTAGAGAAATATAAAAAACATAATAATATTGTATTTATTATATTTTGACTATTTTATATATTTATAAAAATATGGTATCTAGATATAGCTTATATTGTATTTATACATATACATATATATATATATATAGCTTATATATTTAACTAAAAAATAAATACAATAATTGGAAAATATAAAAATAAAAACAAAATTATAAAACCAAAAAAATATATGATATAAAATTGAAAACCCACAAAAATAATAAAATGGATAAGAGATAAATGATAAATTTTTGAGCATTGATTCTTCGTCCTTCTACCGTTTGCTCCATGTGTTCGACCTCTACTCATGCTTACACCTATACACATTTGCTATAGAGTTATAATAAATTTGAACTCCACATTTTTTATATTAATTTCTTTATTCTTGTTGTGGGTTATTTGTCATCGAATATAGGATTTTCGTTGGTCACATCGACGAATGTGCTCCCTCCTTGTGTGGAACACCCAACCAATGATTATTTTAGGTTTATCAACTCCACTTCAAATTCTCCTCAGAATCTAGTTGTGACACTCTTGGTATGAACAATGTCTATGATCCACCCTTTACTATTCACGTAGACATCGGGGCTGACAACATATCTCGGTAAACGAGACAAAATAGACAATGATATGTTCAAAGTTCTCAACACATTAGGTGGTATGAATGCTCGACTTATAACACGGGAGACCCATATCTATGTTAGGTAATGAGTTACATACTGCATTAAAATTTATTATTCTTACACATGTATAAATATTTTTAATAATTAATAAAACCTTCGAAGGTAGGGAAGAAGAAAGTCTTCCAAGAGGATAATGATGATGAGGAGAAGGAAGAGGATGAAGATGAGGATACATATGAAGATGTCGTGCCACAACATGTGATTTCTTGTTGAGTCATGATTCGCAAGAGGGAGGAAGAAAGAATGATGAGAAAGGGAGAGGCAAAAAATGAGAAGAAAGGATAATGGAAAGGAGATATCGCAGAAGTGAAGGAAGTAGGGAGAAACAATGCTCTTTTTTGTATAAAATGCAATATGTTTAATTATTAAAGAACAATGAACACAAATGTACGCACACATGTTGAAATTTAGAATTCTATCAATAGACATATATTTTTACCTAACTTCTTCTTGTTGTTGCAAGTGATTTCGACTTGTTTGATTTCATGATTTACACACACACACACATATATATGTATGTATGTATGTATATATGTTTGTGTGCGTGCGCTTTATGTCTATGTGACTAATGTGTACGTGCTTGAATGAGTATAGTTCTACAGCTCACACTAGTCCAAACTAGCCAAGTGCAAGGAAAAGTACATGTATGATAAGGAGATGAAGTAGTAGGAGGAGGGAGAGGAGAAGATCATAGGAAGGAGGAAGAAGGAGAGAACCAAGAAGACAAATAATAAGAGTAAGAAGAAGATGTAGTAGGAGGAGGACGAGGGCGAAGAGAGAAAGGAGGAGGTGGAACATGAAGAATATTAAGAAGACCGATATGAAGCATTAGGAAGGAGAGGGATGTGGACATGAGAGAAAAAAGGAGATGAGAACAAGTAGGTAGAGTGAGAAGAAAGAGGATAGAATGATATGGAAGAAGGAGATTGAGAGGATGAAGAGAAGGAAGAAGAATGAGATTGGGGGGGGGGGGAGGAGGAGACCACTACAGATGCGACAGAGTGACGCTCGGCCAGGTAATACAATCATGTATTTAAAATTTTTTCTGTTCTGATAAGGTTTTTCATCCACTGGTGGTCCCCGTTGGAGGGCATGACATGCGAGTATAGTGCTTGCTGCTAGTTGTGACGGCAAACACTGCTTAAGATCACTTAGGAACCACTTTACATCCATTTTGGGACCATTTTGTGAACGTAAATTCCAATATTTATCGTAGTGGAATCCATGTAGCCAATCCTACTTAATGTGAGAAAAGGCTTTGTTGTTGTTGTTTTATCAGAGTAAATGTATTAAGATATTCCTCTATATCTGCTCAAGAATATTCATGCTATCAACATCACGCATGATCTAACCTGATTCTTAATTATTTTTTAGAGTGTGTTTAATGTTCATCCTTTCTTGGTATAAACCTTGTTGCTTTTTTTGAAGATTTTGTTAGATTTTATCAAACTAAGCTTGTTGAGATTATTTTTATTGTTGAGATTATCTAAATATTAACGCTAGTCTTTATTTTATGTATGTTCATTAATTGCATGATATTGAAATATAACTGACAATAAACAATTAGATCATCATACTGAAACTTAAGGTGTACACACATGGATGTATTTATATTATGACATGATACTAGATAGGCCCATCTCAGTTACATGATTGATGAATACATTAGGCGACAAACCCTTTGTCATAGGATCCGAAATCATGCAATTAGTACCTATATGTTCAATCAATACTAAATGATCTCTAACTTTCTCTTTAACAACAATATATTTAATGTCGATTCTCATTCTGTCACGCGTATACTTATTGTTGTTAACAAAAAATACGGTTGCAGAAATATCACAATGAATCTTTAATGGTATTGAGATTCTTGAGATCCGCAATCAAATTCTTTATCTAAAGTACTTGTGTAGTAGCCTTGTGACATGCTACGAATTCAGCTTCCATGATACTTGATGTGACAAATGATTGCTTCACACTTCTCCATGAAATAGCACCTCCAGCACGTAGAAAAATATATCCAGATGTAGATTTTTTATCCTCCTTACTACCCGCGTAATCCAAATCCAAATAGCTAACTACTTTTAAGGAATCTGAATGTCGGTAGATTAGCATAAAATCCTTAGTTCCTTGCAAATATCGTAAGACCTTCTTTGTCGTTATCTAATGATCCATGTTTGGATTGCTTTGATAGCTACCCAACATTCCAACTGCAAAATATATATCTGGTCTAGTACATGTTTGGGCATACATTAGACCCCCAATGATAGATGTATATGGAATGTCCTTTTCCTATAGGTGTTGGGGTATGAGAATAATATTTCATTACGAATATCTCTAATAATTTTTAAATATATGTTTTTTGAAGCAATCCAAGTACGCTCTGAGATCTATCTCTATGAATTTCAATGCCAATGACATATTTAGCATCACCCATATTTTTCATTTCAAAATTACTAGACCGAAACATTTTTTATCTCGCAACATCTCAAGGTCATTACAAGCAAGTAAAATGTCATCTACATATAGGAGTAGAAAATCATATTTACTCCCACTCATCTTAAGATATATACAATTATCAACAATGTCCTCAACAAAATTAAATGAAGTTATTGCATTGTTGAACTTAATGTACCATTGACGAGATGCTTGTTTTAGTCCATATATAGACTTCCTTAATTTACAAACCAAATGCTTGCTATTGTCTAAAATAAAACCCTCAGGTTATCGCATGTAAACATACTCATCTAAGTCTCCAATAAGAAAGGTTGTTTTCACGTCCATTTGGTGTAACTCTAAATCACAATGAGCTACCAATGTCATGATAATCCGCAATGAGTCCTTTCGTGATCCATGAGTGAAAGTCTCATGATAGTCTGTGCGCTCTTTTTGAGCGAAACCATTAGCCACAACTCTGACCTCATATCTCTCGATGTTGCCTAATGAATCTTTCTTACTTTTGAAGATCTGTTTGCAACCAATATATTTCTCTCCTTTAGGTAGCTCTACTAAGTCCCATACTTGATTTGCACTCATAGAATCCATCTCATCCACTATGGCATTATACCATTTAGTCAAATTAATTCCACTCATGGCTGGTGAAAATGATGTTTGATATTCTAATATTTCCATGTCATAGTTACATTCTTATATATATATTATATAATCTGATGAGACTGTAGATTTTACTACCTGACCAGATATTTTTGTCACAACACCTTGTTGAACACCTGGTGCTATTTCAACTTGATTCTCAGGTAGTGAATGATTCACCATTCGTTTAATCAAAGGGACATCTTGGGCTTAAGGGACAACAATGTATTGATGTTGTGGTTCATCAAAGATATCATTGAATATTTTGCTCCTCTCTTTCAAGTGGTATAAAAGATTCAGCAATTCATCAAGTATGATGTTTTTAATTGTCATCCTGCTCTCGCTATTCTCGTCATTTTCCAAAATATGGCATTCCTTGATTCTACAGTACTCGATTCCCTATTTAGAAAATAGAATATATAACCTTTAGATCCTTCTGAATAACCAATGAAGTATCCATTTGTACTCTTCATATGTGGGCTATATATTCTAATCTCATCTTGACAACCCCAAGCGTGTATGTGTTCCAATCTTGGTTTCCATTCCTTCCAAAGCTCAAATGAAGTGGATGGAACTACTTTTGATGGAACTCTATTCAATATATACACTGTTGTCTTTAGATCTTCACTCCAAAAAGATTATGGCAATCGACACCATTTTGATCTGGCTCACTAGACATTGAAAATTGATGTTCAATACCTTCATCTTTAAGAAATCGCGTAAATGGTCTAAGTTTTTGTTCTCCTCCAGCATACCTACCATAATACTCACCACCTCTATTTAATCTTACAGTTTTGATTCTCTTTTCCAATTGTCTCTCTACTTTTATTTGATAATCCTTAAATAATCTATAACCTATGATTTTTCAAATAAAAGATAAAGCATGTAATATGAGAAATCATCAATAAATGTAATGAAATATTTTTTATCACCAAAACACTCTATAAGAAATGGACCGCATATGTCAATATGTATAATTTCCAAAAGACCGGTACTTCTCCTTGGTCCTTTGGCATGTTTGTTGGTATGTTTACCTTTAATACACCCCACAGAAATGCTTAAATCAGCAAAGTCAAGAGCATCGGTTACTCCATTATTTACTAATTTTTTAATTCTTAATGGAGATGTGGCATAATCTTTTATGCCATAACATTAATGACTGATCGCTAACGTATTTTCGCTTTTTAGCAACAACATTGCAAACAATGAGATTGCTTTCAAAATACGAATCTAAATGCATTTTGTACAAATTATCAACCAATTCACCCATGCCAATCAATTTATCATTCTTAAATATTTGGAAAAGCAGTTTATCAAATGAAAATGTGTATCCAAGTTTACAAAGTCTAGATACAGAAATTAAATTTCTAGATAACTTGAGTACATAAAAAATATTTTTCAAATCAAGGACATAGTAAGATTGTAAAATGGATCTTTGTGTTCCAACCGCTTCTACATGTGAAGTGTGATTTCCCATAAATACACTTTGCTCATTTTTCATTGGACTCCTTGTGCTCAGAAAGCCCTACATAGAGTTGGAAATATAGATTGAAGTTTCAGAGTCAATCTACCAAGTATTAGAAGAAACATCAATGAAATTAGATTCATGACATATATGACATCGATGTATACCTTTCTTTGCAAGTCATTCCTTAAACTTGATACATTCCTTCTTATCATGCACATGTTTCTTACAAAAGAAGCATTTTACCTTCTTAAATTCATTCAGCTTCTTTTCCGGAGGCTTCGCCGTCCTTTTCCACTTATTCTCTTTCTTATGAGTGACTAAATGGACATTCTCAACCCTCTCTTACTTGAGCATATTTTCCTCTTGTACACACATCACTAATAACTCATTTAAAGTCCAATGATCCTTATGTGTATTGTAGGAAATCTTAAATGGCTCATATTGTGAAGGTAAAGTATTGAGAACTAAATACATTCAGGAATTGAACCATTGATATTCTTGGTTATGTTAGTTTGCATGATCATTAAGCTTAATCAGTTGGATTTCTTCCACTGTTTATAGAAATCCTTGACGTCTTGACCACTTTCATCAAACTTTGCTGGTTCCTCAATGTGAAGTGCATAATCAAGGTTCATACATCCTAAAGCAAGAAGAGTCATCTCTTTCCATTCAGAAAAATTATTCCCATGTAGAATCAAAACAGAATTTAAGACATTGAATTGAGTAGACATGAAAGCTGAACTATCTGCAATAACTTCATAACAAGACTACCACAATAAGCAATAACTCAAAAATAATACCTCATCCAAAATATTAACTTATTCACTATTTTGATAATCAAAATATTACCATTATAAGATTTGCTATGGCTAAAGAATTGTAATATACAATTGATTTTTTATAAATAAGATAAATAAAATTTCAAATATCCATTAGATATTATGTACCTACGGGCATTAGAATAAATAATAAATAATTTATTTTCTCATTCCATAAATTTAGATACAAATAATTTTTTTGTATGTGTTCAATTAAGTCAGTCACCTAAAATAATATTGACGTTGTAATCCTAGATGTTGTGGCTAATCTAGGATAACTAGCCAATAATTATCCATTGTCAAGAAACAATATGTATAATGTGAAGCGGTCAGATATTGTGGCTACTCCTCTCAATTTGATCATATACATCAAATAAACAGTTACAGTGACATAGAACAAAGTTAATTAATAACTACCAAATGACAAAAAAGCATCATCACTCGGTTATTTCCAACCACAACAAAAAAATACACGTATAAGTCAACATGTGCACCATTAACAAAAATAAATGCCAAGCAAGAGTATCATGTTACACCCTTAAAAAAACACAGTTGCAATTGATCGATCAAATAATTTTTTGAGGAATAAAAGATCGAGTTACGGCGATTGCATAGATGAAACTTACGTGGACATGCGAGTATGAAGACTTTCAATTTTGTGAGCACAAAAACAAGAAACTTATTCTAATAAACAAGGATGTCTGTTGTTCCACCATCAATTTCCTTTTTCTAATGGCAATAAAATCCGTTAGTAAATAGATATGGTAAAAGGCAATAGCCATTAGTAACTCCATTATCAAAGTGTGTACACATCATGTATGGGTCGCTAGGCGAAAGAATTGATGCAAGCCAATTGTCTTAACAATGAGGTATGCAATTAAAACCCACTTTCTTTTGGTGCCATTAAAAACCACTATTCATTAGTGATCTTAATCCCACATACATCATGCATCTCCTGGATATTGGACAATCAAGTCCATATGTATGCAAATGAAGATCTTCAATTCCATGCATCTTATGTAAACGGAAATCCCATGCAAAACTCGATAGCAAATAAACAAATGATGGAATATGCAAGATAGTTCCACATGCAAGATAAAAAAAGACTCGTTAGAACAACTTAGGAAAAATCATAACGATTTCGGTAAGAAAAAAATCGATATAAAAGCAACCTTGCTCTGATACCAATTGACAGATCTATTAATTTAATGCAAAAGATAAATCTAAGACACTTAATAGTTACCGGAAGTCATCACAACGGAATTGAAGTGATGAAAATGAGATTTCCTTCTCCTTCTCAACTCTTGCCCAATATGCTTGAGTAATGAATCCCCTTACATTCATTTGTTGAGGGAGGGAGACGGGGCCCCAGTCCTTATTTATAAAACATGATGGTTACCTATCCATTAAGGTAATCACTAAAAATAGCCACCCCAATGATGCAACCTTTCATAATTAATCAAGAGCCATAGAATAAGAAAAAAAATATGGTTTCCTCCGAACTATCTATGTTTAGAATGAGAGAAGATGTGATGATGAAAAGTATTGCTCAGTTTGTTAGGCAGCCTATACATGGATGGATTTGGATTCCCTTTTCCATCTTACATGGACATTTCTTGAGCTATTTTTTGGACATCATTTTGAAATATCATAATAAATTTTGTTTTGAATGTCAACGAAGTGTAAATGACTTCTTGCTCTGCCTCTTATTTTTGGATAGAACTGGAAAACATACATAATGCAATAAAATTTGTATGCAAAAGTATTAGGTTTCATCATCATGTACAATTGGTGTTCTATTTTATATTTCTTAGAACAATTTATACATGTTTTTTGAACTCTCATTGAGTTATTGATTGCAAAGTTTATACTTTACTCACAAATTCTACCAATGTCTACAGAATATACTTTACTCACAAATTCTACACAGCCTATATGATTATCATTTTTTAGCAAGAAAAATACATTAGTTAGAAGAATATCAAAGGTTGGAGCTCTGTCAAAAGCTTCAAGAGTAGGATTATATTTTAGTTGACAATCCAACAACCATGGATGCCCAGAGCAAAACATAAACAACTAAATGCCGGAGTTCATCGATAAGTTGCAAAATGTAAATGATCATGTAGTTTTTTTATACAAGGGTATATGACAATATGAGGTATAGATATGCTTAATTCGCAAGGAAAATATACAATAACTATTTTATTATGAGTATATATCAATTATATATTATATATTTTGTATTACATATTACATTATATATTATAATAAATATGCAAATAAAAATTCATGTACACAAACATATACATAATTCTTTGAAGAGTATTATAATTGATTAACTCAGAATATATTATTTAGGAAAAAATAAACTATAAAATATTGCACCTTGGTTCTTTTTTATGCTCAATTAGATGGGATCTATTTACAGAGGTTTGTACATACCGTTTCCTTTCCTTGCTATTGTCTTGTGGCTACAAGCTGTGATTAGAGAAGTAGGAGATTTTTATGATGATTGAGAGGGATTTAACTGCTTTAGGCTCAAATTGAATAAAAAGTAGGAGGTAGTCTGCAAACTGAAATTTAAAAATGTGCAGGCCTTCTCTCTTTGAGCTTGAAGCCAAGGATGACACCCTGATCAATGGCCCGGTTAGCATTCCATCGAGGATGTTGACGGTACGCATAAAGAGAAGAAGGGAGATAGAGTCGCTTTGCATCAACACTACCTCCCAAGTTTGAAGAAGCCTTTAGCCAAATCATTTAACTCATGACTCGATGAGCTATCGATGAGTTCATCGACAATGACGTGGATGCGACATGGAAGCCTGAGTGCTCATTTCCAAGTGAGACAATGACATGGTCCCCAAGTGACAAGGCAGCGATCATCGTCCAGGTCTTGTTGCTCGCCTCCTACGGGGAATACACACACATCTTATTCCTTGCTTAGACGACTCCCCTTCAATTTTGTACCCCAGTGGGTGTGTCATATATACTTCTTTCTAAAGATCTCCGCAGAGGAAAGAGTTCTCCACATTAAACTAGAAGATAGGCCTTCTATTTGTAGTAATAGATATAATTGTGTAGGACCCCTTCCTAGCCACCGAAGAAAATGTCTTGAAATAATACACATTGTACGCATGCGTGAAACCATTTGCCACTTGTTTTCCTTTAATCTATTGACGGGGGTGAATGTTCGCTCGTAAAGACTCATCTGCAAGTGATTGAGATGATCATTGATGGGCATGGCACACGATCCCACATGCATCTCGAAGTAAGAACACCAACTTCTTCATCCATAACTTGTTTCCAATCAAGGTCCTAAAAAGTTCTATGATGATCACCAAGAATAACCGAATAAGCATATCGCCATCAGAGCATCTGTAAAATCCGAATCACATTTGGAAAACTACCATCGAAAGTCACTTGTGAAAAAGGTTGTAGAGTACATTGCCTTCTAGGTTTTCTGTAGTGCAACTAGGGAGATCTAAAAGATCATCCATATCAGTAGTGGTGGGACCACCTGAAGAAGACTCATCAACTTGAAAGAATGGAATAGGCAAAAGGATGAAATCAAATTGTATTTGGAGCCTCCTTTTATAAGCATAAAGATTTATAAGCATAGAGATGGAGGAACTCCAAGGGAATATCACCGACCAACCTATAGAATAAAGTGGTTTGGTTTAATAATGATAACTAGCAAGATCATAACAGTTATACCCCTTATGGGATCTACAATACCAAAGACACCATTGATAGCACGAGAAGGTAATTTATCTCCAATATGAAAATTTTGAACAAATGTTGTGCAACCAACAATCCATGACGGGAATTGAAATAGTTCATTATTCTTGTAAAGAAGGGAGAAAGGAGTTGTCCCATTGAGGAGAGAAGAGGAATTCCGAGTGATAAGATAAGTCAACATAAGAATTGCATCTTCCCAAAGGTTCTGGAAACCTTCACGAGTAAGGAGAGTAAAAGCAATATCTAGAGTTTGACGAGTTTCCTTTCTGGGACGTTCTGCTAAGAGGTATACGTAGGGCACCTCATGCAGAGTACATTGAATAGCAAAGACAATGGTCGAAGTCATGCTGAACAGATTCAAAAGCATTATCAAATTTGAAAACTGTAATGTGCTCGTAAAAAAGAATGTTTTGATAAACCCGAAAAAAAATACTTGAACATTTTATTTATTTATTATGATTTCTTTATTAGATACAACCAAGAATATATATTATAATCATTAACGAAAAGATCAAAATACTTATGACTACATGTAGTATAGACCGGACAAGATCCCCTTAAATGTCACAATGGACTAAGGGATTAGACTTGCTAAAAAAAAGTATGCAGTGATACAGAGAGATCGATCAATCTACCGATCAACCCATGATCCGAAAATGATAGTTCAGAATGGATTATAATAAACAACCTACAAATGTTCACAGATGAAATAGTATGCATATTACCTTCTACCATCTTCTTCATTGACGAAGACGGAATGTTGCTGGGGGAGGGGATCCGTGATCGTGCATTGGAGTAGAAGTATCCTCATCAAGAGAATCCTGATCAGAACATCAACACTGACGCAGCAAAATCAGAGAGTGATGTTTGAATGTAAAGATGGAAATCATCGAGACACCTGCGCAGAGACATCTTCAAGAGCTGGAAGTATATCAGTATTGTATCGTAATTCTGAAAAAACCTCTATATAAATATTCTTGCATATGGATTTAACACACAATAATCCTGATCATCAAGACATCGGCATGGACAACATCATCATCATTGATAAGCATAGAAGCATCTCTTGGAAGACAGGAGGAATGACAAATCAAAGTATCAACATGGAGGCATTCCCATTGCCCTCGACAAAGTCAGAATGTCGCTTAGAGGAGGATGTTGTAGGAGAGATTGTTATCACTGTACCAGTGTAGAGGCATCCTCATTGCCATCTTTGGATTAGGAAGTGTTGCTCAAAGAATGGCATCACAAGTGGGAGGGAGAATATACATCACAACAAAACTTTAGACATTAGTATGACAATCTGTAACATCGGAATAAATCGTCTATGGATATCTTATAGATACTGTATCAAGGAACCATCTTAATGAATCAACCTAATATTGGAAAACAAACCCAGATGTGTCATATTAGCTACCGAATCTATTCAATATCAACAAATACATCAGAAAATGACGCCACCACGACATCAAATCACACTAGTGAAAATGAGGCCTGATATGTAGTCTATGCCATATATTCTCTAGATGCTAGCCTAAAATGTACAATATGCGTTGTTACACAAGGAAAACAAAACAGCGAATGAAACATCCGCATATTGTTATCCAACTGTCTATCATCCACATCTGGCATAAAATTTAATTAGGCAAGAAATGCCTGGGTCGATCCAGCAACGATTTTTGCACCGCCAGTATTTGTACTGCAACCTCTAAGGCAACGGTCTACGTAATGAAATATGTCACAAGAACTGAGATTTTCTGTTACAGGCTTTTCTTTTCAAAGGACAATTCTATTGCAAGTAAAATTCACCACCATGGCACCCTTGACAAATTACTGCAAAAACACCTGGGTGGAGAAAGTAATAATGAATTCCTGATAAATTTAGAACCGTGTCCTAGGATTAGAGGTGGCCCTAAACCAGCTTTACAAAGCCTCATTCTTTATCGATTTTCTTGCTAACTCTGGAGAGGTTTGACTGAACTAGCGATTCTGCGCCTCGAGGAGAATGTTGGTAGCTGCATTAATATCATTTCTGGACCTCAAAAGTGCCTGCCGTGCAGAATTGATGTCAAATCCCATAGACACCAACATAGCAATTGAATCTTCATCTGGCTCCACCGCAGCAGGTGCAGTGAACGTTGCCTTCATAAAACAGTTGATGGTTCAGGCCATGGATGGTAGATGCTAAATAAATACTGCTTTTAAGATAATGAGGATGACGAAAGGGAGTTGCTCTATGAACAGTAACTTGAAGCCGAGCATAGATTAAGTGTAGAAATACTTGACGAGTTTTCTAAACAACAATGAACTAAAAGTTAGGAAACTTGCCTGGCGCTGTCCATTGTAGGATGGTAAACCTTGTGCGATATTACCCCTCGATGAAGAATGTGAACCTCCCCTTGGGGATGATGGAAATAATCGAGAGAAAAATGATGACACGAAGTCTGGAAACTGAAACACCGAAAGCGCCAGAAAGGAGTTAAATGCTAACATATTTGAAAGAGAAAGAATCATCTAAAAATAACGGCAAGCAGACTTGAAATGGCTTGATACATACAAATTATGAACAATTGTTTTTTAATAATAATAAATAGACTTGACAAAGGTGTGGGTTCAGCGTGGATCCAGTTAATGGATCGTTAGAGAACACTATTCTCAAACACTTTCAATCACAATGATATAGAAATAAATCACAATCACCGATGAAAACCATGATTGATCTCTCAACTCGAGCTTTAAACCTGACCAATCCCTTGGTCTTTTCACTAAACCAGATTACTTATGTTAACATAGAGGGAAATTCCTAAGTAGTATCTCGGGATTACAAAAATCCCTAGGTACTACAACATATGTGACACTGCCTAATTTTTTTACCATGGGTACAACAAGGTGTAGTGTATCTTAAGAAAGCGACATTGGTATCGCATACCCGAGATGCGATACAGTTTATACCGCATTCTCTTTATGTGGTATCCAGTAAAATCCCTGGACTCTTAAACCTAATCAATCCCGTTTCGTTTTGTCCTCCGCCACTTCTCCCATGGCTCAAGCCTCGACCTCGGCGACCCTTTCAACAACCTCATGTCCCCGCTCCGTTGCCGCCTCATCGGAGGTCTTCCTGTGCCACCGCCTACACATCATTGGTGGTCTTCCCGCTCCGTCGCTCCTCTTCCCGAGTTCTACGTTATTTCTTGAAAGCTTAGGTAACGTCAATGAAATTTTAGGCTGTTAGGTTTAGGCTCTGTTCATGAAAGCGGTCCGAGCGGCCGCATATGCGGCCGCATATGCCTAAGCGGCCACCTCAGCGCACCGATTACATGAAGCCCCACTTTATACACCCTTTACGCATTTATGGCCCGCATATGCAGGCCGTGCGGGCACATGTGTGCTCTGTATGCCCGTTTAAGGTCCAGTTGGGTCATCGAATCCGGATCTTACTTGTATTATTTTGATTCTATATTAAATTAGATTATGTAATACTATCTTTGACGGCTTTCATATTTAGTTGTATTATTTTTGAGCTCTACATGAAAGCCAATTTCTTAAATCTTCTATTTGACCACATTTATTCATAAATTTAGTTTAGTTGTAGTCACTTTTGTAGATATATATTTATTTTTTAATAAAAAATAGAAAACTGCTTAGAACCGTATATGCCCCCGCATACTGCTTAATCGCTATTCAGTGACCTGTCTGAACGCATACGCATACCGCTTTCCTGAACCTTGTAGGATATATCATACACGATTTTTCCCAATTTTGTGTTCCTATAATGTTGAATTATATGTGCCTTCACGTATTGGGTCGGAATAGATTCGATTTATTGCATGTTCCATTTGAATAGTTCAAATATTGGTTCTTCGAAGACCAATGTGTGATTTTGGGTTAATGTCGACCATGACCTTCAATGAGTTGATGAACCTAGTCCACCGAAAGTTCAACCTACACAAGAACAAACATAAAATCAAAGTATCATATCGCATTCCACGCAGGACAAGCGAAGAGCCTACGTTGACGTCTATTGTCGATGATGATGATGTGCAGGGAGTTTTTATGTATGCCCGGACTATTGAAAATCAACACCTACTGACATTATTATTGAGACAGTGTCGGCAGGCGAAGTGCCGAATGTTGTTGATGCAGACGATCGCCGCACCTCTGGTCCCTCCGTTTTCTGGAGCATTGGTGATGCATACCACAGCCATCTACAGAAAATGAATGGTGCATGAGAATGGTGTGCTCCTGAGAGAGGTTAATCAAGCCTTGGACGACGTCATCCATATGGTAACCGGTGATGAGCTCGAAGATGACAGTGATTGTGAGGTTGAAGATAATGTCGCAAATGGAGAAATGCGAGCTGATGAAACCATTCCCAAAGCAATTGTTGCATGTTTACCATTTTGGGGTAAGAGGATCTCAAACCCGTTCAACATATAAGGATGATATTCGAAATAAGTCTGGGCTTGACGATGTTGGTGTTGAACTTCGAAAATGCAGAACATAGAATTGTAACGATGACTTGATGTATCATGTGAAGAAGCATCGCATCCTTGCACATTACGACTTCAAGGTTAAAGAATCCACCAAGTTGATTTGTTCTGTTTTTTGCACCAACCATTAAAGAGATATCTTTGGTATCTATGTGGTCATTACAGGAAATTCGATGGTATATAGATTATCTCTAAGATCATCGGCCCACACACGTGCATAAACCCAATAGTTAATCAGGATCACCCTCAATTGGACACAAATTCATGTATGGATCACTTTTATCTCTGATGAGGGATGACCCTATTGTCCTGGTTTCAAGCTATAGAGCTCACATTTATGAAATGTTCAATTACCAGGTAACGGAAAAAAACATAGGTAGATCGGAGGAAAGCAATTGGAATAATATTCAGTGATTTGAAGATGTCCTGTACCAAGATGTCGTATCTTCTTCATGCAATGAAGGCTGCCATTCCGGGGACTGAAATAGAATCCAATACACTGAACACCCCAACCCCCGAAAACCACATTGTCATATTGGCACTTCCATTGAAGCATTCAAACATTGCAGGTATTTGATAAGTCTTGATGACACTCATTTATACGACAAGTACAAACAGAAATTATTGACTGCTTGCAGGATGGATGTAGACAAACATATCGTTCCTTTTGCATTCAAAATTGTTGATGAGGAATCCGGCCTTACATGGAAGTGGTTCCTTTCGTTGATATGTATTAGAGTAATTGCTGTGCATACATAGCCGATTTTATCATTTTTTACCGTCATCCTAATATAAAATCTGCAATGAATGATGTCAGTGTTGATTTATTAGAACCTTTTGTATACTGACGTTTTTGTTCAAGGCATGTCGCAAGCAACTTCAATAATGTTTTTAAGAATGGGTCTATGAAAATGTTGGTACAGGCTGCCACACTTCAAATGACTAGTAAGACGTTTACGTGTTTCATGAGGAAATTGCAAAAGTGGAACCCAAATGCAGGTAGATGGTTTTCAACTCACGATTGTCGCAGGGAGCAATGGACTTTACCATATGATGACAGCTATAGATTTAGGCAAATGACTACAATCTAAGTGAAAGTTGCAACGAGGTTCTTAAGGATGCGCGATGTTTGTCGATTGTTGCACTAATCTAGAAGACATTTTATAATTGGTGTTGTGGGAAAATAAGTTCATAGTGATAAACAGAGACCCACGAGCTCTCTTATATAGGAGAAAAGCCCCGGGTTAATTACACATGAGATACATGAAGAAAATGAAAAATATAAAAGCATGGGGAAAGTCAACTATCTCAACACTCCCCCTCAAGCTGGAGCATATATGTCTATCATGCTCAGCTTGGAACAACACCTCTCAAAGGGACCTCTAGCAAATGCTTCGGTGAAGATGTCAGAAGGAGGTGGATATGAGACCTTTCTGGATCATATCTCTAGTGTAATGACAATCCACCTCTATATGCTTCTTCATGAAAAGCAGAATTATTAGCAATAAATAGAGCTGCTTGATTATCACATACAAGCTGCATAGGTAGAGGGACATCAATAGTAAGATCAGTCAACACTGATCTAACCCACATCATTTCAGCACTTCCATGGGCCATTGTCCTATATTCAGACTCTGCACTTAATCTAGCCACCATTGTCTGCTTCTTGCTTCTCCATGAAAGAAGTGAGCTGCTGATGAAAATAGCAAATTCAGAAGTAGACTTTCTGTCTCTTGGACAACCTGCATAATCTGCATCTGCGCATGCTGCTACCTCAAGTGATGTACCCCTACTGAATATAAGACCTGAACCAGGAGAATTCTTCAAGCATCTCAAGATCATATGAACGGCATCCATGTGGACTTTCCTGGGCTGCTCCATGAACTGACTGACTTTGCTAACTGCAAATGCAATATCTGGCCTAGTGATACTGGTGTATAAGAGCTTCCCAACAAGCTCTCTATATCTTCTTCTGTCAACCTCCTCAGTGTCCTCGTCATACAATCTCATACTTGCATCCATAGGAGTATAAGCAAGTTTGCATCCCATCATACCTGTCTCAGAAAGAAGATCCATAACAAACTTTTTCTAAGTCATTACAAGACCACGCTTATTCCTGGCGAACTCCTATTCGAGGAAGTAACAAAGATTGCCAAGATCCTTCGTTACAAATTCTTGGGATAGGAATTCCTTGATAGCATGAATGCCCTGTTCATCATCTCCTGTAATGACAATATCATCCCCACATAAACAAGAATAGCCACCGTACCTATTGTTGTTCTCTTGACAAACAGAGAATGATCCGCAGTAGATCGTCCAAACCCTTGTTGCTCTATCAATTCCAATAGCTTATGGTACCAAGCTCTCGGACTCTAATTCAAGCCATAAATTTCCTTATGGAGTTTACACATCTTTTGTGACTCCCCCTCAGTAGCAAACCCTGGAGGATGTTGCATATACACTTCCTCTTGTAGATCGTCATATAGATATGCATTCTTCACATCAAGTAGGTAAAGAAGCAGTCCTTGGACACAACAACCAATAGAAGAATGCGGAGTGTCGAGTGTCATGCTATTGGAGAGAAGGTATCATGATAGTCCACCCCATAGGTCAGGGTGAACCCCCAGGCTACAAGTCTTGCTTTATAGCGGCCCGCACTGCCGTCTTCCCGTTGCTTTACGATAAATATCCATTTGCAACTCACAACAGATGCACCAGGCGGAGCAGTAACAATGCTCTTGGTACCTCGCAAATTTAGAGCTGCCATCTCTTCCTCCATTGCAAGTCGTCATTTGCTGTCTTGAAGTACCTCCTGATATGTACATGGGATAGTAATAGCAGATAGCCCCACTACAAACTTCCTGTAGTCCTCGGAAAGATGATTCAAGAAAACATGCGCAACAAGAGGATACGTAGCACATCGTCACCGAGGCTTCCTTAGGGCAATAGGTATCTCTAGATCATCTGCATCGCTATCTTCTGGAATCAATTCTTCTTGTGTGTCATTCAAAGCTCTAGTGTCATCAGTAGAAATAGTATTTTCATTACCTATGGCGTGATGGATGATGTGGTTGGCTCATGAGCAGAGGTGCGAGTAGAAAACCTGCGAGTATAGACATGCGGCAAAAACATGGACTTATTTGCAGGTGGAGAAGCTGGTGGCGGTGGTGGTGATGGAGACGGTAGTGGAGGTGATGGAGGCCGAGGAGTAGACGACTGAGTAGATGGAGGAGGAACCACAATATCCTCTCCAGCATTAATATCAGACAACCTGTCACCTGTCGGAGAAAAATACATAATGGACTCAAAATATGTGACGCCGGCACTCACATAGTATTTTCTTCCAACATGATCAAAACACCGATACCCCTTTTGGGTACGGGAATAACCAACAAAGACACATTTGATAGCTCTAGGTGAGAGCTTGTCACGGTCAGGAGCGAAATTGTGGACAAAGACCACTAATTCGAAAACTCTGGGAGTGAGAGAATAATTCCTTCTTGGGAAATGCAGTCAAGTAAGGAATTTTCTCTCCAAGAACAGTGGATGGCATGCGGTTCACTAAGTAGCATGCAATGAGAACCGCATCCTCCCAGAAAGAGTGAGGTGTACGACTTTGAATCAACAAAGTTCTCGTGACATCCATAAGATGACGATGTTTACATTCTGCCACATCATTTTGTTGGGATGTCTAATTGCAAGAAGTCTGATGAATTATACCACGAGAACGGAGAAATTTTGCTAAATGCAAAATTGAAAATTCCAAGGCACTATCACTTCGAATGTATTTGACATTAGCATATAAGATATAGTGGATTTCAATAAGAAAGGTTTTTATGATAGAACCAACTTCAGACTTATGTTTTAACAAAAATACCCAACAAAGTCTAGAGTAATCATCGACAATGACCATATAAAAACGATGTCCCTGATGATCAGGAACACGACTCAGACCCTAAATGTCAAAATGAAGCAACTCTAAAGACCGACTACTATGATGACCGGAACGACTTGGAAATGAGGAGAGATGATGTTTCCCAAGTTGACAGGCTTCAAAATCCAAGGCAGTTCAAGTAGATATCTGCGGCAGCACATGAACCATCTTTTGAAGAGGAAGGTGACCAAAACGAAGATGCCACAAGAAAGGAGAAACATATCCAGAAGGAATAGAGGCCACCCCAGCATATGATGAACTGGCAAGCTTATACAAACCTCTCTGCTCACTGCCATGTAGGGATGAAAACGGATACGGATATATTCGAATATCCGCTTACCGTATTCGAAAAATTATCGGATACGGATATCCGTATCCGAATATTAATCGAATACGGATCGGATATGGATATAGGTTGTAAAAATTTTCCGAATACGGATACGGATATGGTAATAGCTTGAATATCCGGATTCGGATCCGGATATCCGAATACAATATTTAATATTATTTTATATATTAGTTAATATAATATAAGCTACAACCTTATGCTATTATATTAGTATTATACATTATATAATACAACATATTAACGATATTAATAAATTTCTATTTCTTTGGGTACGAGCGCTTACAAAATTTATGCAATCCTATCTCCTTCTTGCTTCCGGTCAAGAATACATGTCACGTCGACACTCCCTTTTGTCATGACGCAACTTATTTATATTTCATTGTTATTTTTAAAATCATTATGAACTTTGATAAAAAAATCAATTCATATTCGTATGTAGTTTTTATTCAATCCGTATTCGGATTTCATGTTTATTGGATCCATATTGGGATTTCACTCTTTATGATCCGTATTCGGATCCGCTCTTTATTCGATCCGTATTCAGATTCGATAAATATCCGATTCGGATTCTTATTCGTATTTTTACGGATATGGTTTCCATAATGCATATCCGAATCATATCCGTATCCGTATTCGTATTCGATATAGATGAAGCGAATATGGATATGGAAATAGGCATATCCGATCCGTATCCGATCCGTTTTCATCTCTACCGCCATGACCAATCACCCTACCAGTCAATATGTTCTGAAATACAAAAGAAGATGGGTCAAAGATGGCACGACAATGTAAATCTTTTGTAATTTGGCTAATATACAAAAGATTCATATGGAAATCAGGAGCATATAGAACATTCTGTAGACGCATAGAAGGATCTAACACAATCCCCCTGACCAACAATGGGTAGCCGAACTCCATTGGCAATGACCACAGATCATCCAGGAGGGAGAGATCTGTAAGAGGTAAACCGTGTCCGATCTCCACACATGTGATGAGACGCTCCAGAATCCATAATCCAATATGTCACATCAGAACTGCTATAGCTGGTAAATGCATAGGAGATACCTATAGAACTAGATGATGTTCGGGCGCTAGCTGCAGCATCAGAGGGACCTACAGTCGGAGTCATGGGGGTGGTCATCATCTCTCGAAGTCTTGAGACAAAATCCTCAAAGCGTCCATCGGTAGTAGGAACAGGAGAAGAATCAGTCTGCTCAGCAACACGTGCAGACGCTGGATAGCCATGCTTCTGAAAGTATTTGTCTTCCGAATGACCAGGATGATGGCAATAGGAACAAGGACCTCGCTGACCACGACCTCCACCTCGGCCATGCGGTCCACGACCATGAAAATTGGAGGAACCGCCTCGTCCATGTGAAGCTGCAAGGGTTGAGGAAGTCGTCTGCGGCGTAGTGGTAGGCGTGGTAGAAATCCTGCTCAATCGTTTGTAGACCTCCTCCATTGGTGGTATCGTCTCACCTGTCAGGAGTTGAGTACGTGTGGCATCGTACTCGGACTCAAGAGATGATAGAAAAACCCCAGTCATAGTAGCATTCTGTTACTGTTGTTGTTGCTCAGTGCTTGTGGTAATGGGCATGAAGTTGTGTCTGCTCAAACATACCACGTAGATGAGAGAAGTGCGTGTGGAGTGATCGACCGTTCTGTTTGATTGAAAAAATGTCGAAATTGTAATTGAAGGATCTTGCTCTCATTCTTTGCCTGCCCATAGGTGGCTGCTAATATATCTCACGTATCCTTGGCCGTGGGATGATTGACAATATCATTGGCAATCTCTGTGGATAGTGTCCCGGAGAGCCAGATGCGAGCATATGCATTGTCTTGCTTCCACGATGCATTCATCCGAGGCTTGTTCGTTGGTTCTGCGTCCATAAGAATGTGCTCCTTATTATGACATTGCATAAGAGTACGAAACTGCATGGACCATAACTCGTAGTTGGTCCCATCCATCTTTACTATGAGAGCAGGGCCCTTAAATGCCCTTGACGAAGAAAATACGTCACTCTTGACGTCAAACATGATATCAATGATCAGAACCACAGAAATGCTGAGGAGTAAACAGGTTATATGATGTCTACACAAACATAAGGAGGAATGGTTGTATCTGTAGACTCATACAACCATCCTCATATCCTCTTTGTGAAGCTTAGAGCCTTAGAACGTGATTTAGATGTACAAAATCACATTTTGAGACTCAGATCAGACCTCTTATTACACATCCCGACCGCACGAAACACAGAAGAAGTTGAGGCTGGGTGCGCGGATTGCAGCCGCAGCAGTAATGAATCCGCAGATGCGCAAGGGGTGCATGGCGGCACTAGACGAGAGACCTAGATGGCCCTTGGCGATCGCGGAAATGTCCTGGAGGCATGGAAGGCCTTGCCACGGACGAGAGGTAGTGGCGCTAGGCCTGGGAGGCGATGGCCTGGGAGGCGGCACTATGCCCGGGCGGCGCTAGGACTGGGAGGCGACTTGCGTGAGCCGTCGAGGAACCAGGCGGCAAGGGCTGGAGGCGCGGGAGCCTCGGAGAGACCCGGCGGCGGCAGGGGGGTGGGGTGTGAAGGTGTAGGGTTAGGGTTAGGGTGGGATACGGGAACCCCGATCTAGGACCATTGCTCCGATACCATGTTGTGGGAAAATAAGTTCATAGTAATAAACGGACACCCACGGGCTCTCTAATATAGGAGAAAAGCTATGGGTTAATTAGACACGAGATACAGGAAGAAAATGAAAAATACAAAAGCATAGGGAAAGACAACTATCTCAAAAATTGCATCTTATACTTCAATGAGCGAGCACATGAGGCTATCGCTGCCCTCATTGCTGGAAAAAATTCACGCATTTCGTCACAACAAAGCTACACCAGTGGAGAGCAACTGCAAATGGACACATAGTAACCCACATACAAAGACAGTCGAACATATTGTTTGAGGTCTTGAGTGGTGTTCGATATAAGAAGTATGGGATTCGAGGCCGCAAATGGCACACGGTGAACATGGGACAACAAACATGTACATGTAATAAATGGCAAATTTTTCGCATCCCATGTTCTTACGCTATCGCTGTCATTTTGCAACATCAATCAGAGGTTGACACTTATATTTGTGAATGGTACACATGGAAAAAGCAATTAAAAATTTACAAGGGGAGGTTTTTTTCCAATTGGTGACCGAGATGCGTGGCCCCCACTAGAGTACCTAGAATTACGTCTTGATAAATCGTGTAAGCGTACTAAGAGTCGCCACGGTCAACCATGGTTCATAATGAAATGGACGTAAGAGATGTCATGCAATAAAATACATGTTCATCGTGTGGTGTACTTGGTTATACCAAATGTGGTTGTCCTAATAAAAACACACAGGCTTCTCAAGCGTCCACGTCTAATTCTCAACCCTCAGAAAGGAATAAAAATAAGTGTGCCACTTGTGGAGGTGAAGGTCATAACAAACGAAAAATGTCCTACTTTGAGTAAGTTTTCTTTCTTTTTAGGCGTCGTATGTAGATAATAAATTTTCTTTTGTTTGAAGCCCTTTTTAATGCTTTCTACTTTGATGTATGTTGATTGCAGATGGACCCCTGACATCTTGATCCATCAGTTTTGACTCAACGGGAGCGACATCGTTCATGTCGCGTTTGGGAGGGTGATGTAAGTCATTTAATAATTTCCAATTACTAATTAGTTTTCCTAATATATCTTGACTCTTTCAAATTATAGGTATCAGCTATTCTTAGGTCCTATTTGGGCCGAGTGAATTTGTTTCAAAAAAGGGAGAAAAATTGCGTACAAAAAACAAAAAAAAGACATACGCAAATGAAGCGAAAAGCCGTAAAAAAATGTGTGAACGGCTTATTGAGAAAAAGGAACGATAATTTTTAAAAAAGGAGAGAAGTGCAAAGCAAAAAATGATATCGGTCACTGCATGTTTTTTTCCCTTATCTTATCTTCTCCCAACTTGGTCAATGTCTTCATTCCGATCAATATGGGAGAAAGAGGGAGTATCGTGTAGAGTCACAAGCTACATATTCAAGTTCTCCAGTCCAGAAGCCAGTCAGATTTTCAGACTCTACAGTTGTTCAGACTCGACGTTCAGATGTTTTTGAGTCTTCAGTTTCAGACATGCACATGTTTGCGGTCTTTTTCAGATGTGCACATGTTTGCCATCATTGTTTGTGGTCCCCATATTTTGCATTTCGGCCAGAGTCTTCATGTGTTCCATAGGGACTCCAACGTAGAGATCCCATTCCTTATGCCATGTTGGCTAAGGTTTTCACGTGGTTTCATAGGACTCCATAGTAGAGTGTCATTCTTTGAGCCAGATGGGAGAGATCCAGTTCTCCGATAAGGAGACTTTTTCGGACTCCATTCCCCTGCGATCGTGGACTCCGACGAGGATTGCACTCCACAGCTCTTTTCAGTTCGGTCCTTTTCAGAGATGGAGCGGTTGTCTACATGTTGTGGTGGGCTAGAGATCTCCAAGTGGAGACTCATTTTCAGTTGCAGTGACTCTAACAGACGCGGTACAGAGCACATGCTCTCCGACGAGGAGATTCAGTTGACTTACACTCCAGCCCGTTCGTCCTCCTCACCTGCACAGCATGAAAAACAACGTCCTCGACAGCAGCCGATAGTTGGGCGCATTGAGTTGATATTGTCTACAATGTATTGTATTGTGAGTCGAAATTTCTTTATGTTTGTCCAAGCTGAGCATTGCATGCCCCAACTTGAGGGAGAATGTTGGAGTATAAGTTGTATGTGTCACTTATGTAGGATATGGGTAACCCCATCCAGTTGTTTAGTCCCACATCTACCAGTTGTGAGATGTGGAGACTCAATGAGGGCTATATAAGAAGCCCCAGACCCCCTGTATCCGGTGAGAAAGTGCAATGCATACACCAGTCCTTTGAGGCGTTCTCTCGTGGTTTCATCCCGCTTCTTAAGGAGTATGGTTCCACGTAAAATCCCGGTCTTCATATTTTTATCTTTATTTCTCTGATCATGCTTTCGTATTCCTATTTTCTAACAGTTAAGAATGTATTTTTGTATAGAGATCTACAGGAGGAAGTTTATATGCAATAGCCTCCAAGGTTTGCCGCTGAGATGGAGTGTCAGTAGGTTTGTAGACTCCATAAAGCAATATATTGCCTTAAGCAAAGTTCAATGGCATGGCTCACGGATCTGATTGAAAGGCAAGGGTTCAAGAGAAATGCTGTTAACCCCTCAGGATCCGGGTACCCGTTTACGACACAATTCGCGAAATTCCATTTATGACATCGCATTTAACAACATAATTTATGGGGAAATTTTTCGCAATGAACATATTTGCAAGTGACATTCGACATTCACATTCACAACCACAAGATAATAAAGATAAATGTCACCAAGAATTTATTTCATTAACTTTCATTTCATTTTCAACCTGTACAATGTCTGAAAGTACATACAGTATATCCCAAAATCTGACTGAAGAGAAAAGAAGTATATAACATTAACAACCGAACAAAAACTGAGACAAAAAGAATAACATACCGTCTAGTATAGACCTTGTCTCTTGGAACCCTGTATAACTACTGAACAACAGACTCCTTTCCTGCCATGCGTGCAAGGAAGAAAAGGAGTCACAATTGTGAATACAAACCCGTAGTTTAAAATAATTAACAAGTAATTTAATGTGCAAAAGAGAGCAAGTAGAAAGGTGGAATAAGCACTATTTACATCTACTTGCGCGAGTAAAAAGGTATTCAGGCTTGTAAGCATTTCTCATAAACTCTCATTATCCAAACACTTTTCATATTTAACATATTTATTTTGTAATTAAATGTTGCTAAATTATAATTATAGGAGTATGCATATAAGTATATATCTCTATTATTATATAGACCAGATATCAAATCTGTGGATTTGTCGATGTGAAAGATGGAATATGAAATATTTATAGATTAATTGATTCCCAAGTTCAATAGGTAGGCATCCAATTCTTAATTTCAATTGTTTCAGATATAACTCCAGATGATATAGATAAAGATCATGATTCTTGGTCTTGGAGATCATGTTCCGAAACTTGATGGCTACTTTCTTGTCATTGAGATCAAGTCATGGTTTTCGATAATGGACTGATATGATGATGATGAATTTGATCCTTAATTCTATTTACTCCTTCTAAGTTAGTGAATAGTCTGTGGTCTTGGTTCGTGTGAAACCTCACACTATGACTCTAAGGTATTAAAAGTACCTTAGGGTTGGGGGGCCTCCGTAGGCATGCGGTGTTGTGTAATGCATCCTAACTAAGTTCCCAACACGTCCACTAACTTATAGGGTTTTTGAACCAGATTAAAGTCACTTTTAATCAACTAAATTTTAATTGTGATTTCCTCCAAACCTTCACTGTAACTCTCTCAGATGTACTCTCAATGATGTAGATATAGATGTAGATACGAATGATCTGGATGTAGAATCGCCGCCTGTTGGCGAAAGAAAACTCAAGCGGTGAAGAAGCCTGCAAATGGCTCTTCCGTCTCGCCCTCTAGTTGGAAGGCCGGTCCAATAGAGGGATAGGTCTACTCCCCAACTACGCCACTGAGACGGGTGAGAGGGACTTCCCGGGAAGTCGCTCTAGAAAAACAGCCCGACCGGTAACGGGCAACCGAGCTCGTACGTAAAACTGAAAACCAAGGATCCCCCGCCTGGGTATCCTAAAAGACAGGGTCAGTGGAATGGTCTAAAGTCGGGATCCCAACGAGGGCGTAAAAACACTGCGAGCTCGCGTAAAAACCGTGTAAAAGACTGGGATCCTAGACCCGCGCACTTGGCGGCCGCTGCCCTTACTGGGCTTCCTTTCCTCCGCCCAGTTGAGGGTCACCGCGCCCTCGCACAGTCAGGTATAAGGTTCACCATGACCGGCACTATAGATTACTAATCTTTTCTGTGATTGTATGTAAGATCTAGGTCTTCTGGTAAATGATCTTACTGATATTACTGACTTACGACCTTGGGAATGTATTTGATTATAGATTCCATTCACATCTTAATGAGAATACTAATGTCTATAATAACAGGGACTCCTCATAAACAACGTGAGTATAATTTTAACCATTTAGATCCCCCCCTTTTTTTTTCTTCATGTTGTATCATTGTGATTGGCATCCTATTCCAAATGCATTATTCTCTATGATTATAGGAGGTTCCTGCTCCAATTATTATATCCATCCCCTGTCTGGGACAACTGCTATATTATTCCCATATTATAGCCAGTTGTTTATTTGTTAAAGAGACATAGCAATGAACCCAACCTCCTATTTGGCATCTAATTTTAAAACAAAATCAAATCATGATATTGGTCCAGTAAATATGCAAGACATAATTATGGAAGTCTTTCCATGAGATGAGAGATCCCAACCTATTTACTACCTAATGCCTTGATCAAACTCATCTACCGCATAATCAATTGCTTTGATACACTCTATATGTTGATTCTCAAAGAATTTGGTCAAGAATTTGTAAAGGTGTCTAACTAGATGGTATGACAAAATTTTGACTATGATTATTGAGATAGTAAGGACAGATACCAATATCAAATAAGACATTATGTGTAATTCCAGAACATAAATCATATTTCCTTATTGGGGGAAGGAATTAAAACTTTGTTAAATAATGATCATTTCTCTTCTGATTAACATTTTGGAAATCATAAACTCTTAAAATTTTCTCAAGTATGTTAGGGTATTTGATATTTTATAACTTAATGATAACTAAATATTAACCCTTTTTACGTATTTACTTAATCAAAAAGAAACTTCCCCCTTTTTTTATTATTCATGTATTGGAAACTGCTGAAGTCAACATTTCCAAAATGAAGTCAGATTTGTATCCGTATCATTTATCATTTATCTTTGAATTTTTTTTTTACTGTATACATAATATCCATTATTTAAAACAATACGTAACAGCAAGCTCTGAAGAGGCTTATTTTCCAAAATGAACTCAGATTTGTAGGCTTCTTTGTTAAAGGTGTTGGAGAAGCCAACCAAACATATTAACCAATTGAGCAAACTCTGAAGAGGATAATTTTAGCTCTTCCAACTACATGTCCAGCAATATTATAATCATGTTTAAACATGAATTTAGTACTGAAATCTCCAAATTCTCACAACATATTATTCAAGAAAGAGCATCTTTAAGGGATCAACATGTGTGGAAATGCCATGCATGGCAGCAAGGAGGAGGTTAGAGATTTGTACCTTAGATTTCCAATGTTTGAAGATCAATGCATGCAACAGTTTGTAAATTTGGAGCAACTATTTCAGGGAGTTGGGAGCTGCTTTGAGGCATGTCTGGAGTAGTAAAATGGATGTTGTTGCAGCAACATTTAGGTGCAAAAGAATAGTACCAATTAGTGCTGCTTCTTGCAGCAACAGGAAAGAGAAAAAAAAAAAAACTTACGCAGCAGTTGGACTTTGGCAAAGAGCTCCAGCAGGAAGTTGCCTACTTTGGACAGCTGCTCTCCAACAGTTATGGAAGAAGGGCTTAGGCTCCTTCAGCTGGAGATTGAGAAGAATTGAAAGAGGGGTTTTTGAGGAATTAGGAGAGGAACGAAAGGGAAACAAGAAAGATGGAATGGGAGAGGGGTTGGCGTTAATTTATAGAAGAGGGAGGGGTTAACGTGGAGTGTTTTGGTTAAAGGGGATGCACACTTGTGCATTTTTTTTATATACATCTTTGAACCGAGCATACTGTACAGCAACAGAAATAAAAGAATTAATTAATTAAATTTTTTTTTTAAACTTTTTTTTTGACATATCTTAAAGTTGACCGTATTTGCGCCTCGAGTATCGGAATTCGACGCGATATATCTCGATTTGACCGTCTCTGAACGACGATCAATTTGAGTATAATGTTGATATACTTTCGGTCGAGTTTTGAATACCCGAAATTTTCGGATACGGTTTTTGTTTAAGGTTAAATTTTACGATTTAAAAATATCAAACGACCTCCGATTGACGAACGGTCGATTCCGTTGGTCTTGTATCTTCGAATCGGATCTAATGATGGTCTCGGTTCATTTTGCGGTTTCTGAGTTTGCGTCGCGGCTTTTCACGGCACGCATTACGAAGGGACCGCTTTTTGGTCGATTTTGCCCGAACGACTTTTGATTCACTACCAATTGGTCGTTTTAGATTGGTTAGTATTGACCGACAATGTTTTTGGGTTCATTGGACCCAAAATCGAACGAGTTCGGGTTTGTTAAAATATGGATGTTACAATTATAAAAACCTCAAAGGGAGTCTCGTCCTCGAGACTCGAGTTAAGGCTATTCGGTGACTTGTTTAAATTTCATATGTCCATAAAAACCTCAAAGGGTTTTGAACCCATAAAAACCTCAAAGAGAAAACAAGCCATATATTTATAATGTATCTAATTACAAAAGCTTGTTTTGATGATTACATCAGAATAGCTGCGGGTATCGTGCCCGCATGTCGGCTTCAGCCTCCCATGTCGCTTCCTTGACGCCGTGTCGGTGCCACAAAACCTTGACTAATGAAATCTCTTTGCTGCGAAGCTTCTTCACGGCATGGTCAAGTATCTGGACAGGCTTCTCCTCATAAGTCAGATCCGGCTCTACATCGAGATTCTCATAACTGATGATGTGCCGAGGGTCGTGCACATATTTTCTCAAGTTGGATATATGGAAGACGTCGTGAATAGCTGATAGATGTGGAGGAAGGGCTACTCGGTAAGCAACCTTCCCCACTCTAGCCAGAATCTCGAACGGTCCAACATATCGTGGCGCCAACTTGCCACGAACACCGAATCTCTGCACTCCCTTCATGGGAGATACTCGCAAGAATACCCAATCTCCAACCTATAATTGGTAGGAATGTCATTAGTATGAGATTAAGTTGAACACATATATATCATAATTGAGTGGATGAGGAGAAAATAATTAGATTACCTGAAACTCTAATTCTCTCCTCCGACGGTCTGCATAGCTCTTCTGGCGACTCTGTGCCGTCAGAAGCCCCCGTCTCACAAGATCGACAGCTCTCGCAGTCTCCTCCAGGAGATCTACGGAATAGAGAGCATGATCACTTACCTCACACCAACTGAGAGGTGTGAGGCATCTCCGCCCGTATAGGGCTTCGAATGGTGCCATGCCAATATTGGAGTGATAGCTGTTGTTGTACGTGAACTCCACTAACGGCAGATGGTCCATCCAGGACCCTTTCCACTCCAAAGTGCATGCGCGAAGTATATCCTCAAGCGTCTGAATGGTGCGCTCACTCTGTCTGTCGGTCTGCGGATGATAAGCAGAACTCATCTTCAGCTCTGTCTGTAGTGCTGACATGAACTGATGCCAATAGTGAGATGTAAATCTCGAATCCCTGTCAGACACCACCTCTCGTGGTATACCATGTAGCCTGATAATGTTCTGCACATAGAGCTTGGCCAATCTGGATGGAGTGTAAGTCGTGTTGACATGTATGAAATGGGCTGACTTGGTCAACCTATCAACAACGACCCAAATGGAATCATGGCCTCCTGGCGTCTTCGGCAGACCTGTGACAAAATCCATAGAAATGCTCTCCCACTTCCATTCGGGAATGGGGAGAGACTGCAGTAATCCTGGTGGTCTCCTGTGCTTAGCCTTGACCATCTGACAGGTCATGCATCTGCTAATATGTAGTGCCACATCGCGCTTCATTCCATCCCACCAGAAATGTCGACGCAGATCACGGTACATCTTCGTACTGCCTGGATGGATAGATAACCGTGAACTGTGTGCCTCATCGAGAATGTCTCTACGAAGCTGCTCATCATTGGGTACAACGACCCGTCCCGCCTTCCTAAAAATGGACTCCATCACAACAAAATCATCAAATTCGTCCTTGACGATGCGCACGTACCTTTCTTGGATCCAAGGATCGGTCTTCTGGCCCTCTACAATACGATCCCAAAGACTACTATATCGTGGAGGTACGGCGGTAGAAAATGATGCGCTTTCCTGAGGATGCCAATCGCTCAAAGCTGCAAGCGTATCCCACGTATATAGCCAGTTCGCCGAACCATCAGCATGCGCTCTCCTGCTAAGTGCATCAGCCACCACGTTTCCCTTACCAGGATGGTAGGAGACCGTGCAATCATAATCCTTCAGCAGCTCGAGCCATCTGCGCTGCCTCATGTTCAGCTCCTTTTGATCAAAGATGTACTTTAGACTCTTGTGATCCGTGAAATCTCGAAGTTCACCCCATAAAGATAGTGGCGCCAGATCTTCAAGGCGAAGACAACTGCCGCCAACTCCAAGTCATGTGTGGGGTAGTTCCGCTCGTGCGGTCTCAACTGCCGTGATGCATAAGCAATCACACGTCCTCTCTGCATCAACACTTCTCCTAGACCTTCTCCAGATGCATATGTGTATATCGCATAGTCCTGAGTGCCAGAAGGAAGAGCAAGAATAGGTGTTGTAGTCAATCTCTCCTTCAGTGTCTGGAAAGCATGCTCACATGAATCGTTCCGAATAAATGGAACTCCCTTCTGCGCCAAACGTGTCAGAGGGCGAACAATGCGTGAAAACACCGTTGACGAAGTGTCTGTAATAACCTGTTAGCCCAAGGAAGTTTCGAATCTGCGTGACAGTCTTAGGCTGCTCCCAAGACATAACTGCATCTATTTTCGCAGGATCAACTGCGATGCCTGCTCCAGAAATGATATGCCCAAGAAATGAGACCTGGGATAACCAGAGCTCACGCTTGGTTAACTTGGCATATAGCTTGTGCTCCCGCAAGGTATCTAAGACCGTCCGTAGATCATTCGCATGATCCCATTCATTCCGTGAGTAAATGAGCACATCATCGATGAACATCACTACAAACTTGTCCAAGTATGGACGGAAGATACGGTTCATCATATCCATGAAAGCCGCAGGTGCATTGGTGAGCCCAAACGGCATCACCACAAACTCGTAGTGTCCATAGCGAGTCCTGAAGGCTGTCTTCGGAATGTCCGACTCGCGAATCCTCAGCTGATGGTAGCCTGAGCGAAGATCGATCTTCGAGAAAACCGAAGATCCCTGAAGCTGATCGAATAAATCATCGATGCGCGGCAAAGGATAACGGTTCTTCACCGTTCTCTTGTTCAGCTGCCTGTAGTCAATACATAATCTCATGGATCCATCCTTTTTCTTGACAAATAGAACCGGAGCACCCCAAGGTGAAGTGCTCGGCTTCACGAATCCCAAATCAAGTAACTCTTGCAACTGCACCTTTAGCTCCCTCAACTCGGCTGGTGCCATACGATATGGTGCCATAGAGATCGGCTGTGTATCTGGCATCAATGTGATCTCGAACTCAATCTCTCTCTCAGGAGGAAATCCTGGTAGCTCATCAGGAAATATATATGGATATCCTGATACTACTCGGATGTCCTGAGTCATCGGCTCCTGATCAGATATCTCCCGAACAAATGCAAGGTATGAATCACAACCCTGATCAACCAGTCGCTGAGCTCGCAATACTGAAATGTACTCCATGGTGGAGTCATGTGTAGTACCCTCAAAAGTGAACTCGGGTAGATCTGGAATCCTGAAGACAACCGTCTTCCTAAAGCAATCAACAAGTGCATGATGAGCGGATAGCCAATCCATGCCTAAAATCAAGTCGAACTCATCAAGCTACAGAAGTGGACAATCTGTGATCATCTCGTGTCTACCAATCAATACGGGCAATTGCCTGACTATCAGGGAAATGATAGACAACTGGCCACCTGGCCCTTGTATGTGATATGGGGAAGAGAGAATCTATGCGACTCTACCTAAAGAAACAAGTAGCCTTGAAGCAAGGAAAGTATGTGTCGCTGGTCCTGGCGTGTGCCGTCGTGAGATGGACGGTAGGTGGAGTAGTCGTGTCTGTGCTCCGGTCTGGTCCTACAGTTAGTCCATCTGCTCGCTGCGACCCAGATGGTCGAGCGGAATCTGTGCCATTCACAGATACTTATTATAATTGCTTTTCTCTTCTTGGATATAATATGAAAATTAATGAACTTGGTGACATCTGTGGTAATTAAATATGAATGTCATATTTCCCTTCTCGGACTCACGACAAGTCGGAAGACTGTCGCTAACCGAGAACTTTAATGCGATCGGAATTGAAATACTGCAAATGTGCGTATCGGGGTACCACTGCTCTGATACCAAACTGTGAACCCCTCAGGATCCGGGTACCCGTTTACGACACAATTCGCGAAATTCCATTTATGACATCGCATTTAACAACATAATTTATGGGGAAATTTTTCGCAATGAACATATTTGCAAGTGACATTCGACATTCACATTCACAACCACAAGATAATAAAGATAAATGTCACCAAGAATTTATTTCATTAACTTTCATTTCATTTTCAACCTGTACAATGTCTGAAAGTACATACAGTATATCCCAAAATCTGACTGAAGAGAAAAGAAGTATATAACATTAACAACCGAACAAAAACTGAGACAAAAAGAATAACATACCGTCTAGTATAGACCTTGTCTCTTGGAACCCTGTATAACTACTGAACAACAGACTCCTTTCCTGCCATGCGTGCAAGGAAGAAAAGGAGTCACAATTGTGAATACAAACCCGTAGTTTAAAATAATTAACAAGTAATTTAATGTGCAAAAGAGAGCAAGTAGAAAGGTGGAATAAGCACTATTTACATCTACTTGCGCGAGTAAAAAGGTATTCAGGCTTGTAAGCATTTCTCATAAACTCTCATTATCCAAACACTTTTCATATTTAACATATTTATTTTGTAATTAAATGTTGCTAAATTATAATTATAGGAGTATGCATATAAGTATATATCTCTATTATTATATAGACCAGATATCAAATCTGTGGATTTGTCGATGTGAAAGATGGAATATGAAATATTTATAGATTAATTGATTCCCAAGTTCAATAGGTAGGCATCCAATTCTTAATTTCAATTGTTTCAGATATAACTCCAGATGATATAGATAAAGATCATGATTCTTGGTCTTGGAGATCATGTTCCGAAACTTGATGGCTACTTTCTTGTCATTGAGATCAAGTCATGGTTTTCGATAATGGACTGATATGATGATGATGAATTTGATCCTTAATTCTATTTACTCCTTCTAAGTTAGTGAATAGTCTGTGGTCTTGGTTCGTGTGAAACCTCACACTATGACTCTAAGGTATTAAAAGTACCTTAGGGTTGGGGGGCCTCCGTAGGCATGCGGTGTTGTGTAATGCATCCTAACTAAGTTCCCAACACGTCCACTAACTTATAGGGTTTTTGAACCAGATTAAAGTCACTTTTAATCAACTAAATTTTAATTGTGATTTCCTCCAAACCTTCACTGTAACTCTCTCAGATGTACTCTCAATGATGTAGATATAGATGTAGATACGAATGATCTGGATGTAGAATCGCCGCCTGTTGGCGAAAGAAAACTCAAGCGGTGAAGAAGCCTGCAAATGGCTCTTCCGTCTCGCCCTCTAGTTGGAAGGCCGGTCCAATAGAGGGATAGGTCTACTCCCCAACTACGCCACTGAGACGGGTGAGAGGGACTTCCCGGGAAGTCGCTCTAGAAAAACAGCCCGACCGGTAACGGGCAACCGAGCTCGTACGTAAAACTGAAAACCAAGGATCCCCCGCCTGGGTATCCTAAAAGACAGGGTCAGTGGAATGGTCTAAAGTCGGGATCCCAACGAGGGCGTAAAAACACTGCGAGCTCGCGTAAAAACCGTGTAAAAGACTGGGATCCTAGACCCGCGCACTTGGCGGCCGCTGCCCTTACTGGGCTTCCTTTCCTCCGCCCAGTTGAGGGTCACTGCGCCCTCGCACAGTCAGGTATAAGGTTCACCATGACCGGCACTATAGATTACTAATCTTTTCTGTGATTGTATGTAAGATCTAGGTCTTCTGGTAAATGATCTTACTGATATTACTGACTTACGACCTTGGGAATGTATTTGATTATAGATTCCATTCACATCTTAATGAGAATACTAATGTCTATAATAACAGGGACTCCTCATAAACAACGTGAGTATAATTTTAACCATTTAGATCCCCCCCTTTTTTTTTCTTCATGTTGTATCATTGTGATTGGCATCCTATTCCAAATGCATTATTCTCTATGATTATAGGAGGTTCCTGCTCCAATTATTATATCCATCCCCTGTCTGGGACAACTGCTATATTATTCCCATATTATAGCCAGTTGTTTATTTGTTAAAGAGACATAGCAATGAACCCAACCTCCTATTTGGCATCTAATTTTAAAACAAAATCAAATCATGATATTGGTCCAGTAAATATGCAAGACATAATTATGGAAGTCTTTCCATGAGATGAGAGATCCCAACCTATTTACTACCTAATGCCTTGATCAAACTCATCTACCGCATAATCAATTGCTTTGATACACTCTATATGTTGATTCTCAAAGAATTTGGTCAAGAATTTGTAAAGGTGTCTAACTAGATGGTATGACAAAATTTTGACTATGATTATTGAGATAGTAAGGACAGATACCAATATCAAATAAGACATTATGTGTAATTCCAGAACATAAATCATATTTCCTTATTGGGGGAAGGAATTAAAACTTTGTTAAATAATGATCATTTCTCTTCTGATTAACATTTTGGAAATCATAAACTCTTAAAATTTTCTCAAGTATGTTAGGGTATTTGATATTTTATAACTTAATGATAACTAAATATTAACCCTTTTTACGTATTTACTTAATCAAAAAGAAACTTCCCCCTTTTTTTATTATTCATGTATTGGAAACTGCTGAAGTCAACATTTCCAAAATGAAGTCAGATTTGTATCCGTATCATTTATCATTTATCTTTGAATTTTTTTTTTACTGTATACATAATATCCATTATTTAAAACAATACGTAACAGCAAGCTCTGAAGAGGCTTATTTTCCAAAATGAACTCAGATTTGTAGGCTTCTTTGTTAAAGGTGTTGGAGAAGCCAACCAAACATATTAACCAATTGAGCAAACTCTGAAGAGGATAATTTTAGCTCTTCCAACTACATGTCCAGCAATATTATAATCATGTTTAAACATGAATTTAGTACTGAAATCTCCAAATTCTCACAACATATTATTCAAGAAAGAGCATCTTTAAGGGATCAACATGTGTGGAAATGCCATGCATGGCAGCAAGGAGGAGGTTAGAGATTTGTACCTTAGATTTCCAATGTTTGAAGATCAATGCATGCAACAGTTTGTAAATTTGGAGCAACTATTTCAGGGAGTTGGGAGCTGCTTTGAGGCATGTCTGGAGTAGTAAAATGGATGTTGTTGCAGCAACATTTAGGTGCAAAAGAATAGTACCAATTAGTGCTGCTTCTTGCAGCAACAGGAAAGAGAAAAAAAAAAAACTTACGCAGCAGTTGGACTTTGGCAAAGAGCTCCAGCAGGAAGTTGCCTACTTTGGACAGCTGCTCTCCAACAGTTATGGAAGAAGGGCTTAGGCTCCTTCAGCTGGAGATTGAGAAGAATTGAAAGAGGGGTTTTTGAGGAATTAGGAGAGGAACGAAAGGGAAACAAGAAAGATGGAATGGGAGAGGGGTTGGCGTTAATTTATAGAAGAGGGAGGGGTTAACGTGGAGTGTTTTGGTTAAAGGGGATGCACACTTGTGCATTTTTTTTATATACATCTTTGAACCGAGCATACTGTACAGCAGAAATAAAAGAATTAATTAATTAAATTTTTTTTTTAAACTTTTTTTTTGACATATCTTAAAGTTGACCGTATTTGCGCCTCGAGTATCGGAATTCGACGCGATATATCTCGATTTGACCGTCTCTGAACGACGATCAATTTGAGTATAATGTTGATATACTTTCGGTCGAGTTTTGAATACCCGAAATTTTCGGATACGGTTTTTGTTTAAGGTTAAATTTTACGATTTAAAAATATCAAACGACCTCCGATTGACGAACGGTCGATTCCGTTGGTCTTGTATCTTCGAATCGGATCTAATGATGGTCTCGGTTCATTTTGCGGTTTCTGAGTTTGCGTCGCGGCTTTTCACGGCACGCATTACGAAGGGACCGCTTTTTGGTCGATTTTGCCCGAACGACTTTTGATTCACTACCAATTGGTCGTTTTAGATTGGTTAGTATTGACCGACAATGTTTTTGGGTTCATTGGACCCAAAATCGAACGAGTTCGGGTTTGTTAAAATATGGATGTTACAAATGCAGATCATTCACTGTTTGTGCAAAAAACACCTAGAGGTTATCATGGATATTGTTGATGATATACTTGTTACAAGAGACGATGTGCAGGGGATAAAGGAGGCAAAAGAATTTTTGAGTTGTCAGTTTGTTACTAAGGATCTTTGTACTTTAAGGTACTTCTTAGAGTTAGAGTTTGCAAGGAATGCACAAGGTCGTGTGATGGCCCAAAGGAAGTATGTTACAAACATGCTTGTTGAGACATGTATGATTGGGTATCGACCCTCTACTACTCATATGGATCCTAGCATGAAGTGACATGATGATACAGATGGTGTTGACAGGAGATATAGAGAGTTGGTGGGAAAGCTTCTCCATGCTACTATCACTAGACCTGATATCTCTTTTGAAGTGAGTCGGTGAGTCAGCCATGGAGCAACCCCGACAGGTACACATGGATGTTATATATATGATATTGGGATATCTAAAATCTTCTCCATCTACAGAATTATTAGTCAGGAAAGGAGCAACTTTTCTATTTCTGCATGTGATGATATTGACTATGCAGGGTGTCCTAAGGACAAGAAGTCTACTTCGGGATTCGCAGTGTTCGTTGGCAATTCTACTGTTTCTTGGAAAAGCAAGAGACAAACGGTTGTGGCAAGATCAAGTGTCGAATCTGAGTATAGGGCTATGGCACAAGCAAACACAAAAATGATGTGGGTTCGAGCAATGCTAGCATATTTGCAAATAAATGTACCTCTACCCATGCAGTTACAATGTGATAATCAAGTTTCCTTATTCATTGCAAACTATCCTGCATTCCATGAAAGAATGAAGCATATTGAGGTAGACTGCCATTATACTAGAGATATGATTCAGAAGGGCTTGATTTCTACCTCTCATGTTAGTACATGAGAGCAAATGGCAGATACCTTTACCAAGGCTTTGCTCAGAGGGCCATTTCAGATTTGTTCTTCCAAGATGACTATGATTGACATATATGCTCCATCTTGAGGGGGAGTGTAGAGATATATCTATGTTCTTTGTATCTTTTCTTTATTTTATTTATTTATATCCGTCTTATGTAATTTACTCATAGATCTCTCCTCTATATAAGAGAGCTTAGAGTTCCCAGGAGTAAATAAGTCTTATTTTTTCCAACAAAATGGCATAAGCTTCTCCAGTCTGAATTAAACAAAGATCTATGAGTGGGAAGTATAACCTTGACCCCATTGGAGATATTTCCTTAAATTATAGATATAGAAACAAACACTTCAAGTGAATGAAATTAAAACTGTAAATCAAGGTTTAAAAAAACTAAAAATGGAACGAGACGATTTTTCTGGAATCGAGGCGAGGCATAGCCTCGAGGCAGTTTTTCTGGAATCGAGGTGAGGCGTATCCTCAGTTTATAAGGATAAATGCCTATAAAAACACAATAAAGTATATACTAATCAAATTATCGGTCTATCACTATAACATATGATGAAATTATAAAGATAGGAACACTGAAAAGAAAAGATATACGATCGTATATGTTTTCTACTAAATTTCCACCAACTTAGAGAATGAGTCTTTTTGATATCCCCTTGAATTCTAGCTATCTAAACCTATGTTGAAGAACATGTCGCATGCACCCCCTCTTGTCGTATGTACATAGCTTATTATAGAACATCACTCTTTAAAAATAAATTTACCGATAATATTTTCTATGATATTTGCATATTCCTATGTTTAAGGGTAAATTGGCAAGAGTTTATTGACATAATTGGACATGTTTAATGTAAATATGAATATGAAAGCGGCCGAAGTTAAGCATTCATCTTGTATAAGTATATCCTACACAACTAGACATTTACAAACATCTAAAATTGCCAACACGACTAATGATTTACATAAAAAATACTTTGAAAATAAAAAATGCCTCGAGGACCACCTTGCCTCCGCTCGACCGCCTTAACCAACTGAGGTTGTCGCCTCTCAGAGCTCTGTTGAGGCGACCATTCTAGGCCGATTCTGAGCCACCTCGCCTCAAGGCGTACACCTCGTGTGCCTTGAGGCACGTTTTTTCAATCCATGTTGTAAATAGGACAAGAGACGAAATCAACAGAATACAACATATAAATGTCCTAACAAAATGTTTCAAGATGCTCGCTGATTGTAAAAGGATAGCATCATATCTTAGAAAAAAATTAGAACTGTGTTGCCATAAGGACTAAACAATTTCTTTTTCTAAATAACACAGATGGGTAACAGAGATTGAGGACCATCCAATTTGCTAAAACTCACTTGAGAATTACTAAAGTTCATATTACTATCTTGACAAAGATCCTTATACTAAATATACAAATTCTAATGCTAAAATATGCTCTAAATATGTATATTTATAGCAGATCAACATTTAGATGTAAATATTGGCATAATGATAATATATACTATTTGGTCCCATACTTCTTCACTATTATTTTGTGAGTCCTCTTTCTTGGCCTATGATATTATATAATATTATTGCAGAATGCATAAGTCACCATTATGTTAATGCTTAAGAGGTGAAGATAATGGTTTCTGACTCCGGTAACGACTCTAGTTCTGCTATGAACAACATACCGCGACTATTGGAAAGATTGGATGGAAATATGCTATTGTTCCTGACGGCAACAAATCGAACCCTCAATGCAATTTTTTTTGGAAGAGAATTGGAGGAATTATAAGACTAAACATTTCATTAGCGGCTATATGAATGTAGTTAAATGTCCTACATGTCTAAAAGAGATTAAGGATGAAGTGAAAGCTCACTTAGAAGTGAAGAGTTAGAAGACGGAAAAAGGGCGAAGACATGAGGAGTTTAACAAATTCATGTTCTGTAGAGAGTTCAATGTCTTGTTCGATTCCAATGATGATGATGTCCAATATCCACCTGATATTCAAATCACGACAGAGAGAAATGCATATAAGGTGGCATTGCGCAACTCTATGAGGAGCGAGCATGAGAGACAAGAACTTAGTGGCCGTAGTGGTCGTGGACATGTTGGTGGCAGTTCAAGGTTCCAGATAAATATTAGATCGCGAAGTGGCAATGGAAGTGGAAGTGGTGCAGCTGCAGTACCACCAAAGAAGAAGCAAAAGGGCATAGAACCGTTTCTGAGAAAGAGTAGTTCCGTTCACTATGTTTTGAGCAAAGATTCAAAGCAAAGACATTACAGGGCTTGTTCAGTAATATGAGGAAACGGGTAGGAAAGATCGTTACAAAGTTGTTTGTTGGAATCAAGGTTCAGGAAAGCGGTATACGTATGCGTTCGGACAGGTCACTGAATAGCGCTTAAGCGGTATGCGGGGGCATATGCGGGGTATATGTGGTTCTATGCGGTTTCCTAATTTTTTATTTAAAAATAAATAAATAAATACAAAAATGACTACAACAGAACTACATTTATGTATAATTGTGGTCCAACAGAAGATCTAAGAAAAATAACTTTCATATAGAGTTCAAAACAATCTCTATCAATCAAATATCAATACTTTAATAGACCGGTTAGCACACAAAATAATTGACAACAGTCATCAAAATAAAAAAAGTTAGCGCACAAAATGTCTCTATTATTGAATATAATGTCATTTATCTGTGTCGTTATATTTATAACTGATCCTCCATCAAAAGTACCGAACTTTACATATAATATATTGCATTCATAATAACTATTAGTTGACTAATTGCTAAATTACTAGTATATTATTCTTTTTCTTCCTTGCATGTTTACTCCAATCTCGCAGTACATCTACTTTGACGATGGATTTAAATGGTCATGGTATGCTTGGTTGGCATACATGCAAAAGGAAAACATGGCACAAATAACAAAACAAAACATGGCACAAATTAAAAAAATAAAAAATGAAGAAAAATGTGTATGCGGTCGCATAGCCCGCATAAGCGCACAGGGCGCATAATGGGCGGCTTCAGGAAAGCGGTGCTCTAAGGGCACCGCATACGCATAAGCGGCCGCATGGGTCGCTTCCGTGAACACTGGTTGGAATGGGTATTCCTGCAAATGTGACAAAGGGACCCTTCTTACAACATGCAACTGATGAGATTGTTGCAGGAGGAGGAGGTGTGATAGCTCCTACTCCATACGGGATAATGAACAAATATCTCTGTGTGGAGAAGGATGAGATTGGTGATTAATGATTATATAGTGGAATTAAAGAAGTGACATGACTATGACGTGACCCCCATATGTAATGATTGGACAAGCTATATGAGAAAGCAAATCATCATATTGTGATGGGAAGATAGTATTTATCAGGTCTGTAGATGCATCTGAGCATATCAAGAGTCACAAGTACATACTTAGACTCTTGAAAGATGTCATACAAGATATCGGTTAAGAGAACATTGTTCAAATTAAGACTGGCAATGGCTGAGTGAAGAAAAAATAAAATTTTATTGAGAAAAAAGGAGAGATTTTCCCCCCACTTCTATTTTTCTCCCAACTTGATCGACGTACTCCTTTTCCGACCAGTTTGGAATAAAGGGGGAGTATTGTGTGAAAGGTTCCCATACTCTTGATTTGGGCTCAAGATTTTCATGTGGACCATGTATGTTCAGGACCTATGTTAGAGGCTCGATATAGAGAGATCCATAGTTATTCCAAGGTAGAGATCCCATTCTCTAAGCAAATGTGGGAGAGATCCAGTTCTTTAACGAGGAGACTCAATTTCAGACTGCATTCTCATGAGATCGTAAACTCCAGTATGAGATCCTTCTTAGGAATACTAAAAATCTTAGTTTTTGGAAGAAAAAAAGTCCAATTTAGAGACATTTCCAAGATTTCTGACATTTCACCAAAATTCTCCGAAAAATCTCTTTTCGGACATGGCAAAATGGAACTGAAATCCAAAATTTAAGGCTTTGCTTTCTTGTGGCTTCGCTCTACTACAAGGAGTATGTACGGTTGTGTGAAGGCTATGTTAGCACCCTTCAAAGTCTTGTGATTGTAAGTATTTGCCCACTATCAGGTTGGATATAGACTGTGCTTGTGAATGTTACACAGTTTCTTGGTGTTAGTTGATTTGTATGTGTTTCGTGTAGCATATATTTTATGATTACAAGTCAAGGCCTTAAATGTCGGTTTCGGTAACCATTTCGGTGACCGATCGAAACAGAATTTCGGTGAAATTTCGATCGAAATTTTGATCACTTCGATCATTTTTTGTACTAGGACCCTCATATCTCGATCATTTTGGCCATTTCGGTGGAATTTCGATTTTGACAGGATATCGATATTCGACAGAAATTCGACCGAATTTCGCTAAAATGCAAGGCCATGTTACAAGTTATATAATGCATCTATTAGACGTACATGCTACAAAAATTTGTGTTCGTAAGTAAATGTGTGCCTTATTCTAAAAGTAAATATTTTTCTATATTGAAAGTATTTTGGTTAGTTACAAGTTCTAACCGATCATTTCAATCTTTAACTTCTTATATAAGATATCCTTTTGCTAGTACTCTTTGTTGGCCTATGTTTTTCTCTGTTATTGTTGCACGTGTCACCATTCTCTTCATATTCAAGAGCTGAAACCAATGGTTTCTAATTTTGGTTCCAAATCATATTTTGATTTTGAGCAATATACTATTTTTTATTGTTTGAGCGATTGGATGGAAATTTAATGTAATATAACATGTTAATATCTTAGTATTAGCAAAAAACAATGCATTTCTATCTCATTTATTGAGTTAAAAGAATATTAGAAATCTTAATTTTAGAAAAAAATGAGCCTTCAAGTAAGTTCTTACGTTTCCGGTAATTTCATCCAAATTCCATCGAAATGCCACTGAAATTCTCTTTCCAATCTTACCGAAACGAAACCGAAATCCGATATTTAAGGCCTTGGTACAGAGTACACATTCTCTGCTGAGGAGACTAAGAAGCAACGTCCTAGCAGGCCTCCAATAGATTTTGTGTTGAGTTGATATTGTTCATAGTGTCTTGTATTGTATGAGTGATTTCTTTCTATTTGTCCAAGCTAAGCATTGCATGCTCCATCTTGAGGGGGGGTGTTAGAGTATGGATCCATGTATGGGTAATCAGATCCCTCCAGGGTCCAATTACCACATCCATAGGTTTAGTCTCACATCGTATATGAGTGGAACTTGGTTTTACTGGTGGAGCTTCTAAAGATTGAACGAGTTTACTTTTTATGCTTAAAAGGGGGATAACATGAACAAGTTCTGAAAATTTTTCGCTCTTCTTATTAGGGGAGCTTAGTCTTTGAGCCTTACTATAATGGAATCAAACTTATTTCCAAAAATTCTCTAATAAATTCTTTTGTCATCATCAAAAAGTAGGGGAATTATAGTTTTTTGTTTCCCAAGCATGTTTTATCATTGACTAGTTTTAATAATTACACATATGCATTTAATATCGAAGCCCTTGCAATAGTCTTATTATCTATTGTATGAACTAATAAGATGATTACATCACTTATTGAGTAGTTTATTTATGTGTATTAAATCATTTCAACGTAATCTTTGTCTGTATAAGCTTTCACATGTTTACAGGACTTCAGATCAGGCCTTGTTTTTAAATAGACTAAGTCTGATCAATCACTCATTTTGCCCTGACCGAACTCACGTTTGTTCATTGTTAAATTTATTGACCACTCAGGAAGCCCGTGTCAATCTTTTTACTTGTTTGAAAATGATCGATAAGCCTGAAGAATGATCGATCGCTTTTAGCTTTTGTCTTGGCCCTCCGGAACACAAATGGTCGATCACGTGGAAGATCCGATCGATCGCTGTTAAAAAATAGTAATGCGGAAGCGTATCAGAAATAATGATAAAGAAATATGAACAAGACGGGATTTACGTGGAAACCTACTCCCTAAGGAGCCAAATGAAACCACAGGAGAATGCCTTAAAGGGCCAGCTTATTCATTACACTTTCTTCATGGATACTGTAGAGATAGTTGTGCGTTGTTTATGTTATGTGTTATTTCTGTTTCTTTATGTACCTCTCATGTAATTTACCCAAGGGCTCTCTCTCTATATAAGAGACCCGAGGGCTCTATGGAATAAATAACGAAGTATTCTAACATGGTATCAGAGCCATGACCCTAACCTAGGGTTTCCACCGCCGCCGCCCCCCCCCCCCTCTCTCCCCTTCCCCTCTAGGGTTTCGCCGGCCTCAACCCCTCTCTCCAACGCCGCCGGGGTCTCTCACGCCCATCGGGGCCCCCTCCCACCGCCGTCGACAGCCCCTGCTGGGCGCTCCATCGCCGAAGCTGGTCCTCCACCGCCGCCGACAGCCCCTGTAGGGCATCCTCTATCTCGCCGACCTCCTGCACTTGCTGTCCAGCCCTTGACCGACTCCTCTCGGTCGCTATTTTGGCAAGGTAGAGGCTCCCACAGCCTCTGCTTGCTGCCGAGTTCTTTCTAGGACTCGGACTTATGTTTGATTCAAGTGCATAATCGTCTACCTATGCACTTGGATTCTACAAAGTTCCGGTAGACAGTATATTCTTGGTCATCATTAGTCGCTCTTCTCCGGCATCATGTCAGATCACAAGTTAGATATGCCCGCCATAGGTGCCTTCAAAGGTTCGGCACCAATTGTCAAGATGGACGGGACGAACTACGAGCTGTGGGCGATGCAGTTCCTCAGCCTCATGAAGTCGTGTGGTAAGAAACATATTCTTACCGAGGATGAACCGCCGGAGAAGACATGGATTTATGCCTCATGGGAGGCTGATGATGTGTACGCCAAGGTATGGCTCTCAGGTACGCTCACTATGGAGATAGCGAATGACGTCCTTCACCAGCCCACCGCTAAGGCGATGTGGGATATTTTGGCTATGACGTACTCTCAGGTCCGCAATGAGACGAAGATGCTCCAGCTACAGCATGATATCTTTACCACGAAGCAGAACGGGAAGCCCCTTCATTCCTTGTACACGTCGCTTCGTGGCATGTTCGAGAAACTCTACAGCACCATTCCTCTTACAGCCACGCCGGAACAGCAGAAGACGTTCCGCAACGCCACTATGGTTGGCGTATTACTTGCTGCCCTAGATCCGGAGTACGAGGCAGCACGTGCTCAGATACTGGCAGATTCCACGATTCCACCAATAGAAGAGGTATACAGGCGGCTCAGTCGTGTACCCGTTCCATCCAATATAGCGACTGCTACTCCGTCAGCAATGGCAGTCTCCAGGGGACGTGGTAGTTCATCCTCGTTTCGTGGTAGAGGAAGTGGTGGACGTGGTCGTGGAGGCCGCATACGCTCCACGTGCTCCTATTGTCGCCGCACTGGTCATTCGGAGGATACATGCTACTCCAAGCATGGTTTTCCTCCATCTGCACGAGTAGCTGATCATGTTCAGGGTCCACCTGCGTCTACTTCAGATCACAGGTTCGAGGAGTTGGTGGCACGACTTCGGGATATCATGCCACAATCTTCTCCATCAGAGGGTGCAGATGTTGCAGATATAGCGGCTTCGGCGTCAGCCAGTACATCGGCCTCTGCCAGTGCCTCAGGTAGCCCTTCAGCCCCATTTCATAATCATGATCTCACAGGATGGATTGTCGACTCTGGAGCTACCCATCATCTCTGCCGTGAGAGAGATATTTTGCAGTCATACAGGGCGGTTCAGCCAGGTCGCTCTGTACTCATTGCGGATGGAACTCAGTCCCCTATCATCGGTCAGGGGGAGACAGCTTTGCTACCCTCTTTACATCTACAGAACGTGCTACATGCTCCAGAATTCTCGATGAACCTTTTATCTATTAGTCAGATTACACGTGATTTGCACTGTCGTGCTATTTTTGACCCATCGTCTGTTATTTTTCAGGACATACTGACGGGCAGGGTGATTGGCTGTGGTTCTGAGCACAATGGCCTTTATCGTCTCGTTCGGAGCTCCTACGCTGGTGTCTCTTTGCATACCCAGGCCTCTGTTTCTCCATACACCTGGCATCTTCGGTTTGGTCATCTACCTCTGCAGAAGATGCGTCACCTCCTGCCTCAGATATCTCCGAGTTCTTCTTTTCGATGTGAAGCATGTCAGTTGGGGAAGCACCATCGGTCTAGCTTCCCCGGTCGTCAGAGTCGGAGCAGTAGCTCCCCGTTCGAATTATTTCATATAGATATTTGGGGTCCAAGTCGTGTCCCTGATCACCAAGGGCACAGGTTCTATCTAGTTGTAGTTGATGATTTCTCCAGAGTGTCGTGGACATTTCTTCTCAAGAATAAATTTGAAGCGGGCAATGTTATTCAAAACTTAATTAATGAAGTTCTGAATGTTTTTTCATCTACTGTTAAATATGTGCGTACTGACAATGCATTGGAGTTCTGCACTCGATCTCTTGCTAGTTTTCTTTCATCTAAAGGCATTATCCACCAAACCACATGTCCTTACACTTCTCAACAAAATGGAATTGCCGAACGAAAACATCGACATTTCCTTGACATTGCTCGGACTTTACTTATTCAGAGTTGTGCTCCATTAAGCTTTTGGGGTGACGCTATTCTTACTGCGTGTTATTTGGTCAATCGTATGCCTACAACTGTCCTTGGGGAAAAATCTCCAATCTCTGTTCTCTTTCCGGACAGAGACTTGTTTACATTGACTCCTAGGGTTTTTGGCACTGTTGCTTTTGTTCACCGGTTATCTCCGGGACTTGATAAGCTATCCCCTAGAGCTATCAAGTGTGTTTTCGTGGGCTACTCTAGGACACAGAAGGGGTACCGCTGCTATGATCCTATCCATAACAAATACTATGTGAGTGCAGATGTTACATTCTTCGAACCTGTCATGTACTTCTCTCCTGCAGGTGACAGATTGGTCTCCTCCACATTATCAGACTCCCAAGTCTATGTTCCACCACCTCCAAGCCTGGGTCCGTCTTCTACTCCAGCGTCTCCTATAACACAACCACCACCAAACCCGCCACCACCACCACCACCACCCCCAGTTGTCCCATTTCCTAAGTTCTACACGAGACGCAAGGGCCCTGCTCAAGCCACATCTCAACCATCCAGCACGCCTCAGGTATTTTCTGACATTAGTGATGGGTTAAATAAAGCACATGTGCAGGAGCTTGTACAACAGGAGGAGGATCAACCGGTCAGCACTGTTTTGGATGACTTGAACCGGCCTATTGCTCATAGGAAACAGCGACGACAGTGTGTCTCATATCCCCTAGCTTCTCATGTTTCCTTTCATCCGTCTCACTGGGGATTTCCAGAAGTTTGCCGCTGCGGTATCATCAGTTGAGATACCACGGACATATCAGGATGCTATGAAGACTGAATGCTGGCGTTTGGCAATGGAAGAGGAGATGCGTGCCTTACAGTCCCGAGGGACTTGGTCTCTAGTCCCTATTCCTCCAGGTGCGTCTGTGGTGAGTTGCAAGTGGGTGTTTACTGTCAAATACCATGCAGATGGTCGTCTTGACAGATACAAAGCAAGGCTTGTTGCACGAGGGTTTACACAGACATATGGGGTAGATTATCTGGACACGTTTTCACCTGTGGCGCGACATTCTACCCTTCGCATTCTTCTATCAGTTGCTGTGGTACGTAGCTAGCCTATATTCCAGCTTGATGTTAAGAATGCGTTTTTGTATGGTGATCTACAAGAGGAAGTCTACATGCAGCAGCCACCAGGGTTTACTGCTGAGGGGGAGACTCAGAAGGTATGTAGACTTCATAAGGCTATTTATGGCCTTAAGCAGAGTCCTCGTGCATGGTTCCAAAAGCTCTCCCAGCTTATTGAACAACAAGGGTTCAGGAGATCAAATGCGGATCACTCACTGTTCGTCCGGAAGACTTCTAGAGGTACCATTGTTGTTATGGTATATGTTGATGACATATTGGTTACTGGAGATGATGCACAAGGGGTTGAGATAACCAAGTCTATGCTGGGCAGTCAGTTTATCACAAAGGATCTAGGCACTATACGGTATTTTCTGGGGATAGAATTCGCACGAAATGCACAAGGAATGGTGATGACTCAAAGAAAATATGTCACAGATTTGCTGGCTGAAACAGGAATGACGGAATGCAGACCTTCGAGTACACCGATGGATCCGAGTATGAAGTTGTACGATGATGACACTGAGGAGGTGGACAAGAGAAGGTACAGAGAAATGGTGGGCAAGCTATTATACATCACTATAACTCGACCGGATATTGCACTTGCAGTAAACCGGGTGAGTCAATTTGTGGAGCAGCCGAGGCAAGTACATATGGATGCATTGTACATGATATTGAGATATCTGAAGTCTTCACCAGGCACAGGGTTGCTGTTCAAGAAAGACACGGATTTGGCTATTTCAGCTTGTGCGGATGCGGATTATGCAGGATGTCCAAGGGATCGGAAGTCTACTTCTGGGTTTGCCATCTTCATAGGAAGCTCCTTAGTCTCCTGGAAAAGCAAAAAGCAGACTGTTGTGGCAAGATCCAGTGCTGAATCCGAGTACAGGGCCATGGCTCAGGCAAGCAGTGAAATGATGTGGGTGAAAGCAGTCCTGGAAGATCTGAATGTTGAAGTTTCGTTGCCTATGAACCTGCAATGCGACAATCAAGCTGCGTTGTTCATTGCCAACAATCCAGCCTTCCATGAGAGAACAAAACACATAGAGGTGGATTGCCATTACACTAGAGACATGATCCAGAAGGGCTTCATCTCCACGTCTCACGTCAGCTCCGAGGACCAGACAACAGATATATTCACAAAGCCGTTGCTCAGAGGACCCTTTCAGAGATGTTCTTCCAAGCTGAGCATGATAGATATCTATGCTCCATCTTGAGGGGGAGTGTAGAGATAGTTGTGCGTTGTTTATGTATGTGTTATTTCTGTTTCTTTATGTACCTCTCATGTAATTTACCCAAGGGCTCTCTCTCTATATAAGAGACCCGGAGGGCTCTATGGAATAAATAACGAAGTATTCTAACAGATACAAGAGGTCGGGAGCTCCTTATATAGTCTCCACAGAGCCTCCAAGTCCCACCACTGGTAGATGTGGGACTAAACATATGATGGGATAAATGGATCCTGGAGAGATCCATTTACCCATCTCTCATATATGTGACACATATACCAAATACTCCAACACTCCTCCTCAAGCTGGAGCAACAAACAGAAAGAAACTCAGCTCATGCTAGACGACACTACAGAGAATATCAACTCAACGCGCACAACTATTACAGTCGAGGACGTCGCTTCTCATGTCGTATAGGTGAGGAGGACGAACGGGCTGGAGTGTGAGTCTGTTGAATCTCCTCGTCGGAGAGCATGTGCTATGAACTGCGTCTGTCAGAGTTACTGCAACTGGAAAATGAGTCTCCCATCAGAGTACTTTGGTCCACCACAACATGTGGACAACTGTTCCATCTCTGAAAAGGGCAGAACTGAAAAGGGGGTCGTGGAAGTGCAATCCTCGTAAGAGTCCACGGTCGCTGGAGAAGGGATTCAGAAAAGTCTCCTCGTCGAAGAAATGTGCCTCTCCCATCGGGCACACAGAGATGGTACTCTACTATGGAGTCCCTATGATACCACATGAAAATCCTTGCCAACATGGCATAGGGAATAGTCCTCTACTCTGAAGTCCTTCTGGCTCACAGGAAAACTCTGGTCGAAACAAAAGAATGATGGGGACCACACAAAATGATGGCAAACACGTGCTCATCTGAAAAGACCGCATACGCGTGCGTGTCTGAAACTGACTCGGAATCTGGCGTCGAGTCTGACAAAATCTCTGTAGAGTCTGGAAATCGGCTAGTCTGGAGAATATATGAATATGATCTCTGAATCTGGAACAACCTGTAACTATACACCATACTCCCCCTTTCTCTCATACTGGTCGGAATGACAATCATCGACGAAGTTGGGAGAAGACAATGAAATGGGGGTACAGAATAAAATAAGCCGTCACATTTTGGCTTTTCTTCTCAATAAAAATTCCCTTGTCAGCTATGTCATCATTTTTATAGCCGTCACATTTTTTTAATAAGCCTTCGATCATCATTTTTTTCAGCTATTCATTTCATTTTTTTTGCAAATATCTTGCGTAGGGCTTTTTATTGTACACACCTTTTTATCAAAAAAAATCTCTCAACCCACTTGAACTCAATATTCTTTTTTTAACTCACGGTCCAAATTGGGCTTGGAAATAACGCACCCCACATGTTTTTTCTTCTTCAATTCTCGACCCAAAACAGGGGCTCAGTCTCTCTTTTTTCTCTCTCTCTCTCTTTTAAAATGGCCCAACTAAGTACGAGCCTCCCCCCTTTTTAAAAAAAAATCCTGGCCTATGTAGGCCCATACATACGGCTCCCCTTTCTTCTGCAGCAAAATTTTTTTGAATAAAGGCAATCGTGCCCTAGGGTTCCCTACTGTAAGAACCCTCTCATCAATCAGCGCCGCCCCTACATGGGGCATTTCTGGAGAGGACCTGCACCGCCATCGCGGTTGTTGAGAAGCGATGGAAGATCACCCGTGTAGGGGGGGGGGTGCGTGTACAACGTGTGCTGCTGGGGTAAGGGAAGAGGGACCGGTTACACTTGAGGTTGTGTTTGAGGGCCAGGATCTCAGACTTATGTCGCCCACGCGGAGTCACGCCTGGGCCTGCGCGCGATGAAGGGAGGAGGCGCGTGCAGGAATAGGAGCTCCGCCTGCGCGACCTGCTGTGCGCGAAAGGGAAGATGAGGCGATGCCACTGGAGGGTTCCTCGGAGAGCCGCCGACGATCGTATGTCACCACCTGGAGCGTGTGATGGGTGGTGGTCTGAGTAGCATGGTGCCTACGCTGGTCGCATGGAACTGGATAAAGGGCCCACCTGGGACTTGGCGTCGAGGTGTTGTTCCTGATAGAGTTCGGGAGAAGTCGCGCGTGTTGCTGCTGGAGTTGTAGATCATCCCGCGAGGGTCTACTTGCTACCGGTGTGCCATAGAGGAGAAGTGGGGATGCGCCACAATGGCGCAAGCAGATGGGAAGTAACCTTGCTTGGAGATATGGCACCACGGGTAGGGTTCCGCCTACTGGAGCCTGGAGAGTTGGGAGAGGCATCGCAGATCTGGAGTGGATGCGGTTCTAGAGGATATGCTCCAGCTTGTCGCGTTCACCTGCTAGCAGAACGGGGAGATATTTGAGCCACTAAAAGATTAGGGTTCCAAAAAAACTGGAACTCGAACTGGACTCCAAAATGCCGAAGATCAGAATAAATTGAAATCCGATCTTGGAATAATTTTGAACAAAAAAAAACTTCAAGAACAAAAATCAACCAAAAACGACCCGCTCTGATACCATGTTAAAAAATAGGAATGCGGAAGCGTATCAGAAATAATGATAAAGAAATATGAACAAGATGGGATTTACGTGGAACCCTACTCCCTAAGGAGTGGGATGAAACCACGGAAGAAGGCCTCAAAGGATCAGGTTATGCATTGCACTTTCTCCATGGATACAGGAGGTCTGGGGCTCCTTATATAGCCTCCACAGAGCCTCCAATTCTCACCATTGGTAGATGTGGGACTAAACATATGGATGGGGTAAATGAATCTTGGAGAGATCCATTTACTCATTTCTAATATATGTGACGCATATACCAAATACTCCAACAATCACTTTTTGAATTCAAATTCCGATGGTCATCTAATTTTCAAAAATGATTGACCACTCGAATGTCTTTGGTCGACCATCAATGATCAATCAACTTGATTGATATGATCGATTATATTCACTCACGATTTTGTGTTCTGTCAAGACAAATTATTTCTATATACAATCCCAACGGCTCTAAAATATATCGATGTTCATTAGCACTATAAATGTGATCTTAGATCTTCTTGAAAAGAAGACACAGCACCCAAGACCCTAAACCCTAATATCACAGTTTGGACGGGCCTTTATGGAGGTTCGTCTATTTTCCCTCGAGAAAAAACATTATCTTCGTACAATCCCTAACTCTAACCACTATCCTGAACAAAAGTCTCAAGGAAATTGAACATATCTAGCACATCGATGAACCTTTGGAAAACATCAAATCTAGTACAAAAGCACTGGAAATCAATTAAACCCTCTATATTATGAGAACCCAACCAAGACTTGAAGAATTATTTGTTCAGGAACAGAAATGAGGCATGGAAAGGTATTCCAGAACCAAGGTTAAAGAATGAAATGCCCAAAGTTTACTAACATGGAGACTCCTCTCGTTATTTATAAACAGCTAGTGCTAACCCCATGCAATGTACGGACAAATATTTGTAGGGCAAGAAGATGAAAAATCCTAGTAAGTGAAAGTAAAAGTTATGAGACGAAACAGAATGGCGTGTGATATCGTTCTAATATATGAAGTAAAATGGTATTTAATATTGTTCTAATATAAACACGAGAGCATTAAAGATAATAAAGTATGCAAAATTTAAGTCATATGCGTGTATCTAAAATACTAGACGACAATGAAGATGTAACATGGTTCCAAAATGCTCTATGGTTCCTTCCCAGATCAAAATTTCTTGGAGTTTCTTCCCTCGCTAGCACATGACATGCTTATGAATAATTCAAGATATATTCCTCTTCTTCCTCTAAACAGAATGTGATGAAGACTTTAAGGCTTTGTGTTTTCCTCGCCAAGTTTTCCTTAGAGTTGGTCATTGTCAACATGCAAAGCCTGGATAAGGCTTCTCTTCTCAGATGTGACCACAGTTAATTTAAGAACCCAAAAAGGGATCAAATGGCAATCATGGAGAGACAACACTCAAATGAAGCATGAGATTGCCCTCAAAATAACTTCCAAATGATGTTATTCACAAACTTCCCGCGCTAGACATAAATCTATCACAGATTCAATTACTATCTGAGGAAAAATCTCAATTTTGTCATCTGTGACCAAGTTTGCAAGCTCCGTGATTTGAAGTTTTACTAATTCAATAGGACAAACTCATACATTTGCAAAATGTTTAACTTAATCTCAACTAGTCTTGTTGGATGGCTCCCAATACTCTATAAATCAGTCTTCAACTTCACTCCCATTGAATAAAAAAGAACTGGCAAGTCTCTAAAAAAAGCATTCTAAGCACATTTTGAAACCTCGGAAATGAGAAGAGATCTATAGTAATACATCCGACACAATACCTTACAGCAGGTTAAACATTCAGGCTCAAATAAATAAAACTACAGTTCAGATAGTGAGGAAAATTAACAAAAGTAAACTCAGATTTGGCAGATATAAAAGCAAAATTTCAATACAAATCAATGCACATTGTTATCGATGATCGTCTTGACTCTTTAAGAATAGATTAATTGTAAATATCATAATCTCAGATGAATGAGTCCAGATCAAGCAACAATGCTCAATGTGTAAGACACCTCAGAAGTCAGAACCAAGGTTGCAGAAAGCGGTAGTCGGTATTCAGTCGGCGGGGTCACCTACTAAGGATTAGTCGGCAGTCGGGCGACTAGTCGGTCAATAGTCGATTTTGAATTTTAATTATTTTAAATATATAAATCAGTTTTTTATACATATATTCGTATGTATATACATATATTTGTACATTTTATATGACATCATGATGAAACAAAAGAAGTAATTGACTTTAAATATAACATTAAGCATATTAGAATATGTTTGCTTTAAAAAAAGTGAAAAACAAAAAAAAAGTTTGTTGTAAAAGTCGGCCGACTAGTCGGGTGGACCGACTAAGGGCCGGCTAGGCCTAGTCGAGTCGGCTACCCCCCCCCCCCCCCGACTCGACTAGTCGGCCGACTTTTGCAAGCTTGGTTAGAACCAAGCTACAGAACTTTCCTTTTATACCTAGCTGATTACTAAGCCAAGAAATGAATTGATCAGTCCTCATAGATATCAAAACAGTGTTCTTTAAATCCGGTATTCATTCATGAGAAGATAGATTGGATGTTTTTATCATGCAAGGAATCTGCCCATCCATGGACGGGAAAAGGCAGCAACCTAAATGATGACGTCCAAGTTATGAATGCAAAATGTACCATCCATCAATGGCTAAATGTACTAATGGTAAAAAAACATGCGTATGTATGTACTTCGGAAGTAAGGATGCTTTTCATACATCCATGACTCCATAATTTAGGCTTCATTTGCATTGCCGAGAAAGAACATGATTTACCAGATTCATCCATGCAACGAAGGTAAGAGAAACCATGGCTCCTGCTTCCAATAGGGGTCGAAATGATCAGGGGACGTTGTGAGTAGAAGAGCCGATCAATGCTACTAGGGCCGCCCTTGGCCTATTAATGATGCCACCATTGTTGAGCACAGTCCTCCACTGCCATCTGAACCAGTTATGCTCATCGAAAGCAAAGTCCTCCTAGTCAGGAAGGAATTGGATCGCATGGTTTTGTCATAGCGATCGATCTTGAAGAATCGCCTCTTGGTCTTATCTAGGGTTTATGGGGTCAGAGTGTTGCTTACATCCAGCAGGATGGTGATGGTGCAGATAGGTTCAAGGGCAAGGATGGTGTCAGGAATGCAAGTGGCAGAGGTGGGCAAAAAAGGAGGGGTCGTGGTGGCTACCATTTGGGGAGGGGAGAGGAAGCCATGCAAGCCCGTGAATGCATTCTCAGAGCCGTCGTTGGAGGAACACATGAACTTGGAGTAGATGTTAGCCGATAGTGCTCTATGAGATGTCAATCGCTGGCCACCGTCTCGGCAGGCGTGGTCTTTGATTTATGGGGTTTGGGGAATGAGGGAGATGGAGGAGGGAATCATCCGGATGTAAAAGAAATGTTGCAATGGTGAAGATAGAATATAGTGACGAAATAAATGGATAGTCAGTGACAACCCTTCCTCTTAATATACATTGTGGATAGAGAATCTATTTTGGAACAAGAAGCACTCGGTGCAGGTCAGCTCAGTGGGAAGGATGGCATCAGGGAATGTGAGTGGTGAGGGTGGGCAACCAAGGAGGGGTCGTGGCGGTTACCTTTGGGGAGGGGAGAGGAAACCATGCAAGCTCGTGAATGCATTCTCAGAGCCGCCATTTGGACTTGGAGTATAGGTTAGCCGATAGTGCTCTATGGGATGCCAATCGCTAACCACCATCACAGCAAGCATGGTCTCTGATTTATGGGGTTTGGGGAATAGGCAAGACGGAGGAGGGAATCATCCGGATGTAAAAGAGATGCTGCAATGGTAAAGATGGAATATTGTGAGAAAATTAATGGTTAGACGATGACAACCCTTCCTCTTAATATACATTATGGATAGAGGAATCTATTTTGGAACAAGAAGCACATAATAAATAAAAACCATATAGATACACTATCTAAAATTAAAATAAATTTCATCAATAACTCCAAGTAAATCCTATCAATTTCCTAAACAATACAAATATTGCAAGGATTACAGAATCATAGATCTTCAAATCATAGATCTTCAGCAAACATGAAATGTGGGAATTTCAACGGGAATATAATCCAACAGAGAATACGACCATTAGCGTTGAGATGAAGAAAATCTAAGATCTCATGTCATGATGATTTTTAGGAGGAACATCACAAAATCTCCTCTCTTTAGCATGATGTCTAAGAATGCAACAAAAAAAAAGAAGTATGTCCTCAAGAACACAATATATTGATATTGCTTATATATAGCTGCCTTACTCCATGTGAGAAGCGCCTGAAGGATCCTTATATGGACCTTCGTGTGAGAAAAACCTAAAGGATCTTTGTAGGGACAAGTGAAAATATAGAAATAGAAAAGTGGGATAAAAAATATAAGAAAACATGGATATTAAGTGGAAATCCTACTCTCTAAGAGCGGGAGAAAGCCACCAGTGGTTGTATCTTTTATTGAGTTTCTTGAGTATTACAAATGACTGTGGAGTTCTTTACATAGCCTCGAGGCCGAACCATAGATGGTATAGGACTAAACATGAGAAAATTGTAACTAGAATATTCTCTAACACTCATTGTATGAAAAACTAGCCTCGAGGCGTTCGAGGCGTATGCCTCAAGGCGGTCGAAGCGGATGCCTAGAGGCGATGCGGTCCTATTTAGTCTCGAGGTGTGTGCCTCAATCCAATCGTATGAGACGTGCAGTGCACCTCAGCTGGCCGAGGCGTAGCCTCAAGGCGAAATGCCTCGAGGCTGCCGAAGCGTTTTTGCTTTTTGAAGCACTTTTTTATTTTAATTGTTTACTTGGTAGTTTGAGAAGCTTATAAATATATGATTGTTCATGATAATGATTATACAAGATGAATACCTAAATTTGATGTTTCTTTCGTGCCCATAACTTCATATTTACAATGAATTGTGTACAACTATTTCGGCAAACTCTTACTATTTCTCTCTTTATAAATGAACTCATAAATATCAAATCAAATAATACTCGTAAACTTAACAAGCTTTGCAATATATCAAGCAAAACGAAATGGACAGGATTCATTTTTTATCATGTTGTCATGTATTATATATTAAATGCATAACACAAATTTCTTCGGCGTATATTAAATATTATGTTTAATTACAACAATATTTCAAAGATTTACTCAAAATGGATAGGATTCACAGTTTCTCGTGCGGTCATATATAATATGTTAGATACATAAGATAACTTTTTCCACATATATTTAATCATACTTTTAATTACAATAATATTTCAAAGACAGATATGTATTGTTTAATTCTTTCGCAACATTTATAGACAATGAATTCCTCTTTGATTGGAGAAAATGTGTTGAAAGGGATATGATGTTGTTCCATCTTCCATTTTGGGGTTCTTATCTCTATTATTTCATCATATCTTACAGTGTTAAGTATTATATGTTGGGCAAAGAACATATAATTACATTGACATATTTAATTATAGTTTTACGCATATTTTTCTCTAAAAATTGAGGCTTGCGCCTCAACTGCCTCGAGGTTACGCCTCGCCTCGATTTCGAAGAAAATGCCTCATTCTGCCTTTCATGTTTGTAAACCATGAACTCCCCTTCAAGCACCAATGCACAGCTTGGACAAACAGAAAAAGCACACTCATACACTAAATACATGGAAATACAGACAACCTTCACTTAACAAATACTCTCTTGGTTGTTACTGATGATGATGCCTCTCATATGATGTTAGTGAGGAAGAACTGGAGGCTTGGAGTATAGATGATGATCCATTAAGCAATCTAGATAGATAACTAGCTCGAACATTTTGTATATGCATCGATCAGAGTCATTGGTATTGCAATAAGTCTCCCTCGAGGAGTACATTGGCATGCAATGTGTCTTCTTGGCGGAAGACAGCTCCATCTCTCTCAAGGGCCACACAAAGAATGATGTGGGAATATCCATAAGCATATATTAAAATTGGATCACTATACAGGGCATCGAAGCGAGCTCTATTATAGAAAAATCAGAATTCGTAAAGGAATTCACAATAAATGGAGGAAGGAGTCCTCGACAGACCTGTCTTTCAAGGCCTCAAATATCGATTTAAGTCAGCATATTGGTGACTGGCCGAAATTGGATTTTATCTGAGTTTTGATCGAAATTCAATCGAACTTTCGATCATTTCATCCTATTTTCTTCAATGGACCCCTCTACAACTTTGAATATCGACCACTTTAGTCGTATTTCGGTGACATGTCAAAACCGAAATACTATCGAACTTTAATGATATTTGATGTCATGCTCTCTCTAGAGATATTTGACAAAAATGACCACTCCGATAGAGTGTCTTTAATAGAGGTAGCACCCGAAAACTATAAACACTACATCTTTCTCCCATACTTGTCGGAAATATAAGGATAATCGACCAAGTTAGGAGAACAAATGAAGATGAGGATCAAACAAGAAACATTTCTTCTTCTTTTCTAATCACCCTTTTTTTAATCTTACTTCTTCCTTTCAATTAACTCCAACAACCTTTTTTTCTTTCTCTTTCTTTTTTGTGTGGTTGTTATGTCATCTATTTTTCCACCCACTGAACATTTTTTTACAAGTAGCATGGCCTTTTTTGGGGGGCACAACTTTCACCATTTAATTTTTCACGTATTTTTTTACGTGGACTTTTTTCCTTCAGTTGTTCCTCCTTATATATATAAAGGGAGTTTCACCTCTCTTACTGAATGACAAGGCAGAGTGCTTACGGAGAATAAAGGGAAAAAAAGCATGAGACTTAAATGGGACTAAGCCCAATAAGCATCATACCCCAATGTTGTAATTGTTGCTGCATTATGAAAGAGAGATGGGAGAACCCATTCTCTTGGCTCATTTGATGCTAGAGTTTCCAAGGGGGAAACCATCACCGCCTTGCAAATTGGATGGCACCTCATCGAAAGTACACGAGCGACATCCTCACACTACTAGTTGGCACGAGGGCTGGGGCTGTTTGCTGTGGGATATAGAGGATCGCTTGACCCATGATTTCGGTGTCGAGGTGGAGCTGGAGTTGACAATGGAGAGTAAAGAATGAATACGGAGGTTGCGGTTGGTGATGATGACGAGGTCGTGTTGGAATCATCCTTCTCGCACCAAGAGGATATTAGAGATGCCCAAGGGAAACCCATCAATATCAAGAGAGGGGTCGAGCCCGTTCCTCCTATGGTTCTTCTGGGAATAAGACTTTTTTTTGTACGCCTGAAAAACTTCATTTAAAAAGGTTTAGAGTACATTACCGTAAGAGCCAGAAATTATAAAGCGCATTACAGTGGGTCACTACATTTTCACTATAAAACCTCTGGTTTTTGAAGATTAAGTCATTTCGTCCGATCCAAACGGTCCAGAGAACAGCAAACGGCTTAGAGCAGTCGTCAGTAGAGTTGGTGACAATCCTCCGGATCGATCTCCATAAGTCCCTTGTCCCATCCTGCGCCACCCAAGGTATCCCTATCTCTCTCCATATCCGCTCGGACGTCGTGTACTTGAAAAACAAGTGATCTGAACCCTCTTTTGCCTCCTCACACTTGTCACACTACGTGTCTGCAAGTCGTAGGAGACGCCCCCTCCGAGCCTTATCGCACAGGCGGCTCCTTCTGAAGCACCAAAAAAAACCTTTACTCTGATCAGAATCCTTGCCGCCCAAACCACTCTCATGTCCTGGTACAGTTCTCTGTCTATCTCCTCGTCCCTCCTCCGCAAGTTGGTGTATGCTTTCTTTACAGAGAAATCCCTGCCACTCCAGCAAAAATGGTCCTGGTCTGTGTGGGTTCCTCTGGTTGTGGAAGATCTGACAACATCGAAAGGTAATCCTCCATATGTTGATCGGAGAGGTCAGCCAGAAATTTTGGTGCCCACGTACCCCCATCCACCACCTGCGATAACGTTGCCTCTTTCAAGGCCGCCAACGAGAAGAGGTGAGGAAATCTGCCCTCTCTAGTCCAATCATCACGCCAGAATCTGAATACTTCCCCATCCCCCACTTTCGGTATGAGTGTAGATGCCATCCACGGTATGACCTCACGGATTCAGGTCTAAAGAGGAGATTCATATCGCACTCTGCCAGGCTCAAGCTCGCCTCTAACTCTGTAAATCTTCCTTAGAAGCCTCACTACCAACGAAGAAGACGGACCCCAAATGCGGATGGCCTATTTAGCGATAAGAGCCTTGTTCATACACTCTACATCCCTAACCCCAAGGACACTCTCCTCATGCCCCCTTGTAATCTCATCCCAACTTACTAAGTGTAATCCAGAGTCATGTTGCCTCCAGTTGGACCAGAAGAACCTTCTCATCAAGGCCTCGACCTTCCTTCTGACTCCTGCTGGCATCAATCTAGTAGAAAAGAAGAAGGTAGGTATAGCAGAAAGGACGTGCTTCAGAAGAATCATCCTCCCCCCATGAGACAAGGTGACCGCCTTCCATCCCGCCAGCCTTTGCTCCATCCTCTGCACCACCTCCTCCCAATCGACCCTTCTGAGCTTCCCAACAACTAGTGGTAGGCCCAAGTAACGAATCGGGAGATTCCCCCCGGAGCATTCAGTTAGCTCCGCCAAGTTGGATATGTCCGTCTCATTCATCCCAAAGGTAATGATCGTCGACTTATCCTTGTTAATTTCCAAACCGAAGAGCTTGCCAAAGATGTAGGCTAGTTGTACCACATTAGCATTCTATTCCTCAATGCCCCCCGGAAGAGAAACGTATTGTCTGCATACTGTAGCAAAGGGATGGAGATATCCTCCCTACGGAACCCCTCACACCAACCCGCCGCAGTCACTTGCTTGAAGAGGACCCCCAGAGCATCCACCATGATGACAAACAACATCAGGGCCAACGGGCACCCCTGCCTCACCCCACGCTGGGCCTGGAAGAAACCTCTCTGGGAATAGGACTTTCTGATGGGTTTTATCGTTGTTGCCTAGGGCATCAAATTTCTTTGATGCATCGGCTCTCGATTATCTCCAATCAAATGAAGACAAGAACAAGAGAACTAAGAACAAAATAATCAATTGAAATGATAATTGATTTTCATAACAGAAATAAAATTGTAGCACGAACATTGAGATTACATTCTCGAATCCCAAAAACCAACTCACTCGTATATTATGTGAAGATATGGAAATAGAAAAAATAGAATCAGATAATACAAGAAAACATGGATTTTAAGTGGAATCATACTCCCTAAAGAGCAGAATAAAACCACAAGAAAAATCCACAAAGGGACGTATCTTATATTGAGTTTCTCAAATATTACAATGGGTGTAGGCCTTTTTAATAGCTTCACCAACACACCAAAGTCCAATCAATAGGCGGTATGAGACTAAAATTGGATCTTGGAAAGATCCAATTACATACCCAAAACACTCGCTAACAGGACCCATACACTGAAAAACTGGGCACAATTGCAATAAGACTAAAACACAAAGTCTACTAAATAATCTTCAGTAAGGATCCAAACATTAACCTATTTTAAAAAAAATACCAACCTAAATAATCATCAGAAGGTGTTAAAGTTGTCGCCTTGTCGAAATGCAAACTTCAGAAAAACTAAATTCTTACCGTAGATTTCTTGTGTTATAATGTCGAGAATTTATATTTAGTATAAATCTGAACCATATTTCCTAGTAAGAAGCTGTTTCCGCTATTCAACTTCTGAAATTATAAAACTCATGGACTTTAACAAAAGGCAAGGCAAACGATTGAGCCTATAATTGTAATTGCCATCTTCAGTAGGTCATTTCCCATTCTCGGTAGGCAAAAAACTAAAATCAATCACTTATGGTTTCTAACCACTTAAAGCTAAAATAAGTTAATCTTTTTAACAGACGAGATTGTGGGATATTAGAGAACCGAGAACCAAACTCTGGTGTTAACCTACATGAAAATACCAGGTTTGGATATCTCTGATTTCAAATGTTCTAATGAGTTTTTAAAAACTTTCATGAAATATCATTTGATTCTCTGTAAAACTGGTCAAAATATTTAAACATTCACACTTCCAGTATAAATTCCACAAATTGAGATTTCTGAACTGTAACAAAAAAGAATGTCAATTTTGAACACTTACAAAAAGAATGAATTTCAGTTTCCATCAAAAACATCGAAGACCGAAATGATGTATATCAGCCCAATTATGCATGCCCCATTAAATCATGGTTTTAAACAACTTATGACAGCATTAATGAGGTATCTTTTAACCTCCCGTCATAAAGAACCAAGGCAGGTTGCTCTTGCAATCTCAAAGAGGATTCCAGTTCTCAGATGAAAAACAAAAAATTGATAACTGGGAGAACATTAACATGTAGCATTTCAAGTATTCACCTTAGCATGACGAATTCCAAAAAGATTGAGGCGATAGAGTAATCCAGCAATGACACCATATATTCCGGGAAGAAGAGATCTTTGCCATGATGATAAAAGAAGCTGCAACACAGTAATTAGATAACCCAATTTAAAAAACTCAGAAATAGAAACATCTTTAGTTCAAAAGTCTCCGTAGATAATCCAACCTGCAGACCCGCCAAATATGTAAATGACTTGTTAGATGCATGAATACCGAAGATTCTGACACGTGATGACACAGGGATATCGAAGAAGAAAGGTACAAAAGATGAAAAAATAAGACCATAGGGTCCAGATGCCAATATTCCCGAGGTTGAATCTGCAAAAAAACAAATACGCATATTATAAGAACCATTCCATGCATTTCAGCTCCATCGTGAAGGCACGTGGTCTACTTGGAGGAAATGTGATTTCACATGCAGCCTAAGTAAAGCCCATAAAAATTCACGGCCAATTTACTAATGATACAGACAAGTACAAAAGCCACAATCAGAAACAACCAGTATTTTCTCCACAAAGTTCATTTCTGCCAATATAAGACAACGTATGAATGAGAATCTTGTCGCCTAAACAACATGAACTGAGGAAGGGAAAAAAACAGTATCATGCACCAGATGGGAATAAAAGCATCAAAGACACCGTTCTTAAGCTGGCCAGGAAATCCTAGGGGAAAGATCCCTCTAACCAACTGGGTCAAGATACAATTCCAATGGTTGTCATGACTATAGACACAAGAACCAAATGAAAGCTGAGACTGAGTATAATCTCAATCAAATGTCTTTTGGTATCCGTAGAATGTGTATTAAAATGGATAATTCGATCTTTCCAAGATCCAATTACATTACTTACATGTATAATCCCACATTGTTTAGTAACAGGACTTGAGTGTGTTAATGAAGCTATATAAAGGACTATACACTTCATGTAACTCTTGAGATTTTTTTTATAAAGATCTGACCTATAGAGGTCCTTCTCTTGTGTGCAGTCCTTCGAGACCGTCAGGAATCATGTAATCCATGTTTAAAATGGTTTACCATGTTTATTATTCATTTTCAATCTTCAATATGGTATCAGCCGAGCTAGAAAATTCAAGGCTTATTTTATATGTGAAGTAGTTTTTCTTTAATCAAGGATTGTACTGCACTTTTTATTTGATGAACCTTATGGGAGTGCATGCACAACAAGAAATATTCCCATTTAAGGGAATTGTGATTCTTTTGTGCATCGACACGATCAGCCTACCACTTGCATTGCATGCCGAAAACATTTCGAAACCTCCAGGTTGATCGATTCTCCTCCAATTTCCTTCAAAATCCACTAGTCAACCCTTCTACTTCAGCTGCAAGATTGCAATACAATCTTTGACAAATATGAAGTGTATCGTCAGATCCAGATTCATAAGACTAAAGGCAAAGCACCTTCAACGAGTTTCAATTTTTCTAAGCTCTCTGATATCCTAAAGCCTCCGGGTCTCTAGACATCTACCAATAACTCGATCGTCAAACATCATGTATGCTCATAGGGGAATGCACCCTCGGCAACTTTGGCATGCCTTCTTCAAATGCCGGTGATGAAGGAGTCACGAGGTGTTAGACAACTAAGATTGTGGCGCACCATTATGCAATAAATATTATTGTGATTATAATCAATACATATCTGCAATAAAACACTATTACATTTGCAATATTGTTAAGGTCTCATTACGAATAGGGATACATACCCTGGTCATTTTATGTATAATAAACTATTGATATGAATAGTTAGATCATAGAGGTTGATGAAGAGTTGTAGATCTAAGAGTTAAATCAAAGACATAATTGGCATCACAAAGTGAAATTCAAATATCTCTGGTCTAAGAAGAGATGGCAATCTTCTCTAAAGACTAACATCTAATTGACACTCTTGATGCAGCTCCCTCTACATAGGAATAGAGATTTGGTGGTGTAAGATGAGTCAAATTAAATAGTTATCTTGACAAGAAAATGCTACTAAGACACATATCATATACTGTCACAAAAAGGGTACACAAAATTTAATCAGAGACATTTATGTTTATATGTTTATGTACATTTGGTAAACCAATAGGTTGATGGCTTGACAAAGTTTATATATCGACAAGCTGGTTATATACAAGGGAATATGAGATATATGATCTATTAAAGAAATCATACATGATCATATTTACTAAACCGGAAAAAACTCACTCATGAGATATTAGTGTCACAAAAAAACCACTAGTTGGCATCCTACTTAGGAAACATGATAGGAATTCGAGAATGTTAATATATATTTTTGGTTAGCATATGATTAATAATCACTCAATGATCAATTGAGAAATCTGTTTATAAACCCGTAAATGAGACCGCCAAATATGTGATAGAAACTTTGGGTTATTCAAAGGCTTCTCATATGTAGGTTGCATGAGTATTTGGAATGCTCAAGGTTGATGCGGTCGTAATAGATTGTATACCATAATGCTTTCATTCCGGGGGAAAGATAAAACGAGATGGATTTAGTGACTACATTTAGAGATCAAATGAATGAGATTTAATCTCAATTCATAATACCATTTCTAGATTCAAAGAGTTTAAAATTGATCTGAAATTGTTCAAAATCAATTAAGAACTGGTTTAGTATCAAACTCGATCAGATAGGTCAAGTGACTAAACACCTTGATATTAGATTTAAACTAATGTCAAGTCACTATTGTCGCCCTAATATTATCCCCAAGGGTTCGCAAATGTAGCACGCAAGTCCTGACTCATTTAGGAGCCATACATCTGAAAAATTGATAATAGGAATACGAAAGATTACGAAATTCTTATTATTGTTCACTGATCTCCAGGAGTATATGACTATGATTCAGATAATGGCACCTCGTTAATGTGAATATAGATTAACAACAATTCACATTAATGTGAATATGATTCACATTTATTATTATGATTTGTGTGAATATAAAGCACATATTATATTAATGTTAATGAGGATTGAATTCACATTCTTCATTAATTAAATGTAGATTTGATTTATGTTTAATCTTGAAGCAATTAATTGGATTCATTAATTAGGAAGATGATTATTTGCTAATTGTCCAATGATCATTGGTGGTAGTTATCAAAAGATAATTACACGTATTTATCAAAGACCATGTCCAAAGACTTGAATTATGGATTGAGTGTTGGAGGCAGTGTTGTTAAAGGCGAGAGGCGCTCAAAGGCGCTAAATGGTGCAAAACACTCGAGGTGCTTGCCTGAGAAAAGCAAGGTGTCATATATAAAAATAAATAAATAATGTGTAGGTCTATATAATATGTGCACATACACACATGTGTATGTATGTGTAATTGTAAATATATGTATGGAACTTATATTTCAATATAAGACCAATCTCAGTATATTTGTGGTTGTGTGTACGTGTTTATGTATGTTTGTATATATACGCTATCACCAAATTATATTTTACGAGCAATCCAGTATTTAGTAAATATGTGTATATATAATGTAAGCATGTACTTGCGAATATGTATGTATATGTATTAAATATTTGCGTTTGTGTGTGTGTGTATTCACATGTATGTGTGTCTGCACGAGTAGATATTTGTAGACATGTGTTTTTTTATGTATAAGGGTGCATGCATGCCTATGTATACATGTGTACGTCTACATTTTTATTTATACATGTGTGTTTTGTCTATACTCCAAACCAATATATATATATATATATGCAAATGTAAAAGAATATATACTTTTTAAAGTCAAATCTATGTGTACTATTTAAAACTAAAACATGAATGTATATGTATGTGTGTGTATGTATGTAATGGAATTATGTATGTAAATTACATATATTTGTGTGTGCATACGTACAAGTATCTGTGTTAATGATACTTAGAACTAATATATACCTAATATAAAAACCTAAACATGGATAAAAATCACAAAATTGGGCAAGAAGCCCTACTTTTGCCTCAGGCACTCACCTTAATCGCTCAGGCATCAAGCCAGGTGCTTGTTTGAGCGACACCTAAGGCAAAATGCCTCGCCTGGAGGGAGGCAAGGTGCTAGGCCTCGCCTCGCATGGGCGCCTAGGTGAGCGCCTAGAGGCCATTTGACAACACTGATTGAAGGAAATAAATTCAATATGGATGTCTAATTGGTCCCTCTAAAAAGGAGTAGTCTTCCGTTCAATTCAAGTTCAAGTCATGTCCTAATTCCAAGAGGAAAAAAGAGAAAGGAAGAGTCACTCTCCTTCCCTTCTCTTTGGTCGTCTCCCATCTCCCATATCCTCTTCCACATAGTCGTCCACAACTCCCCCTCCATCTTTGTGTTGGTATACCCGATAAATATAGATATAGTCTTCCTATGCATTCCTCATGCTCAAGAAGAAGAGACTTTCATGAGATAAAATTCGAGAGTGTGGTGATCATCCATATTACTTTTGATGTGGGCAAGGAAGAGAAAATCATCAGGATCTAAAGAGGCTCACAATTCATCGTCATTCATGTAAGAACAACAATCGCCGGATCAAACTTAATTCAAGAGGTCTCTTTCATTAGTTTTACATGCATCAAAGGTAACATTCCCTTATGTAGTTTGCGAAAGGGTATGAAAATAACATTCTCTTACCCGTGTAGTTTGCAAAGGGGTATGAAAATCATTCTTATATTGATGTCATTTCGCATAGCGACAAAAAAAAATATGATATCATAAAGAGCATACGATGAGTCTCATGTTTTCTGGATGTAATTTGTTTATTCTGTATTTCAGTAATGTGTGAGTTCAAGCCTTCTATTAAATTGTATCAAGGTCTAGAGGATTCAGATTCACCTCCAAGTCTGAAGAACAAAGAGCCTATATTTTCGCCATTACGGGTGCATCGTTTTTCGACGACCTTTCATGTTTCAAATGTTTTAGCGACATATATATTGTTCGCCCTTGTTTTAGACAATTATTTTGGATTATTAATGATGTCTAAAAGGTATGGACATATCGCCAAAGATCCGCCAAAATTTGACATCCTCCGAGCTAATATTCAGATGCAGAATATGCTCGCACACTCTGATTTCTATAAAAAAATGTAATAGAACTTTATTGATTTTTTTAATATTGATTTTTAGTCATATAACACATTAAAAACACTAATTCAGATGTTATTAATCAAGTCCCCAACCAATACGAAATTGTTAGATGTGAATATATACGATATTTGGATCTTGAGTTAGACCTAATATTTATGAAATATTTGGGGTCGCAATGAAATTTAAGTCCATATTATATGGTGTCCTCAATTCGACGTGGGATGGTCGCATCATGTGAATTCAGAAACCAAAATCATTCAAATTTTAATATTTGAATTTGTGTGATAAATTAGAATGTCTTTTTAGTTCATATTTTAGATAAACAACTAGTAACATACCAGTTCACTCACATAACCTGAACTAGGAGTTAAAACAACGTGGTATCATCTCATTCGGATCTGATTACGTGATGACGTAAATGATGTGAATGAATGTCATTTATTTATCATTACGGCAGGTAATACTGTATTATGTAGAGTTATATGAGCAGGTTGTATTGTAATTCTAAATGAGAAACGTGTGAGGATGCATGTAATACATGTTCTTTTTGAAAGAACATAGGGCATGTAATGCAGGTTGAATGTGTAAGATGTATGTTTACAGGTTCAACGGGGATACAGACCTAACATATTAAACATTCAAATTAGAATATTCCATTCGATAAATTATGAGAATTAGATTCAAAATAATTAATCACCAATTTAAACATGCAATGGAAAAACTGATAAGATGACATTCAAGGACCCACATCATTGTGACAGGTACCATCGTTATACATTGTATTTTGGAGATGTTTCAGCGAAGTACAAATTCTGGAATATAAGCGCAAATGGATCGGATCACTTCGCTTCTCGAAAGAGATGAGTTGTATGTATAGTGGCCATAATATTTTTCCGCATATAATGAGGTGTATAGGATTGTGCATAGCATATAATTATCCTCATTGACAGTTGGTTTAATAAAAAAATATGTCAACGGCCGCTTTACAGGCTGCAAACATTAGTAAAGATCGAACTTTGGGAGTGCAAGTTGAACTTGCAAAGTGAAAATGGTTCAATTCTTTCATATTCGCGGCATTTTCTCATATTATTAAATTGTTACAAATATGGAAATTAGTTCCCAAGTTTCGCTGGAGGTATTTGGTTAGTATTCAAGTTCTGAAAGTTTGAAAGGAAATAAACTTTAAAAATATGATAAACTTTTAATTAAAAATTAATTTCATCATGATGAAAATATACTAAAGTGTAAACTGTCTTAATTTCAGATGAAGTCATTTAATCCACTCAATAAATTGCTCGAAGCCAATTAATTGGCATGACCAAATTACTCGGGTTAGATCCGTGGTTTGGAAAGCGTGCTTAAAGCAGAATGCATAAGGTATGTGCTATCATCTGTCAAGTATGAAGACCCACCGACCAAGGATCCCCGAGATTTCAACAAAAAGTAGGATAAGGATCATTCACTCCCTCATTGCTAGATTTTGAGACCATTATCGTATGTAATCAGAAGCAACATATCAATATTGCATCCGCTTAAGATATCCTATCGAATCTGAAGAAGATGTTTGGTGATCTGAATCACACTCAACGATACAACTTTACGAAATACATGCTTTGTTGTTAGTTGTACTAAGGAAGCATGGTTAGGAAACATGTACTCAAAATATTTGGCTACATCTCTGAACTGGAGATCCTTGGGGTTGAGATGGAAACATAAATGCAAATAGACCATATTGTTGTCCTTCCCTAAAGTCTTTCAACAACTATTCATTATGCCATACTACATGAACAAGTTCAATCTAACAAATGTTGAGTTACTTTCTATGTTGAAGTCCACCGAGGACGTGATGAAGAAAGAGAGTCTTTTCAATAGTGCCAAGGGTCGAAAATGTGGTATGCAATATTCGTTCCGTCATGCGGTCTAAAGCAAATAGACAGATATGCGAAAGACGTTACGAAGGTATATGTGGATTATGTTGTTTGTAATAGTTTAATTAAAAACATAAAAACTACAATAATAAAATATGGCAATAAAGACTAATTTTATAGTTAATGATTCGATAAAATTTTCAAATTAGATATTATAGTACAAATCCCACCATCCATAAACCTCTAGTAAAGTAACGAAGGACAATCATAAAAATGAATTGCGCGCCATATTTTTGACATGATACTAAATGAAAATTTTCAAATTAGATACTACAATATGTTGAGGAAAACAATGAAGATTTATAGAGCTAGAAGGAAGAACCTTCAAATGTAATTTATTAATTTGGAGAAAGTTTATGACCCAGTCCCATAAGAAATATTGTGGAGAGTTTTGGAGAAGAGACAAGTGTGTATCCTATATGTTGAGATAATTATATCTCCAGATATGTTCTACTCATTTACATTTCTTTCATGTATTTCTCTGTAATTAACCCAAGGTTTTTCTCCTATATAAGAGAGCCCTAGGGTCTCCTCTATGAATAAGCATAAAGGTTTTCTCCCAACATGGTATCGGAGCAACGGTCCTAGATCGGTGTTCCCATATCCCACCCTAAAACCCTAACCCTACCCCCTGGCTCTCCCCTCCCACTACCGCCAACAACCGGTCCCCAAGCGCCTCCTGCGCCCCCCGCCAAGAGACTCTGAAGCCTCATGTGTCCTCTGCCAGGGGGTCCCGCACCTCAGGCACACGCCGCCAGAGGATCCTGCACCTTCAGTGCACGCCGCCAGGGGGGCCGACGCGCTCCTACGCCTGCAGTCTGCAGCTCTCTTGCCTCCCATCACACCGCTAGGGCCTCCTAGGCCCCTCCAGGGGTGTTCTCGTGCCACCGCGCGTCGCAGGGACGTGATTCGCGTGACCAATGGCCCTAGTTACGCTGACTGTTTGAGTACCTAGGTCCCCAACGTCGTAAACAGCAGTCCCACTGCAACACAGGGGACATCAGACTTCATCTTGCGTGTCGTATCTATCCTTCCGTGATCTAGGGCATCTATTCAGAGCCCTGCAAGTCTGATTTTGGATTGGACAAAGTAATTTCGTTCATATAAATCATATTTATTAAGGAACTAGCCCTTACAACACATCAATAAGGATGGTTGTATGAGTCTACAGATACAAGCACTCCTCTTTATAACTGTGTAGACACTCTTGAGTCGATTAAATCCTCAGTTGTCTGTACTTCTCCTTATTAGTGCGATGTCAGATACTAAGAGTGATGTTTTTTCTTCCCCCGATGCCTTCAAGGGTCCGGCTCCCATCGTTAAGATGGATGGGACCAACTATGAATTATGGTACATGCAGTTTCGCACTCTTATGCAGTGTCACAACAAGGAGCATATTCTGACGGAAATAGAACCAGCGGACAAAACAGGGGGCTAATGCTTCATGAAAGCAAGATAATGTATATGCTCGCATTTGGCTATCCGGTATGCTCACCACGGAGATTGCCAACGATATTGTCAACTAGCCCACCGCAAAAGCTATGTGGGACATCTTCGCCACCACATCTGGGCAGGCAAAGAATGAGAGCAAGATCCTTCAATTGCAGTTTGACATTTTCACGACCAAGCAAAATGGTCGACCACTTCATCAGCATTTCTCTCATCTTCGAGGCATGTTTGAGTGATTACACAGCATCATGCCTATTACCACTAGTACTGAGCAGCAGTAACAGTCGCAGTATCGGAATGCCACTATGACAAGAGTTTTCCTTTCATCTCTTGATTCAGAGTACGATGCAGCACGTACTCAACTTCTGATTGACGAGACGATACCTCCAATGGAAGAGGTATACAAGCGACTGAGCAGGATTACTACTACATTTACAACTGTGACCCCGCCCCCTACTGCTATTGTAGTGTCTAGGGGCAGAGGGGGGACTTCCCAATTTTGATGGCGTAGACCTCGGGGTCGAAAAGGAGAACGTCCGTGTGGCCCCTGTTCTCATTGTCATCGATCTGTACATTGAGGGGAGACATGTTTTCAAAAACATGGCTATCATGTGTTTTCTAGGGTTACTGAGCAGACCGAGCCTACTTCTGCACCTACACAGGACGTACGCCAAACGTCCAGACTTCGCGAGATGATGCGACAGCCAGTGCCAGAACCACATCTAGTTCCTCAGGTATTACTTATGCCCTAACCAGTTGTAGCAGTACAAATTTAACAGATTGGATTATGGATTCGGGTGCATCACACCATATGTGTGGAGATCAAACACAGTTCAGATCTTACAGGTCTATCATGTCTGGTAGATCTGTGGTGATTGCTAATGGTGTTCGTCTTCCTATTATTGGTCAAGGGGAGATTGTTCTGACTCCATATATGCATCTGCAAAATGTTTTACATGCTCCTGACTTTCAGATGAATCTTTTGTCTATTAGTCAAATTACAAAGGATTTACATTGTCATGCTATATTGATCCCTCCTCTCGTGTGTTTCAGGACACATACTAACGGGGAAGGTGATTGGATGTGGCCGTGAGCAGCGGGGATTGTACAAGTTTGTCGTTCACCAACTGCTGGGGTCGTTACTTCTTCGGGCTCTATTTCCCCTTTCATGTGGCACCTTCGTTTTGGACATCTCCCTATTCAGAAGTTGTGTCATGTTCTATCACAGATATCTACTCGCACCAATTTGGACTGTGAAGCCAGTTAACTTGGAAAACATTATCGGTCTTCCTTTCTGAGTCGTCAGGGTCGTTGCAGTACTCAGTTTTTTGTGTTGTTTCATTTTGACATTTTGGGTCCTAGTCGTGTTCCTGATCATCAGGGACATCATTTTTATATGGTTGTTATGGATGATTATTCTAAACTTTCGTGTGTCTTCTTGCTAAAATAAAAGTCAGAAGCTGGACTTCTCATTAAAAAAATCTTATTGAGGTCAAAAATATCTTCACTGCTGATGTGAAATTTATTTATACAGATAGTGCCTTGGAATTTTCACATTACAATTATCAGAATTTCTGAAATCTATAGGTATTGTTCATCAGACCTCGTATGCCTACACTTCACAGCAAAATGATGTTGAATGCAAACACCGTCACCTTCTTGATGTCACTAGGAACCTTCTGATTTAAATCGTGCTCCTCACTTAGTGAACCGCATGCCATCCACTATGCTTGGAGAAAGGGTCCTTTCTCAATTGTGTTTCCTGGGAAGGACTTGTTCTCTTTGACTCGCATGGTTTTTGGATATGTGGCTTTTGTTCACAATTTCACCCATGGTCGTGACAAGCTCTCACCTAGGGCAGGTCAAATGTGTTTTTATTGGTTATTCTTGTACCCTAAAGGGTATCGTTGTTTTGATCCTGTTGGAAGAAAATACTATGTTAGTGTTGATGTCACGTTTTTTGAGTCTATTATGTATTTTTCTCCTACAGATGAGAGGTTATCCCGTGACTCTTCTAATAAGGATGTGCTTGTTCCTCCATCTCCGCTTTGTCCACCTTCTACACCAAATGATGAGTCTCCGCCATCACCACCTCAGCCACCACAAGCATCTCTACCACCTCTGCCTCCCTTACCTATGACTCAGTTCCTTCCACAGGTTTACACGTGCAGACCTTCCACTCGCCCCTCTGCTCATGCGCCTTCCACGTCATCCAGCACGCCTCAGGTATGTAATGAGCACATAAGTTCATCTAATAGCACTGGTGTATTGATTGGATCATGGGAGAATAGAGATGATACTGATCTACTCGTTCCTATTGCCCTGCGGAAGCCTCGTCGTAAATGCACAACTTATCCTCTTGTTGCGCGTGTTTCATTGAACCACCTTTCGAAGGACTGCAAGAAGTTTGTTGTAGGACTTTATGTTGTTTCTATCCCACGCACATATCAGGAGGCTATACAGGATAGTAGGTGGTGTATTGCAATGGAAGAATGCTCCATGTGCTACAGTCATGTGGCACATGGAGCATTGTGTCTACTCCTCCTGGAGCATCTGTTGTAGGCTGCAAATGGATATTTACAATAAAACAACGAGCAGATAGAAGTGTGGATCGCTACAAAGGCAGACTTGTGGCACGGGGGTCACCCAAACCTATGGGGTAGACTATCAGGATAAATTCTCCCCGATGGCTAGACACCCGACACTTCGCATCCTTTTATCAATTGTGATTTCACGAGACTGACCTCTTTACCAGCTTGATGTCAAGAATGCATTTTTATACGATGATCTACAAGAGGAGGTTTATATGCAACAGCCACCAGGGTTTGCTGTTGAGGGGGAGTCTCAGAAGGTGTGCAGGCTTCATAAGGTAATTTATGGCCAGAAGCAGAGTCGGAGAGCTTGGTACCATAAGCTATCAGAATTAATAGAGCAACATGGTTTCGTGAGGTCTACAGCGGATCACTCATTGTTTGTTCAGAAAACACAGAGAGGTATTGTTGCTATTCTTGTCTATGTTGATGGTATCATTGTCACAGAGGACGATGAGCAGGGAATTCTGGCTGCCAAGGAATTCCTAAGTCTGCAGTTTGTAACTAAGGACCTTGGCACACTTCGATAATTCCTTCGGATAGAGTTCACCAGAAATCAGTGTGGCCTTGTAATGACACGGAGGAAATTTGTGATGAATCTTTTTTCTGAGACAGGAATGACATGGTGCAAGTCTGCTACTACTCCTATGGATCCAAGTATGAGGTTATATGATGACCACACTGAGGAGGTAGACATGAGGAGATATAGAGAGCTGGTTGGGAAGCTCCTATATGTCACTACTACCAGACCGGATATAACTTTTGCAGTGAGCAAAGTTAGCCAATTCATGGAGACGCCTAGGAAGGTGCATATGGATGCAGTGTACATGATCTTGAGATATTTGAAGACTTCACCAGGCTCTGGTCTCATATTTCACAAGGGTACATCCCTTGAGGTGACACATGGTGTCCCAGAGACAGGAAGTCTACGTCTGGCTTTGCAACTTTTGTAGGCGGCTCTCTTGTTTCATGGAGAAGCAAGAAGCAGACAGTGGTGGCCATATCTAGTACAGAGTCGGAATACAGAGCCATGGCACAAGGAAGTGCAGAGATGATGTGGGTAAGATCTGTGTTAGCTAATCTTACTGTTGAGGTCTCTCTTCCCATGCAACTGTTGTGTGATAATCAAACTGCTCTATTCATTGCCAACAATCCTGCGTTTCATGAACGGACCAAACACATTGAGGTAGATTGTCATTATACTAGAGACATGATTCAGAAAGGTCTCATATCTACATCACATGTGTATACTGAAGATAAGACTGCAGACATCTTCACCAAGACACTCGCTAGAGATCCATTCCAAAGATGTTGCATCAAGCTGAGCATGATTGATACATATGCTCCAGCTTGAGGGGGAGTGTTGAGATAAGTATATCTTCAGATATGTTTTACTCATTTATATTTTTTGATGTACTTCTCTGTAATTAACCCAAGGTTTTTCTCCTATATAAGAGAGCCCTAGAGTCTCCTCTATGAATAAGAATAAAGGTTTTCTCCCAGAACTATATATTAACATTATAAGGATATTACGACAGGGATTCTTCTTGTGTAAGAATCCAATCTGAGAAGACTAACTATTTTGACATCAGCATCAGTTTGCATCAAGGTTCAACATTGAGTCCATTCCTTTTTATTTTGATTATGGGCGAGTTGACTAGTCACATTTTGGATGAGATACCTTGGTGTATGTTGTTTCCGATGATATTGTATTGATTAATGAGACTAGAGAAGGAGTAAGTGAGAAGCTTGAGGTTTAGAGGCATGCCTTAGAGACTAAAGAATTTCGTATAAGTAGGGCTAAGATCGGATATATAAAGTACACATTTGATGGAAGCAGCGGTGAAGGAATCAAGGTGAAGATTGTAGACTATAACATTCAGAAGAAGACTCTTTTAGATACTTGGGATCTATTTTGCAACGTGATGGACAAATCGATGGAGATATACTCATAGAATAAATGCAAGTTGGCTAAAGTGGAGAGGAGTCTCTATTGTTCTTTGTAATAAGAAAATTTTTTTGAAAATCAAAGGAAAGTATTACAAAAGCAGTCGTGAGACATGTTGTGCTTTATAGGTCGGAACGTAGGCCCATGAATTATAGACATGTACAATGAATAAAAGTAGCAAAAATGAAAATGCTAAGCTGGATGTGTGGTCATACAGGATGTGTGGTCATACACGAAAAGATCGGATTAATGAAGCGATCAGAAGGAAAGTCGGTGTAGCTACAATAAATGATAAGATAATGGAAAACCGCTTAAGATGGTTCTGTCATTTGCAAAAGAGGTCGGTTAATGCACTATTTAGAAGATGCAATATTTGGGACGTTTAGCTGGTTAAGAGAAGGCGAGTAAGGTCCGAGAAGTGTTGAAATGAGACAAGCCTAAGGAATCTTAGTTATTTGGATCCCAAGATAGATCTGTATGGAGGCAAAGAATCAATATAGCCAACCCTACCTAGCGTGGGAAAAAACTTCTTATTGTTGTCGTAAATAATACAATATGTAATCCCACTATCCATGAACCTCTAGTAAAGTAACAGAGGACAAACATAAATGAACTACATGTCACATTTCTGGCATAATAACCTTCATAATTAATATATCGTTTTTTACCAACATGAAATGGTATTTCATGTTCCTATACTCAGATAAATGAACAATCCATAGTTGTATTTCATATACACCACATATACAACTATGTAAACCACATATATGGCTGCATATGTGGTTTATGTGATCAGCATATGCGCTATATAAGCCACAGAATGTCATTGGATATGTGTTTTGGTAGGATAATTAAATAAGCATATGTGGCTACATGTATCACATATATGAACTTTAAGCAACGGTTGGACATGTCAAAGGGAAGCATGGCAAGAAGCAAGGATTTCAAAAGGTTCCGATCCAAAAGAAAAAGAAGAAAGGACAAGGTGTTGGTAAATCTTCCAATCCTTTAACACATCTGACACCAAGAAGATAGATGTATGACATCACTGAAATAAACCAGGACAACAGAAGTGTAATTGCCTTGAATTACCGAAGACCTTAGAAAGGGAAAGAGAAAGCACCAGCAGGTAATGCATCTATAAATTGAAACCAACTAGCTCGTAGGATGAGAAGGAAGTTAGATTGTTGACCCTAGTGCTTTTGTTCATGTTTGTAATATGTTGCATCTATTTCAAGAAATCAGAAATCAGAATGCTTGATGAGAGGGAGGTAATCATCTAGATGGGATCTGATGCAACCATGCAACAATCGCCATTGGAACCCGTAAATTACCATTCCCTGGAGGAGAGTCTTAATAATTAGAGAATGTCTTTATTTTCCACATATTAAAAGGAACTTATTATCAGTATCTAAGCTAGTTAAACATGAATATTCATTTCTATTCTGTGAGAAACTTATAACAAATCACTATAGTAGATTTATATCAGACGATTTTCCAATACATAGTGCACTCTATGAATTGGGCATGAATGAATTCGTCATGAATGTAATTGTGATTTTTACACCCATAATCCTGAGTAGTTTCATATTTACGTACATAACTTTGAATAACAGTGAATTACATGAGAAACCTACATAATGCTTAACTCTTGCACAACATAAATTATTTGTTGTTGGCTTTTGGTAACGGTCATTTAGGTTGACAAAATGCCCCTACATTTGCTGGTTAGGGGAATAGAATGGAACTTGGACCTACCCTCCCAACTACTAGAAATATAGTTCTCGATGGCCTTTTCCTTCATAAATGGGCATACATATTGAGGGAAGGAGACCACCCTGGATAAAATTTTAGGGAATTGACGCCACCAAAAAATACACGAAAAATGCATCTTAATCATCCAAAAGGTGCAAATGTTGTATACATTTTAGGTACATTGAATACTATGTATTATATGCTAATACATATATTCATAAATGTGATCGAAAATACGATCAAAGTTCATCGAGCTACTCTGAAAACCTTCGGGAAGCAAAGGAGCTAGATTATTCACATGCCTCTTCAAAACTTGTGATTTCTTTAGGTAGATGGATCAGCCATTAACTTGCTGTGCATCCAGGAAAAGAGAAATGGAAGAAAATTCTGTTAACGATCAAAATACGACGCCGATTTACAAGAAAATGTCACCTCTGGAAGAGTATGTTAATGATGTATTGTCTAACTTGAGAGCAATATTATTATGCTTGAGAGCAATAGAGGTTTGTTTGATTTTCATCATAGCATTAATTGGTTTTGAAATGAAAGACATGGTATACCTTGAATTATCGGAAACCGCCATTATGTTTGTTTTTCATCATGCACACAACCTTTTATTTCCAACACACTGGTAACACACTGATTTACTGGAACCACCAACTTTGCAACGAAATAGTGTCCATGTTACGAACATAAAAACCGATAAATTGCGATTAAGTTCCAACAGAAATTACAGAAAACCACCATCTATATTCTTTCCAACAAAATAATGACTATGTTACAAATAAAAAAATCAACATGTCACTAACCTGTTCTACAGTCAGAAAAAAAAAATAACGCATGTTAAAGCATAGCAAAAAAATTGAAGCACTCGCAAGCACTCCAAATCCATGTTACAATCGAAGATCAGTGGTACTCCATTCGTTGTAAAATTGTCAAGAATCTTCTAATGCTAAACACCGATGTCATTCAACAACCGTAACTCAATCATAAAAAAATGATTACAACAATTGCATCTATGCTAAATTCATAGAGCATGGACGTCCAACTGGGAAGGCCTCCACATCTCTACTTCTCTGTTGTCTACATCCCCATGCAGCTGGGCCTTCTACTCTTCTTCCCCTTGTCCAAGAAGTACCTGACCTATGCCCAATTCCACTAAGCCAACAAGTGATTAGCTTGCAGTTAGTTTGCAAGTTAGAAACCATGGAAATTGGTAAGTGTTTGTTAGTAAATACCTTCAGTTGGTCGTTGAATCTTGGGTACTTGAAGAAGCTTGCGTTGATGGGCCTATTGGTATCTGTGAACTTGTAGGCGTGGTCCGCAAAGGTGCATTGATTGGTTCCATGCAAGTATGACTTTGATGCCCATATTTATCACAACTATTGCACTTATACCTTGATTTTCTCTCATTCTAGTCCCTCGGCCGAAGGCGGTTCTTTTGAGGTCTCCCTGGAGATATTTCGATGTGAGGAGATTTTACCTTAGATAGGAGACTGACCAGCATCCACTTGGACTTGTCAGGCATAGGTGATATGAAGTTCAAGTAGGCTTTCCTATAACAGCCAACTTTGTACTAGTCATCCACATGATTCTCTCACCTCACTCATATAATGTTGGCTAATGTTGTTGTGGCACGTGTGCATGGAAAGACAGGTTTGCCATCTACGCAAGCATTCCCGAACCGAAAGGTTCAAAACATATCTCCTAGATGGAGATTCCATTTATACATTACTCTAGTCAGCCCTTCTTACAATGAAACCCTTCAACTCCCTTGTAATTGATCTCACGTAGTACAAGGCCAATGGTACCACATTCTCTTTCCAAGATCTTGATTTTCGAAGTCTTTTCTCCATGATAGTCATCAATTTTTGCATGATCCAATCGATAAGGTCACAAATAGGCATGTGTCTTTCCAGTAACATCCACTCATTGAAACTCAATCATATTATTTGTTAGGAAATGGCACTTTGCTGCTTCACCAAATTGGTGGTGCCTCAACTTCTTCTTTACATTGGCCAAGTACTCATATGCACCCATATTATATTTCTGAATATCAGAGATCCATTTATTGTAGTGTTAAGCATCGAATGCTCTTGCAGTAGACCGAACCATTACCTCTAACTCCTCACCTAGGAACTTCTTCTTGAAGTTCTTGTACAAGTGGCGCATACATATCCTATGCTCGGCGTGTGGGAAGATGTTCTATACTGCCAATTCTAGGTCCTTTTGTGCATCTGATATAAAGGTCAGTCCAGCCCATTGCCAAAATTGATATCATTCAATGTGACATGAACGAATTTCATAACGCATTCGTTTCACTTTCTACAACCACAAATGCTACGGGAAACAATGAGTTGCATCCATCCAAAGATGTGGCGGACAGCAGTGTTCCTAAGTAATTCCCCTTCAGATGGCAGCCATGGAGACCCATAAAGGGTCTACATCTCTACACAAAACTCTACCTTTGCACTTTCAGGGATATGAAGACACAAAAAAGTCATCTTTCTCAGTTTCATAATGAATCACACTAGTGGGGTTCCAATTCTTCAGTTCGTATATCCGCAATGGTAGCATTTCGTATGACTCCTCCACCTTACCATAGATCTTGTCAAATCAAGTTGTCATCCCTCCATAGCCTCATATATGGTATGTGGGTTTGGAATTGATCGGCTATCCGCTAAGATATGGCATGGACATTCGCCCATGGTTTGTCCATGAACCAAGAATAGATGTGTTTCACAATCCTATCTTGTGAAGTAAAGGAGTTACCAACCATACTAACAGAGGAACAATTGTGCTCTCCTTGCAGTATTCCAACTACGAAACGGATATTGTATTGGATCGTAGACGTGTGGATTCACCATTTACAATCCTCTCCCCTACATATAGTTGTGACCCATACAACCTCGCTCTTGATATACCTAACATCAAATTCATGTTATAGACAATACGTATCGTGCACATCAACCTTCTTTCCAACCGATAAGTCTGAAACTTAAATGCGAAAGCATAATCAGAAACAATAAATCACAAGCATAAACATCTTGATTTACCTAAGTAGAAATGTTTCTTATTTCTGTACCATTTCATTATTTTCTTTATATTATGTTCTCCTATGTAATTTACCCATATATATGAGAACCTAGGGTTCCAAGGAATAAACAACTTCGTTCTTTTTTTCCCAACATAATATCAGAGCGGCGGTCCTAGGCCAGAGCTCTCATACCCTACCCCACCCGCCATCCCTATCTCCCTTCAAGGTCGCCCCCCATCCGGGCAGCCGCCTCCAGTCGTCGCCGATTGCCGCCTGAGCAGCTACAGTTGCCCTGTGGGCTCAGTCGCATGCCCCTGCGGGCCTCGCCGTTGAGCAGCGACCCACGCCATCGCAGCATCTCCTTGGTCACCGGCTTTCCCTCTCCCATCCCATCGTCGGCCTTCGGTTGGACTAATGGATTTGAGTACATAAGTCTACAGATGCATTCAAATCCACACATGTCTGTGTAGACATTCATTCATTGGTCCACATAACCCTCGTACTCCTCTCGCGACAATATGTCAGAACAACAAGTCGAAGTACCCATCACAGGCGCTTTTAGAAGTCCAGCACCTATTGTCAAGATGGACAGCATGGCCTCAAATTTCAACAAAATTCGATCGAATTTCTATCGAATATCGATATCCAGTCGAAATCGAAATTCGACCGAAATGGCCGAAATAACCGAAATATGGGGGTCTTAGTACAAAAAATGACCGAAATGACCGAAATTCCGGTCGAAATTCCACCGAAATTCTGTTTTGGTCGATACCAAAATGGAGACCGAAACCGACATTTAGGACCTTGATGGACAGGACAAACTATGAACTCTAGACTATGTAGTTCATGAGCCTCATGAAGTCAAACGGTAAGAAACACATTCTTACCGAGGAGGAGCCGATGGAGAAAACTGGGGTTAACGCCTCGTGGGAGGCGGATGACGTGTATGCCAAGGTTAGGCTTTCTAGTACATTGATGATAGAGATCGCCAATAATGTGCTACATCATGGAATGCTGTTTTGATATCGGTATCGTTTCGATATCATATCGATACGATATTTCGACGATATATCGACGATATATCGCCGAAATATCACCCATATCGACGGGCCTTTGTGAAGAAAATGCCTGAAAATCGGGATATATCGCCATAGCGGTGCTTATATCGGTCCCATGTCGATATCGATATATCGACGATATATCACCGATATTTCCTTCCATGTGTTGCATCAGTCCACCACCAAGACAATGTGGGATATCCTCGCAACCACTTATTCTTAGGAGAGGAATGAGACAAAGATTTTGCAGATTGAGCATGATATATTCCTTGTCAAGCAGAACGAACGACCTCTTCATTCGTTGTATACATTCATGTGTGGGATGTTTGAGAAGCTCTACAGCTTCATGCCTCTCGTGGCTACTCCAGAGCAGCAGAAAACATATAGGAATGCCGCCATGGTCGGTGTATTCCTAGCAATCCTCGATCCTGAATATGATAATGCTCGCTCCCATATCCTCGCAGATGCTATTGTCCCTCCCATGGAGAAAGCCTTCCGCAGACTGAACTACTACGAGCCATTCTTCTTCAGCAAGGGCAGCCTCCCGTGGTAGAGGAGACTCCTCTTTTTTCCGCGGACATGGACCTTGAGGAAGAGGAGGTCGCATTCGTCAGCCATGCACTTACTGTCATCGTCAAGGTCAAGTAGATGATACACACTACTCTAAGAATGGCTTCCCTGCATCAGTTCATGTCACAGAGAAAGGTGACTCATCTATTGTTGCTCGTCCATATCAGAGATATGATGACCTTATTTCTCGATTGAGGGATATTATGCCCTCGGGAGGTTCCACTACCTCCTCGTTTGCTCCAGATGTTGTTGCCTCTACCAGTGCCAATGCCTTAGGTAGAATTTTTGCATTTACATCTTGTAATGGGCTTAATGTTACAGATTGGATTATGGACTCTGTAGCTACATATCATTTGTGTGGGGATAGAGATCAGCTTACAGCTTACAGACAAATCCCTCCAGGGAGGACAGTAGTCATTGCTGATGGGACTCACTCTCCAATCACTAGACAGGGGAAGTGTAACTTGACACCTTCGATGCAATTAAAGAATGAGTTACATGCTCCAGACTTTTTTATGAATCTATTGTCCATTAGTCAAATTACGAAGAACTTGCATTGTACAGCTATTTTTGACCCATCTCTTATTTTTCAGGGCATCCTTACGGGCAGGGTGATTAGTTGTGGTCGTGAGCAGGGAGGTCTCTATCGCCTTATCCAAAACCCACGTGTTGGCCTCTCCTCCCATTCCAAAGGACATGTTTCACCTTTCATATGGCATATGTGATTCGGTCATCTTCCCTTCAAAAGTTGTGTTAAGTTCTTCCTCAGATTTCAACTTGTTCCTCTTTCGAATGTGAGGTGTGTCGATTGGGAAAGCACGGCGCTCAGTGTTTCCCAGTAGTCAGAGTCGGAGCAGTAGTTCTCCCTTTGAGTTGTTTCATGTTGATATTTGAGGTCCAAGTTGTGTCCCTGATCATCAAGGACATAGGTTTTAATTAGTTGTTGATGATTTTTCACGTCTGTCATGGGTCTTTTTTTTAGAATAAATCTGAGGCTGGGAATATCATTACAGGATTGATAAATGAAGCGCAGTATATTTTTTCTTCTTCTATTAAAATTGTGAGGACAAGTAATGCACTGGAATTTTGTACCCATGCACTCTCGTAATTCTTTGCTCCTTGTGGTATCATTCATCAAACTTCTTGTGATTATACCTCTCAATACGTTTCTTATTCAAAGTCATTCCCCACATTCATTCCGGAGTGATGCGGTTCTTACGACATGATATCTCGTGAATCGCATGCCTTTGTATGTTCTAGGTGAGATAAAGAGTTATTCTCTCTTACTCCATGTGTCTTTGGTTCTGTGGCGTTTGTTCACTAGTATCCTCAAGTCTTGACAAGTTCTATCCTAGAGTTGTCAAATGTGTTTTTTTGGGTACTCTAGGACGAGAAGGGGTATAGATGCTATGATCCTCTTAACATAAAATATTATGTTAGCACAGATGTTACATTCTTTGAAACGATAATGCATTTTCCCCAACACGCAACAGGTTGACTTCTTGTGAGTCAGATGATGAAATTTAAATACCTCCACCCACGCCAGTTATACCACCACCTCCACCCACGCCAATTATACCACCACCTCCACCATCTCCTACCACATCTCAATCGTCGCCTCCTACTTCTCCGCCACACTCACCCCATTATCGCCTTCACCACTTCTCCCATCTCCAGTTGTTGTCGTTCCACCCTTACCATGATTCTATACACATCAGCCTCCTTCTCACGGTCAACGCCCGTCATCCAGCACAACCAAGGTATGTTCTGAATATATTATTTCTGATGATGGGTTTGACGAGGCTTCTAGACAGGATCCTATGCAGGATAATTTACATATTGAAGAAGTTCCCAATGATCTAGGTGTTCCTATTGTGCTTCGCAAGGTGAAGCTAGCTATGCCTCCTATCCCCTTAACTCTCGTGGACATACCACGGAATTACCGAGAGGTTATGAAGGACAGTCGGTGGCGTCTCACCATGAAGGAGGAGATGGCTGCTCTACAGTCACGAGGTACTTGGAGTCTAGTAAATGCTCCTACTGGAGCATTTGTTGTCAGTTGCAAATGGGTGTTTACTATCAAACACCATGTCGATGGGAGCCTTGATCGTTACAAGGCAGGGCTAGTGGCACGAGGATTTACACAAACTTATGACATCGATTATCTGGATACTTTCTCTCCCGTTGCTCGCCACTCCACTCAACGTGTTTTACTCTCTGTTGGTGTGGTTCGTGATTGGCCTTTATATCAGCTTGATGTTAAAAATGCTTTTCTATATGGTGATCTTCAGGAGGAAGTCTACATGCCCTTAGAGGTTTGTTGTTGAGGGGGAGTGTCCACAGGTTTGTAGACTTCACATGGCCATATATGGTCTTAAGCAGAGTCCCAGGGCATTGTTTCAGAAGCTCTCAGATCTGATTGGAAAGCAGGGGTTTAAAAGGTCAAATGCAGAACATTCGTTATTTATGCAGAGAACACCAAGAGGTACAATTGTTATCATGATATATGTTGATGATATACTTGTTACAAGAGATGATGTGCATAGGATAACGAAGACAAAGGAATTCTTGGGTCGACATTTTGTCACCAAATATCTTGGCACCCTAAGGTACTTCTTAGGGTTAGAGTTTGCCACTTGTGATGATCCAAAGGGAGTATGTTACAGATATACTAGTCGAGACAGACAAGAATAAGCGTCGATCTTCTACCACTTCTATGGATCCTATCATGAGATTATATGATGATGATACATTTGAGGCTGACAGGAGGAGATACAGAGAGTTGGTCGGAACACTCATGTATATTACTATCACTAGACCTAACATCTCTTTTGCAATAAGTCAAGTGAGTCAGTTTACGAAGGAATCCATACAGGTACACATGAACGCTATATATATGATATTAAGGTACCTAAAGTCAAGCCTCTCTGTTTATGCATGTGCAAACGCGGATTATGCAGGGTGTCTAAAGGATAGGAAGTCAACTTAGGGCTTTGTTGTGTTCATTAGCAGCTCTCTTGTTTCTTGTAAGAACAAGAAACAAACTGTTGTTGCTAGGTCAAGTGTCGGATCTGAATATAGGGTTATGGCGCAAGCAAGCACAAAAATAATGTGGGTTCAAGCAGTGCTAGCAGATTTGCATATAGATGTACATCCTCCTACGCAGTTACAATGTGACAATCAAGTTGCCTTGTTTATTGCAAACAATCATGCATTTCATCAACGAATGAAGCACAATGAAGTATACTGCCATTATACAAGAAATACGATTCAAAAAGGCTTGATTTCCACCATTCATGTGACCATGTCAGTTCAGGAGATCAAACTGCTAATATCTTCACCAAGTCATTGCTTAGAGGACCGTTCCAGAAATATTTATCCAAGTTGAGCATGATCGACATCTATGCTCCATCTTGGGGGGGTGTAGAAATATTTCTTATTTCTGTACAATTCCATTATTTTTCTTTATATTTTGTTCTCCTATGTAATTTACCCATAAGTCTCTCCTCTATATAAGAGAGCCTAGTGTTCCAAGGAATAAACAACTTCGTTCTTTTTCCCAACAATGTGGAACCATACTCCGTGAGGAGCAGGATGAAATCACGACAGAATGCTTAAAAGGGTCAAATATTATATATTGAATCTCTTAACGATTACAATGGTTGTGATGCTCTTTATAAAGCCCCGCCAAGACAGCGAGGTCCCACCACTCATCCATGTTGAAGTAAACAACTCCCACTCATAGAGGCCCAATTACAAAAATATCTCAACGCTCCCCCTCAAGTAGGAGCATGAAATGCTCAGATTGGATAATACACTATACACAAACCGAGTACATGTATCAATTGCATCTTCTCACGCTTGGGATTTGGGGAATCTTCAACTGATGATGATAAGCTCTTGAATACTACGGATATAGAAGAATGAAAATGAATCTCTTCGACAGAAATCATTGTAAATGATGCCACCATATGAAGGCTTCAAATAAATGATCACATATGTGTGTGGCTCAATTAAAAAAAGGCGGTAGTCATGGACACTCATATCTCCCATAAACATGTAGGAGATATAAACAAATACAATTATTTAATAAGTCGTCTCTTCCTTTTCTTCCTTGCCTTTTCTTTTCTCATTTTTTTCAAATGTTTTTTTATAAGTCGTTCCTCTATTTTTAATCAGCTTTTTTTCTCATTTTTGTGTCTTTTTGTATGACAAAATCATTTTCTAACAAAAAAAATCCTTGTTTTTTGATGTCAGCACAAATTGACCCATAAAGGAATAAATTCATGCCTCTCTCTAACTATCTCTTCGACCTCAATTTGGGCTCAATATTGGATACCCTCTTCTTCTTTGAAACAAATCTGCAGTTGCAGTCCAACTTTGGGCATGGACAAATTCCCTTCTCTCCATTTGTTTAAACCAGGAGAGCCTCTCCTTATTGATATATGTTGGTGAAAAAGGAGCGATCTATTATTCCAAAGAACCCTAGGCTCTCTTATATAGAGGAAAGCCTATATGTAAATTACATAAGTAGCTACTACGGAAATAAAGAATTGATAAACAGTACACCGATTACATAAATATCTCTACACTCCCCCTCAAGATGGAGCATAGATATCAATCATGCTCAGCATGAAAGAACACTTCTGGAATGGTCCTCTGAGCAATGGCTTGGTGAAAATGTCGGATGTTTGCTCCCCTGAACTCACGTGTGAAGTAGAAATCATACCTTTCTGGATCATATCACTGGTGTAGTGGCAATCTACTTCAATATGCTTAGTTCTTTCATGAAAGGCAGGATTATTGGCAATGAACAATGCGGCTTGATTATCACATTGCAGTTGCATGGGTAGAGGTACATTTATATGCAAGTCTTCTTGCACATCTCGAACCCACATCATCTCCGTGCTTGCTTGTGCCATTGCCCTATATTCAGATTCAGCACTAGATCTTGCCACAACAGATTGTTTCTTGCTTTTCCAAGAAACCAGAGAGCTGCCCACAAAAACTGCAAAGCCTAAAGTAGACTTTCGATCCTTGGGACATCCTGCATAGTTTGCATCCGCACATGCCGAAATGGGTAAATATGTGTCCCTTTTAAACAGCAATCCTGAGCCTGGAGAAGACTTTAGATACCTTAGTATCACATATATAGCATCAATATGTATCTGTCTTAGTTATTCCATGAACTGGCTCACTCGACTCACTGCAGAGGCAATATCAGGTCGAGTTATAGTGATGTAAAGAAGCTTGCCCACCATTTCTCTGTATCTTCTCCTGTCAACCTTCTCAGTGTCGTTGCCATATAATTTCATACTTGGATCCATAGGAGTACTCGAGGGTCTACATCCAACCATGCCCGTTTCAACCAGCAAATATGTAATATATTTCCTTTGGGTCATCACCATACCCTGTGCATTCCTGGCAAACTCCAGCCCCAGAAAGTATCGTAGGCTACCAAGATCCTTCGTGACAAACTGACGGCCCAAAAATGCTTTTGCCATCTCTATCCCCTGAGCATCATCTCATGTCACCAAAACATCATCAACATATACCATGATGACAACCGTACCTCTAGAAGTCTTCTGAATGAACAACGAGTGATCCGCATTTGATCTTTTGAATCTCTGTCGTTCCATTAGATCAGACAGCTTTTGGAACCACATCCTTGGACTCCGTTTAAGGCCATATAATGCCTTGTTAATTCTACACACCATATGACTCTCACCCTCAACAACAAACCCTGGAGGTTGTCGCATGTAGACTTCTTCCTACAGATCACCATACAAGAATGCATTCTTGACATCAAGTTGGAACAAGGGTCAATCACGTACCACATCAACTGACAGAAGAATACGAAGAGTGGAGTGACGAGCAACTAGAGAGAAGGTATCCATATAATCCACGCCATATGTCTGAGTAAAACCCCGCACCACTAGCCTTACCTTGTAACGATCAAGACTACCATTTGTGTGATACTTGACAGTGAATACCCATTTGCAGCTAACGACAGATGCTCCTGAGGGAGCGGGAACCAAGCTCCATGTACCCCGTGACTGTAGAGCAGCCATTTCCTCCTCTATGGTAGAACGCCAATAATCAATCTTCAAGGCATCCTGATAATTCCGTGGTATCTCCACAAAAGACAAAGCAACTGCAAATCTCTGAAATTCCCCTGTGAGGCAATGAAAGGAAACCTGAGAGGTAAGAGGGTACGAAGCACAATTGCGTTTCTGCTTCCGTATAGCAATAGGAACATCCAGATCATCAACCACTGTATTCATCAGTTCGCATTCCTCTTGCAATGATAAATCATGCACATGCACGCTATTTGACCCATCATTAGTAATAACATCAGGACATACCTTAGGCGTGCTGGATGATTGATGCATAGCAGGAGCAGGACCTGACCGATATGTATAATACTTTGGTAGCGGCGAGATAAGTGATTTTGGTGGTGGTGGCGATAGTGGTGGTGGTGCCGTGACCACAGGGACGGGAGTGGACTCGGGTGAACTCAACAATGGAGGAGGAACATAGACTTCATCATTAGATGTTGATGAGGCTAACCTGTCACCTGCAAGAGAGAAGTACATAACAGACTCAAAGAATGTAATTTGTAACATCAACACTGACGTAGTGTTTCCCATTTACAGGATCATAGCAACGGTATCCCTTCTAAGTCTGAGAGTAACCCACAAAGACACATTTGACAGCATAAGTGAGAACTTGTCAAGGCCAGGAGACAACAGATGAACAAAAGCAACAGCACCAAAAATACGAGGAGTAAGTGAGAATAAATCCTTGTCTGGAAACACAACAGAAAGAGGAATTTTTCACCAAGTACTGAGGACGACATACGATTGACAAGGTAACAAGAGTAAGGACTGCATCTCCCCAAAACGAGATAGGAGCACGACTCTGGATAAGTAGGGTTCGAGTCAAGGTTCAGAAATTCGGTATGCGGAATTCGTTCGGTCAGGCGGTCTGAAGCGAGTAAGCGGGTATGCGGAAGTATATGCGGATTATGCGGTTTCTATTATTTTAATTAAAAATAATAAAAAATACAAGAATAATTTCAAACATTAGATATTTATGTTTAAAAAAATAACTTGAAAGAAATATGAAGTGAAGACTTTATTGTACAACGTGATATCAATCAAAGTATTTTCAAAGGTCATCCATTTCCAAAAGACAAAAATGTTAAGTTAACGGTGGAGAGAGTAAAATTTATTGTAAATTGATTGAAGATAGAAAAAAAAGGTGGATATCCTTGTCCCAATTGGAAGTAAAACCTTTTTTTGAAGTGTAACGTTGGTAGTAAACACAACCATGAACCTTCATATTTTAGTAAATGGTGTATTTGTATACACAAGTCAAATATTAAAAATTTCAATCATTTAAATTAAATATATATAATCTGTTCCGTGCAATTAAAAATTCCAAGCAAATTTGACATCAATATTCATTTTATCCTAAAAAGATCTAAGATACACATGTATTTTATTCGATATTCATGCAGTTATCAGATAATGTAGAAGTTAGAGCTACCGTTGGAGAATCTAAAAAATAGAGATTTGTTGATGCTAAATTCAAAAAATAGAGAGATTTAGAGCTAAATAGATCAATCAACAAACCTTGGCAGAGGAGAAAAAGATGGTGGAAGAGCAACCCATGTGGAAGTAGAGAAGACGGTGGAGAAGCAAATTGTTACCTCTATTACATATGTGGCCGCATATGCGGTTTACTCGGTCAAGTATACCCCCAGACCCGCATATTGACCGAGTATAGCATACTCGGTGCGATAGGGGGGCCGCCTACGCATATGCTTGAGAATGGCCCAAGATAGATCTAAATGGAGGTAAAGAATCCATGTAACCAACCCTACTTTTTTTTGAAGTCCAAAGGAAGGGGGAGACACTCTTCGGTGTTCACCCCAATAAATTAAAGTAAAAGAAAAGAAAACAAAGTACAAAAACAAGGAAAAAAAGCTGTACAGAGAGGAAACAACACCTCCACCATGCCCACAACCAAAAAGGAGCAACGCCAAGGCCTAAAACACGTCCCAGTCCTCCACCAATCTTGCGCTTTGTAAAATCACGTTCTCCTTGTAGAATCTCTGGCTCGAGAAGATGGCCTCATTACGACCACGTCAAATCGCCCATAATCTCGCTACTGGCAGCAAAAGATCTTTTCTCGCCCTGTTTCTGTTACGAACCATGGAGTCACAGAAGGCATCCATGCCCTCCGTATTCACCCAATCCAACCTAGCATCATCCCACACCCCTCTTACCGTAGGGCAATCAAAGAACAAGTGTTGTAGGGATTCCACCGCGGATGTACTAAGGTCACAGAGATTGGAAACATTGGCAATAAATTTCGAGCACCGATCACGCGTCAAGAGCCTCCCCCTGCGAAAGAGCCATAGGAAGAAGCCGAGGCGCTCAGGAAGCCATAACCCCCAAAAGAACCTGCAGTCCCTCACCAACAAATCCGGGCCCCCGCTCGAAGGCAAGGCCAGCGCACCATAGGCCTTGCGCGTGGAGAAAATGTCGTCCTTCCATTCCCAATAGTCACGCCCTTCAGAGGGCCTACCAGCAGCATCGAGGATGTTGAGAAGAGAGATAAAGTCCTCAAGCCTTTGGTCCGAGAAGCTCGCCACAAAACGCGGACACCAAGACCCCTCCGCCCAACAAGAGGCGACAGAGGCATCCTTGTCCGCCGCCAATGCAAACAATCGCGGGTATCGAACACACAGAGGATCCCCTCCCAACCACTTGTCATTCCAAAAGCTAAACGAGTCTCCATTACCCAGCACTGGTTTAAATAACGATCTATGTCTTTCAAAAGTCTCTCGCACCCCACGTCAGAAATGGGTATCAGCACCAACCACCCTCTCCTCCCCCCCACTGCCCACTCCATGGATCTCCCGAAGCACATCCGTAAAGAAGGTCCCACCCTTTCCCCAAATCATGTTAGCCCACTTGAGGAAAAAGGCCTCATTAACAAGATCCAAACGTCTCACGCCCAAACCCCCCTCCTGCTTCCCCCTGACCACCTTATCCCACGCCACAAGGTGGATTCCACCCCCCATCGTCCCACTTCTTCCCCACAGAAATCTACGTATGCATCCCTCAATACGCTTTCGGATCCCAACCGGCACACGGCGATTCGAAAGGAAGAAAATTGGGATAGAAGAAAGCACCGCTTTGAGGAGAATCAGTCGGCCCCCCCTCGACAAAAGCATCGCACGCCACCCAGCAAGGCGCGCCTCCACCCGCTCAACGAGCGGAAGCCAATCCCGAAGCCTGGCCCTCCCAAGCACCAGTAGAAGACCAAGGTAATCAATAGGAAGCTCTCCCGAGGGGGAACCCAAAATCCTGCCGCAGTCAGCCGCCATCCTCTCCGACAGCCCAAAGGGAACAACCTTGGATTTGTCTGCATTCACAGCCAAGCCCGACATCTCACTGAACAGCTCAAGGGTCATCGCTATTCCAGAGACCTCGAACGCGCCACCCTCAATGAAGCAAATGGTGTCAACAGCAAATTTAATCAAGGGCACAGAAAGGTTCCCCTTCGAGAAGCCCTTCGAAAGACCAGCCTCAATGACACTGACGGTCATACGGGCCAAGACGTCAGCCGCCACCACAAAGAGGAGAGGGGCCAGGGGACACCCCTGTCGCAACCCCCTCCTTGGCGGGAAGGATTCCCCCTCCAATCGCCCATTAATCAAGACCGAGAAAGACACAGTGGTGACGCATCGCCGCATCCAAGAAATCCAAAGCGCGGGGAAACCACGCCTACGCAGGACCGCCCACAAAAAGCTCCAGTCAAGGCTGTCATAAGCCTTCGCAAAATCGATCTTCCAAAGTACCCCTTGTTTCCCCGAGCTCTTCCAATCCGCCACCAGTTCAGCAGCCATCGCAACGCAATTAGGGATTTGTCTCCCACGAATAAAAGCCGCCTGAAACGGAGATACAATCGAATGGAGGACCAACGCTAACCTCCTAGCCAACACCTTGGCCACAATAAGATAAATGGCGTTTGAAATCGAAATTGGCCGAAAGTCCCCAATATTCACAGCCGCGGGGAACTTAGGGATAAGCATCAAGATGGCCCTATTAATCTGATCAAACCCCTCATTCCCGTTGCAGAACTCAGTCACGACCGCAAAGACATTCGCGCCCACAAACTCCCAAAAGTCGCGATAGAAGGCCACGGAGAAGCCATCAGGCCCCGGGGAGCCATCAGCATTTAAGTCCCACACGGCCGCTTTAGTTCTTCCATGGAAATCGGTGTAGTCAACATCTCACAATCCGCCCCAGAGACCGATGGAGCCCCACTCCCTTGCCAACGTCACGATCGCGGGGATCGCCTTGCCATGAAGCTCTTGAAGTAATCACCAATTGCTTTCCCCATTTCTCTGTCCCCCTCAAAAGACGCCCCATTAATGGAAATCGAGCGAAGCGCATTCTTACGGTTCCTCCCGCTAGCCACACGGTGAAAGAAAGCCGTGTTAGCATCACCTTCCTTGATCCAATTCAACCTCGAGCACTGCCTCCATTCCGAAGCCCTCTTCCTGTCCTCCTCCGCAATACGCCTCTGCGCAAGATCACGCGCACCAAGCTCGTCAGCCAGAAGCTCACGGTCGTTCTCCAACAGATCTTGACGCGCAATAACCGCCTCAGCCTCAGTCCTGATCACAACCCGCTCCCTCCTCGATTCCCTTTTGAAAAGAGCCAGCCTCCGCCGCAAAGAGATAAGCTTTTGATTCAATCTGGAGGCAGCAGACCCCAAGCAACTGAACTGAGTCCAGTGCTCCGACACAATATCCTTGAAGCCGGCCTCAAGAGTCCAGCACTTCTCATATCTGAAGATGCCCCCCAACGAAGGGGCCTCACCCGAATACCAAAGGATAGGGGTGTGGCTCGAGAAAGAGAGGGGGCGCGAGGACACCCAGCAGGAAGGGAACAGCTCCATCATCTTCCCGGAGGCCAAAAAACGATCAAGCCTGAAGCGCGAGGAGTTATTTCTCCAAGTGTAAATAGTATCCGCAGCCACGAGATTCTCCAAGGCGAGAGAGTCCACCAAATCCGCAAACAAAAGAGAGCCCGGATCTCTACCCCCCCTTAAGCAAGGACGATCTGATATATGAAGCGTTACGTTGAAGTCACCCCCGATTAGACAAGGGACCCCCTCAAAAACCGAGCTAGCAGCACGCAAATCCTTCCAAAGCTCAATCCTCTTCAGGTGACAACAGGGACCGTACACACAGGAGATGGCAATCGGCAAAGCATCGGACTCACGAATCAGCACAACAGATATCACATGTCTCCCCACAAGCAAAGAGCTGAAGGAAAACATCGCCGAGCGCCACGCAATAAAGAAGCCCCCTGTCGCCCCGTCCACATCCACCGCTCTAAACTCATCCAGAGCGCCCGCCCCAAAGGAGCGCCACAGCAAGTTGTCAATTCCCCTCAATTTCAACTCTTGAATAAGGATATATCACATCCCCACTCCGAAACTCTAGAGCCGAGCGCCATTCTCTTATCAGCCTCCCCTAGCCCCCTCACATTCCAAGAGAGGATCTTCATTAACACAAGTGACAACGATCCCCAATAAAAAAGAGGCCAGCCGCCTCCGCCACAGCTTCGCGCAACATCGCACAAGAAGGCACTTGCGAGGGCCCCAATCGAGATCTGCTCCTTCTATATCTCTTTCCCGACCTTCTGTCAGAGGTGCCCCCCCACCTCACTACCCTCAGCCTTGAAAGGAGCGTGCCCTGAGGAAGAAGGAGAGGAAATCAAAGGATCCGAGCCAGCACCTTCGATGTGAAGATGGCTCCAAATAAGTTTACTGCACCCAACAACAAACGAGCTCGAAGCGCCATCTGCTTCAGAAAAAGGGTCCATTAAGGGACCATCGCAAGGCACAGATCAACCCGAACCCGAGCAAGGGTCCGCCTCTTCCACAGGGTCCGAAGTGAACGGATCCGGATCCGAGCCCGGGGTAGCCCCTTTCCAAGATCCGAAGTCCAGAAGCCTGCCCAGCTCCACCGCAAGCCGATCCGACCACAGATCCGCAAACCGAACCACAGGAGCACGGTCCAACTTCCAAGCACGGCAATCGAGAAACGAATCGATCTCGGGCAACCCCCCAACAGGCAAAACTTCCCTAACCGATGAAAGGCTCGAAACCCGAGAAAACACCTCGAAGCAACCCGGAGAAATCATCAAGCTGGGCGACTCCTCGTAGTAGCCCCCAAGCGTTGCCACCTGGCGCACAGAAGACGAGGAGGCGTCACCATCCCTCGTGGAATCCGGTCTCACAGCCAGGGAAGGCGGAGATGGAGCCGCTGCTGACGGAGCCGGAGGCACGACGAAAGAGAGCTCCACTCGAAAGCAGAACCAACCAAGCATCAGGATCTCAAAGAAGGTCTTGCCCACCGCATCATCAAGAAGCCTCTTGCTGCACTCCATCAAGACTCGCGTCACCCTCCAGTCCGAGTTAGGGTTGGATCCATCCTCCACGACCGCCAGAACTTCCCCCCACCGCCTAAGGGCTCTGCCAAGGCAACCAATATTCCGCGATAGGAACGGCACTCCTCGGACCTCCGCAACACATACCTCGACGTCCGAGCAAATTCCGTCCGCAAAATGTAAGGCCCTCCAAATAACGTCCTCCGACGCTCCATCCGCCAAAAGCCTTTCCCGTTGATCCGGGGAAAGGCCACGAACACAGCATCGGAGATCATCCAACACCACAAGGTCCCCAGCGAAAAGCGGACCCAAGAAACTACGCAGGTGAGATAAGATCACGCTCCAGTCAACTCCTTTACGAACGGTAACTCCCACAACCGCCGCACCAGCACCTCCATGCAAAGCACCCCCCATCGAAACCTTAACCCCATGCAACACGTCAGGGACAGGGCCCAGCTCCCCGACGACCTCCAAAGGCACCGATGCTGCTGCATGTTCCACTTCCAACGTACGAACTCCAGAAGCGGCACCACCCCCAGGCAAACCCCCCACAACTTGGGCAAAAGAACGTGCCCCCCTCCCTCCTACCAGCGGCATGCACGGAGCAACCGCACGCTTCTCCCACGACCTACCAACCGAAACAACAGCCCTACGAGAAGAGAGCTCACCCCTCCCCCTACCGGAGGAACAGGACCCCCTCTTGTGGCCCACCCTACCACATGCATAGCATCGCGCGAGTAGCCCACAAGCGGAAGCAGTGTGCCCATGCTCACCACATCTGAAGCACCGCTTCCCAGGTTTCCTGTGCAAGACCGACATCCAAACCCCTGACCCCCCATCTCCGGCGCTTCCATCACCAGCAAAAACAACGGCCTCCTTCTGCACCCCACTTCCTTTCACAACGCCCCGTGACGCGAGATGACCACCCTCCGCGTTCGCCGAGCTTTCCATTAGTCTTCCCTTAGCCTCGATCGCTCCACCGGAAAAAGCTTTCGCTCGCCACCACCGCTCCATACCCTCTCATCCGCGACGCGAGAAGCCTAGGAGTTGTAAAGGGCTTTACAATGGAAATCAACCAACCCTACTTAATGTGGGAAAAGTCTTTGTTGTTATTAAGACTCCAGTTAGGGCTAAAATAAGAGGTATCGGGCACCCATTTTCTCTCCGTAAGACACTAAGGTTCCCCGATTGGGTACCCTCTCACGAAGCGCACCACCCCATCCCCGATGTGGTTTTTTCCTTACAAGAGTGCCACCGTCGAAAATTCTAGGGCGATTATTGAAAATTCTAGGGCGATTATACGAAGGGATAGACCCTGTGCGCTGAGAACTCGCAGAGATGGTTGTGTACAGAGGCGGAGCCTTGGAGGTTTCGGCTTCGTAGAGGAACACCGCTGAGAGTGATTACCTTGCTTGGAGGCTATAGGGTTGCTGCCATCGAATTTGGTGGGGTGTTGACATCGATCCTTTTCATCCTTTTTTTTCGATGCCCTCGACCATGGGACGTTTGAAGGGTGATGGAGGCATTTAGTGGCTCCATGGGGAACTTGTCTGGAGGTGTGAGTGGCATGGAGGCCACGAGATGAAGGCGTTGCATGTTTCTCCTTCCAATTAGAGATGAGGCCCTTGAGAGGGGGGGCTTGGATGATGGCTGGAGATGCGATGCATCCTGGAGTTGCAAAGAAGAGGGCTTGGATGTCACCGGTATTAAGGTTCTAAGAACCCTAGATATTTCTCAGAACATGGAGAAAAGATCTCTAGAACTTGATCAATAACAAATAATAATTAAACTTTATACGAGTTCAAAACTCCCTAAATCGACTTGCTTTGATAGTATCATGTAGAATATAAAATGCGAAAGTGGAGTCATAAATAAGAAATCACAAGCATAAATGTCTTGATTTACTTGAAACCCTACTCCATGAGGAGCAGGATGAAACCACGGAAGATGGACTTAAAGGACCAAATATTCTATACTGAATCACTCAACGGTTACAATGGGTGCGGAGCTCCTTCTATAGCCCCAGCAAAACAGCGAAGTCTTACTACTCATTCATGTGGGACTAAAAAACTCCCATTCATAGATAACCAATTACACAAATATCTCAACAGGGGTCATAGCCTATCCTTGACCTTTGAAGTAATTGACATCCTCTAACTTCAAATCCAACAAATGATGATAGTTATTCTCGCACTCAAGGTCATTGAGTCCACCATCCTCCTCATTGTCAAGGGTACTATCGGCGACAAAGTTGTAGTCATCCGAATCATTAATGTTGACCTCTCGAAATGCAACCATAGCACTCTCGTTGATCTCATTTCACGCAATTTGCGAGAACCCTCAATTGGATTCTCTACTTGGATGGGAGACATGGGGCATCTTGATTCCTCCCCATGTCTCTTGTGGGTCACCATATATTGGATCAACCTCCATCTCCATGGTAACATCGTTGATGTTGACCTCCATTTGCACAACTTCTTCCTCATATCCATCACCTGAGATGCAATCTCTTCAATCATCAAGCCTAGGGATTGCACTTGCTGATCATCAACGTGTGCTTCATCAGCCAAAGAACCTCCTGTTTGAGCAATGTCCAACAAAAATTCCATAGGTTGTTCGGTTACAGATGTACTAGTGCAAGCATTCCATTCCAGTTCCACATTGTGATTCTCTATGCCTCTATGGTCTCATGCACGACATTCCCCACTGAGCTTGTTGTTGGATCTTGGCCCGCATCTACCATCCCTTCCATGACGTTGAATGTTTCGATGCATTATTTGGCATAATTTGTGTCCCAACCTGATGCAAATGAAATATCTCCATCATTTGTTTATCATCCGACAACTCCGCAAAGTTGTAAAAAACCATAATGGTGACTGGCCCGTGGGCGATCAAGTCGTGTATCGCATACAGTGTGTGTACCTGGACAGATGGTAATTGGAAACTTTGTATCTCAAAGGCAACATGTTCTTTGCTTGCCATTGGACGACTTATGCAATGTCATCGATGAGATCGAACCAACATATGTAGTCTAAGTTGATCCATATGGTTACTTGCTTTCCCAGTAAATACTTATCACCAGCGCACCCTCGTGCCTTCTTAAAGTAGCCTCCATACCATACACAAATGATAAGGATTCCTTCACACCCTTCAAACCACCCATTCTAAAATCTACTTGCACGTTACATTCCAAGATGGTGAGTGTGATTTCCAAAGAAGTTGAAAGGGTGGATATGAAGCTGGAGAAGTGATGCCTCCGCTTCTCATCCTCATCGGAGAATGCATGGTGATGGAAGAGGTGTTTCTTCTTTGATGATGAGTAGAATGCGATGGGGCATGTCCTTCATTGCATACAAGTTGGCAGGGGAGCTTCTCCGTTGTCGACTTCGAGAAGAGGATGGAGAGGACTCGAAGACGGGATGAGTGATTGAGTGACGAAATCGAGGGCAAGAGAAGGGATAATCTCTAGACCTCGACATTTCTTCTTCGTGATTTGAACACTGATGTCATCATGGACATTCACATGGCAAGGAAAATGGGGAATCGAATCCCAACCACGAGATTGCCATTGAGATGGGCAGCATAACCAAGGTGGGGTAGGTGGTTACCCAATCCCAGTTAGGCACTAGTAATTAAATTGACGGAGGATTACAAATGAGAACGACGAACATTATTTAAGGTTTCTTCTGTAATTCACGAATATTCATGGTTATCTATGTAAATATAAAACTACTCAGGGTTATTGATGTAAAAATCTCATGTTAATAACATTAGTAACTAAACCCTAAAAGATCGAGGAAGGAGATCATTTGACTATTAGGTTGACATCAAAAACTTGGACATGTATCTGTTGATAGGATCAATAGACAAGTAAAAGATGGACCTTTAGGTTTTTTCAAAGTTCAAGATTTATTTACCTGCCTGCGAGCATTGTATTCGAGGTAAAATATCATGGGCATCATTCTCTAAGAAAGGTATAAGATGCGATAGGTATTTTAGACATCATACATATTGATGTATGTGGTATATTCAATACTGCATCATATAATGGACACCAAAATTATACGACTTTTATTGGTGATTATTCATGGTATGGTTCTATCTTCTTATTATGTCACAAGTTTGAAATCTTTGAAAAGTTCAAAGATTTCATGGCTTTGGTTGAGAGGTAAAGAGGAAGTAAGATCAAACAAATTTCGATATGACTGAGATGGTGAATACATGTTAGATGAATTCAAATAATACCTTAAAGTGAAAAGAATCATATCTAATCTCACGCTTCTATGTATTCCTCGATCATCATGTCTTGAGTGGATGTATCAACAATGTATGTGAGGTATCTAACACATACCTAATTGAGGTACTCTTGCGCTCTCAAGGAAGATGTGTACTCAACCCCCTGTAAAGGACGTACGTCTATCGAACTGGAAGGTCGATACTCTTGGTAAGTAGAAGACAATCGTCTTTCCAAAGCAATCCAGGCACACATAGTGCCTCTATAACCAATCCACGCCTAAGAAAATGTCAAAGTCCCCTAACTATATCAACGATAAAAATGCGAGAATCTCACGGCCATCAATATGTACGGCTACATCCTTAACTGCCTGGTGGATGATGAACAACTGGCCCTCAGGGCTCTTGATGTAATATGGGGTAGGAAAGCTCGACATGGACTTACCCACTGTGGGCATCAAATGGTGTGCGAGAAAAGAATGTGCAACCCCTTAAAATAAACAATGCACGTGACAAAAATCCCATGTATTTAAATCATACCTCCGACGATTGATGTGCCAGCTTATGTAGTACTGATGGTGTGCTAGATTCTACTATACCCAAAGAACTTATTGGTGGGGAACCAAGTTGCTGGTGGGTGCCCAAACCACTAGCACGGTAAGGACAGTGTGCCTTGAAGTGGCTCAACCTACAATAGAAACAAGTCATGCGTAGCTGAAAAACTGTGCCTTCAAAAACTAAACTACCTCCCTCTAATCTACGACTTTGTATACATGTCGGGGAGTAAGAAGGTTCTGCACCACGACTAGCTAAGGCCTGCCCCAAAGCAAAAGATGAAAATAGGTCATTGGTTGGTTGTGTAACAAAGCCACTAGCGCGTAGAGGATACTAAACTTTGAGATGGCATCATTGCTGACAATGATAACATTTACGTAGATGATGGCATTTGGTCTAGTTTTTCCCCAAGGTAGAGGACATAGCGTGCAAACCAATCGCTAGTGTCATTGTTGTTGCACAACGGTAATGCTCTCTACAAGGATGATCACAGTCTCGACGTGTTGTTCGACTGAGTTGCGAAGGTGGTAACTATGCCTGACTACCTTGAAATTCTCCTTATGCATCCCACATCCTTATTGCCCTTGATGTCACCTCTTCTTCAAGAGAGGAAAAATGCAATGAATGCTCCAGTTGCTGGAGACTCTGCTCCATCGCCTCTTAGCAATGTTGCAGGTCCTGCATGGCCTGAACCAGTAAAGCCATTTATTGTATCTGCATCGATGTCTACATGAGGCAGTAGGGTTTTGCATAAGGAACTATAGCATGGGCACTTGTCTTTACTTGTGAGAGATATGTGGACATGTATACTACTATTTTCATGTTATCCGCGCCGGGTCAAAAGACTCTCGAACACCATCTTGTACTTTGAATACCAATGAGAAATTACATGCGTGGTATCACTGCCCCGATACCAAACTGTGATGCCTACGTCCTCCTAGGACTCGGATACTCAACAATCTAATCCACATAATGCAATCTCACATTCGAAGCACAGAAAGAAAGCTATAAGCATAGCATAAAAAGACAGTAGAAATGCAATACACATTCTCCCTTAATAGATACCTTTACAAGTAACCATGTTCACAAAAATACCACATACATGTACACTTGAAGTCTACACATAGGAACACAGTATCTCTTAAAATGGTACAAGTAAAGACAGTAAAATTACAGCATATGAACATACCCAAAGTAAATGTAACCAACAGCAAAAGAAGAAAAAGCCAAGCCGCTCACCAATATGGTTGCTCTTGACGACCTGTCAGATTCAAGAAAATAAGTACGTCATAAGCAAAGTTGCCCGGTATGGTGCTGAACAACTAACCAAGAACCACTAGAAGCTACAATGTGTACAAAAGTAGGTACTGTGTAAAACCCAAACCGCATTGTACTTGATCAGAAAATCAAGATCATTGATCCTTATCCTTGATCCTCATCTTTGTCCTTGATCCTTATGATAACAACCTTGATTCAAAACATATCATCACACTTTACCGTGTGCCAAGTTAATTCCTACACTTTGCCATGTGCCAAGTCAAACATTACAGTTTACCATGTGCCAACACTTACGACCGGTTTGTAACCGACCCTAGGAAAGTCTACTCTCGAAATCATCTTGAACCTTCTTCATGTAAACCAAGACTTCCGGAACTCCCCGCTTAAGACTAACACTTAGATACTAATCAATGTGGCCTACATCAATCTGTACCCAAGTACCGACCTTAAGTGAAAGATGCGAAGTATATACAACTAACCATAACTACTTACCATCGTACAACTAAAAACCGAGTATGTAAACAGGGTAAAAAAGGCACATCGATACGTTAAGTAGTATGTCCTCCGACTAACGACCTGTCAGGATCACAGTCAACTAAGCTTCTACCTGAGACCCTACGGGTGGATGCCCTTCCCTTGGCAACGCTATTCCAAGCAACCCACATGCCATTGAAAGTCGGATACCATGGCATGAAATCGGAACTACAATGAAAACTCGAGCGATGGTCCTAAGAGTCGAAACTCAGATCTGAAGGTATACGTAAGATGCTCAAGCTCATTCTCACTGGACCTCACCGAATCCATTAGTGTCTTTTATTATCAAATTGAGATTAAACCGGACCCATGAACTTGATTATCAATTTATTTCCATAATCCAAACATTTAGCATATATATTAATATCCAATATGGTCTATATCATTCTCATAATCAAATTCCATCAATTTTAAAGTCCAAATGGGTCCATGTCGGGGAGTAAGAAGGTTCTGCACCACGACTAGCTAAGGCATGCCCCAAAGCAAAAGATGAAAATAGGTCATTGGTTGGCTGTATAACAAAGCCGCTAGCGCGTGGAGGATACTAAACTTTGAGATGGCATCATTGCTGACAATGATCACACTTACGTAGACGATGGCATTTGGTCTAGTTTTGCAACAAGGTAGAGGACATAGCGTGTAAACCAATCGCTAGTGTCATTGTTGCTGCACAGCGGTAATGCTCTCTACGAGGATGATCACAGTCTCGACGTGTTGTTCGACTGAGTTGCGGAAGTGGTAACTATGCCTGACTACCTTGAAATTCTCCTTGTGCATCCAACATCCTTATTGCCCTTGATGTCACCTCTTCTTCAAGAGAGGAAAAATGTAATGAATGCTCCAGTTGCTGGAGACTCTGCTCCATCGCCTCTTGGCAATGTTGCAAGTCCTACATGGCCTAAACTAGTAAGGCCATTTATTGTATCTGCAACGATATCTACACGAGGCGGTATGGTTTTGCTTAAGGAACTGTAGCATTAGCACTTGTCTTTACTCGTGAGAGATATGTGGACATGTATACTACTATTTTTATGTTATTCAAAAGACTCGAACACCATCTTGTACTTTGAATACCAATGATAAATTACATACGTGGTATCACTGCCCCGATACCAAACTGTGACGCCTATGTCCTCCTAGGACTCGGATACTCGACAATCTAATCCACGTAATGCAATCTCACATTCGAAGCGCAGAAAGAAAGCTATAAGCAAGCATAAAAAGACGGTAGAAATGCAATACATATTCTCCCTTACAACCAACCATAATTACTTATCATCGTACAACTAAAAACCGAGTATGTAAATAGGGTAAAAAAAAGGCACATTGATATGTTAACTAGTATGTCCTCCGACTAATGACCTGTCCGGATCACGTCAACTAAGCTTCCACCTGAGACCCTAAGGGTGCATGTCGTTCTTTTGGCAACGCTACTCCAAGCAACCCACATGCCATTAAAAGCCGGATTCCATGGCATGAAATCGTAACTACAATGAGAAACTCGAGCGATTGTCCTAAGAGTCGAAACTCAGATCTGAAGGTATACGTAAGATGCTCAAGCTCATTCTCACTAGACCTCACTGAATCCATTAGCGTCTTTTATTATAAAATTGAGATTAAACCGGACCCATGCACTTGATTATCAATTTATTTCCATAATCCAAACATTTAGCATATATATTGATATCCAATATGGTCTATATCATTCTCATAATCAAATTTCATCAATTTTAAAGTTCAAATGGGTCCACAGCCCAGAATGATCGATAATCCAACTTTAATAATTGATCAGTACTGCTCGATTATAAAGCCAACTGTGATCTATCATTTTGGGACAAATAGTCGATCAACCTTAAGACGTGATCTATCAGGCATGATCGATCAACTAAACACTATGATCAATCACATACCTAGACAGTAGCCAGAACGACTCCGATGACGTCCCACGAAAACGCTCCGATCGATGATCCAATTACACCATTGTGCTCTTGCTAACACCCGCATCATGAATATCTACCTGGATAGCGCATGTAGACCATGGTTTGGCCAGAAAATCTGAAAATGTGATGCAATAAGACCCGACATGTCTAAAATCGTGACGAAATACAACAAAACACCAACAATGGACAGATCGTAACAACTGTAACCCAACAGTATAAAAATATCGTGAATCTGACAACAAATGAAGGGTTAAAAACCATACCTCAGGGTCGTCCCCTGCGATGCTTCCTCATCTGGAACGACTGTTCAACGACATTTAGCGTGAATTCACACCCACCATGCAGCTCCACGTGCCAAGACCATCATGGTGGTGTCCTTGGATCTTAGATTGGCCGTTGAAAATCTCTCTGGTGGCGAAGTTCCGAGGAAGGGAGCGGAGCTCCGACAAGGCTAAGTGGCCTGGTTAGCCAAACCACTTGAGCTCACTCCCACATATATGCTTGAGACTAATCGGATCCGGATTAGAAAGTCGTAAATGTTCGTACTTTAACCGTAATTTCCTCATGTGAACTCCAATTTCAATGTTCTTGGGCTCGTTGGAAAGGTCCCGAAGAGTACTATAAGATGGAGTTATCATTTACCTCATTTGGACATTGAATCGGGTATGAAACTTAGAATTAATGATTTCCTATACTTAGAGGTCTTACCCTTCTGGCGTAAATATCACATTTTATTGATTCTTTGTTCTGAAAATAAATAAAATGATAGTAGTCTTCAATTTTGAAATGTCTTGATTTCTTCTTTACAAAAATGTTCAATGTTGAAATGTCTTGATTTCTTCTTCTTTTAAAAAATGTGCTACAAAACAACAAGGGTTTTTAGTGTGTTGCATGATTTTGCCTCTTTATATTGATGTGTGCATACTTTAAAAAGATGATAAGAAGAGAGGGTGAAACCCTGAGATGGAGTTCGCCTCAAAAATTCATTTAAATAAGAAGTAAAAAGTACAGGGTGATTGTTGAGGTTGTTGGAAGAGCCTTACAATATTCTAATACATTATCAGCATAGAAGGACTAATCGCAAAAGATGAGAGCATCCCTAGCACACCATATCGCTCATAGGATTGCAAAAGGGGTGTACAGTCCTCGTGGGAGTTGCCATAGGATGATTGTATCGACGTCCAGAATAAAGAGCAATCCATCATCATGATCCATGAAAGGTCAAAACTAGTCCAAAGATCCACCGAACAACTACATCAAAAGAAGCTTGATGAGATCTACACAACTTGGGCACAAACGATCTCCTTTTCTAAGGCATTTATCTCTCTGCACCTTCGTAAGCAAGCGACTATATCTCAGAATCCAAAGAAATATCTATAATATGCTGCGGAGTCTTACTTTGCCAAATCAGTTGACAATCCCTTCGTAGATCTTCCTGTAAAGCCTCCTTTGTAGTAGACAAAACTATATAGGCCCTCTTAACAGTGAAAGGTTCACTCCCCCAACCCCAGTGATCCTGACCTTTCGTTGGGCCCTCATGGTCCCACAACTCCCCCAACATATGTACAAATCCTTGTACGCACTGCTCCGAAAAACTCGTAACAAACTAGGGAGCCCAAATTCCGGACGACCAAGCCTGGGCCACCGTAGATGCATGATCAGCAGATAGGGGCGAACAATCTAGGGAAAGGCTCACTAACGATTCCCTCTCCAATCCAATAATCGGTCCAAAAAATAAAATAAGTAGCCCCTACCAGCAACCAATCAAAGCATAAAGGACATCTATGGTAGTAAGATAACGACGCCTTGCCACAGCAAGGAGGGGAGACAAATTGGTTGCATGACCAATGAAGCACCTAAAACATAAATATTCCTTAGCAAACGACATACCAGGTCGGTATTAGCTCCCCAAAGGCTAACCACCCTTACTAACAGAAAGAGCATGTGAAAGGTTGGTTGTGGCAAAGTTTGTAGTATTTGAGAAGTTTGCCTGCAGTAGTTACATCAAATATCAATAATGTGTTGAGGAGAATTGGATAATTTGAGGAGACTCAGCTAGGATAGTAATGGACTCAGCAACATCTATCTTTGCTCGACTTCAGCAACTTCATGGGCTAAATATAGCCAGTATACTACAGAAAGATATCTCCATATTTTAGGTTGGAGATATGGTCTCCGCCTCATCCTCACGGGTTGAAATGATCTCTGACCCGTCGCCCACAAAAGGCGGCTAATGTGGAGTTCCCCATGGGTGTTGGTAAACTCAATGCAGCAGCATCAAGTTGCTGAAATCGGGCGAAAAAATAGCTTGCAAAGATGGAACAATATTCGTAGAGAGGAACCAATCTTTGGCAATACAATAACATGAGCTTATTCCAGAAAGTAATTTCTACTTTTGCTACTCAACTCTTCATTTACCTGTGTCACAACAAGCGGGTCAGAAAATATTCATAACCTTAAACAGCCCTATCATGTAGTTCTAAATTTCTAATATCATATTAGGGTGGAATCTCCTTATGTAGCAGACAAAATCCACATATAGATATTAACAAGTGGGGACTTAGTCATCCGTTGGGCGTATGTGTGGGGCAATTCTTCCCAACGTGTCATTAGCTATTTTCTTGAAGAGAATATTTATAACAATTGATTCCACAACAGTATTAGATGTCCAATTCATGACCTAGTAGTTGTATGTTTCTCATGTAGTACAGTCTGCATCGGTCTTCTTCAGTGGATCCTTTGTAAGAACTACAGTTTTCTTCTCCTTCAACAAAAAATTTGAAGACATGTGACCAGATTAAAATAGCTTTCAGCACCATTTAGTTTGATAAAAGTGTCATGAATAATTAACAACAGTTGTAGAAATAAAAAGCTTGGTCATGGATAAAGGAATCGACCATACTGATCACAGCTCATGAAGACCGGTCTGAAACAATCAGTTCTCCGAAGAAAAAGATATATATATATATATATATATACACACACACACATATATATATATAGGGTAAAATGGGTCTGCCTCCTAGGGGGAGCTAACTTGGCTCTCCCGCGCCATTTTGCCTATTTTTCATTTTTTTTATTTTTTTTTGAAAATTTCTTCCGTGGATTTTCATCAAGATATCCCTTATTATGTCATTCAAATTTCGTGCGAAACAGATATTCCTACGACCTCCATCCAGAAGGGTCGTTTTTAGCAATTCTGTTACCGTTAAAAAATGATTGTCTGGATGGAGGCCGTAGGAATCTCCGTTTCGCACGAAATTTGAATAGCATAGTATAGGGATATAGTGATGAATATTCACGGATGAATTTTTTTCAAAAAAAGGGCAAAATGGCGCGGGGGGAGCCAAGTTAACTCCCCCCATGGGGCAGCCCCATTTACCTCATATACATACATATATATAGAAGTGATCCTATAAGAGCAAAAAAAGTGAGAGCATGAGAGCATGCATTCTGGACCACATGATCATGTTTTCTCTCTCCTAGTCTTCTCTCTCATGTTTGGATCATGTGGTCCAGAATGCATGTTCTCATGCTCTCACAGGTTTTGGCTCTCATAGGATCACACTCCTCTCTATATATATATATATATTGCTGGAGAAAAATGAATTGCATATGATCATAAGACCCCAGGGCACTCTTATATAGGAGAAAAACCCTAGGGTAAATAGCATGAGAAGTACAAGAAGAAATGAACTAGAAGAAATAACATCAAAGATATATAATAATCTCAACACTCCCCCTCAAGCTGGAGCATATATGTCTATTATGCTCAACTTGGAACAGCATCTTTGGAAAGGGCCTCTAGTAAGCACTTTGGTGAATATACCAGCAGTCTGATCTCCAGTAGAAACATGAGAGGTAGATATGAGACCCTTCTGAATCATGTCTCTAGTATAGTGGCAATCCACATCTATATGCTTTATAAGTTCATGGAATGCAGGATTATTTGCAATAAAAAGTGATGCCTGATTGTCACATAGAAGTTGCGTAGGAAGAGGAACATTAATAGCAAGATCAATCAGAACTGATCTGACCCACATCATTAATAGCTTCTTTGATGTTTATTCCTTTTTCATCTTTTCGCTTCCACTTCCTATTTCTTAACATGGTATCAGAGCAGGTTCGATTCTCGAGGTTTTTTCATTATTCCTTATTTGTTCGAGATTCGATTCATTGATTACCCGCAAAGATTTTTTTTGGAGATCTTGTCCAAGTTCGAGGGCTAGGGTTATTCAAAACCCTAAATACGTTTGTTCCTAAACATCATTATTCAGTTGGGAGATTTAATTTTTGATTCAAGGTTTCATTCTGAAACCCCAGTTCTTCATGGAAATGATGATGCCTTCAGGCTCCAGATCCGAGAGCCCCTTCCTCTCTTGCCCTCCAAGCGGAGGCCAGGCACCAGCCCAGACTTCCTCCCATCTGAAGATCGCGACGCATCTCCAGGCGACTCTCCGCATGTGAAAACCCAACCAGATCGACTCTAGATCGCAGCCCTCCTCCGCGCACAGCGGCATCCCATGCCGCTCTAGGCTCCATGTGACTTCAGGAGGCCCCGCGCCTCCTCAGCAACTCGTGCGGGCCCAGGCGAGCCACTACGCAAGCCCCTGCGTGGTGATTCCCCTATTCCACAAAAGCGGCGCAGGCGGCGCTCATCGAGCACAGGCGGCGCGTAGCCGCATCTCTTCTCCTGTACAGGCGCATCCAGCCCTAGTGAGCACAAGCGGCGCGTAGTTGCATCTCTTCTCCTCCCATCTCTACGTAAGCTCCCTCACGCACCCTATTGGCGTCGATCCGACACTCTTCACGCAGCGAGCTCCAGGACCCAGGCGGTGTCGCCACCATCTCAAAACCCTCCAGGCGAGGGCCTCCCCAAGTGGCGGCGGCTTCGAAGAAAGTTCCCATCGGGGGAACCCTAGCAGCCAGACCCCATCGTACCCCATTAGGGCGGTGGCCATCATTATTCTATGGGTTCCCTTGGGGGAACCCTAACGAGGGACAGCGTTTTTTATAAAAAAAAATGTAATCAAGCCCAAATGTGGGTTGCATATTTGTTATGAAAAAAACTGTGTAAGGGCCCCTTGGGCCGTATGTTTTTCTTTCCAAAAAAAGGGAAAAAAAGGAAAGAAAGAAAGGAAATATTTAAAATAAAAAACAAAAAAAGCGCATACAATAAAAAGCCGTATGCAAAATATTTTCAAAAAAAAAGATTTCAGAAAAAAGAGAGAAAATTTTGCAAGAAAAGCCGAAAAAAAAGGTGACAGCTTATTTGGTATTGTTTTCCCTATTTTATTGTATTCTCCCAATTGTCTACTCCCAACTTTGTCGATGTCATTTTCCAACAAGTATGGGAGAAAGGGGGAGTATATGTAGAGTCATAGGTCTTGATCCAGATTCAGATGCAGATTTCAGACCAGCCAGATATTCCAGACTCTACAGTTCAGATTATTTCAGACTCGACAGATAGGTCGGAGTCCAAGTTCGAGGAACTCCATGTAGAGGCCCATTTTTCGAGTTCTTCATAGAAAGACTCCACTTTCAGACACGCACGAGTATGCGGTCATTTTCAGATGAGCACATGTATGCCATCATTGTCAGAGGTCCCCATCCGTTCTTGTTGTTTCGGCCAGAGTTTTCATGTGAGCCATAGGGGCTCCAGAGTAGAGAACCATTCCCTATGCCATATTGGCAAGGGTTTTCATGTGGTATCATAGGTACACCAAAGCAGTGCACCATTCTCTGAGCCAGATGGGAGAGACCCAGTTCTCCGAAGAGGAGACTATTTTCAGACTCCATTCTCCAGCGACCGTGGACTCCGACGAGGATTGCACAACCACGGCCTTATTCAGTTCGGCCCTTTTCAGAGATGGAGCAGTTATCCACATTATTGTAGCAGGCCCGAGTACTCTGACGAGGAGACTCATTTCCAGTTGCAGCGACTCTGACAGGCGCAGTTCAGAGCGCAAGCTCTCCGACGAGAAGATTCAGCAGACTCACACTCCAGCCCGTTCGTCCTCCTCACCTGCACGGCATGAGAAGCAACGTCCTCGACAGCAGCAGTTGTGCGCGTTGGGTTGATATTGTCCGTAGTGTCTTGTAGCCTTGAGTTGAGTTTCTTTCTTTTTGTCCAAGCTGAGCATTGCATGCTCCAGCTTGAGGGGGAGTGTTAGAGTATTTGGTTGTGCGTCCATTGTGTTGTAGCAGGGTAAATGGATCCTGGAGAAGATCCATTTACCCCATCCATGTGTTTAGTCCCACATCGTCTAGTGGTGGGACTTGGAGGCTCCGAAGAGGCTATATAAGGAGCCCCTGACCTCCTGTATCCATTGAGAAAGTCAATAGACAAACACGCCCCTTTGAGGGCTTCTCCCGTGGTTTCATCCCGCTCCTCACGGAGTAGGGTTCCACATTAAAATACCCTGTTCTTCTTTGATGTTTATTCCTTTTCCATGTTTTCGCTTCCGCTTCCTATTTCTTAACAGTATTTTCTGAATAAAAAGTAAGTGATCCGCAGTAGACCGAGCAAATCCCTGATGCTCTATCAACTCTGAAAGCTTCTGGTACCAAGCTCTCAGACTCTTCTTTAGGCGGTAAATCACCTTGTGGAGCCTACACACCTTCTGAGACTCCCCTTCAACAACAAACCCTGGTGGTTGCTGCATATAAACCTCGTCCTATAAATAGCCATATAGAAACGCATTCTTCACATCAAGCCGGTGAAGAGGTCATTCACGGGAAACAGCAACTGATAGGAGAATACGTAAAGTCGAGTGTCTGGCTATAGGGGAGAAGGATCCTGATAACAGAAAGACCAAAGATAATCAGCAACCACAAAGAACCGATGTCCCTGATGATCCAGAACACGACTATGATCCCATATGTCAAAATGAAGCAACTCAAACAGATAACTATTGTGACGACTTTGATGACTCAGAAAAGAGGAACGATGGTGCTTCTCAAGCTGACATGCCTCGCACTCCAAGATAGTACAAGTAAAGATATGTGGGAGAATATGACACAACTTCTGCAGAGGAAGGTGCCCAAATCGAAGCCACATGAAAGGAGAAACAAATTCAGAAGGAATAGTAGCAGCACCAGCACACGAAGGTTGAACAAGTCTGTAAAGCCCTCTCTGTTCAAGGCCACGTCGAATCAACCTGCCCGTGAGTATGTCCTGAAACACAATAGAGGATAGATCAAATATTGCACGATAATGTAAATCTTTTGTAATTTGGCTAATAGACAAAAGATTCATCTGAAATGTTGGATCATATAAAACATTCTGCAAACGCATCGAGGGAGCCAGAACAATCTCCCCCTGACCAACAATGGGTAGATGATCCCATTAGCAATCACAACTGATCTACCAGGAGAAATATACCTGTAGAAAGTAAACCGTGCTCGATCTCCACACATATGATGAGATGTTATAGAGTCTATGATCCAATCAGACAAATCTGAACTGTTACTACTGATAAGTGCAAAAGCAATACCTGACGAACTCGAGGAGGCTCTGGTAGCATGTGCGACATCTGAAGATCCTGCAGTCGAAGTGGTAGGAGTAGTCATCATCTCTCTCAACCTGGAAACAATATCATCTAATCATGCCTCATGAGGAGCAGAAGTAGGAGTAGCCTCGGTCTGCTCGGCTACATGTGCAGACGTAAGATAGCCTTACTTCAGATAGCATGTCTCCTCGGAATGACCTGGACGGTGGCAATGTGAACAATGGCCACGCTGACGTCCTCCCCCTCAACCACGTGTTCCTCGGCCTCGAAACTGTGAATTATCCCCTCTACCACGAGAAACTGCCATGGCAAAAAGAGTTAGAGCCACAGAAGTAGATGAAGTAGCAATTCTGCTTAGCCTCTTGTAAACCTCATCCATTAGAGGTATCGTCTCTCCAATAAGTAGTTGAGTACATGCTGCATCATACTCAAAGTCAAGAGATGAAAAAATACTCCTGTCATAGTAGCATTTCGATATACTTGATGTTGCTCATTGCTAGTAGTAATAGGCATGAAGCTATGCAGATGCTCAAACATGCCTTTAAGATGCGATAAGTGTGCATAAAGAGGTCAACCATTCTGCTTGGTCGAAAAAAATCAAACTGCAACTGTAGGATTTTGCTCACATTCTTTATCTGCCCATATGTGTCTGCTAAGATGTCCCACGTAGCCTTTGTTGTGGGTTGATTGACAATATCAATAGCAATCTCCGTGGTGAGCGTCCCGGAGAGCCAAATGCGAGCATAGGCATCATCTTGCTTCCAAGAAGCATTAATCCCAGTCTTGTCCTCCAGCTCTGGATCCGTCAGAATATGCACCTTGTTATGGCACTGCATCAAGGTGCAAAACTGCATGGACCACAACTCATAGTTGGTCCCATCCATCTTCACGATGGGAGTCGGGCCCTTGAAAGCAGCAGACGATGAAAAAACATCACCATGGTTCTCTGACATAGTAGCAAGAACGCCAATATCTGGAACAAAACTGAGTAAATTGCTCTGAATGAGTCTACACAATCACATATAGAGGATTGGTTGTATCTGTAGATTCATACAACCATCCTCATCTCTTGTTGTAGGTTAAAGTCGGAAGTCGTGATTTATATGTTGAAAATCACGAAATACTGAGCACGGTTTGACTGCAGACTGCACGGGAGCAAAGGGCAGTGGTGTGCATTATGCATGCAAATGCACGCTTGGCTCAGATGCACGTGTAGTGCACAGATGCGCAGATGTGCCTGGTACGGATGCACGCGTGGTGCGCAGATGCACAGATGCGTACAGGGCGCAAGGGCGAGGGCACAGATGCGCAGGGGTTGGGCGATGGAGGGTTGTGTCGTGCTTGGGTTGCGCGTGGGGGTGGCCGGCGGTGTGGAGAGTGAGGAAACCCGTCGGCGGTGTACGCATGCGGGGGGGCGTGTAGGGTTAGGGTTAGGGTGGTATGATACACCCCAGTCTATATCCTTTGCTCCAATACCATGTTGGAGAAAAATGAATTGCATAATAATCATAAGACCCAGGGCTCTCTTATATATAGGAGAAAAGCCTTAGTATGAGAAGTACAAAAAGAAATAAAATAGACAAAAATAATACCAAAGATATACAATAATCTCAACACATATGAAAACCCTACAAAGAAAAAATGCATATATTTATCACCTTCTTCATATGACAAGACAACCCAACAAGAAAGGGGAGCCAATAACCGCAAGAGAGGGTGTGGACTGGCAAGTGTTCAACATAGATGATGTTGCTTGGGGGATGGTGCGTGATAATGGTGCTTGGGTAGAGAGTTGCATGATCGGGTGATGGTGCTCGAGTGATGTGTTCAAGCAACGGTGTGGGGCAATTCTTCCCACATGTCATTAGTTATTTTTTTGAGAGAATATTTATAATAATTGATTCCACAACAGTATTAGATGTCCAATTCATGACCTAGTACTCTAGTGGTTGTTTGTTTCTCATCGGTCTTCTTCAGTGGATCCTTTGTAAGAACTAGAGTTTTCTTCTCCTCCGACAAAAAATGTGAAGACATGTGACCAGATTAAAATAGCTTTCAGCATCATTTAGTTTGATAAAAAAGTCATGAATAATTAACAACAGAACTAGAGATAAAAGGCTTGGCCATAGGTAGAGGAATCGACCATACTAATCACAGTTCACGAAGACTGATCTGAACCAATTAGTTATCCAAAGAAAGGGATGCATACACACACACACATACACACACACAGATATATATATATATACATATATCGAAAAACCCTACAAAGAAAAAATGCATATACTTATCACCTTCTTCAGACGACAAGACAACCCAACAAGAAAGGGGAGCCAATCGCAGCAAGAGAGGGTGTGGCCTGGCAAGTTCTCAACATAGGTGATGTTGCTTGGGTGATGGTGCTTGATAATGGTGCTCAGGTAGGGAGTCGGGTGATAGGGCGATGGTGCTCGAGTGATATGTTCAGGCAACAGTGTGCAGGCTACAATGCTTGGGAGAGCTCGGTAGCTCTGTATTGCTTCCTCGGAGAAGCAGCTCAGCCTTGATGATGATGATGATTGGCCAATCGACCTGTGTTATTTGGCTAGAAGTTGTGCCCATGGAAACATCTATGGGACCCCTGAAGCATGGGTGACTAACTTTATAGATCGAGTATTGATGAAGCTCAATGATGCAAATGAGGGAAAGATTGCGGGTGCATCTCGAACTTAAGGTTTTAGTGGAATATGAGGAAAGGTTTATTTGGGTGGGCTACAAGAACAACGATATGTGATTGTTGCTAAAATACCATGTGGAGAATATGCAATCTATTTTATTACGAGACTCTAAACCCGGCAAGTAACCACTATCTAGGATCGGTGCTCAGGTACAATAAGGGAGAATATGCAAGGTATTTTATTATGGGACCCTAGACCTCTCTATTGTACCCACTTAATGGTCTAGTGGTAGTACAGTGTGTCTAGCACACAAAAGACCAGGGTTCAAATCCCACTCTTGCAGTGGTTGCTTTAGGTAGTCGACGACCAGCGTAAAAAATAGTCGAATCTTACAACATGGATTTGAGCAAGAATCCATGTAGCCGACCCTACTTATAGTGGGAGAAGGCTTAGTACATTTAGCCGACCCTACTTAATTGTGGGAAAAGGCTTTGTTGTTGTTGTTGTACCCTATACCTCTCTTATATATGAGAGGAGTCTAGGTTTAGGTAAAGATTACAAAACTACTCCAAACAGGGGAAAATTAGGGAAAGAAGCAAGAAACACAACTAACTCTTAAAAATGTCATTCTCTATTTTGATTTCCCAATGCGCGAGGAGAAACATTTACATATACAATAGTTTGTTAGGAAGTAACTCCAGATTGAATCACGTTTGCAATAAGTAATTACCAAAACCAACATTTGATTAAAAAATGAAAGAAATATCACTGTATAATCAAGTTTTGTCATTTTTTCTATCCAACAACAAATAAATTCGACTTTTGTAATAACTAGGATGTTACCCGCGCTTCGCGGCGAAAGAGAGCCATGATGATTCGATGTAAATTGAAATATTTGATTGTAGTGCCTACTTAAACAAAAAATGGTTGTAATAAAAGGAGAGTAATGGGAATAATCCCATTATTCAAAATTAGGTCAATTCCTCAGTACTATAATTTTATTTTTAAAATTTTATAAAATTATCTATATCTAAATAATAATTATTTGTTAAGTATTTATGTGAATATAAACATTCTATCCGTAGATATTAAACATAAATAAATATTTAAACATAAAAAATATAACCTACATACTTAAACGTAAAAAAATTATATTACGAAGATCAAAGGCATAAGAATATTTGTTCTATGCTTTTGTTCCATATGTTTAAATATGTGAATAGAATTATACTGTCATGAAACCTAAACAAACTAATATAATTATAGGACTATTGGTAATGGTACAAATATTGATTTAGAAAGTTGTTCTTCTTCAGATATGGCTTTTTACAACCTTATTACTAAGAAACCTTGAGTCATGTAGTTCACTTCCTTTGTATGCTCTTGAATTGTGGCCTTTATTTGGCATATAGGCTTCATTTTCTTGAGGCTTAATTTGTTGTCAGGCTTTGAGTTTCTCTTGATAATGTAGAATAACTAAAGTAATAACAATATTTTTAGATGCAAAAGGACAATAACTATATTTATGTCTGTATTTAGAACAGAAATAGAAGGAAACATACATCATCAATTTTTAATGATAAAATTGAAAGTCTGCAAATTGATTTCTTAAAAAGCTTCTAAATTGATAGAATATGTGAACCCACTAATCTGCAATTTAATTTCTTCTAAAACATCCTAAATTGCCACTACGTTTCAAGATTTTCATTTTTTTCATTGATAGAATGTACATTTGTTATGAAGTACTATCAAACACACATGCTCTGACATCAAAGAAAGATATCAACATGCATAATCATTTCAATATCAAAGAATAAAAAAATCAGAAATGTTAGAAGAGAAACAAATCTTCAGAGAAACCTGATGACACATTGGGAACCTCGAACAAAGACGGATACTCCCAATCAATAGAGAAATGGGGAGAACTGTGGGCATGGATTTTGAAAAATAATTTTATGAATTGTTTTTTATTATTAAAAATAGATACATTTTTATTTCTCAAAACTTATTTAATATAGTATAAGTTAGATTACAAAGTATTTATGAGTATTCTTGTTTTGTTTTTGATATATGTATTATATTTAATATCGAATATATTGAAATTTATTTATAGTAATGTATAGGTGACTCGAAGTCATAAAACAAAACTATAAGTATAAGAGAGCAATAAAGGAAAAGCAGCCGGGTGCGCTCTGGCGATCACGTTACAGACCATGTGAGTTGCTTCGACATGCAATTGTACATAGTATCAAAACATTTCAAGTCCGAGCTTGTAGTTGACCACCAACATGTAAACATCATGGTACCACTATAATCGGACCTATAAACAAATGTTGAAATGTTTGAGGATATCATTTGCAAAATTCTTGATGTTGCAAGATGTGGCTAAAGCGGTTGTCAACTCTAATTAGGCGGCGGATAATATTAGGTGGTTCATCTTCGAGAATGTGGCGTGGCGTAATGCATCATATTACAAATGCATATCCAGCTGTTGTGATTGTGGATCGATTTAATGGTAATGAAGCTCTTCAGTCGGATGATTGCTTAACATTTCAGACTCGAGCATGTTCTTCCCCAATACTTTGCATCTCCAGACAACACTTTTATCACGAATCTCTTTCAGTATTCTATCGATGGCTCAAGTTGTGACGATGAAAGTTATTCATTTCCATATTTTCTCTCTGATATCAAAAGAAATTGACGATGATATATCTCCAAACCATGCTATTTGATCATCAACGAATGGTTCACAATATACAAATATGCAAAATTGACTTCTAGATGATCCAAAGAGGAGATGAAAGCTATCATCTATCTTTACATTGAAGGCAATTGTCATTTCTATCTTCATCAATAGGAGTGCTCCGGGTGATGGTGCTTTAGAGCCATCATGGGCTTCGAGCGATTGTTGTGATGACATTTACTCTATAGGTGATGATGTTGCTTATGTACGCTCTAGAAAATAGAATCGCTCCTTCTCGATATTAAGATTCTCTAGTTGTGGATCTCAGATCTCCAGCAACTCACAATATGATGTTACTCAATGATGCTCAGATGGTGGATCTCCCACAGTGTTCGATTTTAGGTTGCGTGGATTGGAGGTATTGTGATGCTTGACGGGACAGAAGCTATTCTCTAGGCGATTCCAGATCTTCAGATATTACTCGATCAAATCTTACGGTGGTAGCTTCAATATTTGATGGTGTTTCGGCTCCACGTTCTATCATTTGCTTCTTCTTCTCAATCTCATGTACTTACATGTGATGGTTTTTTGCAAGATCTTCGGCAGTGGTGGTGAAATTCTAATTTTCAACTCCATGTGTTTTGCCTTCAGATGAAGCGGTGAAGATTGATGATGATGCTCTTATTGTGTGTCTCCTCTAGGTGAATGTGTCATATGGTGCGATCAGATCTATGTAGTGGACGTCGATTATGATGCTCCTCGATATGATAAAACGGACAGGATGGTGAGGCAATCATGATCAAAATAAAATCGGATAGAGAGAGAGAGTGGTTATAGATTGAAGACCATGAGCCCATGAGCAACCGCTCGAAGATGACCTTACCCTCCATAGCCTCAAGAAAGCGAGGAGAACACTCAAGAAGAATCGTCGTGCTGGCCTAGTCAGCCCCTGGCGCTAAGCCATCATCCAGGACAGCTAGGACTTGCCCCCAGCTTCCGATCACCTTTGAGAGCACAGCCACCGTGCGAGAAAGGAATGGGACCCCCCGCACCTCTGCGACACAGACCTCAGAAAGAGTCACCGCACCATCCGCTACGCGAAGCGGTCGCCACTTAACATCAGGACCGCCAAAGCCACAGAAGAGGCTCTCCCGTTGCACCGGGGAGAGCCCGCGAACACAACAGCGCAGCGCGTCAAGGATGACGAAGTCGCCGTCAAAGTCATCGCCAAGGAACGTAAACGTTGTCGAGCGGATGTCATCCCAGGAAAGAGCTGGACTAAGCCTGACACCAACAGCAACAAGGTGTCTCAGGGAAGAATCTCGCCTGCCCGCGAAAGCCCCACCGCCATGCAGCCCCGCACCCAGCCTCGTCGAACCGCCCACCGGCTCCTCAACCCCCCTTCCCCCACCAACGGCAGCCCGACCACCAAGCTCCTTGTTGAATAAAACCTCCTGCTTCACGACTTCCGCATTCACAGGTACCGAGCCATGCACAGGTACCGGGTCATGCACAGGAATGCCCGCGTAGGGCCGAGCCTGCGCATCACCTCCCACACCCAACGCCGAATCAGAGCCCAAGTCATCCACCACCACAGGTGCAGAAACGCCAGCCGCCTCACAAGCAGGAGCACCCCCCAACGCCACCTCGGTTGCACCAGCACCGCGAACCACGTCCGCAAAAGAGCGAGCATCGCGAACACCATGAGAAGCACCACGATCAGCTCGCGAGAGTGACCGCCGCGAGGCCACGCGTTGTCCGGCGTGACCTCCCTCACGCGAGAACCAGCAAGCAGCCATGCGATGTCCCACCCTGCCACAGTGGAAGCAGCGGGGCGGAGCATCACACGCAGAGGCAATGTGGCCACGCTTACCACATCGGAAACACTTACGACCTGGCTTGGCATGCGAGACCCGCCTCCAACCAGCGTCCCCATCGATGTCGCGCTCCGCCTGAGCTTCGCTTCCGCCTCCACGCACCTTTGGTCGCCACGAGAGACGCTCCGCCATCCTCCGTCCTCCTCGGTCCCTCCTCTTAGTTTTCATCTTATCAGCCTAGACAGAATGTTGTAACCTTCAATCTATATACATATGTTAAAAGTGGGTTTTTCGCCGGTCTTCCTTGAGAGCGGTTCTCGCTTCCTTCAAACGGGAGACGCGGCAGGCTCGTATTAGTGCTCGCTTGGCGGCTGATGCTGTGATTTTGCGGCTTGACCTTCTCGAGAACGAAAGGGATTTGACTCCGGAGGAGTTGGCTGAGCGCGCGGCCGCCGTTGAGACGGCGCGGTTGGAGGATCGAAAGAGATCGATCGAATGGCGTCAACGCTCACGGGTGAGGTGGCTCAAGGAAGGGGACGCCAATTCTGCGTACTTCCACAGGGTGGCGAGTGGCCGCCGCCGCTCGAATTCTATTTCATCTATTTCCATCAGCGGTGCGCTTTTTGAGGGGGAGAATGATGTGGGGGTGGCTGTGGGGAATTATTTTCGGGCCGCGTTTGGGTCCCCGGCTCCGCGACAGTAGCGGTGGTCGGGCCAAGGGGCTCCTGCTCTCCCAGCGTCTGCCGCGGAGGCGCTCGTGCGCCCGCTCTCTATGGAGGAACTCAAGGGGGCCGTTTGGGACCTCAATTCTGATGCTGCGCCGGGGCCTGATGGCTTCCCGGTTTATTTTTACAAGGATTTCTGGGATGTTCTTGCCAACGATGTTTTGGCTGTGGCGCGGGACTTCTGCGAGGGGAACGATGGCTTCGATATACTCAATCGGTCTCATATTGTTCTTATACCAAAATCAACCTCGACTACTCGGATTGAGGCCTTCCGGCCTATTTCCATCTCTAATGCGATCTACTTAATTATCGCCAAGGCCGTGGCGCGGCGCCTGGCCCCGCTCCTTAACTCGCTCATATCGCCTGCGCAGGCCGCTTTCGTGCGTGGAAGACAGATTTCAGATTGTTATGCGGTTGTTTCGGAGATCATTGCGGCGTGGCGAAAGAATGCCTCAAAGGGGGTTCTTTGGAAAATTGATTTTGCGAAGGCCTATGATACTCTTGATTGGCGATTCTTATGGTCCGTTCTTTGGAGAAGGGGTTCCCCTCGACCTGGATTTCGTGGATGCGGCGTTGTGTGTCAACGGCATCTCTTTCACTTATGCTCAATGGTCATTCGGTTGGGGGCACTTTCCAACCTCGTAGGGGGATTCGTCAGGGGTGCCCCCTTGCACCTCTCCTTTTCGTTTTGGCGGTAGATGTTTTGCCGCGCATGATTGAGGGTGTTGTTGCGGCTGGGCTGTCTCGTGGGTGTTCATTTGGCCCCTACCACGTCCCGCTTGTTCAATTTGCTGATGATACCATTTGCTTCATCGAGGGGGGTTCTTCGAATGTTTCCCCTATGGCAACTACTCTACAAATTTTCAGCGAGCTATCGGGTCTTCAAATAAATGGCAACAAATCAAAGGTTGTCCCTTTCTCCTTGTCCGCGGCGGAGGCTGCGGAGTGCTCGCGATTGCTGGATTGTCCTGCCTCCGATCTCCCCTTTGATTACTTGGGCTTACCTCTGACGGTGGGCCGCGCGCGCATTCGTGATTGGAAGTCAATTATCGAAAAGATGGAGCATCGCTTGGCTGGGTGGCACGCGGCTATTCTCTCCCGTGGTGGGCGGTTAGTGCTTCTCAAATCGGTTTTATCTTCCATCCCTATTTACTTCCTCTCGGTGCGTGGGATGCCAAAGGGAGTTCGTTCGCGTTTGGAGAAGTGTATGCGGGGATTCTTGTGGGGGAAGAAGGGGGGAGGGGGGAAGGGCGTGCACCTGGTAGCCTGGGAGGGGGTCACGCGGCCTAAGAAGGAGGGAGGGCTGGGCGTGAGGCGCCTGGCGACGGTGAACGATGCTCTCTTGCTCAAATGAGCGGCGAGAATTTGGGGTAGGGAGGACAATTTCTAGTTAAACTGTTTGAGGGTTGCGGCTGGGGATGGCTATGTTTCCGCTTTTCGTGGCAATTATCAAGGTCAGCTATCATCTTTCTGGTGGGGGGTGATGGACGCTCTTAACCGAAATCGCTCTTTATTTTCTATTAAGCTCGGTGATGGAAATTTGATTCGTTTCTGGGAGGACGACTGGACGGGAAGGGGGTCCTTACGGAATCTCTACTCCCGCCTTTACGCTTTGGTGAACAACAAGGATGTCACGGTGGCTTCTTGCTGGGATGGGCGTGCTTGGTGCCTTCCAATTTCTGAACTCTTGTCGGATCAGAAGTCGCTCGACTATATCTCTCTCATTTCCTCTCTTGATGAAGCCCCCGTGCCTTCTCGGGGCCGCGACTATTTGGCTTGGAAGAATGGCTCCTTCTCTACCGGTGACGCTTATAAGGCTACTTTGCCTAACTTTTCAAGGGATGATGTCATTTTCTTGAGAGATTGCAGATTCTTGTGGGGGCTCAAGCTCCCTGAGCGCGTTGGTATTTTCCTTTGACTTCTCCGTCGGGGAAGATTGCTAACTCGTGATCGCTGCGCTAGGCTGTTTCCGAATTCTTCGCCTACCTGTGCCCCTCTGTGACATGGAGACGGAAAGTATTGATCACCTTTTCCTTCATTGCAGCTGTGTTTGTGCCCTGTGGGAGACTTGGGTTGGCTGGATCTGTCATCTTTTGCATCTTTCTGTCATAGCTTGTTCTGTGATAGGGGGCGACCGCGGTTATCGCTGCTGGAACCAATTGCGCAGCTTTGGAGCCTTTGGTTGGGACGAAATGAAGCTATCTTTGCTAGGCAGCGGTTCTATTTGGAGAATATTCGCTCCTCAGCCGCCGGCTTCCTACGTGACTGGACCTCAATGTAACATGATGTTTTTGCTGCGGGGGTAACGCCCTTTGCTTACCCCCTGTAACCTTGCTTTTTGTTTTCTGATCTTCCATTCCCCCTTGTAAGTATTTCTTTCTCTTTTTAATGGATTGGGGTGAGCACCTTCGAGTGTGTCCCCCTTTTTGGAGCCTCAAAAAAAACATATGTATATAGATTGTTCGCTCCATGGGATTGATAATTTCTCATATTTCAATCAATCTTTGAGACTTGTAGGATCAACTCATAAGATACAATTCAAACAAAAGGTAAAGGGTGCCGAATACTGCTTAGAACCACTTTGCCCTTTAGTTGTGCCCTATGAGACTCATTTTAAATTCGTTTGTTACTGAATATCCCTTGGCCCAATATAATTGGAATAAAGAGAAAGATAGATAAGCCAAATAAGAAATTACCATAGATCAAGTGGGGAAATTGAGGATTGCACATTCCAAGAAAGAGTAACTTTGGACATGGTCAGTTCGAACCTATCGATGTTGAGCTCTTTTCCCTGGATTTCTGTGCCTTGAGGGATTAGGCTTTTCAGGGGTTAGGAGGCACAAATGCAGGAAAACAACGGTATTGACTCCACGAAGCGAGGCAGAATCATGAAAGTTCTGCTTGAAAAGCGAAGGTGGAGTGAGGTCAAGGAGAATATTGCCTATTGAGGTGGATTCTAGCACGTGTTTATAAGGTGACACCACCAATACCTTAAGTCAATTATGTACTTCAAAATGCACACAACTGCCTAGAGGCATCAACAAGCAGAAGCAGCTCACTTGCATGAAAGTTGCATCTTCACTCCTTAACTAAAAACCAAGCATGCACCTTCTGGAGCAACAAGGGAAAATTGAAATTTGGAGCCTGATATTGTGACAAATTTAAGATTCGAGTCAAACATTTCACCCAACTTCAGGCAGTTTTTTTATAGTATTCCACTTCCACTACACACTAACAGTAGGCAAGAAAAATACAAATATACTCGAGCTTGTCATCCAGGTTGCAAAGATTTTGAAGATGGTAAGAGTGATAATTGTAGAGATAGATATTATTATGCTATGAACCTGTTTGTTATCTCTTTGTTTTCTCTGGACTACTTTGTACTTTACCCTTAAGGTCTCTCCCTATATAAGAGAGCCTAGGGTTTCTCTGAATAAAAAATCTCAGTTTTTCTCCCAACATGGTATCAGAGCCCAAGCCCTAGGGCTCTCTCCCTCTCCCCACCCGCCACCCTCTCTCCTATTGCTCATCCCGCCACCGCCGCCGGCTCGGATCCCCGCCAACCAACCCCCCGGCGGCCCCCTAGTCCCGCTGCCATCAACCCTCGGCGGCCCTAGCCGAGTCCTGGTGCCTCAAGGCGTGCCCTAGCCAATCTTCCGGTGTGCCCTAGCCGATCCTCGGCGATCTATGGCGTGCCCGTCCTCGTCTCTTCCTCCGGTAGATGGATTTGAGTGTGTAACGTCTACATAGGCACTCGAATCCCTAATTCTTCTCCAGCGGCAATATGTCAAAATCGAAGGTTGATATGCCCTCCATAGGTGCATTCAAAGGTCCTGCACCAATAGTCAAGATGGACGGGTCGAATTATGAGCTCTGGGCGATGCAGTTCATGAGCCTCATGAAGTCGAATGGTAAGAAGCACATTCTTACCAAAGATGAGCCGGCAGAGAAGACAGGGATATATGCCTCGTTGGAGGCTGATGACTCCTATGCAAAGGTCTGGTTGTCAGGTACATTGACGATGGAGATTACCAACGATGTCCTCCATCAGCCCACTGCCAAGGCGATGTGGGATATCCTAGCTGCTACATATTCGCAGGTGCGAAATGAGACCAAGATGTTATAGCTTCAACATGACATATTCACGGTGAAGCAGAACGGCAGACCTCTTCACTCCTTATACACATCCCTGAGGGGGATGTTTGAGAAGTTATACAGTACTATCCCACTCACAGCGACTCCTGAACAGCAGAAGACATTTCGGAATGCCACCATGGTGGGCGTCCTACTTGCGGTCCTTGATCCTGAATATGACGCCGTCTGTTCTCAGATCTTAGCCGATGCAGTTATTCCTCCAGTGGAGGATGATTACAGGAGACTCAGTCGCATTACAGTTTCCTCAAGTTCTTCTACTCCACCTCCATCGGCGATGGCAGTTTCGCGTGGGAGAGGTGGCCCGTCTTCTTGTCGTGGATGTGGACGTAGACGTGGACCCAGGGAAGGGGTGGTCGCTTTAGTCAGCCATGTACCTATTGTCACCGCACAAGACACTCGAAGGAGACATGTTATTCTAAGCATGGGTTCCCAGCATCGGCACGTGTTGCAGAGCACTCTCAGTCCCAGTTGGCATCTACTGCAGACAACCGTTTTGAGGAACTTGTGGCACGTCTCCGCGATATCATGCCACAATCATCTGGTGATTCTTCTGGTGGACTGTCAGATGTTGCTGCTACAGCCTCCGCCAGTTCATCTGCTGCTGCTAGTACCTCAAGTAGATCTACTGCATTTACACCGTCTCATGATACCTCTGATTGGATTATAGATTCGGGTGCCACACATCATCTCTGCCGAGATCGAGATAGACTTGAGTCCTACAGGGACATTCCTCACGGCCGCTCAGTGCAGATCGCAGACGGTACTCATTCCCCCCTTGTTGGACAGGGGGAGGTCTTCCTATCCTCTACTATGCATCTACAGAATGTCCTACATGCTCCTGAGTTCTCGATGAATATGTTATCTATTAGTTAGATTACGAAGGATTTGCATTGCCGTGCTATATTTGACCCGTCTTCTCTTATTTTTCAGGACATACTAACGGGCAGGGTGATTGATTGTGGCTCTGAGCAGAATGGTCTATATCGGCTGGTTCGGAATTCTTATGACGGCGCCTCCTCTCATTCTGTCGGACCAGTTTCTCCGTACATATGGCATCTACGTTTTGGTCACCTCCCGCTCCAGAAAATGCACCATCTTCTACCTCAGATCTCTCCCAGTTCGTTCTTTCGCTGTGAAGCATGTCAGTTGGGAAAGCATCATCGGTCGAGCTTTCCTAGTCGTCAGAGTCGAAGCAGTAGCTCCCCGTTCGAGTTGTTTCATATAGATATATGGGGGTCCAAGTCGTGTACTGATCATCAGTGGCACAGATTTTATCTAGTGGTAGTGGATGATTACTCTCCGTGTATCTTGGGTCTTTCTTTTAAAGAATAAATCTGAAGCAGGAGATGTGATCAAGAATTTAATTAATGAAGTGCAAAATGTGTTCTCTTCTACTGTCAAATATGTTCGTACAGATAATGCCATAGAATTTTGCACACGGTCCCTTTCTCAATTTCTTTCATCAAAGGGTATTATTCACCAAACCATTTGTGCGTACACATCTCAGCAGAATGGTGTGGCGGAAAGAAAGCATCGCCATCTCCTTGACATTACTCGAACCCTATTGATTCAGAGTTGTGCTCCTATTTCTTTCTGGGGGGATGTTGTTCTTACCGCGTGCTATCTGGTCAATCGTATGCCATCCTCTGTTCTTGGTGAAAAAATACCTTTCTCTATCATTTTTCCTGACAAGGAATTATTCTCACTTACTCCACGTGTCTTTGGTACTGTGGCATTTGTTCATCTTCTGTCTCCTGGACTTGACAAACTCTCTCCTAGAGCTGTCAAGTATGTCTTTGTTGGTTATTCTCGGACTCAGAAGGGCTATCGGTGTTATGATCCCATAAACAAGAAATACTTCGTTAGTGCCGATGTTACATTCTTTGAGTCTGTTATGTATTTTTCTCCTGCAGGTGACATACTGGTACCATCCACTACTAATGATGATGTCTATGTTCCTCCACCTCCTACTTGGAGTTCACCTGAGTCTCTTCCTGTTCCTTCCCCTACATCAACTTCACCACCACCACCTCTTCCACGACCTCCCATTCCACCTCTACCAAAATTCTATACGCGTCGGTCAGGTCCTGCTCAGGCTACATGTCCACCACCCATCACGCCTCAGGTATGTTCAGATGGTATTACTACTGACGGGTCAGATATGGTACATGTGCAGGATTCTTCATTGCAGGAGGAAACTACACCATCCAGTACAGTAGAGGATGATCTTGATATTCCAATTGCTATCCGAAAGTAGAAGCGAATGTGTGCCTCTTATCCCTTTGCTTCCCAGTTGTCTCACTGGCGACTTTCAGAGATTTGATGCAGCCTTGTCTTCCGTGGATATACCACGGAGTCACGGACCTACCAGGAAACTATGAAGATTGATTGCTGGAGATTGTCTATGAAAGATGAGATGTGTGCATTGCAGTCTCTTGGCACATGGCCTTTGGTTATTGCTCCTCCTGATGCATCTATTGTGAGCTGTAAGTGGGTCTTCACAGTTAAATATCATGCAGATGGCAGTCTAGATCGGTACAAAGCACGTTTGGTCCATATGGACACAAACCTATGGCGTGGACCATATGGACACTTTCTCTCCAGTAGCTCGACATTCTACCCTTCGCATTCTCTTATCTGTGGTCGTGGTCCGTGACTGGAGTATATCTCAACTGGATGTCAAGAATGCCTTCTTATATGGAGATCTGCAGGAGGAAGTCTACATGCAGCAGCCACCAGGGTTTACTGCTGAGGGGGAGAAGCATATAGTGTGTAGACTTCACAAGGCAATTTATGGCCTCAAACAGAGTCCAAGAGCGTGGTTCCAAAAGCTTTCCAATCTTATTGAACAACAGGGGGATTCAAGAAATCAAATGCAGACCACTCATTGTTTGTTCAGAAGTCATCGGCAGGTACGCTTGTTATCATGGTCTATGTTGATGATATTCTGGTTACAGGAGATGATATTCAGGGCATAGAAAGGGCGAAGGCATTCCTAGGCCGTCAGTTCGTTACGAAGGATCTTGGAACCCTAAGATATTTTATGGGGTTGGAATTTGCCAGGAATGCACAGGGTTTGGTGATGACCCAACGGAAGTACATTACAGACTTCTTGGTTGAAACAGGCATGGCTGGATGCAAACCATCAAGTATTCCCATGGATCCAAGCATGAAGTTGTATGATGGTGATACTGCTGAAGTGGATAAAAGGAGATATAGAGAAATGGTGGGTAAGCTCCTTTATATTACCATAACTCGACCTGATATTGCCTTTGCAGTAAGCAGGATGAGTCAATTTATGGAGCAGCCAAGACAAGTTCATATGGATGCTATACACATGATACTGAGGTATCTGAAGTCTTCTCCAGGTTCAGGGTTGCTGTTTCGGAAGGGCACAGATTTGTCTATCTCAGCATGTGCAGACGCCGATTATGCAGGATGCCCTAAGGATCGAAAATCAACCTCAGGATTCGCAGTGTTTGTTGGAAGCTCTCTGGTTTCTTGGAAAAGCAATAAACAAACTGTTGTGGCAAGGTCCAGTGCTGAATCCGAATACAGGGCCATGGCGCAAGCCAGCACGGAGATAATGTGGGTTCGATCTGTACTAGAAGATCTACATGTAGCCGTACCTCTACCCATACAACTTCAGTGTGACAATCAGGCAGCCTTGTTCATAGCCAACAATCCAGCTTTTCATGAAAGAACCAAGCATATAGAAGTTGACTGCCATTACACTAGAGACTTGATCCAGAAAGGATTGATATCTACAACTCACGTGAGCTCAGGGGATCAGACTGCGGATGTATTCACCAAGTCATTGCTCAGAGGACCTTTTCAGAGATGTTCATCCAAGCTGAGTATGATAGACATCTATGCTCCACCTTGAGGGGGAGTGTAGAGACAGATATTATCATGCTATGAACCTGTTTGTTATTTCTTTGTTTTCTCTGGACTACTTTGTACTTTACCCTTAAGGTCTCTCCCTATATACGAGAGCCTAGGGTTTCTCTGAATAAAAAATCTTAGTTTTTCTCCCAACAATAATCAAGCAAATATGTGGAGGTCTTCAAGATCAGAGAAATCTCTCTGAATAGTTAGGCCAGGGATGGTATCTCTTTAAAGAGACGGAAGGCAAAAAAAAGATGGTAGTGCAATTAACCTCCTCTCTATGAATGCCCCAAATCGTTTACTTAGGTAATTTGGTTCCACCCACATGCCCTCGAGAACGATGGGATTCCTTTCCCCTTTACTCTGTTTCCTCTCGCCCCCGATCGTTCTCGGATCACTCTCCTATAATTTGGGATTTTGGCGATGGTATTCGTCCTCGGGGGCTATTTCGTTACGAGAAGTGTTGGTTGTTGGAACCTAATTTCAAACATGTCGTTCAGGACCATTGCACACATGTTCCCGTCTCTGGCTCCACGGCGTCTAAACTTGATCAGAAGCTTGCTTCGCTTCGGAGGGTGCTTGCGGACTTCAAATGAAACTCCAGGCAGGCGCGGCTTGCTGTGCGCGCTGAGGCGGAGGAGCTTATCTTGCAATTGGATTCGATGGAGAATGAGCGTGAGCTCTCACTTGACGAACTTCGGGAGCGCAATTCCGCTCACGCTCGGGTGCAGGAGGAGGACAAGAAAAGATCAATTGAATGGCGTCAGCGCTCGAGGTTAAAATGGCTTAAAGAGGGCGATGCGAATACTGCCTTCTTCCACCGGGTGGCGAGCAATCGGAAGCGTTATAACATGATGCGGTCCCTCTCTATCAACGATGTTCATTTCGTCGGGGAAAGGGAGATGGGGCGTGCCATTGTGGATCACCTCAGGCGTACCTCATCAAATTCTTCCCCGCGAAGGTGGCGTTGGCTGGGTTGTGGCGCTTCACCTATCTCGGATGCGGACTCCGAGACTCTTACTCGTTCCATCTCTTTGGAGGAGACTAAAGCGGCTGTGTGGGCCTTAAATCAAGATTCTTCCCCGGGGCCTGATGGGTTTTCCGTCGCTTTTTATCGCGACTTTTGGGAGACTGTTGTGGGGGACGTCATGCAAGTCATCTCAGAATTTTGTTCGGGTAACTTCGGCTTTGATCGCATCAATCGGGCGAATATTGTTCTTATTCCTAAAAGAGAACCGGCGATACGTATTGAGGATTTTCGGCCTATTTCGGTCTCCAATGGAATCTACCTTATCGTGGCAAAAATTTTGGCCACGCGTCTGTCTCGGGTTTTGGATGGCCTTATCTCTCCGGTTCAAGCAGCGTTCATTAAAGGGAGGCAAATCGCTGACTGCATTGTCGTGGCATACGAAATGGTGGCAGATTGGAAAAAAGAAAAAAAGAAGGGGGTGCTTTGGAAAATTGATTTCGCAAAGGCTTATGATTGCCTCGATTGGAGCTTCCTGTGGTCTGTTTTGCGAAGACGGGGTTTCCCAAACTTATGGATCTCTTGGATGCGTAGATGCGTCTCCACGGCTTCGCTCTCTGTGTTGATCAATGGACGGCCGGTTGGTGGCTCTTTCCAGCCTCGCAGGGGGGTGCGTCAGGGCTGCCCTCTTGTGCCCCTCCTCTTCGTTTTGGCCTCTGATGTGCTGGCGCGAATGGAGTACCGCGTAATTGACGTGGGGCTTACTATGGGTTCCGCAAGGGGGATGTTTGCGTACCCTTAATCCAGTTCGCTGACGATACGATTTGCTTCATTGAGGGCGGTCCAGAGGAGGTATCCGGCATGGCTAATACTCTCGCTCTTTTCTGTGAATTATCGGGCTTGTCGATTAATGTCTCCAAATCCAACGTGGTGCCTTTTGGCTTGTCGCCTGCGGAGGCGGAGGAATGCGGCCGGATGCTCGGCTCTTCGCCTGGGGAGCTTCCAATTGCTTATCTTGGTATTCCCTTATCGGTGGGGCGGGCCAGAACTAAGGATTGGCGTGTTATCACTGAACGGGTGGAGTCGCGACTTGCTGGTTGGCGGGCGGCCTTGCTTTCCCGGGGAGGGCGTCTTATCCTTCTCAAATCGGTGCTCTCATCTATACCCGTATATTTCCTCTCTGTTCGAAGAATGCCTGCGGGGGTCCGCTTGCGCCTGGAGCGGTGTATGCAACGTTTCTTGTGGGGGCAGAAGGACGGGAATGGTATGGGCATGCATCTGGCCGCTTGGGATGTGGTGTCCATGCCTAAACATTTCGGTGGGCTTGGTGTCCGGAGATTGGATCTGGTAAATGACGCCCTCTTACTCAAATGGGTGAGTAGACTCTGGGGAAAGGGTGATAACTTTTTCATCAATGTTCTAAGGGTGCTCTTGGGCAACGACTGGTTCGGGCTGCAGCGGGGGGCCTTGCAATTACATTACTCCCCATTCTGGCGCAGCGTCTCGACCGTACTGCAGAGGAATGTGGCGCTCTTCATCCCTGTGCTGGGGACGGGGGAATCCTTCAAATTTTGGCTGGATGACTGGTCGGGAGGAGGCCCTCTTCAGGTGTGTTTCCCGCGATTGTTCGTCCTTGCGTCGAATAGGCTTGCGTCTGTCGCGGACAAGGATGGCCATATCGACGATATATCGGCGATATATCGCCGATATATCGGTATCGCCAGGCACCAGGTATCGATATTGGGCAGTATATCTTTTTACAACCTATCGCCGATATATCGGCGATATATCGGCGATATATCGGTGTCGGCGATATATCGCCGACAAAGGGAATATTCCTTGGCATCCTTTCTTCCATTTGGCAAATATGGCCCATGGGTACATTTTTTTAGCCATGTTGATATGGGCACTGGCAGCCTGGCCGACCAAGGGAATAAAATTGTTTGTCTTTTTTGCTCCACTTGCAACTTTGTAAGATATCTCTTGATTCTCTTGGATAGATATTTTCACCGATATTGGCTATAAAAGAGGGCAGTGGGCAGCAGTCTAATGCACACAGCAGCACAGCTTGGAGCCTCCTCCCGGATTCTAATTTCTATTCCTCTTCCATCTCGATATCTCTGGTAATCCGAAGCTATTAGGTTTTAAGGTTTAATTCTCGCCTTCGAATTGTAGATGTCTTGCTGTACTGTAGCCTGTAGGCTGTAGCCTGTTACTTTCTAATTTCTATTGATATTTCAGTACAAAATTTATATTTATCTTCTATTACTTTCAGCTAAAATATAAATATATATATATATATATATCGATACAAAATCATATATAAATGACGGACCATGTTCTAAATTTAATGTAGGACTCAAATTATGAAAATACATCATTTTGTTTTGGGTTGTGATCTGAATCATCTGATTGCGTATCGTCCTAGTAAATATCAAGTCATTAGAAATATCGACAAATCTTGTTAAATTATAAGTAATGCATGATTCATGGTCTGCTCTATTCTTCCAAGAGTAAAAGGAGTCTGTATAGAATGGGATTTGTCTTGTCCTAAAAATGACTTCCTAATGTTTTCTTAGAAAAAACCTGCTACCTAGTGAGTGGTGCAACCTGCCAAATGCTTTAAGTAGCTGTAAGGTTCAAGAATGGGGTTTGGTCGGGGCCTATTTCTTGTAGATGCTGCATTTTATCATGGGTTCATTCTGGTATAAGACCACTACATACTTGCAGTTTTTTTCTTCAAGTTGCATCCTTCAATAGTTTGATAATAACATAGTTGTTAAACTTGAAAACCCATAATCAACGTGCTCTATAGGACAGAATTTTGGTAATTGATAGGCTGTATGGTATACACATTTTCACTTTTTTAGACATGGTTATAACTTATAATTATAAATATGATACCTTTTTTAGTATATTGAAAAACAGAAACTTTAGTATAACTTTTTTACGGACATGAATATGTGTCTGGATTTTAAACAGAATGTGTGTTTATTACAGGAATGCAATCAAATATTGCATCTATCTGCTATTGAATCACTCTTCAACTAGAATATGGATATGTAATCTTCTTGCCAGACATGCATACACATGTTTTTTTTTCAGATTCGGATATCAATTTCAATTGTTCCCAGCATTTACGTATTTTTTCTGGATATTTAATCCATAGTACTAAAAGGGCAGTGGCATTCAATATTTGTGCCCCATCTTGATGCAGCGTGACCCCAAATTATAGGGTCACATTTATTTAATTAATTAGTAGTCAATTTTATTTACGTTTTTAGCGGTCGTATTGGTCTAATTAAATAATTGAGATCGCATGTGATCTCAACGTTTATTTCGTAGATTTTAATTGTAATTTTGGTCAATTGAGTAAATTAGAGTCTAATTAGGGTAATTAGAGGTCAATTAGGATAAAGTCGGTTGTCAATTTTGATTTGTTTATTATTTTTGTAAACCCATCTCTCCTATATAAAGAGAGGGTAGCCCATTGTTTTATTCAATCAAGTATGAATCAAAATTGAGATTTTTATCTCTCACCCTCTCTCTCTCTCTCTTCTCCCTCCACGCGATCTCCGCGGTTCTTCTCCCTCAACCTCTCGTATTCCCGACGAGTTCTTCTTCTCAACCCCTCTAATTTCTTCTACCAAATATTTTCCACCGTTCAAATATTTCCCGCGCGACGCCGATTTGCTGTTTGCATCATTTGGTATCAGAGCATGGCATTTAGATCGTCCTCACGATCTAACGATCCGCCCCGCCGTCCGCACCGACACCATCGTCCATCCGAACGAAAGCCGCGAGCCAATGACGCCTATGACAAGGAGACGGAGCGCATGGTACGAGATTTGCATAACAACTTCCGATCCATGTTATCAATGTTTCGGGACTTCAAGGCCAACCTTGAGGCCTACTGCGACGCCCAATCGAAGCCGCCAACCTCCGAAGCTGTTGTCGTGAGTTTTGACGACGAAAAACTCGCCGAGGAAGCCGATCAGGCCGCTGTCCAGACCGTTTCAGAAGTAGAAAACATCGCAAAGCTTACTGAACAGGTACTTTCCGATTCGCAAGACTCTCCGGAATCAACCTATGCCTCAGCCACAGCCCTCGTGTGGACTCTCGCACCCTCCTACCCCCTCCCGCGCGCACCCAACGCCCCAACCCTTCTCCTGCGCCGCCGCACCTCAACCCCAACCCTACCCCTGCTGCAGCCACCCCCACCTGTAGCACCATTCCCCACCACCGCACCCCACAACCCCTCCCTCGCCATCATCCCCGCCTGCGTATGCCCCCCATGCGCCTCACCCCGAAACCCAGCGAAGCCCCCCCGTCCCCACACCGCGCGTCGCAAGCACCAGCCCCTCGCCCCGAGGTCGCCGCACCCTCTTCCACCAGGCCCATGGCTCGCGCCCACCGCCGGGCCGCGGAAGGTCGCCAGCCTCTCCACCACGCGCCACTCCCTGACGCGCACACCACCTTCCCACCCTCGCGTGCCCCCACGAGCGCGGCGCTCGCTCCGCCCAGGCCGAACCACTGCCGTCGCGCCGCCCTTGCGGTGGCGAGATCACCGACCCCGCGCGCATATAACGCGAGGGAGAACCCGTGCCCTAACAAGTCGCCCGAGGTGGAGGGAAATCAAATCCCTGGAAAAAGGGAATGGGAAATTAAGTGGGAAAATTTGCGAGAATAAAACCCAAACTTCCCATATTTACAGAGAATTCAACATCCATAGGAAAGAAAGAAAAAACAAAGGGGTGCGAAAATTGCACCCACACCCCTGGCGGCGGAAATATTTAAAAAAAGGGGCTACTCCTTATCCAAATAGGACTATCACCTGGGGTTTTCCCTATTTAAGGACCCCATGGCTTCATTCCTTAGCCACATCTCCTCTTCTCCTCTCCTTGTGCCATTGTTTCAGTATGGCTTCTCCAAGGACCCTATTCTCCATGCCACATCAATTTTTTGAACATCACGGGAAGGAGCCAACAATCAAGACGACGCCGCCCTTCGCACCGCACATGTTCTTCAACCACGATAGCCGCGCCTGTCCCGCCCGCACATGGATTCCGCCGTTCGCTCCACATCAATTCTTCCAGAAGATGACGAAATGCGCCGAATCCTCCTCCAAGCCCGCAGATCCCGCAATTCGTCAGGAGCCAAATTTTTTAAAGCGGTGGAGAGTTGATGCAGCATGACCCCAAATTATAGGGTCACATTTATTTAATTAATTAGTAGTCAATTTTATTTACGTTTTTAGCAGTCGTATTGGTCTAATTAAATAATTGAGATCGCATGTGATCTCAACGTTTATTTCGTAGATTTTAATTGTAATTTTGGTCAATTGAGTAAATTAGAGTCTAATTAGGGTAATTAGAGGTCAATTAGGATAAAGTTGGTTGTCAATTTTGATTTGTTTACTATTTTTGTAAACCCATCTCTCCTATATAAAGAGAGGGTAGCCCATTGTTTTATTCAGTCAAGTATGAATCAAAATTGAGATTTTTATCTCTCTCCCTCTCTCTCTCTCTCTTCTCCCTCCACGCGATCTCCGCGGTTCTTCTCCCTCAACCTCTCGTATTCCCGACGAGTTCTTCTTCTTAACCCCTCTAATTTCTTCTACCAAATATTTTCCACCGTTCAAATATTTCCGCGCGACGCCGATTTGCTGTTTGCATCACATCTTCACCAAGTCCACAGAGTTTTAGCATCATCGCTCGCTCAAGGTCAGTGAGGATACTACCATCATCGCTTTTATTACAAGCTGAGCCGTACTTGCTCTGGTTGGGGTGTTCGGTATTACGTCTCTAGATTTTGATATGTTGGATCCTTTCCTAGATCCATTACTGCATAGTAATTGTTTCTCAAGATGTGTTTGTGGGACTATAGATTTAATGAAAAAATCATAATAGAATTATTGGCCTTTTAAGTATCTTCTCCCATGAAGCAAAGCAGCTATTAATATGATACCCTCCTGTTGTTGATGGCGAATGTAGAAGAAAGATGTTGAGGTCTGTCTTTGATATATTTTTTTAGGGAAAAAAGGGCATGGCATCGTGTAGGTCTGTCTTTGATATTTAGCTGTATTGAATTATGTTCTAGATAGTATTACTATTAAGAGCTAAAGCTAAAGTTAAATATTGAATTAGTTGACCATATGGTATTCTTTTCAGATCAAGATCATGGCACACTCCGGTGCAGACTCTGATGGTTCTCGTGGACAGTTGGACTTGGATGGTGGAGAGATTGGCTGGAGGTATGCAACCGCTCCAGATGGCAACAAATCCAAACCGCAGTGCAATTTCTGTGGGAAGAGGTTGGGAGGAGGAGGTATAACTAGATTGAAGCACCATCTTATTGGCGACAATAAAAATGTTGCCAAGTGCCCTCGTTGTCCAAAAGAGGTGAGGGACTTGGTGAAGGCCAGCATGGAGGGAAAAAAGGACAAGGGCGTCGAGAGGTCCAGAAGGGATGAACAGTTCAAAGAATTCATGTTTGAGAAGGAGTTCAATGTCCTTTCAGATTCTGACGACGACGACTTTGTATATCCTGATGACATTCAGACCGCAGCGGAGAGAAAGGCATACAGGAGGGCGACAAAAGAGTCCATGAGGAGCGAGTTTGAGAGGAGAGAACTTGGTGGTGCACGTGGCGGCTTCCCTGGTGCCGGTGGCAGTGGGAGTGGTTCTGGAGGTGCACCAGTACCACCACCCTCCAAAAAACTCAAGGGGAAGGGACTGGAACCGTTCTTGACAAGGAGCGGGTCCATGCAGTACAAGCCAAGTAAGGATCCGAGGCAAAAGACGGTGAAGGGGATGTTCACCAATGCCCGAAAGAGAGTGGGCAGAGCCATCGGCAAGCTCTTCTTTGGGGAGAGCATCCCGGTCCACGTTGCTAGTGGACCTTTTCTGCAGCACGCCATTGATGAGATCGCTGCAGCGGGAACGGGAGTGAAGGCTCCCACTGCCAAGGAGTTAATGAACAAGTACCTTGCACAGGAGAAGGAGGAGATCAATGAGTACATCTCTGAGCTGAGGATGAGATGGCCAGAGTATGGCGTGACGCTGATGTGTGATGGTTGGACGAGCTATACGAGGAAGCAGATCATCAACTTCCTCGTTTACTGCGACGGTAAGACCATCTTTCTTAAATCCGTCGATGCATCTGAACACGTGAAGGACTACAAGTACCTGCTGAAGTTGATGAAGGACGTCATTAAGGACGTTGGGAAAGAGAACATTGTACAGATTGTGACGGACAATGGTAGCAACTTCAAGAAAGCAGGTGAAACGCTAATGAAGTCTAGCAGCTACGGTATTTTTTGGACACCGTGTGCTGCGCATTGCATAGATCTAATTTTAAAGGACTTCGGTAAGAGGAAGCTCGTCACAAAGGTGGTGGAACAAGCACGGACGATCACCACATTCATTTACAACCATTCCAAAGTGTTGGCTTTGATGAGGCGGACGTGCAATGGTGAGCTGGTGAGGCCTGGCATCACACGCTTTGCAACCAATTTTATTGCGTTGCAAAGCCTCCGACAACACAAGACAGGGTTGAAAACCATGTGTTGTCAAGGTGAATGGTTCGAGAACCCAAAAGCTCGGACCGAAGGAGGACGAAGGGTGGAGACAATCATCAATGATCTCCACTTTTGAGATGACGTGACAAGGGTCACAAAGATAATGGAACCGGTTGTCTCCGCATTGCGTATCGTAGATGGGGACAAGAAGCCAACTATGGGAGTGATCTACGAGGCAATACGCTGCATGAGGGAGAAGGTTAGAGAAGCAGTTGGAAGAGGATTCAAAGCATGGTTGGACATTATAGACGAACGATGGTCAAAGATGCTTTCACATCCTCTTCACAAGGCTGGTATGTATCTATTATCTAATAAATCATTTTTCCCATTTTCACTTTAGAAAGATTAATATTAGAGAATTTCTCATCTCCAGCATATTACCTGAATCCAAAGTACCAATACAAGAACAGTCTTGGTACAAATGCTGACCTTCTAGCCGTTGTACAAGTTGTGGTGGAGAAGCTCGTCAAAGACGAGAAGGCACAGACTGCGTGCATGAATGAGGTAATTTTGATTTACAATGAACAATGTATACTTTATAGTTGCCAAGACTGAGTAAAAAAATATTTACTACGAACATTATGTGCAGATCAAATACTTTAGGGATGCCTTGGGTTCTTTCGGTAGAGTTATAGCAGTTAATGGACGAGGCACTACTCTTCCCGGTAAGGACTAAAATGAAAAAGTCTATTGGATGTGATGTATAACAATTCTATTATTATTAATTTATCTCTCTTTGGATATTCCGCAGCCGAGTGGTGGTTACTGTATGGGATGGATGCTCCCAACCTACGGAAAGTGGCGGTGAAAGTTTTGTCTCAAACTGCATCTGCCGGTGGCTGTGAGAGAAACTGGAGCACATTCAACTTGATCCATTCGAAGAGACGGAACAAGTTGGGAGAACAGAGGCTACATGATCTTGTTTTTGTGCACTACAACTTGAGGTTGAAGATGAAACATGCAAGGGAGGGGCATGACAAAGAGGACTACACAGACCCCATCGATCTTGCATATATTTTCAAGATGCACGACGACGATGCAGATGAAGATGTTCTGCAGAGGTGGTTGGATTCCAACGGTACTCCATTGCTCGATCAACAGGGAGGAAGGCCGAATGAGAATATAAGCCAACAAATGGGAGCAGATGTTGGCGACTACATGGCCAGATCTGGGCGAATCACGAACCCTCTTGGAGGGGTGGAAGAACTTGATGCGATTGTCGACGACATCCTCTCTACTGGATCGAAATCCAAATCCAAATCAAAAGATGACAGTGGGAGTGATGATGATGACGATGACGCTGTTGCTGGCCGTGGTGGATCAGGTGACGGGGACACATATTCAGGGGGGTCAGGTGGTCGTGGACCACGTGATGATAGAAGATTTCAGTCAGAGCAGGAATACAGGGAACGACATGGAAACATACATGGACAGTTTATCCCAAGTCCGAGTCCAGGACCTATGGATTACGATGCATATGGATGACGTGGCCATCATCCTACAGATAGCTACATGTCGGATTTGATATCATCTGTAGGTTCCATGGACATTGACAGCCCATACCGTGGATATGGATCCTCCCATTCCCAAGATGAGAGATCATTTGGGGTCTTCCCTGAATATTTTCCTGCTCCTCCGCCTGGACCTCCTCCTCCTCCTCCTCAGGCGTATACTCCTCCATCTTATGGATATAGCAGCTACAACAGTGGGTATGGAGGATATAGCAGCTACAGCGGTGAGGAGAACTACCAAGGTAGCCAACCCGAGCAGAGCCAGCTCAGCCAGGGCAGCTTCTTTGGTGATGACAGTTTCGGTTTCTTCCCAGAGTATTTCGCTCCTCCTCCAGGTCCTCCTCCGCAAACATCTTCTCCTACTCCGTCGTCGTCGTCCCGAGGATCTCAAGCTAGTAGCTCGCGGCCTCCTCGTGTCACTCGTGATACTGGACCTAGTGCTGCTTATCCTCGTCTCGGGATACTCATAGGCATCGATGACCACCAATACAGGCAGTATGTGATGGATTACAAGGCCATGTACTCGTACATGACATGGGAGAACAACTGCGAGTTCATTGAATCTGCGATGCGTTATGAGAGACAACAAGGAAGGGGGGGCAATGCAGATCCACCGCGAAACTCTTGGTTTTAGGCTACCCTAGGTCATCTCTTTTTACATTGTCAACTTGATTTGGATATTTGTCATTTGTTGTTGCACTTGTAGCTTTTATATAGATAAATCATAAATCTTTTTGCCAATTGCTAAACAATGATTGTCTCGTAAATTCCCATCGATATGACCGATATGTGCAGTTTAAGGACTATAGTCCTCATAAATTACCTATGTGTTATGAGGTCTATATTTGTAGTATTTCATGTTACAAACTTATAATAACTTGAATGGAATCCATTTCCAATATTCATAAGTCAAGAGTCAACATTAAGTGATTAACATCGACACGACCGATATGTGTGATACCAGCGATACCGATATGTGCGATATATGGTGTATAAATGACCGATATGTGTGATATAAGTGTGTATTTGTAGGTTATTTGTTGTTCTAATATCTTGGATGATCTTAATTTCTGAAAAAATGGCGAAAAATTGGCTTTTTTGAGCCATTTTCGACATTTCCACCGATATCGTCGATATATCCCGATATATCCATTTTCGGGCGGACCGATACGATATCGATATCGATACGGCCTTCCTTGGTCGCGGAATGTTGGGCGGATGGTTGTTGGTGCCCTCGGTTCTCGGCGAACTTCTCGGAGCAGCGGGTGGATGATTACGTTTTGATGATGGCGGCTCTCAGTACTGTTGCTACGCCTAATTTGCAGGGGGATCATTGGCGCTGGAAGGACGGCTCCTTCTCCACTCGGAAGGCCTACCGGGTTCTGCTCCCTTCTCCTCCCCCTACGTCTTCTCTTCTTGTGCGTGATTGTGGTCTCATCTGGGGATTGCGCTTGCCGGAGCGCATTGGCTTCTTCCTTTGGCTTCTTCGCCAAAGGAGACTGTAGACTCGCGGTCGTTGCGCCAAGTTTTTTCCACAGACCAGTGCATCATGCCCTCTTTGTGGCGATGAGGACGAAACCGCTGATCATCTATTCTTTGACTACTCCTTGGTTGCGGGTGTTTGGGACGATTTGGCCTGGGCTCGTGCGGACAATCTCGAAGGCTTTTGCGAGACTCTTTAGACGAACAGGGACAGGGACAGGCGTCATCTTTTGGCTCATGTCGCGCGGTTGTGGTGCATTTGGCTTGCCAGGAATGACGTTATTTTCTCGGGGCAGCGTTTCTATCGTGAAAACGTCATTATTTCGAGTACTCGATTCATTTCCGATTGGTGTACTACTTAGGTTAATGGCCAATCTGTGGCGGCTTTTCTTTTTGTATTCGCATTCGCCTTTTGCTCCATTCTACCGCACCTCCCCTATGTAAGTATCTCTCTTTTCTCTCTTATTTAGTTATATATATTTCTAGGGCGAGCACCAACGAGTGCATCCCCCTTCTTTTGAGCCTAAAAAAAATAATGGTTCTCCCACTTGGTTATCGACAATAATGATATTGAACCCCCTTTTCCTTTTTCTCTAATCAAACCCCTAATCAGCAAAACACCTAGTCTTTTTATCTCTAGCAAATCGTTTATCAATGCTATTGCTTAAGCCCCTTGCACTCTCCTTCATGTCACACAATCCCCATAAACCTGAATTCATCAAAAACTTCGAAGCAGGTATTTTTTTACAATATTTTCTGTCCACCCTATTATCCGCTATTAACACTCTATCTATCTATTTTTCCCCAATCAACCTTGCTTAAATGTAAGAGCATTGTAACTCAATGGTTGACAATTACATGCCCTTTGTCACCTTTTGGATGCCCCAAATTTCTGTTCGTTTTCTTGCTTCTCTTGTTACGCTCCTTTATGCTTCAAATTATAAGCAATATTTGAAGATAGAGACTATTATTTTGTGTTTTAGTTGTCCAAAAAAATTACATTGACCCAGTTATGGGTAGTTCAAAGGTTCCTTCTGCAGGTTTATCTGAATCAAGGGTTTAAATATCGGTTTCGGATATCATATCGATACCCTGTCTCGATACGATATTTTGTCGAAATTTCGCCGAAATTTCAACGACATTTCGCCCATATCGACCATCATGTTTGAAGAAATGACCGAAAGCAGCCCTCATATCGCCATTTCGCTCGAGAATTTGGTCCCTTGTCAAAATCGAAATTTCGCCGAAATTTCGCGAAATCTGAAACAATAATCTGAATCATAATAGACGTAGTCCTTTTGTTGTTTTTTTTTTGAAAAAGTAGTCCTTTTGTTTATGTTTTGCCAAATATCACATACCACTGATAAATTACAGTTTCAGTAGAGGTCGCCAAGAAAAATTACCAAAATTGATTAATTTATACTTTCATTCCTTGAAGTAGTTTATGTTGAAAAGAAAAAGGCATGTTATCAAGTCTACCATATTGGCCCTATAATTTACCCCCATCATATGCAAAAAGAAAGGTAAAAAAATCGGGTTTTTGTTTCTTTAGTTTCTCTTTATTTTTTGAATTTTCACAATTGTTGCAACAGGGGACGAATTTGAGGACAAGAAAGGCAGCATCTGAGGCCAACACAGATAGTGCAACCAAGCACCTTCTTTGAGGTGCTTAATGGTCCAGGCATGTCAAAAGGTTCAATATGTAGTAGTACTTGAAACCATAAGCATACTCATGCTCATGCTGATTTTTCATATAATTAATATTTAACCAAATTTTATATCAACATGTAAAGCATGACAGAGGACACATTACAAAAGAAAAATTGCAATGGAGAAGTTCCATTACCAAATGGAATAAAAAAAGAACTGAAAAGTGGATGCCTCAAAACTTCAATAGAACATATAAAGTGAAGCTAAAAAGTTACATTCGAATGCACCTTTCAAAAGAGTCAAGGTAAGGACTTCCATCAGCAAAGACACCATAGTGGAGAATAAAACGAAGACCTGCATGGTAGGTACTTGCATCTCAGAGCCCAAACAAGAAATTGCACATTTTACACACAGCCTAGATAGCATGCAAAATAGAATACTTTCTACATATTGAGATCTTCCTTGACATATGGAGCACAACACAACCACCTCATTAATGTCTAATTGGAAGTGGAGGTGGAAAACCCCAACAGAATAGCTCAATAGGGCTAAAAGAAGATATCTCATGAAACCATGTCTCTCCTCTTCCCTTAATGACAAAACTTGGACAAGATGCAAAGATCGCTAGACCCAAATATGCAAAATAACCCGTAAGTCATTGCGAATGAGAATGTATGAACATTTATTGAACTGTAGTTAAAGAAAAACTAAAGCAAAATTAGGCAAAAGTCTGTAACAAAAAAAGAAAAACAGCGAAAAAAGATGTTCGAAAAATAATATTTACTCTCTCCACCATCTTGCTAAATAAGATGAAAAGCATACATGTCAACTATGTTTACCAAGGATAAATAACTTCAAAAATACCATATAAGCACAGAAGTTTTTTTAAGTAAAAAGGAGGAAACATGCTAAGGTGTCCGCCCCAAATATATTAAAAGACGAAGAAAAGTTGCAAGAAAGATTACAAAATCCACGACTCGAGCAGTCTTCGAATGAAAAATTACATTCTTATAGTAAGAACGTCGTAAAGAAAAGAGTGCACCATTTCTACCTAGCCAAATTGCCCAGATGACAACGACAGGCCACAGGAATTCCTGTCTAGAACGTCGCTTAGTTTCAAACAAGGAGTTGTAAAAATGGTCCAGATTATGTGTATTTAGCCAGTCCGAGCCAAACTCTGCCCAAATAGCTGATGACTTCACGCGGTGAAAAAAAGGTGATCCATTGTCTCAATATGAGCTTCACAAAGAGGACATCTATTAGAGACATATGCAAATAGTCAGGCGCATCTGTTCTTGTCATAATACATCTTCTACGTAGCGGCCACATAAAGAAATCAATTATGTTCGCAATTTTAATTCCCATATAAAGTTATAGTCATGAACCAGAAAGTCTGTCCTCGACAGCGGTGGTCTGGAAACATCTATGTAGGCTCGCTTAACTGAGAATGTATTATCTTTCCACACCCAGTGATCTCGCCTATCGACCGATCGATCTAACTGCATAAGAAATTCTAGAAGTAAAAGGAACTCCTCTCGTCGGTGATCAGAGAGAAATCCGTCACAAACGATGGCATCCAGTTGCCAAAAAACCAACAGTCCGGTACTTGTGCATCACAGTTAGCAGCCAAGACAAATAGGCGAGGGATCTGATAGATATTGGACCCTCTTCCGACCAATTGTCAGCCCAGAAGTTAGCACATCTGAAAGAGACAGCAGCACAAGTCATCACATCTGCCCCAAATCCTGCTAACCCACTTAAGAAGAAGTGCCCCATTCATGAATTATAAGCGGGGGGTACCAAGGCCACCAGCCACCTTTGGCAGAGTAACAGTCTCTCAATCAACCAGATGTATACCTGAACCAACTTGTCATGTTTTACCCTAAAGGAATCTCTGCATGATTAACTCCAACCGGCACATAATACCAATGGGTAGAAGGCGAGATGACATGAAGAAAACAGGAATAGCTGAGAGGGTCGCATGTACAAGCACCAAGTGCCCGCCACGCGAGAGAATAGTCGCCCTCCAGCTAACAGGGAAAAACCAAGGTAGAGAATTAGTATAGAACCACACTCTATACCCATCTCTTCACAACATTCATGTGCACCTTATTTGAACTATCCAAAAGGGATCGCCAATTTCCCATGATTAAGAATAAGCCTGGATAATTCATCGTAGATTTCTAGTTGTTAGAAACTATGAAATGCGGAAACATAATCAGAAAAATAGAAATAAATATTATAAGAATAGTGGGATTTTATGTGAACCCCACTCCCTAAGGAGCGGGATGAAACCACAGGAGAAAACCTCAAATGGTTGATGTGTTCATTCATTATTCTCATCTGATACAGGAGGTCCAGGGCTTCTTATATAGCCTCCACAGACCCTCAAGTCCCACCACAAGTAGATGTGGGAATAAACACTAGATGAGGTACTCATCTAAGCAAGAATGACGCATATACACCAACATTCCCCCTCAAGCTGGAGCATGCAATGCTCAGCTTGGACAAACAAGAAGAAATCGCTCAAACTCACAATACAATACATTACAGACAATATCAACTCAACGCAAACACAACTGTCAGTTGCTATCGAAGACGTTGTTTCTCATGCTGTACAGGAGAGGAGGAACAAACGGCCTGGAGTGTGAGTCAAACGGAATCTCCTCGCCGGATAACATGTGCTCTGTATTATGCCTGTCAGAGTCACTACAACTGAAAATGAGTCTCCTCATCGGGGTACTCTAGCCCGCCACAATCATGCGGATAACTGCTCCATCTCTAAAGGGTCGAACTGAAAAAGTCATGGAGACGTGCTCGTCAGAGTCCACGATCTTTAAAGAATGGAGTCTGAAAAGTCTCCTTGTCGGAGAACTAGGTCTCTCCCATACTAGCTAAGAGAATGGGATCTTTATTCTGAAGTCTCTATGAAACCCACATGAAAACCCTAACTCACATGGCATAGGGAATGGGATCTCAACTATGGAGTCATTATGTAACACACAAAAACTCTGAGACCAAAACAAAAAATGGGGACCATAAAACTGACGATGGCAAACATGTGCACATCTGACTGAAGACTCGGAATCTAAACGACGAGTCTAAAATCTGAATAACTATAGAGTCTGAAATCTGACCTGGCATCTGAACTGGAGAATCTAGAATCTAGAAAATCTGACAATATGTCTTGTTCTAGAACTCTACACAATACTCCCCCTTTCTCCCAGACTGGTCGGAAAACAATGACCTCAACCAAGTTGGGAGAAGACATGAAAATGGGGGAAATAAAACATCACATAAGCTGATAATCGTCTTTTTTCCAGCGTTTCTTCTCAATTTTTTTTAAATCATTTTTCCTATTTCATCCATTCCATTTTTTCAACGGATGTTCCCTTTCTTTCTCATGTATGGCTTTTTTTGTATGCGTCTTTTTTTAAAAACAAATTCATTTAAAAAAACTTGAGCCCAATTGGACCCAAAAATACAAAGCAGCTCCTCTCTTTTTTTCCCGACCGAACTTTGGGCCCAAAAACTCAGCTCCCCTTATTTAAAAAAAACTCGGCCTCATTGGGCCTTGGGCCCCCATTTTTCTTTTTTTCGCACAAAGTGGCGGCCAACTTGGGCTCTTATTAGGGTTCCCACTTGAGAACCCTTATCTCGGTGGACAACACCCCTAATAGGACTCTGTTGCTCAATACTCGCCGCTTCCTGGAGATGTTTGAAGAAGGGGCGGTGGGATCTACCGCTTGTGCTTAGTGGCATGAAGTTTGGCTCACATGAGGTGTTGGCAGCACAAGGAGATGGGACATGCTGCCTTCAGGAGGGAGGAGCAACATTGTTGCCTGGTGGAGCTCACAGCATGGTTGAGGGTGAGAGATCTATGTCCCCTCAGTCGTCGCGCCCCTCAGTAGCGACCCGAGCCGTGGAGATTCGGTTGGAGATCTCTGCCCGGAGATGGTGATGTTGTTGGACATGTGAGCCCACTGCGAGCCATTATGCAATAAATGTTATTGCGAATATCATTCCCTAATCTGAAATGAAGAATAAATAATTTGCATAATAGGTCCCTTAGTACAGTTAGGGTTATGTACCATGGCCATCTTAATAACCATACAGTTGTTGATTCAATAATTGAATCATAGAGGCTGGTGCTTAGATGAATATCTAAAGAGTTAGATTGAGGACTCATCAAGCACCGTCAAATGATTGTTAAGAGATGATCTCTAGCTTGAGTAGGAGATGGCAATCCTTTCTCATTTAGGTTGATATCTAACCGACCTCTTGATGCAGGTCCTTTGCATAGGAATAGAGATTCGGAGGTGTTAGATTAGTTAGGTCAAAGAGTTGACTTAACAAGATCGAGATAACCAAAGTCCTATATCATATGTTGTCATGATATAGGCACACATCCTCTGACCGGAGACAGATGTATTACTATATGTCTAAGTATGTACATTTGGCAGACCAATAGGTTGATGACACACCGGCGTGTTGGTGTGCATGTAAGGGCATATGAGTAATATGATCTCTCAAAGGGATCATACAGGTTCAGTTACTGAACCGGAAGACATGAGCTCACTCATGAGATATTAGAAAGAATCAAATTCCGTGCACGGTCGTCTCGCTTTGGAAGTTTGACTGAATTTGTAGGTTTGATATATACTTTTGGAAAGTATATGATCAAAACCTGGGTATGATATATGCTTTTGGAAAGTATATGATCGATACCGACTCCCAATGATCAAATGAGAAACTTATTGATAAAACTATGAAGTAGACAGTGTAAAATTGATCTAATACTTCGGGTTTATTCTGAGTCTTCTGGTATGCAGGATGTAAGGTATTGGGAATACCTGAGGGTGATGTGATCATAAACGATTGTATAACCATGACGCTTCCATTCCTATGGAGTGATGAAACGGGTCTGGATTTTAGTGATTCCTCTCAATAGAGAAGTAATCTGATCTTGGTCCAAATGATGGACATTGATCTGAATGTGATTCAGATGCAATAAGAAGATTACATTTAAGGTCTTGATTTAATCAAGCATCTATGGGAGACCCGAGATCAGGATTTGAGATATGATCTTAATATCCAAGTCACTATACGTGGAACAATATAATCACTCTGTCCTTATCTCCAAGTATCTACGGAGAAAGCGCATTATCCTTGAAAGGGTTCAGGATAATTTCATTGTTGATATTATGTATCCGAGCATTGAGAAAATTGATAATTAAATGTGATTTAATTATCATGAGTAATATGAATTTGATTCATATTATAAAGAGAATTATCTAAGATAATTAAATGTGATTTAATTATCAAAGATATGAATAATGTGAATGTGAATCATATCATTTGAGAACAAGAGAATAGAGATCCAAGATGATTAAATGTGATTTAATTATCATGGATATGAATAATGTGAATAGCAATATCCATATTAGTCATATATATTATAAATGTGATTTATAATATATGAGAGAGAGCTATTTGTAACTTACATTTGTTAATTAAATGTTGTTGTGAATTGGATTCACATTGGACATTAAATTGAAAATGTAATTTACATTTTATTTTGGGTTGTGAATGTGATTCACAAATTTTCAATGGCAAGATTGCAATATTCTCAAAATGATTATAAATTATTTGTGTAGAATAATTTACAACAAGTGTTGTAAAATCATGGAGATTTCCAAGGAATCTTGAAATATCAACAAGATTGCATAAGATCGCATGGAGATCTCACCCTTCCATCATGGAAGGGTGGACGGCTACAATTTCTCTATAGAAATTGATAGCCGTTCATTCTAAATATGGAGAGTGAAATCCCCATCCAATAATCTCCATGTATGCTTGATTAAATTTAGGACTGGATTATATTTTGATTTATCAAATATATTTAATCTAAATTAAATTAATTGTTGTTGTGTTTTTTCCAACAACATCTTGACCATTAAAAGAAACACAAATCAATGTGAGCCATTGGAATTGTGTTGTCCCATAGATTGAGATCCATTGATCCCAAAATATTATAAAAAGGAAAGGCACCCTTGCTCTTCTAGGTTACAAGTAAGAGAGACAACAACTCTCTTTCTCTCTACACGTCTACTCTCTCTCTCTCATGTGGCCGTCCACCATGGATGCCCTAGAGAGATTCTCCATCGCCGCAGCATCGTCGTTATGTTACCCGATCGTTTGCTCGTGGATCTCCGTCTACTTCGGCGTGCCTTGCTCGTAAAGAAGACGTCGTATCTCGTTTGTCGAGATCAGGAGATCCATGGCTTGTATTCTCGACATAGATTGCGAGAAGCACGTGTTTCATCAACACGCTCGCAAGCGTCTCCTCCGTCGGATCGGACTTAAGACAGGAGGTCTCTTTGTTTAGAGACTCGGTCACAACCACGCTTCAAGAGGTAATCCTATTACTTGTTTGTGGTTTAGACGAAACGATCCGAGAAGTGTTCTTGGATCATGTGGTTTCGTCACATAAAAATTTTAATTTCCGTTGCATCGAGCAACTAGTGTGACTAGTCGCTCCCGATCGCATATGATGCGATCCTCACGCTTCCGTGATGCGCTTAAGGATCTCAACATATCTTTCAGATGCCGCCGCCTTCGGTTGGAGATGGAGATTGGCTGGGTGTTCAAGGGGCGAGGTGTTGCCGTCTGTTCCTGGGACTCGAGCTCCATCAGGAGGTGTGAGGCTTTAGAGCTGCGCGCGGAGGAGCATCGCCTGGAGGGGCCTTGTGTCACTGCCTGCTCACGAGGGGGCTCGAGGGCGGCATTGCCTGGAGGTGGCTGAAGGTGTGATGTACAACCTTGAGAGCTGAGGTTGTAAGGACTGATTAGGGTTCCTACATAACCTTCGAATATTCTCCAACAGATGACCAAATCTCCATCGCATACTTCAAAGAGTTAGGGTTTGTGAAACCCTAAACTGTCGAACAAATCTCCATCATAAACATATTTTTAAGAACAAATCTTGCTCTGATGATCAAATCTCGAACATAATAACGAATAAACATAAAATCCTCGAGAATCGAACCCGCTTTGATACCATGTTAAAAACTATGTAACGCGGAAGTGGAATCAAAGAAGTAGAAATAAACATTATAAGAACATCGGGATTTTACATGGAACCCTACTCCCTAAGGGACGGGATGAAACTACAGGAGAACGCCTCAAAGGGCTGATGCGTTCATTCACTTTTCTCATCTGATACAGGACGTTTAGGGCTTCTTATATAGCCTCCACAAGCCATCCAAGTCCTATTGGTAGATGTGGGACTAAACATTGGATATACATCTATACAAGAATGACACATATACTCCAACACTATTATTACGGCCATTCCTTTGGTCTCCTTGCCTCCCTCAATAAAAAGATCGTGTCATATGCATACTGCAAAAGAGGGATAAAGGTATCATCAATGGTGTATCCTGATGTGAGATCATTTTATAGCACTTATTCAGCCCATGGAAGGACATATCGGTATCGATATCGGTACCATGTCGATACGATATATGGTCGATATATCGACGCCATATCGCCGACATCGAACCGAGATTGTGAATAAAATGACATGTCGATACCGATATCGACCATATCGGCGATATATCGGTGACCTATCGATACCGATATATCGTCGATATATCGTCAATATATCGGGATACGGCCTTCCATGATTCAGCCATGCAAGACAAAACATCAACTGCAATCAAAAAAGCATGGGGTCAAGGGGACACCCCTGGCTAACACACATTGAGGCTGGAAAAAAACCTCCCTTAGGACGACCGTTGACGAGCACGGAATAAGAGGCTATCATGAGATACCGCTTCATCCAGGAAATCCAGGTAACCAAGAAACCCTGCCGAGAAAAAGAAAGCGCCAATCCACCATGTCATACATTTTAGTAAAGTACACCTTCCAGAGAATTCTCTTCAATTTATGTTTCTTCCAGTCTGCTATTACTTTGGTTGTCATAACCAAGCTATAAGTGATCTGCCTTCCTGGAAAAAATGATAACTGAAGCGGAGAGATGAGATGATCCAAAAACCTGTTTCGTCTAATTGCCAAGACCTTGGCCACGATCAAATAGATTGCATTGGAAAGTATAATTGATCGAAAATCTTTCACTCTCTCGTAAACCTCCTTTGGTAATAAGAAAATGCAAAAGCTTCTCAATATAAGAGGTTAAGGGAGCATCTTCACATTTTAATAGATGAGTTCCTAAAATTTTGTTACCATAAATCCCAAATTTGTGGGTGTTTGTGTGTGTGTGCCTTGGGGGGCAGTCCAGGCACACCATTAAGTACATATGTAAGTATTCAATATTGTAACAAGCTAAATGGAGCTTGAACTTGTTTCCGCTTAACTTTAAGCTCTATAACATTGTACACACCCACTTTGGTTCATAACATACCATGATTTTCTCATCGAAAAGAATTTCCACCTGTATTCAAGTCTTATGTACTTGTTGTTGAATTCAACATGAATCCACACTGCTAAACCAATATATTGGTGGATGTATCGTGGAAACTATCCGATAGCATGGCACATGTAGAGGTATTCATGCCGAGTATTTTGTGTGGTTAGAGAATGTGGTTACAGTGGAACCTCCCACATAAGTTTGGACACAATTGTTCAAGAGCCTAATTCGCAAAGATTGCGGGGTTTCGTTCATGAGGATTCGTCACTCATTGTTCGAAGGGTTGCTCTTCGTGGCCATATGATATGACCATCTATCGTTGTTTGTCATGTAAATGGTTGCACCAATTTCACTAGCAGCGGGCTTGCCAGTCGATAAGTCCCCATCTGTTGATTGATCATCTCCAGTGCCAAAGTGGGTGTAGAACACTGCCAGAATCTAGATCTGACTGATTTCAACAACAAATATGCTCAATCACCACCAACCTAGGATGGTCTCCATGGCATCCAGAATTTGTATTTAATCAATCACATCAACCACCATGAAGGATTACTTCAAGCCTCTGTCCATGTTATCATGCATCGACCTTAGCGATTGATTGATCAAACTCGGGTTCAGTTACCATTCCGATCAATCATCCCAAGACTTTGATCAATTGATGATGAACTATATCTCCTATCATGGTTAAAACAAAAAATAGTGCTCGCAGTTTATGTGCATGCCCATGTTCATCCCTACTTATTTGTTGAGGACTCTCAATGGATGAGAATGTGGATAATACTAAAGACAAAAGTGTGGCAACCTCGTCTGTCGAAGATCAAGATAACATGAGCATGTAAACTCGAATATTGTACAATCAAGTCCGGAAACTTCAAGCAAAATCAAAAAAGGAGCCGTATGATCAAGTACGGGGGGTCTAAGCAATCAGACAAAGTTTGTCCAAAAGGATACAGCGTCAAATCCTAGAAAAGTCACCCAATTCTTAACCGTCCAAGACAAGAAAAGGATATGTGAAACTCTGCAGATGAAGGGATTTTGATATCTATTAGACACGTGACATGAAATGATCAATTTTTATCGGCATAATTTAGAATAAGATCATGAATTTATACCTCTAGGGTTTGAGAAGAAACCGATTCTGTTATTATGGACACGGTGATTGTGCTTAGGATAGTTCTCAGGGATAGTACGTCTTTTATATTCTGAATAGAGAAGGGCTCTATGTGCAATGTTTTGAGGATTTTTACGTTGGTGATCAAGTAGGATGTGATTGTTGCAGGAATTTGGTCTTGCTCCATTCAACGAATGAAGCTTAGGCCCCAATTTTCATCGTGGACTTTATGTGAAGATATTATACGATTTTGTGGGGCTAATGAACCTTCTTAGCACTGTGAAGTGGTCGTCTTTCGCACAAAGATCACTGGGTGTGGCGAGATGGCAATTTCTCTAAGTTGATGTGTGAATTAATGTGAAGATCCTAAGCCTAGAAAGAATGTGGTTTGGCTAAAAATCCCCAATGTCCTGACACTAAATGATTATTAATTACGTTCGTATTTTATTAACTTTAAACCTATGTGGAAGATTTTATTGTCACACTAAATTATTGGTTCAGCCAAGAAGTTGTGGCGGTAAATCAAACAAGGAGGCGTGAACGCCGTGAAGCGAAGGGTTTTGTGTACGAGAGGTTTGGAGTGGAGAATGGGAAGGGGCCACGGGACGTCTGGACGTGATGTAGCAATAGAGGATGTGGCAGTGGATGTTGCATATGCATCTCGCCCGAAATGTAAGGATGGTAGGCAGTGTAGCGATACTAGCGTTGTCCTATTATCAAGATTTCACAAGTAGCTCCATCGCATTGTTTTCATCGCAGCAGTAGGGATGGCCATCAGACTCATCCTTATCAAGTTCCTGGGCTACTTTGCTTCTTATATGGGTCGTCAAGGCACTGTTGTGATGGGTGTCAGTTTACAAGGTCAAGGCGATGAGTTGCATTGATGAAGTCAATGCAACTTGATCTCCTTTGGTCGATACAAGCATTTTCGATCCCCTACTGGACATGTTGATCGCGACATGGCCTAAGGAGGATCTTTGATTCATCACAGGCTTATTAGTCTAGATGGAGGTTCAGAGGACGTCATGTGGATGATAGAGGAGGCACTTTCCAAGCAAGGACTGGAGGTGGAGGTTGAGGCACTCATCAATGGGGATGGTTTGCATATTATGCATGGTTGACTTCCTACTAGAGGCCCAATGGTGTTACCCTTCTTTCCATGATTGAGCAAGATCGTTTGGCGTACAATGACGAGTGGAGATCAAGAGTCGGCCTTCGAGGTCATGATGCATAAAAAGTTTGAGCAAGTTTCTCTCGCATGCGAGCAAAGTAATCACAGTTATTAGAGTGGCCCATGCCTTGGGGAGCTACTAGAGGTGATGATAGAACTCCAAGACACTTCGAAGAGTGTCGTTACCTCATAGGTGGTACATATTGGCAGCATGTCCTCGTTGGGAATCACTATACGTGAAGAAGATGGTTCTTAGGGTAAAGTAGGAGGCATCGAATGTGGAGGTGAATCCTATACGACGTCATGGAGTCATCAACCTACCTCACTAATCCTACGGTATAGTGATGAATCAAACCATTTGAATGCTTTTCTTAAAGAGGTGGATGCAAAGATCGTGGAGGAAGCATATGAATCCCGATCTTTTAAGGATGTCGTGGCAAGAGGAACTTTCTTATTCCAGGTTGAACGTGTTTTGCGACACTCAAGGTGACCTCAAGTGTTGGACTCGAATCTGAACCCAATACTGAAGGATATGGAGAAATCCTCAAGCGCATCACGGAAGCGTGATCGTCGTATCGGATACGACGAAGAACGACTAGTCGTACTAGTTGTTCGGTGCAGCGGAATTTAAAATTTTTTTTTATCCGATGAAACCACATGATCCGAGAACCATTCTCAAATCGTTTCATCTATAACCACAGCAAGTATAATGCAATACCTCTTGAAGCGTGGTTGATCAAGTCTCTACGAAAAGAGACCTCCTGTCTCAAGTCCGATCGTCGAAGTAGCGGCTTGCGAGCGCGGAGATGAGTCGCGGTGTCCTCGCAATCCAAGATGATCCAAGCACGGTTGCTCCTGATCTCGTCGCACGAGATCAAACGTCTCCTTCGTGAGTGAAGCACTCCAAGTAGACAAAGAACCGCAGAGTGTCGAAGCGGCAGCACGATGGCGCGGGCGTCGACAATTCTCTCCACCAAGGTGGACGGCCACCAAGAAGAGAGGGAGAGAGAGGGCTGTCGAGTATGAGAAAGAGAGAGAGAGAATTGTGTGCTACAATAGCATGTAAAGAGAGAGCACGATATGCATCTCTATTTATAGGGTTTTGGGATCCATGGATCTCAATCCATGGGACATATAAAATCAATGGATGAGATTGATTTATATCCATCCAATGGTCAAGATTGTTGTTGGTGAAAACCAACAATTTGTGATTTAATTTTGATTAAATATATTTGATAAATCAAATATATATTAATGCCAAATTAAACCAACCAAATAAGGAGTGGAAAAACAAATGAGATCCACCTTCCCCATTAGGGGGAGTGGACGGCCACCAATTCCATAAAGGAATTGGTGCCGCCACCTCCTTCCCATATGGGGAGGGCAATCTCATGGATTACCATGAGATTGCACATCTCCTTGTTTTTCTCTCAACTTATTTCCAACAACTATTTGTTGGTATTTTTTTATTCACCAAAAATAATTCTCAATTATTTTGGGAATATTGCAATCTTGACATTGGAAAATTGTGAATCATATTCACAACCCAAAACTAAATGTAATTTACATTTTCAATTAATTAGACAATGTGTATCCAATACACATCAATAATTAATCTACTAATATAAATTATATTTAACTCTCTCTAATATATTATAAATCACATTTATAACATATTATGAATAATTGGATATTACTATCCACATTATTCTTATCCATAATAATTAAATCTCATTTAATCATATTGGATAATTTCTCATACATCATGATAATTAAATCACATTTAATTATCAACTTCTCTTTGCTTAGATCTTATTGAATGGTTCTTAAACCATTTAAGAACAATGCTATTTCTCATCAGATACTTGGAGATAAGGACAGGGCGATTGTATTGTTCCACGTATAGAGACTTGGATGTTGAGATCATATCTCAAATCCAGATCCCATGGACCTCCCACTGATGCTTGATCAAATCAAGACCGTAGACTTAATCTTCTCATTGCATCTGAATCTTATTCAGATCAATGTCCAGTTCATGGACTAAGATTAGGTCACTTCTCTAATGAGAGGAGTCACTAAAATCCAAACCTGTTTCATCACTCCCTCGGAATGGAAGCGTCATGGTTATACAATCGTATATGATCAAATCACCCTTCAGGTATTCCCAATACCTGTGCATCCTACATACTGGAAGACTTATGATCATTCTGAAGATAAAGATCACTTTTGCACTGTCATCTTTAAGGTTAGATCATTTAAGTTTCTCAATCTTGGTCATTGGGATTTGGTATAGATCATATGCTTTCACAAAGCATACATCTTACCTTCAAATTCATGTCATGCTTCCAAAGCACGACGACCATGCATGGAATTTGTTCAGTCCCAATACCTCATGAGTGAGCTCATGTCTCCCGGTTCACAACTGAACCTGTATGATTCCTTTGAGAGATCGTATTACTCATATGTCCTTACATGCACACCAGCTCGCCGGTATATAGACCTTGATTAGGTCATCAACCTATTGCTCTGCCAAATGTACATACTCAGACATATAGCAACACATCTGTCTCTAGTCAGAGGATGCATGCCTATGTTGTGACAGTTTTTCAACGTAGGTTTTTGGTTATCTCGATCTCATCAAGTCAACCCATTGACTCAACTAACCTGACACCTCTGAATCACTATTCCCATGCAGAGGACCTGCATCAAGAGGTCAGTCAGATATCATTCATATGAGATAGGATTGTCATCTCCTACTCAGACTGGAGATCATCACTTAATGATCATTTGATGATGCTTGATGAGTCCTCTATCTAACTCCTTAGATATTCATCCAAACATCAGCCTCTTTGATCCATCCAATGAATCAACAGCTGTATGATCATCAAGTTGGGCATGGTACATAACCCTTATTATACAGAGGGACCCTATAGTGCATTCATTAATCTCAGAAAGGGAGTGAAAAATAATCAATAACTTTCATTGATAATTTATTCATTACAATAACATTTATTGTAGAAATGGTTCGCCCGGGGCTCACATTGCTAACAATCTCCCACTAGCCCTCAGAACCATTCAGGTACAATCTTTAAACCCATACTCATTACATGCTGGTCGAAAACCTTCTGTGTCAGAGGTTTGGTAAGAGGATCAGCAACGTTGTCGGCAGAGGCTACCTTGGTGATGATGATGTCACCACGCTTTTGTATCTCCCGAATGATGTGGTATTTCCTTTCCACGAGCTTGCTCTTTTGATGCCATCTGGGTTCCTTTGCCTGGGCAATGGCTCCTGTGTTATCGCAGAGTAACGGGATGGGAGTATCAGAGGAAACTACGCTAAGCTCCACCACGAACTTGCGCAACCACACCGCCTCCTTTGCAGCATCCGATGCGGCAATGTATTCGGCTTCCGTTGTTGAATCTGCGGTAGTGTCCTGCTTCTTGCTTCTCCAGCTCACAGCACCACCATTCAACAAGAACACGAACCCCGATGTCGACTTTCGATCATCTACATCCGATTGGAAATCAGAATCTGTATATTCCAAAACTTGGAGATCACCATCTCCATAGACCAAGATGTAATCTTGCGTCCGTCTTAGATATTTGAATATGTTCTTTACTGCATTCCAGTGTTGCTCTCCATAGCAGGATTGGTAACGACTTACCACTCCCACTGCATGGCAGATATCTGGCCTAGTACACATCATGGCATACATTAAGCTTCCTACAGCTGATGCATAAGGACATCCAGCCATGGCCTTCTTTTCCTCAACAGTTTGAGTCATTCCTTTAGATAGGTGGATACCATGTCTTAAGGGTAGGAATCCTTTCTTAGAACTATCATACGGAATCGTTCAAGAATCTTCTTAATGTATCCATGTTGTGACAATCCCAAAATCCTCTTTTCTCGGTTTCTGAACAGCTTCAGGCCTAAGATGTAAGAGGCTTCTCCAAGATCTTTCATCTCAAAGGTATGGGACAGCCAAATCTTTACACTGGTCATCATCCTTGTATCATTCCCAATGATAAGGATATCATCTACGTAAAGCACGATGAACACAATGGCGCTCCCACTAGTCTTCTTGTATACACAAGGCTCATCAGGATTCTGCACAAAATCATAACTCTTTATGGTTTCGTCGAATCTAATGTTCCGGCTACGAGAAGCTTGCTTGAGCCCATAGTTGGATTTCTTCAGCTTGCATACTTTACCATCCTCTGTCATGAATCCCTGTGGCTGCTCCATGTAGATATCCTCCTCGAGGTATCCATTGAGGAAAGCCGTCTTGACGTCCATCTGCCAGATGTCGTAGTCAAGATATGCAGCTATAGCTAGCAATGTCCGGATGGATTTAAGCATAGCTACAGGAGAGAATGTCTCATCATAATCGATGCCTTCTCTCTGTGTGTAGCCCTTGGCTACGAGCCGTGCCTTGAAAGTCTCTACTTTCCAATCAGGACCCATCTTTCTCTTGAAGATCCATTTACACCCAATGGGTTTTACCCCTTTAGGTGGATCCTCGAGGGTCCATACATCATTCTTATGCATGGAGTCAATTTCTGACTTCATTGCTAGCATCCATCTATCCATGTCTTGATCCGCGAGTGCTTCATCAAATGAAGTAGGATCAATGTCAGTTTCACCTGACACATGGAATCCATACCTTTCAGGTGGTGCAACCATCCTCGAACTCCTTCGAAGAGGTATGGGTGTTTCATCTTTATTTATCTCTTCAGTTTCTGGTCTAGGAAGTTCAGAATCCTCAGGGGATTCAATGAGTTCCTCTACTTCATTATTGTCTTGACCTTTAAGGAAATCATTCTCCAGAAACTTCACATCTATAGAAACAAAAACCTTTTGGGTCTCAGGGTCATAAAGCTGGTATCCAATACCATCTTTAACATACCCAATGAAGTAACACTCACGAGAGCGAGATTCTAGCTTACTTGCGTCCACGTTCTTCGCATGGACCAAGCAACCCCAAACCCTCAAGTGATTAACACTAGGTTTGGTTCCATACCATAGCTCATGAGGAATTTTAGGCACAGATTTGCTAGGAATCTTATTCAGGATATATATTGCAGTCTCTACTGCATATCCCCAGAAACTAAGAGGTCAATGTGCTTTACTCATCATTGAACGGACCATGTCCATGATGGTCCTGTTGCGTCTTTCAGCAACACCATTTAGTTGGGGAGTTCCAGAAGGAGTGAGATTGGAAAGAATTCCATTCTCCTTAAGGTATTTCTTGAATTCATCTGACGAGTACTCGCCACCTCGATCAGATCGAATCCGTTTAATCTTCCTATCGGTTTGGTTCTCAACCAAAGCCTTGAATTCTTTGAACTTTTCAAAGGTTTCAGACTTATGACGTAGCAGGAAGATAAACCCGTATCGCGAATGGTCATTAATAAACGTCAAATAGTATCGATATCCATTTCGAGTCGCGGTACTGAAGGGACCACATACATCGGTATGTATTAGGTAAATAATATCTTCGCATCTTGTAACCTTGTTACGGAAAGGCGTCCTAGTCATTTTACCCTGAATGCAATGTTTGCAAGTGGGCAAAGGTTGAATCTGTAGAAAATCTAGAGGTCCATCCTTTATCAATCTATTGATCCTATCAACAGATAAATGACCAAGCCTTTGATGCCATATCTCATTTGAGATATTTTTTATCCTCTCTAGATCTTTTAGGGTTTTTATTAGTGGTTGTCACATTCATGATACATTTATCAATGCACAACTCATAGAGTCCACCAGAAGTCAAAACACCATCCGCAATATATTTATCATAACGACTTATGACTAATTTATTACAGAAAAGGAAAGAATATCCGCTTCTAACAAGCTTAGATACAGATATCAAGTTCCTTCTGACTTCAGGTTTACATAAAGACATTCTTTAAGTATAAGGACTCTTCCACAAGATAATGATAGTCTACAAGTCCCGACGGCTATTGCTGCAACACTTGCATCAGATCCCATCTGGATGACTATCTCCCCTTACTCAAGATTCCTAGTTTCCTGAAACAAATGCAACAAATTGCATACATGAACAGAAGCACCAGAATCTACAACCCAACTTCCTTCTCGTCCGACGAGAAAGCTATTTTCAATAATGAAAGTAGATTTCATACCTGCTGGAGCTTTACCTTTGTCTGAGGACTTCAGGTATTCTGGACAGTTACGCTTCCAGTACCCCGGCTTCTTGCAATGGTGACAGACGTCGGTTTTCTTCGACACCATGAGAGTGGATGCATTGGAAGAAGAGCCAACACTTTGTCCCTTCTTCTTTCTCTTCTGGGTCGGGCCCTTCCGAGAACCATGCTTCCGACTGCGCTTCCCTTTGACCTGTGCAACCATTGCACTGCCAGTGGGACCATCCTTCTTCATTACGTCTTCTGCAGACTTTAATGCAGCAAGGAGAGCAACATTTGTCAATTCTATCTTGTTCATGTGGAATGACACTACAAAGTTATTGAAAGATTTGGGCAATGACAGCAGAATGAAGTCAGCTTGCATGTCTGCATCCATCGTTGCCCCAAGAGTCTCCAGCTCCGACAAGTACCCAAACATTTTGAGTACATGCTCGAAGTCCCTTCCTGCATTCTACAGCGAATGAAGTCTTTCATAACATTGTACCGCTGAGTGCGGTTAATGTCACCAAACATATCCTTAAGATTCTGCATTATTTCCTGACAGGTACTCATCTCCACATGTTGCTTCTGCAGAACACTGGAGAGAGAACCTAGGATATAGCACCTAGCCAAGACATGATCTTCATCATACTTGTCATTAAATGCTTTTTCTTCCTTGGACTTAGGGTTCTCATGCTTGTCCTCGGAAAGCACATAACTTATGCGCTCAGCAGAGAGAACAAGCTCCAAATTACGGATCCAATCCGAGTAATTTGGGCCGGTCAATTGGTTGACCTCAAGAAGCCTACTAAGTGGGTTCAAAAACTTCATTTTCTGAAATTAAGAATGCACTATATTAGAATATAGAAGTATATATTCAAATTTATGACATTTGATTAAGGTATTTTAAATCAAATTATTCTTGCATTGTCGACTTTGAAAGAACTGGGATAATATCTCTAGCAAGAACTGGGATCTCCTCTTTATCATTGTCACATCCCAATAATATGAGAATCTGCGACTCCTATAAAGAGAAGCGGGAACACATTCCGCTTTGCAAGTCCAACTTGCATTTCCCAATTCGGTCTTTAACACCCGGGCCCATCACCCCTAAGGCGATGTTGACCCGTCGTTAATTGAACCAACCGTCAACAGGAATAGTACTCGCTATGCGCAATCCAATATCGCCCCAATAATATGAGGATCTGATATTGGGGTCACTACGCACACGGCCTTACTCTTTCGAGAAGCAAAGAGCCTGATCCAGATGCGCTTGCACACAGGAGCCGTCACTACGGACAGGCATCTCCCACATGCAATCCCTGGCGACGAAACTCTTCGCCTTGACGGGAGACCATGGATGTCACTTATGTGATCCTCCACCTCATATTCAAATTTTAATTAATTATCGTGAATTACATTCACACAATTAATTCTTCCAAGGGAATTATTAACTCTAATCATATTAGAGTATTTTAATTGGACATAATCAATTTAATCATATTAAATTAATTATCAATCCAATTCAATCAATCAAACTTGATTATTTTACTTGAATATATATATGGTAATATCTCAAAATACGTATTAATTCGAATTTTAATAATTAGAAAAATACATCTTAATCCCTAAGACATTATCCCGGCCCTACCCGCTGTCATGGCCAGTACCGACGGGAGTGGGACGGACCGCATACGTTGCAACCCGCTACTCCAGCAATCCCCGACTAGACACCATATCCACCTCGAGAAAGGATAATGCCAAATTGATTAATTTGTACTTGAGATGATCATCAGTTCTTCAACCGAAATTGTACCATATAATAATAATCAAAATATTTTTGATTATAAGGAAATTTGCTACACAAATTCCCAAATCCTATTCAAGCATCAAGTTTGAAGATTGTGGTTTCCAATTATGATTTAGATCAAATCTAATCAATTAATTGGTTGGGGCTAAGTCAATTAGGCAAATAATCATGTTTCAATATTTCACAAATATTTTTTAAGATTATTTTACGAAATTAACAATTAATTTCACTAATTGACAATCACTTGGTTCTAGATTAGGATAGTAATTTCAACAGTGACCCCTACTCACTAAAATTAACATATCTCAATCAATTTAAATCCAAATTAGACAAACTCAATTTTAATAGATTGCTAACTTGATTTAGGACAGAAGCCAAGTGATGTTTCACGCATTTCGAGGCAGATGATAACAGTAATTAACACTTTAATCATGTTAAAATCTACTGTTCCCGCAACAGTGCATACATATGCGAAATCCGATTTACGCAAACTCAGTTCCTATGATTTCCTTATTTAATGGGGAACAAAATCCAAGTATTAAATTCATGTTTAAACAATTTAAACAGTGCCGAATTTATTTACTAAACAGATCTGCGAAATCAAATGCGATGAGAACTTTCGCGACCTAAACGAACCCAAGTCGTCCTCGGTTTTTCGAATCATATTCGAAACCGTCAACCTGGCTCTGATACCATTTGAAGGAAATGGAGAAATCCTCAAGCACATCACGGAAGCGTGATCGTCGTATCGGATACGACAAAGAACGACTAGTCGTACTAGTTGTTCGGTGCAGCGGAATTTAAAAAAAAATTATCCGATGAAACCACATGATCCGAGAACCATTCTCAAATCGTTTCATCTATAACCACAGCAAGTATAATGCAATACCTCTTGAGGCGTGGTTGATCAAGTCTCTACGAAAAGAGACCTCCTGTCTCAAGTCCGATCGTCGGAGTAACGGCTTGCGAGCGCGGAGATGAGTCGTGGTGTCCTCGCCATCCAAGATGATCCAAGCACGGTTGCTCCTGATCTCATCGCACGAGATCAAACGTCTCCTTCGTGAGTGAAGCACTTCAAGTAGACGAAGAACCGCAGAGTATCGAAGCGGTAGCACGATGGCGCGGGCGTCGACAATTCTCTCCACCAAGGTGGACAGCCGCCAAGAAGAGAGGGAGAGAGAGGGCTGTCGAGTATGAGAAAGAGAGAGAGAGAATTGTGTGCTACAATAGCATGTAAAGAGAGAGCATGATATGCCTCTCTATTTATAGGGTTTTGGGATCCATGGATCTCAATCCATGGGACATATAAAAGCAATGGATGAGATTGATTTATATCCATCCAATGGTCAAGATTGTTGTTGGTGAAAACCAACAATTTGTGATTTAATTTTGATTAAATATATTTGATAAATCAAATATATATTAATGCCAAATTAAACCAACCAAATAAGAAGTGGAAAAACAAATGAGATCCACCTTCCCCATTAGGGGGAGTGGACGGCCACCAATTCCATAAAGGAATTGGTACCGCCACCTCCTTCCCATATGGGGAGGGCAATCTCATGGATTACCATGAGATTGCACATCTCCTTGTTTTTCTCTCAACTTATTTCCAACAACTATTTGTTGGTATTTTTTTTATTCACCGAAAATAATTCTCAATTATTTTGGGAATATTGCAATCTTGACATTGGAAAATTGTAAATCATATTCACAACCCAAAACTAAATGTAATTTACATTTTCAATTAATTAGACAATGTGTATCCAATACATATCAATAATTAATCTACTAATATAAATTATATTTAACTCTGGTGCAAAGAGAAATGGCAGGGCTCTGAATCCAAGGCCCGGTGGAGCCTCCTCTTCGGGGTACGGTTATGGTTTAGTGTGCAGGTCCATCCCTCCTCGTGAATCTGATAGGTGGTGCTTTGGTTGGCGAATGCCCGTTTACCAGATCCTCTTCTTATGTTGCAATCAATCGATCAAAGAAGGGCAAAAGGCAGCGTTGTGCTTCAAATTTTGTCAGGACCTTATAAGTGACCTTTCAAGAGATTGACACACCTCTAGCTCGACTCTTTTAAACTCGGAGGGGTACCATAGGGTGTCTCAAAGGCATTTAGAGAGAAGCACAGGACCCCACATGATACCACTCCAGTGTTCTAGTACAAACGGAGGAGGCCCAGTGTTGCTAGTCAGATAAATCGTGAGGTGGAGGATGCCTCTCAGTTGGTGTTGCTTGCGCTAATGAGCAGGGTGGGCTCTGTCGTGGTGGTAGAGGAGGTGTGATTGTTGGAAAGTATAGTTTTGGGTGGAAACATGGAAGTTATTGACTAGGTGTTGTTCCAAGTAACAAAATGTGGGGATCCATGTGGTTGGGTTATGGGATCAATTGATAACTATTGAAGATCATAAAGCAGAAGGTTATGGGCCTTGGGGACCGAAATAAAGGGGATAGCGATAGGCTCACTCTTGGGATTAGTCATAGACGGATGTGACTTGCTTGCAAGAAATGAATATTAACGGTTGGGATTTGGTGTTGGGAAGTTGGTGGCTAGTATTCAGCTTACGAAGTTCAAAGCTCTGGAAGTAGTTGGCTCTGCGAGTGGGTGATGCTTGTATGGAATGGAGATGTGTTCTGGTTTGTGGATGACATGTTGGGGTCAGAAGTTGTAATGGTGATCCTGGAGAGGGCGTTAGATGATGTGAAGTTGATGGTTTCTTTGATTTTTGGTCCGAACTACTACTGGTGACATGCTAAGTGATGACATGTGTCATGTTCGATATAGGTTCATGCTCTTTACTTGGGTGGGAGGGCTTTAACGTCACTCTGATTTGTAGTAATCGAGTTTGTATGAAACTATGGCTCTCAAGCACTCTTGTAGTTAATCGACGAGTTGACGTTCGATGTATCGAACGCCTCAAATGGCACCTACACTTGGCATAGTGGTTTGTCCCGCTCTTGCATCATCTAGTTCCTTGCCCCTCCAGATGTGTTGGAGTAATTTCTACTGATCTCTATAAGGGCTTTCCCTCAGTCTTGATCAGATTGCATGCCTTTTTGCTGGAATTCTGAAAAAGGTGAGTGCATGAGATCTTTCTTCTGCTTCGAGCGGGCTTGATGTTAGAAGAAGGCTTCATGGATATGGCGGTTGGAATTTGATGCGGCAACAAGTGGATGGGCATGTTACGCAGAGGACGGCTCAAAAAAAGGCATCCCTATGAAAGATGCTTATTTCATGTAATGACAACCTTCGTGAGAAGCGAGTGGAAAAGAGGGGCATAGTACAGGCAAAAATGACAAGGATCGATACAATTGGGGATGAAAGGAACCTTACAGAGGAGGTATTAATTACAAATGCTCAACAAAAGATCATCGCAGACGAAGATACGAAGAATGAAGCAGAGTGGCGGTAGAGATCAAAGAAGGCAATGCAAACACCATGTTCTTCCACATTATGGAAGTAGATGGTAGCACAGAAGCTCCATTCACTAGATATCGATGAAAATAAGAAATTGACTCAGGATGGTGCAATTGGCACAAAGTTACTACCGCATTTTTGAAATCTGAGTAGGGGATTCATAGATGGTGGCATGTAATGGTCGGGGAGAGGGGTTCGAAGCATCTATAGAGGTCAAGAGAAGGAGCTCGTTCAGGATTTTACTGATGAGGTATGTGTGATCATCTTCAAGCTTAATGCTAGTTTCCTAGTGTTCTGCATATCTGGGACGAAGTCAAGATGAATGTTATGGCTCTTGATGGTGGAGTTTAGATCTAGCAATATGGGGTTCGAGCAGTTGAATCGATCTCTTATTTTTCTGTTTCCAAAGAGAGAAGAAACATTGACGGCGGAGGACTGCGTACCAATTGCATTGTCAAATACCATTTATCTTATTGTGTTAAAGATTCTTCCAAATCATCTCAGGTTCGTGTTGGGATCCATTATTGTTCATGAGCAGCCTAAGCAAGGTTGTAGAAATTGGTAGTCGATGCTCGATCGACAGGGTCACTGATTAAGGATTAATCGACAGTCGGTCGACTAATCGGATTTAGTCGGTCATTAGTCGATTTTGAAGTTTTTAAATTATTTTAGATATATGAATCAGTTTTTACTTATATTCGTATATATTTATATGGATTTGTATAATTTCTATGATGTCGTAATGAAACAAAAGAAGCAATTGACTTTAAATATAACATTAACCATATTAGAATAAAAATTGCTTTTAGAAAAGCAAATTTAAAAAAAACTCTATGTAAAAGTCGATCGACTAATGTTGACTAGTTGGCCCGATTAGACGGGTTGACCGATTAATGGTCGACTAGGCCTAGTCGAGTTGGCTACCCCCCCCCCAACCCCGAGTCGACTAGTCAGCCTAGTCAGTCGACTTTAACAACTATGAGCGTAAACATGGGTTTGTTGTACACTCCCCTTTCTTTACTTCTTACGTTTACATGTTAAGCCTTTATTTACTCTATTCACCTGGATTGTGTTAATTTTTTCACTCTATTGGGTTGGTTAGCTCATTCCATATTGTTGAAACTTCACACCTAGCACATTAAGCGGTAGTGTGAGCAAGAGAAGTAAGGAGGTTGAGTCTCCCTTCGAAGTCTTTACTTTCTTGTCTAGATTTCAATTCATGTATTGTACTTTTACTTCACTTAATTTATGGCCCGTGTTTGGGTGTCTTGTCAGAACATTCTTATGATAGATGTATATTTATTGGCTATATTTCATTGAATGAAATATTATATAAAAATGGTGGTTCTTTCTTATGTGGTTCTGCTCTTGATCGAGTTTTTTTTAGCATTGTCACATCTTCAACGATCGGCATTTGAACCTGGTGAAGTTGGTTAGTGACCACTGTGTTGCCCGAGTAAGACTTAGTGCTGGTTGCATGAGCGGAGAGGCTACAATTGTGCTCAGAAGCAATGGCAACACTATTATGAAGGGGTTCGGTTCTGCCAGAAATTCTCACTGATGAGAGCAACTTCCTCTTACAGACTTGGGAAGGAGGTTGAGGATAAGTTTTCTAATGCTAGCGATGACACGGAGAAGGGGCATTGATGTGGGTATTGAATTCACGCAAGATGATTAGAAGCAACAGCATTAGTTTTGGTTATTTGACCCTATAGTGTCTTCTCCTATGGGGTGGTGCAATCACCCGGGTTCATTTAGAACCACATAAATGATGATTGTCTTTTTTAAAAAATAAAAGGAACTCACCAAGAGATATAAGCACCCTATCTCATATTTTCATAAATAAAGTGGTGTACATATGTTACAAGGGCCATGCTTCAAAGAGCGCTTCTGAGTATTCTAATACATTTTCTACATAAAAACTCTCGCCCCTGGAAAATGGCTTTATTTCGTGCAAGCCATAACTGTTAACGCATATGTTAGTTTATGTGTGGTTCTATCATTTTTCTTTTTCAGTTGTACGCTTTATGTAATTTACCCATAGGCTACTCTCCTATGTAAGAGAGCCTAGGGCTTATGGAATAAACATCTCGTTCATTTTTCCCAACATGGTATCAGAGCGACGGTCCTAGACCGGAGTTCTCGAAACCCTAACCCTACCCTACCCCACCCGCCAGCCTCTCCTTCTCTCTCTCATCGGCGCCGCCTCCTCCTCCCCCGCACGAGTGCGCAGCCGCTCCTGCGCGCCTGCGCCTTTGCTGCCGCTCCTGCGCGAGTGCGCTAGTGCCTCCGCGCGAGTGCGCAGCCCTCCGCGCGCTGCTCCTCTGTGCGTCGTAGCCCTCCGCGCGCTATCTCCTCTGTGCGACTGCGCGTGATCCTTCACGCGCAACTGCGTGTGCCTGCGCATGATCCAGCAGGCGTGCGCGGGCTCCTTCACGCGCAACCGCGCGTGCCAGTGCGAGCAACAGTGGGCTCCTTGTGATTGTGCGTGCTTCCAGTTGCGTGTGCGCGTGCTCCCTGTGCGCGTGCACGTGCGGTAAGCCTTAAAGCGCACACCGTCATCTACATGGGTTTAGTTGCTTGAGGTCTACACGTGCAACTAAAGCTGTTTGTGTCACTGTAGACGAATTTCATCCTCTATCAGTCGCTCCAGTCTTCAATCTCCAGTATGTCAGAAAGCAAGGCTGATATTCCATCCATTGGCGCCTTTCGTGGTCTAGCGCCTATTGTAAAGATGGACGGTACAAACTATGAACTGTGGGCAATGCAGTTCATAAGCATGATGAATTCAACGGGTAAGAAGCACATTCTTACCGAACCAGAGCCTGCTGAGAAGACTGGAGCCAATACCTCTTGGGAGGCCGATGATGCATATGCCAAAGTTTGGCTATCTGGTACGTTGGCAATTGAGATTGCCAATGACATTCTACATCAACCCACGGCCAAGGATATGTGGGACATTCTGGCGGCTACATATTCGCAGGCGAAGAACGAGACAAAGATTTTGCAACTCCAGCATGATATATTCACTATAAAGCAGAATGATCGCCCTCTACATTCTCTCTACACATCACTGAGAGGGTTGTTCGAGAAGCTCTACAGCTTCATGCCCCTGACAGCCACGCCAGAACAGCAAAAGACATCGAAATGCGACTATGGTAGGCGTGTTCCTTGCTGCGCTTGATCCAGAGTATGAGGCGGCACGATCCCAGATCTTGGCCGACTCTACTATTCCTCCCATGGAGGAAGCTTTCCATAGACTGAGTCGGATCACAGTTCCTTCCACAGCCACGAATCAGAATACTTCAGCTATGGCAGCCAACAGGGGTCGCGGGTTTCATCATCAGGGCCGTGGACGTGGACCCCATGGAAGAGGAGGCCGCACTCGGCCAACATGTACTTATTGTCATCGCGTTGGACACAGTGAAGACACATGCTACTCGAAGCATGGATTTCCTGCATTTGCACGAGTCGCTGAGCAGATAGAGCCTCCATCTGCTACTACTTTAGATCAGCGGTTCGATGATCTAGTTGCCCGTCTAAGGGGGATTATTCCCTCATCTGGCCCAGCACCTACTACTGAGAGTCAATCTGATGCTGCTGCTTCTGCCTCTACATCGACCAGTGCTTCAGGTAGCATACTTGCATTTACTAGTAGTAGATCAGATACATTACCATGGATTATGGACTCGGGCGCTACACATCACCTATGTGGCGATCAGAGTTTACTTACAGGCTACTCTCAGATTCCTCCAGGCCGAACAGTAGTCATTGCAAATGGTACACATTCCCCCATCACTGGTCAGGGGGATATTAGACTGGCATCTTCTATGCAGCTCAAGAATGTGCTACATGCACCTGATTTTTCAATGAATTTGTTGTCAATTAGTCAGATTACGAAGGATCTACATTGTCGGGCAATTTTTGATCCATCTTCTCTTATTTTTCAAGACATCCATACGGGCAACGTGATTGGTCGTGGCTATGAGCAAGGAGGCCTCTACCGCCTAAATCAGACTCCATTTGCTGGAACATCATCCCTTCCCACTGGACCAGTATCTCCTTTACTGTGGCATCTGCGCTTTGGGCATCTACCGCTTCAGAAGTTGCGTCATGTGTTACCCCAGGGTCTTCCTCACACATCTATCCAATGTGAGGCCTGTCAGTTGGGAAAGCATTGCAGGTCGACCTTTCCCAATCGTCCAGGTCGGAGTAATACCTCCAAGTTTGAGTTATTTCATATTGATGTCTGGGGTCTGAGTCGTGTACCTGATCATCAGGGACACAGATTTTATATAGTTTTTGTGGACGATTTCTCTCGTGTGTCATGGGTATTTTTGATGAAAAATAAATCTGAAGCAGGCAACATTATTATCCATTTTCTGAATGAAATTCAAAATGTTTTCTCCACATCTGTGAAGTTTGTCAGAAGTGATAATGCCCTAGAACTATGCACTCATGTCCTTGCCAACTATTACTCCTCAAAAGGGATTATCCATCAAACATCTTGTGCTCATACCTCTCAACAAAATGGAATTGCTGAAAGGAAACATCGCCACTTACTAGATGTCACAAGATCACTTCTTATACAGAGTCATGTTCCTTATTCTTAATGGGGTGACGCGGTTCTCACTACATGTTATCTAATCAATCGTATGTCGTCCTCTGTCTTGGATGAACAGATCCCTTTTTCCCTTATCTATCCTGGGAAGGATCTGTTTTCCCTTACTCCCCATGTGTTTGGTTCAGTTGCCTTTGTCCACCAGTTGTCTCCTGGTACTGACAAGCTCTCTCCTAAGGCTGTCAAGTGTGTCTTTGTTGGGTACTCCAGAACTCAAAAGAGGTACAAGTATTTTGATCCTCTGCGTCGGCGGTATATGGTCAGTGCAGATGTTACATTTTTTGAATTTGTAATGTATTTTTCAGCCTCAAGTGATCAGCAGCTATCGCCACTGCCTGCCGATGCCATATACATGACACCACCACCTCCAGCACCGTCACCACCACCACCACCACCAAAAATTCCCGTCTCACCACTATCGTTCCATTATACCCGCAGGCCTCCTCCAGCTCATGGTCATGACTCATCTCCTAGCTCGCCTATGGTATGTACTGAAGATACTTCTCTTGATGGATCTAATGATATTTCTGAGCAGGATATGTTGTAGGGGCCAGATGAGGACACAGTTGATTTAGATGTTCCTATTGCTATATGCAAATCGAAGAGGAGTTGCGTTACATATCCATTGGCAGCCTCTGTGTCATTTGAGCGACTATCTGGGGATTTCAGGAACTTTGTGGTGGCCTTGTCAGCTGTAGATATTCTACGAAATTATCAAGATGCTCTGTAGGACAGTAGATGGCGGCTAGCAATGGAGGAAGAAATGGCGGCACTTCAATCTAAGGGAACTTGGAGTCTAGTTCCAATACCTCCAGATGTGACCCGGTGAGCTGCAAGTGGGTGTTTACGGTGAAGCAAAATGCATATGGTTCTATTGACAGATACAAGGCTCGTCTTGTTGCACGAGGTTTTACACAGACATACGGGTGGATTACCTTGATACATTCTTGCCAGTAGCCCGTCATTCGACTCTCCGGATCTTGCTGTCAGTTGCAGTCAATCGAGAGTGGCCGCTATATCAGTTGGATGTGAAGAACGCGTTCTTATATGGAGATTTGCAGGAGGAAGTCTATAATATATGCAACAGCCACCTGGTTTTGCTGTTGAGGGGGAGTGTTCCAAGGTGTGCAGACTTCATAAGGCTATCTATGGCCTTAAGCAGAGCCCCAGAGCATGGTTTCAGAAGCTCTCAGACCTCTTTGAAAAACAAGGATACAAACGCTCCAATGCTGATCATTCCTTATTTGTACAGAAGACTCCTAGAGGTATTATTGCAATTATGGTTTACGTAGATGACATCTTGATTACAGGAGATGATGAGCAGGGCATAAAGCAGGCGAAAGAAAAGCTGGTCCTTAGATATTTTCTGGGGCTGGAATTTGCTAGAAATCCATATGGATTAGTAATGTCGCAAAGGAAATATGTTACGGACATGTTAAGTGAAACAAGTATGCTTGGGTGTCGGCCTGCTACGACACCAATGGATCCCAGCATGAAGCTCTATGATGATGACACAGAGGAGGTGGACAGGAGAAGATACAGAGAACTGGTAGGCAAACTGTTGTATGTCACGATCACTAGGCCCGATATATTATTTGCAGTGAGTTGTGTGAGCCAGTTCATGGAGCAACCACGTCAGGTTCATATGGATGCGATACATATGATACTTAGATACCTCAAATCATCTCCAGGTGCAGGTTTGCTATTCAAGAAGGGAAAGGGGATTTCTATCTCAGCATGTGCGGATGCAGACTATGCAGGTTGTCCCAAGGACAGGAAGTCCACCTCGGGGTTTGCAGTCTATGTTGGAGATTCTTTAGTCTCATGAAGGAGCAAGAAACAAACGGTGGTAACTAGATCTAGTGCTGAATCCGAATATAGGGCTATGGCCCAGGCTAGCACAGAGATGATGTGGGTGAAGGCTGTACTTACAGATCTATGTCTAGATGTACCACTTCCTATGAACTTGGAATGTGATAATCAGGCAGCCTTGTTCATTGCAAACAACCCAGACTTCCATGAGCGGACCAAGCATATTGAGGTTGACTGTCACTTCATACGTGACATGATTCAGAAGGTGTTCATTGCTGCATCTCATGTCGCCTCAGAGAATCAAACTGCAGATATATTCACCAAGGCATTACTACGAGGCCCATTCCAGAAGTGTGCGTCCAAGCTGAGCATGATTGATATCTATGCTCCATCTTGAGGGGGAGTGTTAACGCATATGTTAGTTTCTGTGTGGTTCTGTTATTTTTCTTTTTCAGTTGTATGCTTTATGTAATTTACCCATAGGCTACTCTCCTATATAAGAGAGCCTAGGGCTTATGGAATAAACATCTCGTTCATTTTTCCCAACAATAACACCCAAATCACATGTCTTTATTTCATGCAAGCCACAACACCCAAATCACAGTAATTGCCCGTGATCTTCCTTCCTTCATGCCTCATCAACTATTGCTAATGGAATCCCAAAAAGCATCAGAGTGATAATGTGAGATCCCATTAACGCAATCAGTCTCCCATGCTAGCTATAGACCAAGAAAGTAAAGAGAATTTGATCGATGTCCTCCTGAGCCTCCTCGTACTATGTGCATGCCACACCAGTTCCCTGTACAAGTCTAACCCTTCTGGCAAACGTCAAGATGTGCCCCTGTCTGAGAAGCCAAATGAACACTTCTACCCTCATTGGAATCCTCCATTGCCAGAAACGTGTACAGTCTCAAGAGATAATGCCAAGGTCGAAGCCATAATAAGAACAAACAACCTTGTATGCTACTGAAAAGTGCCCATCATGCCAAACCCACAAGTCCACCCCCTCAGTTGGGTGGGCCACCTCAACGAGCGAATTAGACAAGAGCAGGAAGTCCTCCAGTCATTGATATAAGAATTGAGATTGAAAATGAGGTGTCCAAGCACCCCCAGACCAATAGGCCCCTACGGGCCCTACCGTTGCATCATCGAACAAAGCAAAGAGTAATGGGTAGCTATCACATAATGGTCCCTCTTCCGTATGTTCATCAGTCCAGAATATGAACCCAATTCCATCTGCCATCACAAGTATGAAGGAGGAGACAAACTCAAGGAGCACAACGTAAATACCTCTCTTAAAGGTTGACAGAGATATTACCACCTCCCTTTCCGCAACCAGGCCAGGCCTAATCCCATATATCAACTGCACCAACCTTGTAAGTAGATCTCTACCACCATATAAAATCTGAGCAATCCACTTCACCGACTGGACCTCGTTCATCTCTACCTGGTTGCAGATACCAAGGTTGCCATCATCCTTCGACATGGTAACCATCCTCCAGTCCACAAGTGTTAAACCTGCAGAACTACCAAAAGAAGACCAATAGAAGCATCTCATGATGGTTTCAATTCTCTTTCGAATGCACATGGGGAGAAGTCTAGAAGATAGGAAAAAGACATGGATAGCCGATAGGACCGATTTCAACAGCACCAATCTACCTCCTCTGGACAAGCATGTAGATTTCTAGTGAGCGAACCTCTTCACCAACTTTTCAATCATGGGTAATCAATCAATCTGTTGCAATCTCCCATCAACCAACAGTAAATCGAGACAAAGCGTCTGCCACCAAAAGCTTTGAATAACCACAACAACAACAACCCGTCACCGTATGATCCACCATAATAGACAAAGCGTATGCCACCAAAACAAAGAGTAGCGATGCTAGAGACCATCCTTGGCGGACCCCTCCCTGTGGATGGGCGAACACCCCTCTAGGTTGGCCATTGACCAAAACAGCAAGGGACGAAGTTGTAATGCACCTCTTCATCCAGGTAATCCATGTATCCAAAAACCATCTCCGATGAGTCAAGGTCCAAAAGAATCTCTAATTAATGCAGTCGGATGCATTAGCGAAATAAACTTCCATAACACCCATAGTCTTATGCATCCTCCAGTCCACCACAATCTCCGAAGTCAAAACTACATCGTCGGTCATTTGCCTCCCCGATAAAAAAGCGCTCTGCACAGGTAAAATAATATCATCAGGTATTACAAGCAATCGGTTGGCCAACAGCCCTGCAACGATCAAATATATCACATTGGATGGTGCAATGGGACGAAAGCCTACTTTTGTGGCGACTTCCTTCTTGGACAACAGAAAAAGGAATGAGCAATTCAGTCGATTGAATTAATTATTCCTAATAGCAAACTTAAAGACCATATCCATCACCTCCTCAGCAACAAACTCGCAAAACTCCCAAAAAAAGAAAATTGGAAAACCATCCGGTCTAGGACATCCATCAGGATTAAGCCCAAAAATCGCCTTACGAAACTTTTAAATCAAAACTGGTGACAAGCTTCTCGACATCATCACCCGAGATATAGGTAAGCCCAACCCGAGCCAACAAGCTTCATTGGGTAGCACATGATGACTAGCAGCACTAAAGTAATCCATAACCGCCTTCGCCACCATATCCTTCCCGTGAAAGATCTCACCTCCCACCACAATCAAGTGTACAAAGTTATGTTGGCACCATCCCCTAGCTACTATATGAAAGAATCTAGTGTTCGTGTCGCCTTACTTCAGCCATTTTTGAAGTGACTACCGCCTTCACTCAAGCTCCCACTTTCAATATTCTTCCTCGATGATCTTTTGAACCTCACCTTTGCTCAGCAATTCCATCTCGTCCAACTCCTGCTCATCTCCCAATAGATACACCCTCACCACTTCCTACTTGGTAGCAATCCTTTATCGTTCATGTGACATTCTAGAGTCCCTCTTAAATGCAATCAACATCTTGCACAACGCTTACAACTTCACGGTCAATTGCATAGTAGTTGACCCCTGCATCTCCAAACTTGACCAAAAGGAAACCACAAGATCTCAAACCCTTCCTCCAGTAACCAAGATCGCTCGAATCTAAAAAATGAGGAATACCTCCTCCCAGATCCAGAGCCAGCATCCATACAGAGGTGTGTGATCCGAGTGCGAGTACGGCAACAAAGTATCAGATGCCAACTAAAATAGCTCCAACACCTCGACCATCAACAGTAGCCAATCAATGCGAGATCTAGATGATGAGCTCCGCAGAGTATATTTACTATTGATGGCATCCAGCATCTCCAGGGCAAGCTCCTCCATAACCTATGTAAAAGAAGAAGATCTCGGGTCCTGCATAGCTACCCCCTGCCCGATCATCAGAGTGGAGGGTAATATTGAAATTACCCCCAATAGTCCATGTCAACGTAGGGTATCTCCCCTGCAACTCCCTCAAATATGCCCAAATCACCGAAATCGTAGATGTCTCAAATATAACGTCTATCTACATCACATATTCTCGGTTGATCCCCCTACCATCTAAGAAGACCGTCACAGAATGTAGCATAATCAACTCCTCCACCAAACTGAACAACTTCATGTACCATGCTACAATAACACCACCAGAACTTTTGTTTGCCAACACTGCATTGAGTTCTGCGAGGCGAGGACACGAAACTGAGTCCCACCTTACGTGCTCCCAAGAATCAACCTTGGTCTCCGGCATGCACATGATATCCACCTGCCAAGCTCCAAGTAATGCCCCAACTACCGCTCTCTTCTCTCGTTGGCGCACATTCCACGTAATGTATTTCATTGGAAAACCAAGGGGATGGTCCTCACCTCATGTATCCCACCATGTTGTGCCACCACCATCTCAAATAGTGCATGTACGTGACTCCCTTTTGCTCGAATAATCGCAGCACTAAAGTCCATTGCTTCTCCAGCCACCTTTTCGACTCATTTTCTTCTTCAAAAACCACTTGTTTCATCATGACCAGAGTGACACCCTCGGTCATAAGTTCTTCCTCCATGAAAACTCCCATCTATGTCCTCTCCTCCATGTATCCAAGCCCAGCCCATTGCATATTCTTTTTCTTGAGAAAACCAGAGCATTTTTTGGTTTTGCCTCTTAAATCTTTGAAACTCGTGCATTGATCTTCTTTTCACTACCCGCAACGAATCTCCACCCATGCAAAGCCCCCGCCCCCTACGAATGACACCACCCTGTGCAGGCGACAGCCCTCCCGTAAGCATAGCCAAGACCTCCATTGTTTGTTGTTGGATTACCGCCCTTACCAGCAGAAAAAAGCGCCTCTAGAACCATCCGACCCCAAACAACCCACCTTTGTAACAATACAGGTTGCAATTGGTGATTTGCATGAACAACTTGAGGTGCAGGATGTCTAGGATGCTACATCATCTGCGGGTACTGAGGATTTGGATGTGTCTATTTCTCTACAAAGGCAGAGGCGTGCATGCATTGTGCATCCTCTTGCTTCCCATGTATCATTGGATCGTCTTTCAGAGGAATTTCAGAGGTTTGTAGTGGGATTGTTTGATGTAGAGATACCACGTTCCTATCAGGAAGAGATGAAGAGTAGCCAGTGGCATCTGACGATGGAAGAGGAGATGGCAGCTTTACAGTCTCGATGTACGTGGAGTGTTGTGCAGGCTTCTCCAGGTGCGTCTGTTGTAGGCAGCAAGTGGGTGTTTACTGTGAAACACGGAGCTGATGGGACTGTGGACAGATATAAGGCCACATTAATTGCTCGTGGGTTCACTCAGACTTATGGGGTGGATTATCAGTATAAATTTTCTCCTGTTGCACGTCATTCCGCATTACGGATTCTCATTGCAATTGTTGTGGTACATGACTGGACACTTTTTCATTTAGAAATCAAGAATACATTCTTGTATGGTGATCTACAGGAGGAAATCTACATGCAGCGTGCACCAGGGTTTGCTGCTGAGGGGGAGTCCAGTATGGTGTGATGACTTCACAAGGCCATACATGGCCTTCAGTAGAGTCTGAGGGCTTGGTTTCAAAAGCTCTCAGAGTTGATTGAACAGAATGGCTTCGTCAGATCTACTGTAGATCATTCTCTTTTTGTTAAGAGAACTCAAAGAGGTACAGTTGTTGTTCTGTGTTTTTTTTAAATCAAACAAGGGGGAAACACTCAGAGGTGTCCACCCCAAAATTGCATTAAATAAAACAGGACACTAATACAAAACGAACATCTAGGAAAGCAACAAGTCTAACAAATCTGACACCTGGATATAAATATTATCCTTATAAAACCTTTGGCTAGAGAACAACAAGGCGTTCCTAGCAGTGTTGTTCTGGTTTATGGTGATGATATCGTTGTTGCTGGCAGTGATGAACAGGGTATTCAGGCTGCTGCAGACCCCTCGTTCCCGACGGGTTTTCTTCTTCTCAACCTCTCCTTTTCTCCACCGAAATTCCACCGCCCAATTTATTTTATTTATCGCCGACGCACCGAAACGAGTCTGTGTCATTTGGTATCAGAGCATGGCCTACAGATCGTCCTCACGATCTGACGATCCGTTCAGACATGCGCGCCAACCCACGACGAAACACTATCGTTCATTCGAACAAACACGACGAGCCATCTCCACCATCGACGCCTACAACAAGGAGACGGAGCACATGCTATGTGATTTGCAAACCAACTTCCATTCCATGTTTCGAGATCTAATGGCTAACTTTGAGGCCTTCCGCAACGCCCAATCAAAGCCTCCAATCCCCGAAGCCGTTGTCACGAGTTTTGACGAAGAAAACCGTACTGTGGAGGAAGATTCGACTCTTGTCCATGCCATTTCGGAAGAAAAAAGGAGCGATCCGAGCGCTGTTCAGGTATTTTCAGACTCACAAAATCCCCCGAACCCGACCCGCACCCCATCCGCACTTGCACGGACCCCATCCACCATCCCCGACGCACCTACGGTCCCGGTCATACCCCCAGCACCGCCGGCGTCTCCCGCTGCCCCACCACCACCTCCACCCCCTCTCGCGCCCTCTGGCTCCCTTCCCACAACCACGGCAGCCCCATCCCAACCCCCAGACCCACCAACACCCACCCCGGCTTCCCCAACCCTCGCCGCACCTCCGCCTCCTCGCGCCATTGCTCCTCCCCCGTACAGCCCCTCCAGCCTACAGCTCTTCCTCGCCGCCCCCGCCAGCCGCGTCTCAGCCTCCCCGCGCACCCGCCATCGCCCCCGCACATACTTCTCTCCGCCTTCCCGCACACCGATTACCCCCCAACCGCCAGCACCACCGCCTTTCCCCACCACCCCGTCGCCGCGCCTCCCCGGATCAACTCCAGGGGTCCATCTCGAAACAAAAGGAGATGATAGTCGGGAGAACACGAAGGTCAAATCAAGAGAGTGAAGAAGAAGGCGCAAATGCACAGGGATAATACACAAACAATCACAATCAAACTCACGCAAAACAAACCCTCAATTCACCTACTCAACTTGGTAGGGACCGAAAAGTCGATATTTTTATCTAGTCTGTTTTAGAGTTAGGTGAGAAATCCAAAATTGCACAAACACTTAGGGGGCTGAATGGGATTCGGGCACAATCCTTAGTGTGTGCGCGAGCAAGTAAAAGCGTAGACAATGAGGGGATTACTCGCCCCGATACAAGATTTTTCTTTTTACTTGATTTTTAGGGTCAAGTAATATTAGCAGTCCCAATTTTATTGGTTATCACTTTTTTTGGATTTTTTAGTGAGAAATGCATGAGTTTATTAAAATTTATTTGGAAATTTTGAACACTTTTTACTATTTTTAAATTCCGAATGAATCTGGCATATTCATTTCATTCCTGATTTGGGATATTTTTTACTTTTAAAATACATAAAAGTTAGCAAACAAAATTCCCCAAAAATCATAAAAAAGTAAAAAATTATATAAATTCCAAAAAAAGTATATTTCTATTCAGATTATTTTTCACATTATTTATAATTGTATTATTATATAATGTATGTATAGCCTTAAATATTCCTATATTTTTTGTTTAAAAAGAAAAGGAACTTAAAGAACAAAAAATAGAAAAAGAAAATAAAACTTATTAAATTAAAAATAATTAAAAATATAAAGTAAAAATCCATATATATAATAAAACCCACAAAAATCATAAAATGAGTTACTATTTAAACAACAAATTCATGTGTTGATTTTCTATCTCGTTTGCTTTACACATTTGTTTCTTGTGTTCAACCCCTACATTTTTATCACTATACATATTTAGTAAGGTATTATAAATTCTATCCCAATCTGATTAATTACTTAATAATTGTGTTAGTTAATTATTATTTGATCATGATTATTGGAAGGGCTAGCCTCCCCGAGCCTACCCCTCCCCCTACCCAGCCTTAAATGTGTTTCAATCCCCTTCAATCCCCGTCCTTCATTGAATGATTTATGTCCTACCATGCCCTACCCAGCCTTTTTGTTCCCACCTAGCCTTTATTTTGCTTAGTTTTAAGTTTCTATAAGGTAAGAATTATGAATAGATACTCTCTCCTGCCCCCTCCCCGGCGCCTTCTCCCCTCCCCACAGCCCCTGCTCCTCCCTAGCGCCATCTCCTCCCCACCCCTGAGACCCCTCTCCGCGCCGCCCCCCCATCCACCACCTGCGCCTTCCCCTCTCGAGCGCCAGCCCAGCGACCTGCCCCCCCCCCCCGCGCGCATGAGCCCGCACCAGCCATCCTTCCCAGCTCGCGCCGCCCGCGCCTTATGCGCAAGGGACTCGGGCAAACCTTAACTGGGGGCCCGAAGTCTATGGGATGTCAATCCCACGAAATGTGGGGTGGGAGATTAATTGGGAAAAATTGCAAAAGAAAATCCCATGAATCCCCTGTTTGCAGAAAGGCCAAAAGTGATAAAAAAAAGTAAGGAACAATGAATGGGTACGAAAATTGCGCCCATACCCCCGGCTGCGGAAATATTTAAAAAAGAGGGATGTAAGTAAGAAATCAGGGGACCTTCCTTATCCAAATAGGACTAGGACCTTGGGTTTCCCCTATATAAGGACCCCATGGCTTCATTCCTTGGACACATCTCCTCTTCTCCTCTCCTTGTGTCATCACTTTGCTATGGATTCTCCAACGGCCATGTTGTTCATGCCTCATCAATTTTTCAATCACAACGAGGAAGCAAAATTTAAGACGACGCCGCCGTTCGCACCACACATGTTCTTCAACCATGGAAGGTCGTATCCCGATATATCGGCGATATATCGCCGATATATCGATATCGACATGGGACCGATATCGAAATCGATATATCGATATATCCGATTTCAGGCATTTTCTTCAGAAAGATTCCTAGATATAGCGATATATCAGCGATATATCGCCGATATATCGGCGATATATCGCCGATATATCGATATCGACACGATATCGAAACGATATCGATATCGATATGTCCTTCCATGTCTTCAACCACGAAGGACGCGTCACCCAAGCCCGCGTATGGATTCCGCCGTTCGCACCACACATGTTCTTCAACCACAAAGGACGCGTCACCCATGCCCGCGTATGGACTCCGTCGTTCGCTCCACACCAGTTCTTCCAGAAGATGACTGAGCACGCCGATTCTATCTCCAAGCCTGCAGATCCAGCAATTCGTCGGGAGACGAATTCTTAAAAGCGGAGGAGAGTTGATGTAGCATAGATCCGGAAGATAGGGCCACATTTTTAGTTACGCTTATTTGAGTCGTCGGAATTTTAAATTAATTTTATTTACATTTATTTGAGTCGACGAATTTTTAATTAAATAAATGGGATCGCCTGTGATCTCAATTAGTGGTCAATTATAATTTTAAATTTAGTCGGTTAATTAGTTAGGGTCATTTTAGGATAAATTGGTTGTCAATTTGAATTTAGTTTCTATTTTTGTAATTCCATCCCTCCTATATAACGGGATGGTGGTCCATTGTTTTTATTCAGTCAAGTATTAATGAAATTTTGATATTTTTATCTCTCTCCTTTCTCCTCTCCCTCTCTCTCCACGCGATCTTCGCGGTTCTCCTCCTTCAACCCCTCGTTCCCGACGAGTTTTCTTCTTCTCAACCTCTCCTTTTCTCCACCGAAATTCCACCACCCAATTTATTTTATTTATCGCCGACGTGCCGAAACGAGTCTGCATCACAGGCCAAGGATTTCCTTGGAAGACGGTGTAACATCCGGGTTTCAGCCAAAATCCGAACTCGATCCGATTTGGGTCCGTTCAGCCCAATAAAGTTGTCGGTCGGCATCGGATGACTTATATCGATCAATTGATCGTGAATCAAAAGTTGTTCAGGTGAAATCGACCAAAAATCGGGCGTATCATAATGCGTGCCCGAAAAAGCCGCAACATAAATTCGGAAATCGCAAAATGAACTGAGAACATCATTAGATCCGATTCGACAAGAGAAGACCAACGGAATTGACCGTTCGTAAATCGGAGGTCGTTTGGTATTTTTAAATCACAAAATTTAACCATATACCGAAATCGTATCTCGGAAATTCCGGGCATCCAAAATCGATCAAAAATATATCAATATTATACTCATATTGATCGTCATTCCGAGACGGTCAAACGAGATGTTGCGCGTCAAGATCCGAGGTCTGAGGCACGATTTCGAAAGACTTTAATATCTTAAATAAAAAGAAAAATAATAATAATAAAATTTGAGAATAACAATCGGCTACTGTCAGTGCTTAAAAATATATATAATAATATAAATTTAGTTTTACCTGTGCAGCATCCACGTAATCCTAATTGTAGACACTTGGATCCCCAAGTAATTCCACTTGGCTATGTTAAATCCCCTTCTCATCTCCTATATAAACACCTTAAACCCTTTTTGTTTTCCTATGTCCTTCCCTGTCTCCCCAATTTCAGCCGTAACTCCTCGTTCCCTATTTAACACTTACCAACGAAGAAGACTTTCTTCTTCTTTCCTAATTCCAAAAACCCCTTTTCCAAAAACCTCAATCAAGAGCCCTTCCAACTGTCCTCAAATCTCTTCCTAAAAGCTCCATCGAAGGCTCTAATACAGTCTTTGTCCTCTCAATTGTTGTTGGATAGCAACTGAAGTCCAGATTCCAGCCCTAATCCAAGAACCTGGAGCTCCCCGTCGTCCTCTTGAAGGGCATCAAGATTGCTACCTACTGTTGCTGCTCGCAGCAGCCAATTGCAGTCTTTTTCCCCTACCAAGGCATACAGCTGTGATTTCTATTATAGAGATCAAAGGTACAACCTCAAGCCTTCTATTTGCTGCCTTGCATGTACAATTCCATCTCTTTTCTTCCCTTTACTGCCTTGCATACACCATTTCCAGCCCAAAAGCATGTACAATCTTTCTAAATTGACCTCAAAATTACAAGATGATTACAGTTCTCTAGTCTCTTCTATGCTCATGTTCATATAAAAAAAAGGGCAGGACTTCATAAATTTCTGCTCCGGTTAATATTGTCCATTGATCATGCAGAATTTCATATATCTCTGTTCTGCTCATACATGATATGTTAATTACCAGTTTTTCTTCATTTAAGTCATATCAAGTAATGGATTGGCCTTCCACCGAGTAGGTACTATATGTGTTATCCTAATAATCCTTGATAATGAAATCCATATTATCTTAGTTATGGGTTCTCAGAAATCTCGGTAATATCTATTGGAAATTTCTGGACAAGAATGTGTAGGTTGTTAAAAAAATATAGTTATATGTTGTAAAAAGAGCATGCATACTAACATAAAGGTGGTTGTAGGTGGATATCAAATATAGTCATAATAAAAGTGATAAAACAAAGAAACCGTCAATATAATCGTGAAGAATAAACATCGATGTTTAGCTATAGATTTGTGAACTGTAAAAAAAAAGAAATATATAGGACCTAATAATCATCTTATATCAACTTAGAATTTTATGGATTGAACTTTATTAGTTGATTCCATTAACATCCAATTTGAATCCTAAACAGATTTACTGGAATATGTATATTAAGTCTAATTGAGATAGGATTCAAGTTAAATCCAATAATATAGTATTACTGTATCATGATTTTAAAAGTAGTCTAAATAACTTGCCATTAAATTTGTAGAGACTGACAAAAGGTTTCTTCTAATTCCTCTTGTTCATGTATATCCATCCTAAATGAAGATTACATCTCTACAACATTCACATAGTGCTACTCCTACAGCTTGGAACTGTGGTAGCATTGTATGTGCAATACCATTTTAACTCCAGACCAAAGATGAACTGGATCAAGTGGAACAACGGGTGTTTACCTATGAATAGGAAGTAGTCGGAGTGGTTTAACACATATTTTAGGAACTAACGATTTGGATTTTTTGTGAATTAAATCTCAAATTCAATTCAGCCTTTGGTTATACTTTTCTTAGGTATTAAGAGTAAAATTTTGGATGAAATCCCAATTTATTTATTTTTACTAATCATCCTCGTCAACGATCGTTAGTTTAATCTACTATCCGAACACGACGTATTATAATTTGATGATGTGGACTGATCAATCAGATCTGTAAGATAATCACATAAGATATGAAAGTATGAATCAACGAACCTAGGTGGTTAACATGAAGCAGTGATAATTGATATTTTGCCGGTCATGGTGACCTTGACACCTGACCGTGCGAGAGCGCGGTGACTCTCAGCTGGGCGGAGGAAAGGAAGCCCAGTTAGGCCAGCGGCCGCCAAGTGCACGGATCTAGGATCCCAGTCCCTTTTCGGTCTTTACGCGAGCTCGCAGTGTTTTTACGCCTCGTTGGGATCCCGACTTTAGACCAGTTACGCTGACCCTCTATTTAGGATACCCAGGCGGGGGATCCTTGGTTTTCAGTTTTACATACGAGCTCGGTCGCCCGTACTAGTCGGGCTGTTTTCTAGAGCGACTTTTCCGGGAAGTCTCTCTCACCCGTCTCAGTGGCGTAGTTTGAGAGTAGACCTATCCCTCTATTGGACCGCGCTTCCAATTAGAGGGCGAGATGGAAAAGCCCTTTTGTTGGCTTCTTCACCGCTTGAGTTTTTCTTTCGTCAACAGACTTGGCGATTCTACATCCAGATCATCTATATCTATATCTACATCATCTAGAGTTACATCTGATACAGTTGCACTTGAGGTTGAATGGATTACAATCAAAGTTGAGTAAATGAAAGTAACTACAATCTGAATCGAAATCTCATTAAGCTAGTGGACGTGTTGGGAACTTAGTTATGATGCATTATACAACACCGCATGCCTACGGAGGCACCCAACCCTAAGACATTCCTAAGTCTTAGAGTCATAGTGTGAGGTTTCACAAGAACCAAGACCACAGACTATCCATTAGACTTAAGAACTTAATGAATCATTATATCTGCTCATCTCACCTTTCCCATCATCAAAATCCACAAATATGATCTCTGAGTAATATGAGAATAAAATATACATACTTATGATCAATGAGTTAGAAATATGTTTATGTGGGAAATGTTGGAATAAGGACTGATCATGAAAGGTGCTTACTAGAAATTTGGAAATCTCTTACATTTGCAAGTAGAACTAAATTTTAATTTGAGTTGTTCTCGCCTTTTTACTTGTTGCTTTTGAAAATATTAAATGCCTGTTATTTTTATATAAACTTATGGGAAGTACCAGCGCCCGCTGACGCCTTTTCTTCCTTGCACGCATGGCAGGCAAGGAGCCTTTAGCACAGTAGCGGGTTGATGATTTCAGGAGATAGAGTTTATACTCGACGGTATGGTATTTTGTGTCAGTTTTTGTTCGGTTTATAATGTATTATGTTTCTTTTTCTTCAGTCGGATTTTTGGGATATATTGTATGCACTGTCAGACTTTGTACATGTTGTAAAATATATAGAAGTTAATGAAATGAGATTTTGGTGACAATTGTTCTATGAGCTTATGGTTATAAATGTTGATGTGAATGTCAGATGATATTATTGCAGCGCGAAAAATTTCCCTATTTTTCTGTAACTTAATGCGATCTCATGTGAAAATAATAGTGCGAATGTGCGATTAACGGGTACTTGGATCCTCGGGGGTTCACAGACGGTTTGTGACCAAAGATCTTGGCAAGCTACATTACTTTCTAGGCTTGGAGTTTGCACGCAACCAACAGGGTATGGTTATGACACAAAGGAAGTATGTTACTAACCTCCTGGCTGAGACAGGCATGACAAGATGCAGACCCTACCACTACACCAATGGATCCCAATGCTAGACTCTACGTGTTATTTTGGCCGACTGATTTTCCAATAAGTGATGATGACTATGAGGAGATAGACAAAAGATGGTACAGAGAGCTTATGGGGAAGTTTATGTATGTTACTATTACCAGGAATGATATATCATTTGTTGTGAGCAAAATTAGCCAGTTTATGGAGCAACCCAGACAAATTCATGTGGATGCAGTTTGCATGATCTTGAGATATCTGAAATCTTCTCCAAGTGCACATCTACTGTTCAGAAGAGATATGTCGCTCTCAGTCATGAGATGTGCAGATGTGGATTATGTTAGATGTCTTAAAGACAAGAAGTCCACTTCAGGCTTCATTGTGTTCATTTGTAGCTCATTTGTTTCATGGAAGAGTAAGAAACAGACAATTGTTGCTCGATCCAGCGTTGAATCAAAATATAGGGCTATGACCTAAGGGAGCACGAAAATGATGTGGGTCAAGTCCATCCTGACTGACCTTGCTATTGAGATGTCTCTTTCAATGCACCTCAAATGTGATAATCAAGCAGCTTTGTTCATAGCTAATAATCCAGCCTTCCATGAGAGAACAGAGCACATTGAAGTAGATTGTCATTATACCCGTGATTTGATCCAGAAGGTGTTTATGTCCACTTCTCATGTTACTTCAGGCGATCAAAGTGCAGATAAGTTCACTAAGGCACTTGCAAGAGGTCCTTTTCACCGTTGTTGTTCCAAGCTGAGCATGATAGATATATATGCTCCAGATTGAGGGGGAGTGTTGAGACAATTATCTTTCTTTTGTCTTTAGTAATATTTCTCCACTTTTCCAGCCTTCTTTATGTAACTTCTCCCTAGAGCTTTTCTCCTATATAAGAAAGCACTAGGGCTAAATAGAATAGAACTTTTCATTCTCCACTTCAACAATACTCATAGGCGTGCACGCTCACATACACAAACATATACATGCATATATGATATACACGTATACACGAACTACGGTTTATGAAGTCAGACTTGCTTCTTTATCAAACATCAAGCACATTATAGTCAACTTGGATAAACGCGTGGTAGCTGAAGATCATAGCTATAGCATATATTTTGTAATCATCAAATGTGTGTAACTTAACTTGCCAGAAAGATGTGTAATTAAATTCTGAGAACAATAGAAGAGAAATATGGAGATGAGGCAGTTTTAATATAAATTACTAATCAACAAGTTATTTGTAATTACGTAAGTGTGACTAGTGGACTTTAATTTGCATAATTTATGTTAGATGGTCCCAGTGTTTTAAGCAATGAGCCTTCAATGCAATAGATCATGGATAAAAAAGCGTATTCTTCTCGAAAATGCATTAGTTTCAAATGCTTAGACAAATCTCAGCCGGAAAGACAAATGTGAGAATATTCCAACAGCAGAGATAAGCAAGCACTGGCAAAGTTCTTATCAAGAGCAAAATTTACTTACAGAAAATTTATTGGAGCCAATCTGTCTCTCAAAAACTCTGAAGTAATATAGAAGATATAGACCAAAGAGTAATTCAGGTGTAGATGAAAATGCGAATATGGAGGAAAGCAACTTCCACATGCGAAATTTTTTTGTGATATCCTGAGGCAATAAAAGTAATGAAATGAAGTCAAAGTCATGCCAAAACAGATAAGTAATGGCAATAACATGTCAAGAAACGTGAACTATTTACATAAAAAAAGTAGTTACTCAGAGAAAAAGAAGGTCCAATAACATCAAGGGATTATTATGTAGAAACCCAAATAAACATTTCAATATTCGTCAGTGTATTCTTTGTAATTACATAGTTTTAGATGTTCGTCAGTACACACGTGTTCTTTGTAATTACATATATACACCTGCAAAGCTAACATTTTACTCCAAAGCCCTTTAGATTGTGCAAAGTTGAGAAGTTTAGTGTTTTCGACAAACATGTTTACATTTTTGTCCTTACAGACACTTATATTTCCAAACCCTTCTCCTATACAAGGAATAACGTGTGATTATCAAATGAAATTTTTTTCTCACTGTGAGAGCAGCGATCCTAGATCATTGTTTTGTACCTCCTTGTTCCCCAGCAATACTCGCCCCTGGAGACACCAACTGCTGACTGTGGTCTCTCCAGCAGCAGCCCTCATCGTTGTTTGTGATCATTTTCGATGCCGCTAGTGTCCTTTAGCCACAAGTGGCAACTTCTAGTTGCCATCCATGGTGTGCTGACGTGCGGATCTGATAGTGCAACATGGGATTTTGAACGCCCTCCATCCATAGGTCCTGGGCCTCTAGGTGTATGTCCTTGCCCTAAGGCGTTCTGTATCATCGATAGTGCCTCTGCACCCATTGTGGTGTCCTACTGCAAGTCTCAAGGTAAGTCCTGCTTGATTTCCATGGTGATGCCTTTTGGGCTAGTCTTCCTTTTATATTGCCCGTCGTACCAGTATCAAACTTAATAATCCCCCAAACTGTACTCTCTGCTCTCATGCATTATGAATCCTTGTTGGTGGTTAGAAAAGGCTGTACATTCTAACTGAATAGGTTCTAAAGTCCACATATGAGAGCTTTGCCAAATAGGAGCTGGACAATTATATTTTCATGAACTTGCCCATGAATAACATTGAACAGAGTATCATCGCCAGTCTGTTGTATAAAAATACTGCCAAGAAGATATGGATGAGTGTGAAGAAGTACTCTCAGAGTGCGTTTGGTTGGTGGGTTTTCCGGGGGTTATCCGGGGGTGGATAACCCGTTTTTGTTTTAGTGTGTTTGGTTGGTGGGTTAAGGGTTGGGAGGGTTTGTGTGATGTGATTGTATTGGAATTTGAAAAAGTTGATAGTTATTATGATATGATTGTATTGAAATTTGAAAAAGTGGGTAGTTGTTGTGATGTGATTGTATTGAAGTTTGGAATAGTGAGTATAAGTTGAGTATTTTATGATTTTTAGATGATATGATGGTATAATATATATTTTTTTGATGGGAAGTGAGTGGGCCCCACTAGTGGGTTAAAAATGGGGGTTTTGGGGGGTTACCCACCCAAAGTGGGGGGTAACCCCCAATCCGAACAGGCCCTCAGAAATCCAATGAGACCAGACTTCTTGACATCTATCCCAGAATCTGGTAAACTAGCAGAATGGCATGGCCTTGTAGTCTACTACACTTTCATTAAGTCCCTTTTCAGAGAGACTGTATTTTTTAACCGTCTTACTACGACAAGCAAAATACATATAGCATTATGTGGCAGATTTGTCGCTTCATTAATGGTCTAAGCCCACATTTTCAGAGAACTAAGGATCAGTTGTTGTCTTCTGTGTTGTCCCTAATTTGGATTTCCATCTTCAGAAGATTGATGCTACTCATGCACATTCCATCCAACTTCCTCCGAATGCTGCAGATTCCACTGTCCTTGTTGCCTTCTATCAAATTACTGTCTCATCTACTAGCCGTGGAGATCATTCTTTAGGTTATGGAGGAGGTTGTCATTTGCGGTCGAATCCTGTGTGCACCACAAGCACACAAATAATTCTTTTGACATGTATTGGGAGAAGTTGACAAATCTTCCGTGAACCAATCGATCATCCTCTTGATAGTCAGAGTACAACTAATTTTCAGTTGTTACATGAGGATTACACTCATCTAATGAGTATCCTGCAACCCACCATAATTAAAGATATCATTCATCTTATTGTTGGACTAATTGATTTTTTTGATGGTATATACTTAAGCCAACTTGGCTTAGGTGAGTTTCAGAGTAGTGGGATATTTATTCTGGCGCATATAATTGCCTAGGAATGGTAGTACTCTCGTGTACTACCTATTAGAGTATTATGTCATTTGCTTGTCTTGTTAACGGCAGCTTCTCTCTGATTACATCCAATAAAAATGTTTATTTTTAGCAAAATGATTGCCTCGATAATGAATTATTTATGTTTATTATAATCTTAAGGTCTCATTAAGCTTGTTGTCTATTCATGAGTTTTGCCAACAATTTAAGTATAAGACTATTTTTTATGAACACCATTGTATTCCCGTGATCCAAACATGCAAAGATTAATGCAGGCATAAAAAATGAAATGTGCAACATGGATATCTCCACTTCGATTGTGTGTTGCCTTATATCTAGCATAGTTGTTTATCCTTATGCATTTATACTTTGTGAGATATTTCAAGGTCAACCTACCACACTAGTCAGATTGTAAAGCTTATCAGATTAGAACCCATCAGCGTGCCTCCTATCCTTCGTGTTATGATCCTCGAGGTACCTCTACATTTAATTTAGTCCATTGTGATCTACATGGGCCAAGTCAAGCCCGCAGGCCATCATTATTTTATTGTTTTTTATTCGTATGGATATTTATTGTGGGCATTTTTGCGAAAGTCATTCTGAAACTTTGGGTATTAGAACTTTAAGCTCAAAAAAAATCCTTGGGGTTCATGTATCGCAATCTTTAATCATTTTCCTGGACTATTCATCATACTTCATGTACCTATACCTCTTAACAAAATGGTATTGCTAAGAGGAAACTTCGCTGCCATTTTTTCCACTGCCATTGAGACACTGGAGCACCTTTTTTTCTGCTGCCATGTTTCCTCGCTTGTGTGGAGTGAGGTGGGACTGGAATGGATGTGCACCGACTCCTTTTGGTCTTCTCTTTATGGAAACGTAATCAACAAAAAAAAGAGGTTCTTACTCCGGTGGCGGTGTTGCGGGCCATTTGGTGGCCCGTAATGATGTGCTTTTTTTCTGGCCACCGTTTTTATTGTGAGAATGTCTGTTTCCATTACAAGCAGTTGCTTGATGCATGGCTTTTGCAATTTGTATTGTTTAATTTTATTTAATTAATACATTGGGGTGGGCACCAATGCGTTCCCCCCCCCTTTTTGGATCTCAAAAAAAAGAGGAAACTTCGACATATCCTTGGTTTTGTATTAGATTCACATTCTTTTTTTCGAAAAAGCCCAATTTTGTATAATCCTAAGGAAGAGATATTCCATGATGATACCTCATCGAAAGGGAGGGAATAACATGATGGAGAGGAAAAAGTTGAAAGAACAATAGAGAAATAGAGAACTTGTGATCATCGCTTACAAGCGAATAACATACGGTTAAAACAAGAAAATAATGATCACAAATAATCCATCATACCTACTTCTCGAGTCGTGGATATGTTGCCTGATGGTGTATATCATCATACTAAGGCCACTTTCAAGCTAGGGCCATTCTCATTCATATGAAGGTTTCCAAACACTTTTAAGAGGGTGTGGTACAAAATGGTGTTTATCTTAACAATTGCATCCCCCATATGTTCTTCAGGATGAGGCTCCTCGTATACTTTTACTTAATGGTTGTGATATCTTTCCTTTCCCCCTATGCATCTCCAAATATGTCTAATTCACCTTTTTGGTGTCAACAAGCTATCTCCTTGGGTTGCTAAATGTGCCTTTTTAGTGTTACTCTCCCACTCAAAAGATGTTGTGATGGTGTTTCGATTCAATGTCAAAACATTACTATGTGAATAGAGATGTCACCCTTTTCGAGAACGAAAGCTACATTACCTCTATGGGCCAAATATACAGCTTGAGCCACCATCATTTCATGTTTACAATATAGATACAAGGAGTCGGATTTTATTCTTTTACATGTTATTATAACCATTGATATGCATGCCATTAAGTAACTCCTACCAGAAACTGCATTCGGAGCTCTTCTATCCATAAGTGAGCATGTCGACGTCATTGACCTATTGCCTTACATATGCATTTGAGATCTTACACCCTACATTATACATCTCATCATACTTTGTTCATACATTCAGCCCAACTTGCCCATTTTTCTGAATCTTTTTGGCTCTGAAGAGTGATGTGACACCAACGCATTACAATTACTTAAAGGCTTTACAAGATCCAGGCAAGAAACAAGCTATGGATGAAGGTATGGATGCACTTGTTTCTATGGAGACGTGGGAACTTCTCCAACTTTCTGTAAGTGCTCATGTGATCTCTCCATGTTTGTTTCACTGTAGCATCAGTCCTGCTCTGCAAACTTGCTGCCTCTATAAAGTTGCAATCAACCGCTGATTTGCTCATATCTGATTCAATATTATATACATACGTATGTACAGATTTTGACATTCATAGCAACATTCCTTTTGAAACATATATGGATACAAATCACATTTTGATATCCACAAATATCCATGTCTATATGTGCATATCCATCATTATATATAAATATAGTCAGATTTTTATATACTTGTATACAGCATTTTATGTTTTCCACTAGATATAACTGCTCTGAACTAAATACTTTTGGTATAACTGTTCATATGTGTTGTGGTTTTGGCTGCTCCTATCGGCTCAAAAGATACTCGCAAGTCGCAACCATGGTTGGGCTCCTCTGCAGGTAGTCTTGGTGGAAAAACCAAAATAGTATAAATGGAAATGCTACCCTTCGCAATCTCCCTACTCGATATTTCGGGTCATCCTGGCTGAGGAAACCTTGTATGTACGCCCAAAAAGGCCCTTATGCAATTCATCTTCCACCCATGCAAAGCCGCATATATATCACTTCTTCAACGTCACCGCTCCAAGTTATGAAATATCGATGTCGGCATTGTAACAGTAAGGGTGTGGATAGAGATATATCGAGGATATCATGACATGTCCTGCAAATCAATTTCTTTGAGAAGGAAAGAAGGAAAAAAACAGAAAATCAGAAATCGAATTTCCCAAACCCAATGTCATGCGGACAAAATCACATCATAAATCTAAGAACCAAAAATCGAATTAGGCTAACATATTCCTCACATCTCCCTGGGGAAGGCCATAGTTAGCCATCGTGCATAGTCGACCAACATCTTCTCCGTACTCTGCCAGAAAGTTGCTATCGCAATAGACAAACTAGATCGCACTAATTAATGCCAACGGAAATTATTCAAAATAAATAAAGAGAGTTTGTGATTAGCCTTTGTTTGTTTTTCACTCGTTAATAACAAAATCCCCATGGCACACAATCGAGACATCGTTTGAAAGAAGATTCGAGCGGAAAAAAGGCACCATTAAATTCCGCACCTCGTAGGACAAGGCGAGGGAGGAGGAACGGAAGCGAGCGCCAAGAACGACGCTGAGGGCGGTGCTCGCCATGACGAACGTCCTCGTCACCGGCGCATTCTCTATCCCGAAACACGACAATGGATTAGTTTGACTTATAATTTCACGAACGATAGGGTTTGGATGAGAAGAAACTCACGGAATCCCGAGGGCCCGCCGCCGCTCATCTCCGGAAGAAGGAAGAAGAGGAGGAGCTTCTGACTACAACGGGCGACACGACCACCTCCTCCCTTCCGTTCTTGCCCAAGGGGACGATCAACAGCTGCTTAACAAATAGCAATTGCCATTGATATTTGATGGACTTCATAAAAATTTGGTATTTGATATATAAAAATATATATGCATAAAAAATGGAGAGGAGCCCTTGTGTTTTTCTTTAGTGGGGATGAAAATTTGTTTTTCTTTATAGGAGATGAAAATTTGGTGTGGATCCTTTATTATACAGCAGAGTGTTGTAACAACGGGGAGCAGCTCGATCACGATTGGTTGTGGTTTGCCTCCTGTGTGGGTCACTTGATGATGATTAAGCGGTTCTCAACTGTTAGAGCACTTTGTTGTATAGTAGAGGATCTGTTCTCATGAAAATTACCCTCCAAGAATTGTTAGTAAAGGTCTCGACTCGTATATGTATATTTTCCCTTTGCAAAAATACTCCTCTCTTTTCATGTTCACTCAACTTTGTTCATGAATCACGGTAAGGAATAAAAGTGTAATCCTCGTATGAACTACAAAAATGTTTGTTGTTAGGGTCACAAGTAAGTTGTCTCTTGACTAAGCTACCTCTTCAAAAGATAGATTTATTTATTAGACGGTTTTTTTAAGATATTTTAGGCTACAACAGTTGGTTGCTGCTTGATATAAGCTTGAAAAGGTTGTTTGCTTGATGCTTCCTTCCATCTTACATATACAAGCACATTCACACATATTAAATGATATTTATTTGTAACAAATCTAGTGATATTAGAGATTTCATTCATGGTCTTCAGGCATTGTTCACATGTGTGAATTGCATAAAAACAAGTGGATGCATTCACATGAAAACAAAACTAAGTCAAGTGTCCATATACAACTCTACTTATTTTTTTCCCAACATTAGCAATTTAACTTAAAATAGCATCATAAGTCAACTAATACAACAAGGGAATCGTGTGGGATGTGGATATTCATGCAATGACTAATAAAGATCCTTCATCATTTAGACCCTTGAGCACAACGATACAAATGGAGAACGTCGAGATGTAACGATGTCATCGTTCACCCTTTTCATGTGTGGTGTAAGCGGTGTCTTTTTTGTGAACGAGTGTATATGTCATGAATTGGAGTTCAATGTCCAATCCATTCAATACAAATGAGGCAAACAATTGATATTGTAAGTGTGGCTTTTAAGGTCTCTTGCATCATCTAGAGTGACCATAGGTCCATCTTATCAAGCTCAATCATGACCATAATCGTGCCACCACCCTTAACCGCATATGTGTGTTTAAGTATCACATTATCTCACTCATCCATACGAATACTTGCTCCTTTAGGTGCTCCATGTGTTTGGCGTTGGATAGAGACATCGAAATCGCGCAATATATGTCAATTAAGTGTGTGTGCGTATATTTATTTTGTTTGAGATTTCCTCAAGTTCGGTCATGAGGAGGTAAGTTCAACCCTTTTGTTGATATGCTCTACTTTGATACCTAGTGGGCTCGATCAACATGCTTTAATGAGCCAAAGCTCCAATGGAGAAGAACGGGAAAGTTCCACGGAAGGAAAGCTCTTAATTGAAGTTGGAGGTTTTCCAATGATCATCGTAGAGATGTGGAAGGCATGGCAATGGTTTCGGGAAGGTGGAGACGGATGGCAGTAGTAGAATCAACTTCCACAAGGTAGAAGTGGTGTTGGTTGAGATGGAGGTGGCAGCAACAAGAAGGCGACAAATCAAAGGCTGAGTCTAGGAAGCACCACACTACAGGGGGGAGGAGATGGAGGTGGAAGCAAGGCTCATCAGATACGTAACAGTTCACCTAAGGGGATGAGGTCGAAGGCAGAAGATGGGAGAAGGAGACTTCTCCCACCTCACCTTTGGTGGAGGAGGTGGAAATGACGGTGTTGGTTAGTGTTCCTCGAGGTGGAGATGGAAAGTAGTCGTGTACAGCTCAAGGGTGGCTCGGGGGTTCGATCGGTTACCTCACGTAAAGCCACCGGAGCCCCCGACGGCAGCCTAGGATTGTGGGCAGTGGCATAGTTAGTGTAGTTGGCCTTTTATCAACTACACATGGCAGCCACCTGCATCATCAAAGGATATGAGATCTCTACACTCCATGATGTCCTCGTCTACGATGTAACACGATGCCTTACTCCACAAAAATTATAATCTTCCATCCATGTGGGTCGTGTTCTGGGTCTCTTGTTGTCGACTATACTCGTGTATTGTGTGGGTCCACCCACTTCCTCTAAAGGATCATCACGTTCTGTAGGTTCATTCTCTAAATTTGGATGATTAATATCATCCTCAAGTTCTTGTCCAATGCTTAAGTCATCTTCATTATCATGTAGGACAATCAGAGGATCTGATTCCTCTGCTTCATGCTCCTTTTCTTGATGATTTGCAAGAAAAGTTGCATCACGACTTTCAATTAGACATTTGGATTCATGGAAGAACCTATATCCTTTAGAATTATCACTATAACCAATAAACTTGCACTTTAATATCTTGAAGTCTAGCTTATCCCTAAGTTGACTCAGTACCAGAACATGTGCAACACATCCTCATTTCCGGAGATGGCCCAACTCGGGCTTTCTGACATTCCATATTTCATATGGCGTTATTCTACGAACTTGTTGGGAATCGTGTTATGTAGTAGTTTGCAGTCAACACTGCCTCTCCTAGAATGTCTTGGAAAGTCCTGAGTGTATAAGTATACACCTTACTGCATTCATCAAGGTTTGATTCTTTCTTTCTGCTACATAATTTTGTTGTGGTGTATAAGGCATTATAGTATGTATATGAATGCATGTATGAATGCACTAATCCTCGAACTCCTTTGAGGTATATATCCCACCTCTATCTGCCCCAAGGGTCTTATTGGTTTTCCCAATCTTGTCTCCACTTCAGTCTTATATATCTTAAATTTTTCAAGTGCTTCTGACTTTCTTCATAAGAGATGGACATAGGAGAACCTCGAGTGATCAACATTGAATGTTATAAAGTAGTCGGTGTTTCTATGTATGTTGACGTTCCGTGGTCCAAGTATCTCCTAACGGATCAAACCTAGTAATTCTGTTGATCGAATTCCGGTTGAGAAGGGTCTTCTCATCATTTTACCGATCAGACAATTTTTGCAGGGCCATGTCATTGCACCTGTAATCTTAGGCAACGGATTTGTCTTCATCATTTGATCCATCTTAGAAATTCCTAGATGACCCAGTTTCATGTGTCACGAGTCATAGTCAGACAAACAACATAAGGAATACTCGGAAGATACATTCATTAATGGGATTTTTACCCGGCAGACCCTGTAATCTTTTGCAATTACCACTACGACCTCTGAAACATCCTAATTCCTCTCTCGACCCCTTAAACTTGCTAACCGTTACCCTACAGACCCTGTGGTTAACCCCCGTTCATGTACCCATTAAAATTAACCGGATTCCGTTATGTTACCTTTTTTATACCCAATTTGTTTACCAAATTTACATTGACTGCCATTCCAGCTTCTTCCCTCCTCCCCTGCTCGATATTGGCCCGTAGGAACCCAACCCACGCCCAGGTTTCCTGGCGATGGAGCCCCCGCCGCCGATGCTGCTTCCCTGCTAACATGGAGGCGATGGAGCACCCGACCTGGCGATGGAGCCCCGTCCCCCTCCCCCCACACACGACGATCCCCGCCACCCCCCACACCCGGCGATGGAGCCCCTACCCCCGCCCGATGCTACTTCCCCACAACCCCCCTCCCCCCGCACCCGGCGATGGAGCCCCCTCCCCCCACACCCGGCGATGGAGCCCCCTTGGTGCTGATGGAGCCCCCCCCTCTCAGCGATGGAGCCCTGGAGCCCTCCCCCACCCGGTGATGGAGCCCCATCGCCCGATGCTACTTCCCCGCCGCCACCCCCCTCCCGGATCGATGAAGCTGCTCCTCTCCCTGTCGCTGGTCTCTGACCCGGAGCTCCCCTGCTGCCGTCGATGGAGCCCCCCCCCCCGTTCGCGCCACCCTGCCGACGATGGAACCCCCCGATGGAGCTGCCCCCTCCCACCCCGTCGACGATGGAGCCCCCCGCGCCCCCGGCCGACGATGGAGCCGCCCGGCCGCCGCCGCTTTGCCTCCCCCCCTCTCTCTTTGCGCTGGAGGCCCTCCTCCCTGCCGCGCATAGGGATTTTGATTTTTTTTCTTATTCTTTTTTATTTCAGCTAATCCTGACCGTTTGATGGTAAATTGGTTAGGTTAACTCATGATTAACCCAAGTCTTTGACTCAAATATAGTTAAAATTGACGACAGGGTTTATTGGGTAAGACAGAGCAAGTTTACGGGGTCGAGAGAGGAATTAGGATGTTTCAGAGGTCGTAGCGGTAATTTCAAAAGATTACAGGGTCTGCCGGGTAAAAATCCCTTCATTAATTTACTGAGTTTATTAAAGGAAGGCAGAACAAGTCGTGCTCGGGTACAAACTTTCCATCGCATAAGCCTTCTTATTCTTGACTATAGATACATGCTTATTATAAAAGCGGACTTCCATATTCTTCTTGAGCAGCACTGGGACAGAGATCAGGTTCTTGCGTATCCCTGGGGCATATTGTACATCATTCAATACCATAATGCTATCCCCCAGGTCAAGCATGTATATCTAAACACCTTATACATCCAGGTAGGTATTGTTTCCCATAAAGATCCTATGTTCTCCTTTGCTCAGCTCCTTGAAGTCCACCAGGCCCTCCGTCGTCTTTGCGATGTGTCTGGTTGCTACAGAGTCGATCCACCATCTGTCATTATCCGTGATGATGGAGTTGCATTTCATGACACCCGTGAATTCTATTTTCTTCTTGCCTTTATTTTCAGGCATTTTAGAATTTCCTCGCTTCTTCTTGTTTGGACAATTGACCTTGAAATGGCCATATTTGTCGCAACTGTAGCATGAGCCATGTGGACATTTCCTACTTTTTCCTTTTAAATTCGCTTTGGATGGGTCCATTCTTTTCTTCTTGCTTCTTCTTCTTCCTTGACCTCAAAGATCTCAGTCTTCGATCTTTGTTTCGAGTGGTCCTGCTCAATTATCATCTATGCAAGTAGGTCCGTCACAGACTTAATGTTGTCGTTCATCCTCAGAGATGTGACAAATCATATCGAATGATGGTGGGAGACTTCCTAGTACAGTTGTTATATGCATCCTCTCCAGAATCACACAACCAATGTGTCGCTAGATCATTGTTCATCATGATCATCTTGTTCACGTGCTCGAGGACGCTTTCATATTCTTTTATTCTACCGAGTTGTACTTGTGTAAAAGAAGTTGAATGCTCACTTCAGATTTGGAGTGATATCTCTCCTTAACTGCAGTCCAAAGCTCATAAGTTGATTCACATGTCTCAAAGACCCGAATCAAATTCAAATCCATGTGGGTCAGCATGAAGCTTCTAGCCATATTATATATTTTCTCCCACTGTTCATGGGACCTAATTTCCTCCATAGTTGAATTTTCATATAAGGTTGGGTCGGGTTTGTATATGATGGAATGTATGCTATCATGCAACAAGCCATAGTAGATTTTTATACTCCACAACTCATAATTGGTACCGTTATGGTACCCAATTTTTCCCACCTTAGTGGCACTCATCTTGCTTGTCATTGTTGTTGATCTCTCGTTTAGGGATTGGTGAGGGGATGTCAAAGTGTTGGGTGACGGCAAAAAGGTGCGAGCAGCTACGGCGACAGGGACGAGTTGCGTCGACATTGATGAAGATGACTATCAGAGATCAGATCCCAGCCTTGTCGAGCTCTGATACCAGCGAAGGTTTGAGGTATGTCACCGCCAATTGCTTCATTAGGGAGAGAGCAAGAGAGGGACAAAGAGAAGGGGATGTGATAGAAGGGTGCTCTCGTACTCGAGGTGTTGCTGGATGGCTTCTCCTCCCGTCGGGAGGTCTATTTATAGATCACGGGCCCCTCGAGTCGTCTGCCCCCATTTCCCCGCACACGCACGACATGGCACCGTCGGATCCAATCATCCCGCAATTTTCGATCGCGAAATGATCGAGGTACAGTTGTTGACCACGAAAGGTCATTTACCGGCTTTATTCAAATACTCTAGAGGATTGGAGGCGAAGGAGATTACGAACAAGAAGAAGAAGAAGGGTGAGTGTCTATGGAGAGATGGTAAAATTGGTTGTAGTGAGAAGAGAGATGGAAATGAAATGAAACTCAAAAAATGGGTGCGGAAAGAGAAAAGACAAAAGCAAAATAAATGCAATAAAGAAGTAAAGAGAGCAAGGAAAAAAGGGCAGAAAGGGTGCTTGAAGGTTATAAACATTCAATTATTGCTTGTGAGTAGAAAGATCGACTTCTTAAAAATCCTACCGAGTCTCCCCGGGCCCGTAAGACTACCAGATGCACAATGGCTCTTGTGTCCCTATTATACGTAAGGTCATATGTGGCTGCCCCCACCATATTTTGGTATTTTTTTATTTTTTGAAAAATAACACCATATATATTCATCCCTATATCCCTCCTATATACCAATCGAATTTCGTCAGAAATAGAGACTCCTACGGCCTCCATCCAGACAGTCATTTTTTAACGGTAACAGAATTTTTTAAATCGACATCATCTCGATGGAGGCCGTAGGAGTCTCTGTTTCTGACAAAATTCGAATGGCATATAGGAGGGATATAGGGATGAATATACACGGTGATATTTTTCAAAAAAAAATAAAAAATTTGACAAAAAAATGGGGCGGGGGCAGCCCCATTTTTTCCTTATTTGTATGCCCCCTTTCATCTCTTTTGCTCATATTATACTTACGTCCTTTTTCATCTGTTATGCCCCTTTTCCCTCAATGGAAGGAATTGTGAATTTTGTAAAATACAAGGCATTGGTCTTATGAAAAAAGGAATATGCATGACTTTAATTGTAAAATCTCATAGGAGTACAAGTGTAAAAATCCTTTAATAAATTAACTACTTAAATTAAGGAACTATTTGTTCCAAGTAAATGATGTAATTTTTTTGTGTGAAGTGCATGCGTAAATGAACATATAGGATTTTTTGGGTTGTGTACAATTAGATACATATTAAAAGGTTAAATGGGCCAAATGTCAATGTTTTCTCCAATTTAGTTATTATAATTTTTGGGCATACCATAAAAACAAAAAAAATATGCATTACATAGACAATAAGTTTCTCTACAAGATACTTTATTTTAAATGAGAATACAAAGACGTTCAGATATCTATATACATACGTTAAAGCTGAGTTTCACCAAGCATTTAACCAACGATTCTTATTCCCAATCACGAGCTTTATCTCTCCATATGTTCTCTATCTGTCTTTTCTCTCCGGAGTCCGTCCCTTCTCTTTCTTTTCTCCTATCCTCTCTCTCCCACACCTCCTCTTCCTCCCTCCTTCTCTCTCTCTCTCATGTTCTCTCTCTCTCTCATGTTCTCTCTCTCTCTCACACACATGTCTCTCCTCTTCCCCCCTCTCTATCCTATCCTCTCTCTCCCACGTCTCTCCTCTCTCCTCTCTCCTCTCCTCTCTCTCTCCTGTCCTCTCTCTCACGTCTCCCTCTCTCTCTTTTCTCACTCTCTCTCCTCTATTTTCCCTTCCACGTCTCTTCCCTTCTCTTCCTCTTTCTATCTTTATCTCTCTTTCTAAATTTATAAATATAAATTGTCAAAAATCAGTAGCAAGTTAATTTAAAATAGTTTATTGATAAATGTGTATTATTACAAGATTCTAATAAAAGTATATCAAATTACCTAATAATGTATTGTATATAGTATTAATGTTTATTCAAAAAATAAATATGATCTTGTATTTTTAATAAATCAAAAAGTCAATCATAAAACCACATATAAACTTTAAAAATACATAAAAAATCAATATTTTTTTAAATTCCAGAAGATGCGCCAAACATTAGCGTGGGGATTATGTTATTATTATGAGATATAAGTTTTTTTGTTATGATGATCTAGAAGCTTCAATTTGCAAAGAAATTTGGTTAATTGGCAAGTGAAATTATATTATAACGTGAAATTGAATTTTAAAGCATTATCTTATTTTTTTATAAATTATTCGAGATGTTTAGGGAATACTATTTCGTTAAGTATTGTAAATAATTCATACATATTTGTAAATAGAAGACAAACACATGATAAAATATAGAAATTGAAGATCTTAGGTTTAATTTTGTATGCCCATTTTAGTTAAATATTATATGTAGTTATTATTAAAATAAAAATAATGATGTGGATTGACTATTCTAGATCTAATTGTGAACAAAAAGAAGAAATTATTGATCACAATACGAGGGAAACAATCGTTGAGTTTTCAAAAAAGATACGGTTCTTCATAGAGATAATCCAACAATTGATCTTCTCGACGATTATTGTGCGAAGCTTCAAAGGTGTAACTTTTTTTCTTTTCTTTAACATAATAAATATTACTTTTATATTATCAACTATAATTTTTCATACTAACTCTTCCATAGAAAGAACCTTTATTTGTTTAATATTAGCATCTGAGTTCTTCATAAACATAGATATACCTGCGGTAGCATGGATTCGATTCATGTGTATGATATTCAATTTGAAAAGTTTTTATACTAGATTATATTTTTCACATATTTCAATAATTTAGTTTTATAATTTTTTTACCTTTTTTGGGATCCAACGTTGGTTGACCGCTTTACAGTATGTGTGTTCTTCCATTTCAAATCTTAGATAATTTACCAATTAAGTATCCTTGTATATTACATGTAGAAACCAGTGTTTTTTTAGAATTAGATTATGAAATATCTACATATAAATATACTGATCTTTAAAGTTTTATTTATAATAGAGATATGTTATTGATGGAAAGAAAACAACTTCTCTTTTTTATATATATTTTTACTATCTCTTTCTATTTATGATGTTTAACATTTGCTTCTGAATAAATCAGTTAAATTTTGGTATACATCATTTGAAAGGGAAAATACAAATAATTTATATATATATATATATTTATTTACTTCTATTGTTTAACATAGGATTTCTTATTAACTTATTTACATATTCGTTATAAGAAAACATCAATTAAAATCTAAGCCAATATTAATCCGACTCCATGTAGCTGTATAATTATGTTAGTTTAATAAGATTTTTTTGCAATATAATTGTGCAATTCAGTATTCCTTAATACGTAAACGGTGGTTGTTATATGCAATTGTTTATATGAACTTATTCCATTCATAGCATAAATACATAATATCTATTCTTCTGCAAAAAAATATAAATTAAAAGTTTTCTTAATATGTAATCATTTTTTATCATTTTTAAATATTTAAAAGGAAATAGTAAACTTAGTATTTTTAAATCATATCTACTCAATTTTTGTTCCGTCGCAAAGCGTGGGTACATCCTAGTATGTATAAAGTAAAGGGTTTCTTTGCACAGTAGAAAATGAATTTCAAAAATGAGCTAACACGGACGTAATTAGGAGAAAATAGAGCTTCATGTCCGTATCTTGGCCACTTATCCACGTGGTTGTAGGAGATTCACTGGTGGGCGGTTGTATTCTTGCGATATTAGGAAACTCACCGGTCCTTCCTACAATTTATCTATGCATTCATTTGAATGCGTATGATTAGGTCTTGATAGCACAATATAGGGCTATCGAGGCCCCATGTGTTGGCCATCTGAGGTCAATATTCATGCAAGTTTTTCTCATTTCACCTGGGGCGGCAATGGGCGTCAACCACTCTGACGAACCTCAAGAACCTATGATTAATGTCAAAGAAGTTGTTGCACGTCCTCTTCGCGTGCAATAGTATGAATCAAATGCGAATCAAGGGATTAGTTGAACGAAAAAGGGTGATGGAAGTATAGTTTGGGAACAATTGGTTCTTAGAAGTTTTCCCTTTCATGAGGTTGGATTTTGGAATCAAAATCGTCAAAAAAAAAGATTACAGACTGACCATTCACTTCCGATTAGGGGGAGGCTATGGGTCGTTTTTGATTTTTATTTTTTTAAAATTTACAATAGCTTTTTATATTATTATTATATATTTATATAATTATTAATCATATCCAGATGTTTTTATTGTATTGATTCAATTAGAGTTCTATATAAAATATGTGAACTTTTCTTAATAGTAGGCCCGATAAGGGGTTTGGAGCATCTCCTTAGCATTTGAACTGGGGTCTTTTAAGGTGTAGGCACATTGCACTACCACGAGGCCACTCCTTGGGTTTATAGGTGAACTTAGGCATGCATGTATCATATACTTATTATACAAAGCTAGCGTATTTGTTATTCTTTTTAGGTTTTCTTGATTTTGTCATTTCTATATTTGGTGTGGATAATATACACACACACAAAGTAAAATATAAAAATACGTACATGAATGATTGCTTGCGTGTGTGCCTGACTAAAAATACAGAATGTAAGATCACCGATACAAAGTACTATTTGACCAAAAACTCGACTTTCCACGTATGACTCCCATTTACCCGATTAGCATACCCATCAAAAAAAATATTGTCAATATTAAACTTAAAAAATAAGTAGGATAGATGCTCTCTACCCAAGATATTCAACTTTCAATTTTAATAGGAAGACAAAAAATGATATTTCCTTAAATTCCGTACATGCTGTGATTTTGGACTTATTTTTAATATTTCCTTTGCATTTTTACATAAATAATCATATTGTAACCATATTAATCATATCTAGTATGTGTTTTGTAGAATTCAGGAAGATTCTCTACTTGTTTAATTTTTACATATGTCTATTTTACATGTGCAAATGGAACTATTTTTTGATTTTTTTTCCAAAATTTTCTTTTGGTGATTTATTCATATAATAACGTAATATAATCAACCCATTTTTACTTGACAAGTATTTTGTAAAAGTCTTCTTGTTTTATGTGTGTTTTCTCGGGAATTTAGGTCAAAATTTGCGTATAATGCCGATGGATCAAAAATTCACAACTATGCAAATCAAGCTCTGATACCAAGTGCTAATACTTTTTGGATTGCTATAATAGATGTCGTGTCCAATAAATAATTATCACATATAATAATCACCATATATGTCAAATATAATTGTAGGAGACAACGATTATAATGTAAAAAACTAAATGAAATAAAAACCATGAAAATCATGTCCTAAGTCCCCTCAATTACGATTTTTATCGATATTTTTGATCAACTAATCGACTATATGTGTCATGAATAACTAAGATGCTTACAACATCTCTGGATCACATACAAAATACTTTCCACAACTTGAATCACATAACAAGCTTTCAATGCAACATTAACGAAGGTAAAGATTACAATAATCTACATAGACTCAAATAAATACGTAATCAGAATAATGAGACTAATATATGCATACTATAAAATAATTGAAATGCAAACCAAGCATTATAAGAATTTATCTCAAGATGGATGCTTGATATAGAGAGTGAGAGCGAGACTACATTGAATAGATATTTGAGAGTGAGGCATGTATGAATTGCATCTTTCTTGTGTTGTGTATGTGTTGTATATGAGATGCGTGTAATGATGAAAGAGTCGAATTGTATTTATAAGCAAGACATCGAGTTCAACAAGGTATAAGGCTCTTTAGGAATATACAAGTACTATAAAATCAAATGTTGTCTTTTTTAAAATAAAAATTATAATATCAAAGGGGACTTTTATGTAGACATTTATAAAGAGAGCCAATAGATTGAACATTCATACTAAATTAGTTTTATGTGGTTGATCGATCATCTAAGGTAGGATGGTTGATTGGAACAATAAAGTAATCAATAAATCATTAAGTGATTCAAAGGGTGATCAATGAAATCACTAAAAGCAATCATTCTGAAGTTAGACAGTGAGATTAAGTGATCGATCATGCGAGATATGTGTATCAATCACAAAATTGCCAATAACAATAGTCATCAAATGTAGAACGACTTTTGACCAAGGCCAAAGGTTACGGTGATCGGATTTTGCGGAAGACCTAACTATAGGGCGTGGGGAGAGGTCGGACTTTGCGAGGGGGCTTTCACGCCCTATAAATGCTAACCTCCATCGAGAGGATTTGATCTATCAGTGAACCACCTCGCCATAGGGAGCCCTTTCCCATTATCTATCCCACCCACTTCTCTCGTTCTCTCTCAAGTAACAAGATGACGTACATCGACAAACTAAACTGATATCAGAGCTCGCACCCGATCGTCCTCTTCGTCAACTGCCGAAGGCAACTTGCTCTTTCCTTAGCTGCCATCGTTGACGCGCGACCGACCGGCATCTTTGAGAAAGAGGACCCACCGCCCTCTTCTTTTCCCATGAAACATCAAACACAAAAAGGGGATCGAGTTTTTTTTAAATTGTCCCTATTTTTTTATAGCATGAAAAGCCCTGGATTTTTTTATAATGTAAATGCCCTTTTTTAACTCCACTTCATGTAATTTTTTTCTTGCTTAGTATCTAATAATAGAGAAAATAGCTGAGGTCGTGTCGTTCCATAAAGCAGATCGACAGTCGCTGAGGTAACCTCAGACAAAAGATCTCAATCGATCAACAATTAACCCACAATAAATATAAAGCAATGCATGGCAAAAATGTGGAGTATAACTCTACATGTAAATGTGTATAGGTGTAAGCACAAGTAGATGTCGAACATTAGAATCAAACAGTTGGGAGCACTATAAATGCACAAAATTATTCAATTTTTTTCTTGTCCATGTTATTGTTTTTGTGGGTGTTAATTTTTATATTTTTTATTTGATTTTTGGTTTTATAATTTTTATTTGATTTTTAATTTTCTGATTTTATATTTTCCTTTTATGTTTTCATTTTTTTAAAAGTTCTTTTTATATAAAAACAATATAGCCTATATAAGGCTTAATTTACACAATATATAGAAATATATTTATAAATAATATCAAATCTAAACAAAATTAAGAAAATAATTTGTTTTTGGGCTTTTAATATTTTCTATTGTTTTTGTATTTTTCCAGATTTTTTTGCTAGTTTTTATGTGTTTTTAAAGTCAAAAATGTCCCAATAAAGGGGTTAATGCATAATCTGAAAATAATTTGGGTTTTAAAAATAGTAAATAGGTTCCAAAATTACCCAAATTACTTTTCGTACAACTAATAACATATAAATAAGTATAAATTAGTAAAACATATTTTTGGTATTTTTTAAGATTTTTTTATACTTTTTAGGATTTTCGAGCTTCTTGAAATTTTTATCTTTTCTTTTTTTAAATTTTTAGGGATTTTTGTTTTCTGGACTCAATAAATACCAAAACATAACATATATAATTTTTTGTATTTTTTTAAAAAGTTTTTACATTTTTTTGGTATTTTACAAATTAGTCAGGGAATATAGGCTCCTATTTTATTTTTTTATAATCAGATAAATGCTCAAAAATGCCTAATAAATATGGGCATTAATCTACAAAGGCAAGAGGCATCTATCCTTATTTTGGGGGAATTTTTCGAGCTAGGTAGCTATTTTAATAATTAGGTAAAATTCACAAAAATTAAACAGCCTGACAGGGGCATAACTGCAAATAAAATAAAAGACAGGGAGCTCTGTGCAATTTTTCCAACATAAAACATCCTTTATTTAAAGTTCTGGAATTGTTTTACAATATACAAAAATGCCAGGCGCCTACATGTTTAAATATCCATTTAGTCACCTCACGTGGGACAACACGTGAGGTGACGTGGATTGGACCCACTAGCAAATACGCATAACTCCAGGAGATGACATGCAAAATATCCACTTATTTTATAACGTTCACTTTTATTTACAGGACTAAAATGTAAAATACAAAAAAGCAGGGGCTAAGATGTGCAATTTACCCCTTAATAATGGTTATCGGACGACGTTGGAGGCTTCACTTGACACATGGCAGTCATCCGACGGCTGATACCCCTTCATTGATGGATGTACGAGATTAGATTGCACATCGTGATCTGACGACTGATGATGTGCTCCATCCAACGGTGCTGACGCGAACTGGGACCGCCTCCTTCATCCAACGGCAGGGAAGCAGGCTGGAGTAATGGGGAAGAACACTCGCCTGGGCGAGGTTCTTCCGGCGAGATTTCGCTTCCCGACCGGCCTTTGTTGCTCCAAAGGGTCCCTCTACCTTCCTGGAAGGTGGCTTTAGCTACTGGAGGTGTCGGATCGGACAGAGGTACGCTGGAGCGCCACCACAAGGTCGAAGAAGAAGTGGTGCTCCAGGTACCTTCGGCGGCTCTTGATTTCGACTCTTGGCGTTGTATCGAGCGTCGAACCAACTCAAGAAGACCACATGGCTCGAGGTGATGCTCCTCAGCCCAAGAATGAAGCTGTTAGCACAAAAAGGAGGTGGGTGGTGAAGCTTCCGGCGGGTAGTGGAATGAGAGCTTCGATTCGCAGAGCCCAAGGGGTCCCGGCTGGTCAGAGATGGTCAAGAGATGGAGAATGCGAGGGGGATTAAATGAGGGCGGAATGGTGGTCGGAAACAGGGTGCAGCACGGTGGAATAGTTCGCTGGAGCGGAACTCCGGCGAACTACAAATCGCCTAAATCAAGTTAAATTTAATACCTATATGATAATATAACAACAGAATTGAGACGCTAATATAAAAATCTATCTAAAAGAGGTAAAGGTGCAGCTCGGACCTCGTTGTTTGGCCAATGAGTAGGACCTCCGGCGAGCGGCGGCCGTGGGCACGTCTCCTCCTCCGCGAGCTCCAATCCATCGCAGGGGACCTCCAGTTGTCACCTGGATGCTCACTAGACCGAGATGGCGGAGCCTTAGGGTGATAAAATGGTCAAATTGGTTGAAGGAGGAGAAGGCTTTTATTTATACACATAATTGGGTACCTTTATTGATCGACGAAAATCAAAAAGTACGATCGTGTTTACAAGGGATACAAGGCATGGCGTGAATGTACAATGAAAGGGGCGGAAATCTCGTGAAGAGATGGAAGTCGATGGATGGCTGCATCACGCGGGAAAATGAAGGAATATTGGGGCTTTGATAGTTTTGGCGAGTCAGAGTCCCAGATGGGACAATTGACTGAGGGTCAACGCGGGACGCGTCCTGATTGGTCAACCTAAGATCACTACGGGACAAAATCAGGGTGTTTATTAAAGAATAATTAATTAAAATAGAAAATGATTTTATTATTTTTCAAGTGAAATGAAATTTTTTATTATTTTATGTAATATTTTATAATGATTTTTATTTATTTGTTTTGGCTTTATTTATTAGTAGTTAATTTTTAATAAGTATTTATATGTATATTCATCTATGTTTTGTGAATTTTTATTTTATTTTGTATATTTTATTTTATTATTTTATTCTTTTATTTTATATATTTACAACTTAATTTTGTGAGTATATATATATATATTTATTTGATTTTATGATGTTGTTTGTACGCTTAAATAAATAGAGATGTATATTATATAGGTATATTCATAGGTATTTTACCTATGTTTTGTGTATTCTATTTTATTTTAATGTATTTTAATAAGTTTTATTTTAGTTTTGTATTTTTAATAGAATATAAATGATATTTACAATATTATAAAAATATGAAAGATTAAAAGTATCAAAGAATGTATTTCCCTTTTATTTATATACATATAGAACATAGGTATTTCATTTATGTTTTTACGTAGATTTATTTTATTTTACATTTCCCTTTGGTTTTACTCTCATTTTAATGTAAACGTATGTTATAAATAATATTTACAAAATTATAAACATATAAATTTATAAAAATATAGAACAATAAATAAATTGGATATTTTAATCGGTATTGTGTACAATAGGGGCCCAAAACCTAACTTCTACACAGTAACTCCAAAAAATATAAACCACCACCATTAAATAGCTTTAAAAAGTTATATACAATTAGAGTAATTTTTCTATGTTTTGAGTTTTTATTTGAAAGATATGGGTCTGTGAATGTTAGTTTTTGGCTTTTTAATTTGTGTATAAAATGTTCACAGTATATTATTTTTGTACAAACTCAATTTTGTATTTTTATCTACATTATCATCTACAACTTTTATGTACAAAATTTCTTTATTTGATGAATAACTAAAGAATAAAATAAGTATCAAAAAATCATAATTAATGAATAAATAAATGAGGTATTTATGGTATTTTTGGCCCTTATCTCCACCACTTTATTCCTTGTCGACCAATCCCATTCTGGACTTAGTCTTGGGGGTTAGGGTCATAAAATATTTTCAATATTTTATTCCTTTTTCTTTTCTTCTCTTTATTCTGTAGTTTTGGCATTAAAAATCTTATTTTGTATACAATAAATACAATAAATAATGAATGCTATTATAGACAGATTGATGCTATTTCCATGCATTTGTTGGGATTTTTAAAGCCAAAATGATAGAATAAAGGTGATGAAATGGAGATTCATCACCCCCTATACTTGCCTTTGCTAGTCCCCAACAAATACTTTTGCAATAAGTACAAAAAGAACAAAGAAAAAGAAGAAAAGGCAAGAATAAGGAATTTAAAGAATAAGTTGAATTGATCATGATTATTAAACTTATCTGTACAAAATCAAAGTTTGGAGCTCAGGTTAGACCTTGGTGCGAAAATGTGTGTGGAACCTCGTCGAGAACCAAATTTAAAACGGAACAGCCTTCGAGAGTCACAGAACTTGGTTCAGATTACCTCAATAGCCAGGTCATAACTAGCCTACATCATACACAAACCCTTATGACTATGAAGCTGACTTGTACAGTGTAAGTGATAGTGGATCTCCCCAATTGAAATGACTAAGGAACTGACTTGTCCAGAATGACAACCCAATGATTCCCCAATCCAGCATTCTGTCGTTGCGGAGCGAGGTATTCCCTTCTAAGTTCAAGTGGCATCCAACTCAAGAGGAGGAGGTGGAGAAAAGAATGGACAGTAGCCAGTGTAGGTACCTATCCTGGGATGCAAGACCAGTGTAGTCAAGTCATCCAGCTGTAGGCTCACATGGTATAACTTTGATGCTCAAGATTGCTTATTTTCTATACAACATATATACATAATCCAGCAGGTACTTTTATTTTTATTTCAAGCTTGTCCACTTTTTTGGAGTTTTTTTTGAAATACTATTTACAGAAGCATTTACATAAGGATTTTTTCCTCTTGATCCAGAAGGCTATCCCTCTTTTGAAGCTTTATCGCAACCCACACTCTTCTATCATCCGACTTCATTGAAACTGAAACAGATTGGGGTGCGCTTTCCTCCCTATACGAGGATGAATGTTTCCACCCGTGTATGTCTCGGACTGGCAAATCCAACCCACTCACCACTCCAACTGAGTTGAGCCAAGTGAAAGGTGCAAGTGTCCAAGTTAGGTCACGACCGGCAAGAGTCATTCGTGTGTCTCGAAAAGTTCTATTTAGTCAGTTGAGGTGACTTGAACCCAGCCCTGATTTCTCAAAGGATTAAGTCTGAACAGACCTGAAGTACCTTAAACCTAATTCCCATAAGGTTCCAATGCAGTTAGGTGCAGTAAGTTCCAACCAAGCTCCAATCTTCAACTTTATTGGACTAGTTCAATCATCAACCTCACTCAAAGAATATCAATGCTATTCAAATGCTATGTATAATGATGCAAAGAACAGTGCATTTTTTTAAAGTATTTGAAAATAAGGAGAAAAATTTTTACACAAAGAATTTTGCAAATAAAGGAATTTTGGCACTCAAAGTATAAAATATGTACATCTATTTACATGAGTGTGCCGCTTTATTTTACAAGACTTAAAAATTTTAAAGTATTTACAGGTTTTCACAAAGTGACTTATTTAGGTATATATACAGTCGATAAAGAATTTTATGTATTTTATTTATGATTTATATTTAATGATGCTTTTATTCCTCAAATTTATTTAAAAGTCATTTTGAAAACTATAGTACAAAGCAATTTACAAATATTTGAAAGCCATTTTGCACAATTTTCAAAAAGTATATATACATTTTTCAAAATATTTTTACAAACATTTTCAAAATCATTTGCAAATAGGTTTTCAAACCCTTTATTTCACACAAATAGAAGAACTTTTGCAATCAAAATATTTTTACAAAGGTCGAAAACATTTCACAAAAGGTTTCCAAACGGTTCACACCATTTTTCAAATCATTTTGCAAAAATATTTTTAACCTGATTTATTAATCAGTATATACAAAAAGAATATGAGGAATAAGAACCACTATTAATGAATTATATCCTATCTTTAGCCATATTTATTAATAATTATACGAAAGTACGAGTTATGGCTAAAGTATATACAGAGTATATACGACCCCCCTATACTTAGCACAAAGTATATCCTAAGTACAGAAATATGTCACAAAGGGGCGACACCTTTTATGCAGATAAAGAAAAATGAAAAGGAAAAGAAGAAAAGAGAGATATATACACATATATGAGAAGATCGTGGAGAATGTACTCATCACTCCCCCTATACTTAGGGTGAGATATCCCTAAGTATACGCAACGACTTTAGTGATGAAACGAAAGATAGAATAACACTGTGTGTACCCCCTATACTCGGGACAAAGTACGTCCTAAGTACAGACACACAGATATGGCGCAAGATCTGGGGTACACAAGACACACGGAAGAAAGAAGGAACAAAATACACAACACATATACAACAGGTCAAGAGTGTGAAGTACAGGACGGTATCTGGTAAGCGACTACCGTGCTCTCGTCATCGTCTCCCTGTGAGAACGAGGACGCAGTCATATAGTGAAAGGACACCCGAGTCTGCAATCAAGTGGGTGTCAGCTACCGGGGAATAGAGATCGAAAACTAAAGGAAGGATCGGTAGCGTGAATCGGAACATCGACTCATAAGGAAGGAATGGGTGAGGGAAGCCGATACCGTCGGAAGAAGAAAGAGCAGTATAAACCCCTCCAAGTCACTCAAAGTCTCCGAAAGATCTATAAATTTTAAGAAAAGGAGATTCTTAATGTAGCAGCGTGACATTTGGTGGTTATAGAATTCGACGGTCAAATAACACACCGAAATGTCACGAGACAAAGCTCGACCCTGTGAGGGTCCTCAAGGTAAGCGGAATCAGAGAATAATCAGAAGACTCAGCCCCATGCTCCAATAGAGAGGAGACACAACCAGGGAGGAGACCGAGTACACAAATCAAAAGACCCGGCTTCGTGCTCCAGTAAATGGGAGACACCCGAAGGAAGTCGAGTACAAAGAAGATGATGTACCCTCCCGCAGATAACCCTCGGGGAGTAGTACATGCTAGTCAATGAATAATCAGAACAGAAGCTCGCCGTTATGAGGATCGTCAAGGTGAGCAGGCTAAAAGGAGCCTGATCCATCAGACGAATCATAGAAACGGTCTCAGTAGGTGACAGATCGGCTACCAGCATAAGAGACCGACAAATCAAGAAAGTGTGGCAGCATCCCGTAGATAACCCTCGGGGAGCGTACTGCCAACTAAGCATCGGGTAATCATAGGAAAGATGGCTCATCCTTGCGAGGACCGTCAAGGAGAGCAGGCTCAAAGGAGTCAAGTCTGGTGGGTCCCAAGATCCAGCAGATCAGGTAAACATCAAAGAAATGGGGACCGAAAGCATACCAGACGACTCGGCTTTGTGCTCCCAGTAATAGGAGACACAGTTTGAAAGGGAAACCGAGCGTAAAGAAGGTGTTGTATTTTCCTGCAGATAGTCCTCGGAGAATAATGCAAGATAATCAGGAAATAGTCAGATCAGGTCTCATCCTTGCGAGGATCGTCAAGGAGAGAGGACTCAAAGGAGTCAATCAGAATGGTCTCTGTAGACGACAGACCGTCTACCAGCAGAAGAGACCACAACATCTACCAAGGTGTCATAGTCTCTCACAGCTAACCCTTAGAGAGCGCTATGAAGTAGGCAAGGAATATCAGAAAAGTGAAGCTCAGCCTTGCGAGGACCGTCAAGGTGAGAGGACGCAAAGGAGTCGAGAAGTAGGCCTCGTGCACCAACAAATCGGGCACACAAACAATATGAGCAGGGAGGCCTAATAGTCAATTTAGATGATACGGTTCTAGGCTCCAACAAGGTGGAGACCAAGTCAGTGTATGAAACCGATCGTAAAGAATGTGTCGCATCCTCCCATAGATAGTCCTCGGGAAGTAATACAAACTAGGTCAATCAAGTCATGGGATTGCTGGCATCGAATATCAGGTCCTCAAAAGTAATCAATCCATCAGTAATCAGGAGGGCATAAGATCATGTGAGGGACACAAAATTAATAGATCAATCACAATACGGTCCCTCAAGTTACTCCAATCAGCTCAGATGGCACAAAAGGTAGTCAGAAATCGTCTAGGTGCCAGAGGTGGATGATACAATCAGGAGATCGAGGATGGGTCAATCAAGAAGATGAGAGATCATGCGGGATTCGAACACCTTTGTCAGGAAGTCCATATCAGAATAATCAATCAATCCTCAAAATCAAGATGGGTGGAACCTCAAGATAGATAGATCAATCAATGCTCATGAAATCATCCTCAAATCATCACATTATGTCACATCCTCAATCCGGTGTGCGAGATCTAAATCCTCAATAAAGAATCACAGCTAGTCATCGTGCATTATAAAAGAAATCCTCAAGAAGCTCTGAGGCACATGTCTCAACTCAGATCCACCAAAAGTGGGGTATTAATCTCAGCATCCTCAAAGCAAGCCCGACTTACTCCAATAATTTCTATAAATCAAGAATCCTCGTTGCGGGCGAGACATACCAGCACAGCAATCCCGAGTAATAGAAGAAATGATACGGGGGACACGAGGAGGGTGGGCAAGAAGCGCTAGCCACATAGGGGGGTGATCAAGAAGCGAGATGAAAGATCTGGCGAAGATGATTGAGCTCAAGCGCCAACATCATGAGTCAATGCAAATGAGGAGGTATATGTATAAGAGAGGTAGAGAGACTCAAAGATGAAAAATGCATGATCCACATGGACGGGATTGATGACTCTAAGAAGGATGGAAACATAACAGACTACAAGTTACTATCAATACGCAAGGCAAACCCCCGATTCACCTACTCAACATAGTGAAGAACGAGATGTGGTCTTTTTATCTTTTTGATTTTAGAGTTAGGTGATCATAGAAAGTTGTACACACCAAAATTAGGCTTTGGGATTGGGGCACTAATCCTTAGCGTGTGTGTATGAATAAAATGCTCAGGCAATGAGGGGGTTGTTCTCCCCAAGATAAGGGATCCATTACATTCTATTTTTAGGTTCAAGTGGATTTAGCAGTCCCGATTTTATTTTTGTTATCACTTTTTTTTATATTTTCGATACACGTGCCTATCGAGGTTCCAATTTCCATTATGCATCGTAGGTTGGAAAAAACAGAGGGAGAAGGTCGGAAAAGCCATAAAAGTCAGAAATCGATGATGTATGTTAAGTAAGAAGATTTACAGTGCCTCCAACTCTCTCCACGCGGGATGCAAGACGGAATTGAAACTATGCTATATGAGATGCAATCCGATGAAATCGCCCTACGATAGTAACTGCTATTATCGTGAAGCACCAAATGTTAGTTATTCAAAGTCAAACCCTAAAGTCTGATCTTGGAGACGTCTCGATGCCCCCCACAACGAGTCCTGCCAGCGATGTACGACGTCTCTCACGGCGCGCGGGTTCGAAGCTAAATAACCAACAATTATTAATTTGACTAAGTCCAGAAGCGCATCCATAGGTACATGCAAATATATTAGGGGCTTTGGACCTTAATCTATCGGCAAACAATTCCTAAGCTAGGGCTCATTCACATAAAATAATAAAAAGAAAAAAAAGAAAAACATCGTCAAAACCGTCGAGGCCCCCAAGGGAACAATCCCTCGGGCAATGGACCTCGGGAAGTCGAAGCATCTAGGAGTCCTATGTTATTACAATTATAGGGCCACTCTCTCACATAAATATACATATTAATAAATAATGCAAAAATTAGGCTGCCTTCCAAAATTCTCCTCCATCTGCCTTTGATGCTCTCTCCTGCTGGTTGGTGTAGAAGAGCCAGCACCGCCTTACTCGGGTGCACCAGACTTCCTAGGAAATCCTCCTTCGCTTAGCGGTCACTCGCATCAAAGACAAATAAAGAAGAGGGTCAGAACAGTCACAATAATATCAATAGTGCAAATAATCAAATAAATATGGACAATAGTGAAAAATCAAATAAATAATAAGTATCCCAAATTACGTTGCTCCCCGGCAATGACGCCATTTGATAATCGATAAAATAGCCGAGGTCGTGTCTTTCCACAAAGCGGGTCGACAATCACTGAGGTGACCTCGGATAAAAGATCTCAATCGATCAACAATTAACTCGCAATAAATATAAAGAAATGAATAACAAAAATGTGGAGTTAAAATTTATTATAACTCTACATGTAAGTGCGTATAGGTGTAAGCACAAGTAGAGGTCGAACACTGGGAGCAAACAATTGGGAGCAAAATAAATGCACAAAATTATTCATTTCTTTTCTTGTCCATGTTATTGTTTTTGTGGGTTTTAAATTTTTATATTTTTTATTTGATTTTCGATTTTATAATTTTTATTTGATCTTTAATTTTCTGATTTTATATTTTCCTTTTATATTTTCATTTTTTATAAGTTCTTTTTATATAAAAACAATATAGCCTATATAAGGCTTAATTTACACAATACATAGAAATATATTTACAAATAATATCAAATCTAAACAAAATTAAGAAAATAATTTGTTTTTGGTTTTTTTACTATTTTTCTAATGTTTTTGTATTTTTTCAAAATTTTTTACTAATTTTTATGTGTTTTTAAAGTCAAAAATAACCCAATAAAGGGGTCAATACATAATCTGAAAATAATTTGGGTTTTAAAAATAGTAAATAGGTCCCAAAATTACCCAAATTAATTTTAATACATAACTAATAATATATAAATTAGGAAAAACATATTTTTGTCATTTTTTAAGATTTTATATTTTTTTAGGATTTTGGAGCTTCTTGAAATTAGTATCTTTTCTTTTCTAATTTTTAGGGGTTTTTGTTTTCTGGACACAATAAATACCAAAACAGAGCATATATAATTTTTTTTAATTTTTCAAAAAGTTTTTACATTTTTTTGGTATTTTACAAATTCGTTAGTGAATATAAGCTCCTATTTCATTTTTATAATCATATAAATTCTCAAAAATACATAATAAACTATAGACGTTAATCCACAAGGAAAGAGGCATCTATCCCTATTTTTGAGGAATTTTTGGAGCTAGGTAGATATTTTTAATAATTAGGTAAAAGTCACAAAAATTAAACTGCCGGGTAGGGGCATAACTGCTAATAAAATAAAACTTAGGGAGCTCTGTGCAATTTTGCCAATATAAAACAACATTTATTTAAAGTTATGGAATTGGTTTACAATATATAAATATGCTAGGGGCCTACATGTAAAATACCCATTTTGTTACCTCACGTGGGATAACACGTGAGGTGACGTGGATTAGACCCACTAGCAAATACGCATAACTACAAAGTTTGACATGCAAAATATCCACTTATTTTATAACGTTCGCTTTTATTTACAGGACTAAAATGTAAAATACAAAAAAGTGTAGGGGGAGCTAAGATGTGCAATTTACCTCTTAATAACGATGATCGGACGACGCTGGAGGCTTCACTTGACACGTGGCAGTCATTCGACGACTGATACCCCTTTGTTGATGGACACACGAGATTAGATCGCACATCGTGATCTGACAATTGATGATGGGCTCCATCCAGCGGTGCTGACACGAACTAGGACCGCCTCCTTCATCCAACGACAGGGAAGTAGGCTGGAGGAACGGGGAAGAACACTCGCATGGGAGAGGTTCTGCCGGCGAGATCTCGCTTCCCGACCGGCCTTTGCTGCTCCAAAGGGTCCCTCTACCTTCCTGGAAGGTGGCTTTAGCTACTGGAGGTATCAGATTGGACAGAGGTAAGCTGGAGCGCCGCCACGAGGTCGGAGGAGAAGTGGTGCTCTAGGTACCTCCGGCGGCTCTTGATTTTGACTCTTGGCGTTGTATCGAGTGCCGAACCTTCTCAGAAAGACCACACGGCTCGAGGCGATGCTCCTCGACCCAATAATGAAGCTGTTAGCGCAAAAAGGAGGTGAATGGCGAAGCTTCCGGCAGGTGGTGGAATGAGAGCTTCAATTTGCGGAGCCTAAGGGGTCCTGGCTGGTCAGAGATGGTCAAGAGATGGAGAATGCGAGGGGGAATGAAATGATGGTCAAAAACAGGGCGAAGCACGGTGGAATAGTTTGCCGGATCGGAACTCCGACGAACTACAAATCGCCTAAATCAAGCTAAATCTAATACCTAAATGCTAATATGACAACAGAAATGAGACGCTAATATAAAAATCTATCTAAGAAAGGTAAAGGCGTAGCTCGAACCTGGATGTTTGGCCAAGGAGTAGGACCTCCGGCGAGCGGCGACCGTGGGCACGTATTCTCCTCCGCAAGCTCCAATCCATCGCAAGGGACCTCCAGCTGTCACCTGGATGCTCACTGGGCCGACATGGCGGAGCCTTAGGGTGAAGAAATGACCATATTGATCGAAGGAGGAGAAGGCTTTTATTATACACAGAATTGGGCACCCTTGTTGACCGGCAAAATAAAAAAGTACGATCGTATTTACAAGGGATACAAGGCATGGTGTGAATGTACAATGAAAGGGGCGGAAATCTCGCGAAGAGATGGAAGTCGATGGATGGCTGCATCACGCGCGAAAAATGAAGGAATATAGGGGATTTGATAGTTCTGGCGAGTCAGAGTCCGAGATGGGACAATTGACTGATGGTCAACACGGACCGTGTCCTGATTGGTCCACCTAAGATCACTACACGACAAAATAGGGTGTTTATTAAAGAATAATTAATTAAAAATAGAAAATTATTTTTTTATTTTTAAGTATAAAATGAAAATTGTTTATTATTTTATGTAGTATTTTATTATGAATTTTATTTATTTTTTGGCTTTATGTATTAGTAGTTAATTTTTTAATAATGTATTTATAAGTATATTCATCTATGTTTTGAGTATTTGTATTTTTATTTTGTATATTTTATTTTATTATTTTATTCTTTTGTTTTATATATTTACAACTTAATTTTGTGAGAATAAATATATTTTTATTTCATTTTTATGATATTATTTGTACACTTAAATAAATAGAGATGTATATTATATAGGTATATTCATAGGTATTTTACCTATGTTTTCTGTATTCCATTTTATTTTAGTGTATTTTAATGAGTTCTATTTTAGTTTTGTATTTTTAATAGAATCTAAATGATATTTACGATATTATAAAAATATGAAAGAATAAAAGTATGAAAGAATGTATTTCCCTTTTATTTATATACATATAGAACATAGGTATTTCATCTATGTTTTTACATAGATTTATTTTATTTTACATTTTCCTTTGGTTTTACTCTCATTTTAATATACGCGTATGTCATAAATAATATTTACAAAATTAGAAACATATGAATTTATAAAAATAAAGAATAATAAATAAATTGAATATTTTAATCGATATTATATACAATAGGGGCCCAAAACCTAACTTCTATACATAACTCCAAAAAAATATAAAACCACTACCATTAAATAGCTTGTAAAAAGTTATATACAATTAAAGAGTGATTTTGATATGTTTTGAGTTTTTATTTGAAAGATACGGGTCTGTGAAGTTTGGTTTTTGGCTTTTTATTTTGTGTATAAAATGCTCACAGTATATTATTTTTGTACAAACTCGATTTTATATTTTTATTTACATTATCATCTACAACTTTTATGTACAAAGTTTTTTTTATTTGATGAATAAATAATAATGAATAAAATAAGTGTCAAAAAATGCATAATTAATGAATAAACAAATGAGATATTTATGATATTTCTGGCCCTTATCTCCTCCTACTTTATTCCTTGTCGACCAATCCCATTCTGGACTTGGTCTCAGGGTTAGGGTCATAAAATATTTTTGATATTTTATTCTTTTTTCTTTTCTTCTATTTATTCTATAATTTTGGCATTAAAAACCTTATTTTGTATACAATAAATACAATAAATAATGAAGGTTATTACAAATATATATATGCTATTTAAATGCATTTGCTGGGTTTTTAAAGCCAATATGATAGAATAAAGGTGATGGTATGGAGATTCGTCAGTACCGTGAAAGCCCTGCAATTTTTAACTTGGTTTCCGTGAAAGCCCTGTAATTTTTTTTCTTGCTTAAAAGTAATAAAATAAATTAAGTTGTTTTACTCGTGCTCATTTTTACCTTTTTTAAAAAACTCTAACTTAAGTTTTTTAATCACAGATCTCATATTGAACTTGTTCATTGTTTTTTTAATTTGCTAAATTAAAAACAATAGGATTAGCCTGCATATTATTTTTTGAAATCATCATTTAATCATCTGTACATGCATCTCATATAAACTTTTATTCTAATAGAAGTTTCCTTTGTTGTATTAAAAACTTTGATTAATTTAAATTGGATCGCAAATTACATGCATTAATCTTTTGCAACAGATATTTTTTTGATTAATTATCAAAAAGAAGGGTTATTAAAAAATAAATTGCTATTTTTTTAATCTTTATTTGCTTATATAAATCAGACTTTCAACTGTTATTGTTCCTTGTTTTGTTTTGCATTAAGTTAAAAAAATTAAGCTAGCTATAATTGTTATTTAGTTTTTTTATAATATTGCAAGTCAAGCCTTTAAATTGTCAATAAGTTTTTTTTTCAAATTACCAAGTACCTTCATTAAAGTTGCTTAATCTCATATAAACTTGTATTTATTTTATTATGTCAACAAAAATGACAAGCAAGACGATTGCCACTGAGGTGGGAAACATAGAGTACCTTAACGGTACTTATTATGAGTTGTGGAATATAAAGATATACTATGGTCTGTTGCACGATAACATAACTCTATCAGAGACAAACCTGGCTCAACCTTATCTGAAAATCAAACTATGGAGGAAATTATGTCCCGTGAACAGTGGGAGAAAAGATATAATAGGATCAGGAGTTTCATGTTGACCCATATGGATTTGAACTTGATTTGGATCTTTGAGACAGGTGAATCAACTTACGAGCTATGGATCGTAGTCAAGGACAAATATCACTCAAAGTCGGAAGTGAGCGTCCAACTTCTTCTACACCAGTACAACTCGTGTAGAATGAAGGAATCTGAAAGCATCCTCGAGCACGTGAACAAGATGATCGTGATGGTCAAGGATCTAGCAGCTGCTGATTGCGTTATTCCGAAGAGGATGAAGATTGCAACCATACTAGAAAGTCTCCCACCGTCATTTGACATGGTTGCCACATCTCTGAGGATGAATGACAACGTTAAGTCTGTGACGGACCTACATGCACAGCTGGCAAATGAGCAAGACCTCTCTGAGCAAAGATCGAAAGCTGAGATCTTTGAGGTCAAGGAAGAAGAAGAAGCAAATGTCATGCATGTGAAGAAAAGGCCGGACCCTTCCAAGGCGAATTTGAAGGGCATGAGTGGGAAATACCCACGTGGCTCTTGTTATGGTTGCGGCAAATATGACCATTTCAAGGTCAATTGTCCCAACAAGAAGAAGTGAGGAAATTCTAAAAATACATGAAAACAAATGCAAGAAGAAAATGGAATTCACGGCTATCGTGGACTGCAACTCCATCACCACGGATAGTGGCAGATGGTGGATCGACTCTGGAGCAACTAAGCACATCGCAAGATGAAGGAGGGCTTGGTGGACTTCAAGGAGCTGAGCAAAGGAGAATAGAGGATCTTCATGGGGAATAACACCTACGTGGACGTGGAAAGTATTGGGACATTGATGAATCTCCATTTCATCACCTTTATTCTATCATTTTGGCCTTAAAAACCCTAGCTAATGCATGTAAATAGCATCAATTTGTACATAATAGCATCCATTATTTATTGTATTATTTGTATATAAAATAAGGTTTTTAATGCTAAAAATATAGAATAACGAGAAGAAAAGAAAAAGGAATAAAATATTGAAAATATTTTATGACCTTAAACCCCGAGACATAGTCAAGAATCGAGTTGGTCGACAAGGAATAAAGTAAGGGGAGATAAGGGCCAAAAATGAAATAAAAATCCATTTCTTTTATTCTTTATTTACACATTTTGACACCTATTTTATTTTGTATTATTTATTCATCAAATAAAGATTTTTTTACATGAAAGTTGTAGATAATAATGTAAATAAAATTACAAAATTTAGTTTGTACAAAATAATACACCGTGTTCATTTTACACTCAAAATAAAAAGTCAAAAACCAAACTTCACAGACCCATATTTTTCAAATAAAAAATCAAAATACATCAAAATCACTCCAATTGTATATAACTTTTTATGAGCTATTTAATGGTGGTGGTTTTATATTTTTTGGAGTTACTGTGTGAAAGTTAGGTTTTCGACCCCTATTGTATATTATATCGATTAAAATATTCAATTTATTTATTATTTTTATAAATTCATATTTTTATATTTTTGTAAATATTGTTTTAACACACGTACATATTAAAACTAGAATAAAACCAAAAAGAAAATGAAAAAAGTCTATATAAAAATTATAGACAAAACACCTACAATTATACCTGAATATAAATAAACGAGGAAATATATTATCTCATTTTGTATTCTTTATATTTTTTTTGTAAATTATATATATATTCTATTAAAAATATAAAATTAAAATAAAACTCAATAAAATACATTAAAATAAAAAGATATATAAAATATAGGTAAAATACCTATAAATAAAACTATACAAGATGCATATCTATTTATTTAAGTGTATAAATAACATCATAAAATTAAAATAAAAATATATTTATACTTATAAAAATAAGTCATAAATATATAAAATAAAAGGAAAAAATATTAAAATAAAATATATAAAATAAAAAATAAAAATGTATAAAACATAGATGAATATACATGTATATATACTTTAAAAAATTAACTACTAATAAATAAAGCCAAAAAAATAAATAAAAATCATAATAAAATACTACATAAAATAATAAACATTTTCTTATTTTATACACAAAAATTAATAAAATCATTTACTATTTTAAATATTTATTTTTGAATAAAATAGCCTATTTTGTCCTGTAGCAGCCTTACGTGGACCATCACGTTAGGTCGCGAGTTGACCTAGGTCAACTCCCCTTTGCCTCTGATTTGACTCAAATCTATCTTGTTCTGTGTTTTCATCCATTTTTTCCAATTGACACATCGCTCCGGTGTCTTCGATCCCTTCACGGGAAATTACTCCCAGATCCATCATCATTTACGCCAGACCCTTGGATACCTTGTACATATTACCGATTCCTTGTTATTGGCCGGTCAATAAGGGTTTCTGCTAATGTTCATAAATAAAGACCACCACCTTCCTTCTCGAATTTGGTAATCTTCAACCCCTGAAATCCCGTAACCTCGACCAAAGAGAGCATACATGTGACAGAGGGAGAACTCCTGAGGTTCGTGGCGGTCGAAAGCGGGCGGAAATGCACCCACGACCACCTACTCCGGCGGTCCTACTCCCTGCCTTTGCTGGCATGTGAGAGCTGTGCTTTTCAATTATTTTAGTTAGGTTTTAATTCCATCATTTCATTTACGTACTTAGTTTAGTGATCAGGCTTTAGGATTAACGTAAATAGGTCCTTTCGTAGTTCACCGGAGCTCCTCTCCGGCAAACTCTTCCACTCGTTTCCGACCGTCTACCGCCTAGCCATTCCACCCCATTTTCTTCCCAAGCCTTTATCCATCTTCCTGAGCAATCATCCCAACCCGATCGAACCTCGATCAACGAATCACTGCTCCTCCTCCGCCGCTCGCTGGAGCAGGTCCATCTCACCTCAATTCGCCTCGATTCTCCACTAATAAAAGCCTGGACCCCTCGCCTATTCCTTGCGATGCTTTTGCGCTCGTTTGCAGGTCCAGACGGCTCCATTTGAGGGGCTTCGACTGTTGGAAGCAAGGCCCATGTCGAGCTCCATCGCCGGATATTTCTCAAGCACCTAGGCCTCGATTGAAGCCATCATAGGACGCGGGAGACTCCCAGGAACATGAAGGGACCCTCGGCGGAGGGAATCGAGGTTGGACGAGCCCGCCAATTCAAATTCAAACTCGCCCCAGGTGAGTTCATTCCCTGTTCTTCCTCGTTGCTCCTCTGCCATCGGATCAGATGGAGACACCAGGTCTCCCAACCACCATTGGATCAAGCGAGTTTCAGCCGTTGGATCGCTACGCGCAATCTAATCTTCACCGTTGATCTATGAAGCGTCATCGACCGCTAGATGGACGACACATGGCAAGTGAGAAGACCATCACCATCCGATAGCGCACCTTGTTTGGGGTAAATTGCAAATACTAGCACCGTATTTTTGTATTTATTGTTTAGTCCTGTAAACAAAATGCAACGTATTAAATAAAGTGGAAATTTTGTATAAAGGACCCAGAGATTTTGTAATTACACCTAGGTCCACTCCACGCCACCACACGTGTCGTCCCACATGAGGTGGTAAAATTGCATGTAAGCCCCTGTTAGTTTTGTATTTATAAAAAGTCCAATAAATGAAATTCATGATATATATCTTTGTAAAAATTGTTGAGAGGACCCTTGACTTTTTGTATTTGCAATTTAGTCCCTCCCAACGTGTGTCACGTGTTGTCCCACGTGATGGTAAAATTGCGTGAGAACCCTGACGGGTTTTGTAATTGGTAATTAGTCTTTAAAATTTAAATAAAGATTTAAACATCTGGTATTTTTGCACAGAGCACCCTAAACATTATTTTATTTGAAAAAATGCCCCTGCTAGGACATGTATTTTTGTGTTATTTATCTAATTATAAAAAATACCTACAATGCTCCTAAAATCCATAAAAATAGGAATAGATGCTTTATGTAATATATTTTCATGCCTATGTTTTTAATTAGTATTTTTTGCATTTTATCCATTTATTACAAATGAAAAAGAACCTAAATAATCCATGTTTAACTTATAAAATACCAAAAAAATATAAAAAACATTTTGTTTGGTATTTATCGAGTCCAGAAAACAAGAACCCCTAAAAATAGGAAAAAATGATAAAAATCATAAAGCTATAAAATCCAACAAAAAATATAAAAATCTACAAAAATATCAAAAATATGTTTTTCTATTTTATAATTATCTATATACTATTATTTATATATTAAAAATAATTTACGTAATTTTGGGACTCATTTATTATTTTTAATACCCAAAATAATTTCATATTATTTATTAATCCCTTGTTTGGGATATTTTTGACTTAAAAATATATAAAAAATTAGAAAAAAATTCCATAAAAATCACAAATATAGGAAAATGTAAAAATAACAAAAACATTATATTTACTGTATTTTATCTATTTTTACAGAATTATCTCTTTATAGTATCTATATATACCTTATATTGTATTTATACATATCCATATATATATTATATTTAAATCAAAATGAAAAATAAAAATTGAAAAATATAAAAAGAAAATACAAAATTATAAAACCAGAAATAAAATCAATATAAATATATAATTAAAAACCCACAAAAATAATAAATTGGATAAGAGATAAAAGACGGAATTTTTGTGCATCTATCGTGCCTCCTCCCGTTTGCTCCCGGTGCTCGACCTCTACACATGCTTACATCTACATACCTTTGTTGTAGAGTTATAGTAAATTTTAACTCCACATTTTTGCTATTCATTGCTTTATCCATAATGTGGGTTAATTGTTGATTGATTAGGATTTGTTGAGCGGTCAACGCATCGATCGGATCTCTCGCCTTGTGAGATTTCTAGACCCTCGACAAAGCCCTGTCATTAGGCATGCATACTTGACCTGGGGGATAGAGTTATGTTACTAGATGATGTACTATATACCCCAGTGATATGCTAGAACTTGACCTATCTCCTGGTGCTGCTCAGGAAGGATTTCGAAGTCCAGTTTTATAATAAGTGTGTATCTATAAATAAGAATAAGAAGGTCTATGCAATGGGAAAGTTTGTACCCAAGCATGACTTATTCCGCCTTCCTGTAATAAGCCCCAGTGAATGAATGAATGTCTCTTTCGATTATTCCTTTTGTTATTTGTTTGACTATGACTTGTGGTACATGGGACTAGGTCATCTAGGAAATTTTGAGTTGTATCAAATGATGAAAGTTGTTGCTTAAGATCACGGGTGCAAGGACATTGCCTTACGAACACTATCTGACTAGTAAAATAACGAGAAACCCCTTCTTAACCGAAATTCGATCAATAAAGTTACTAGGTTTGATCCATTCAGACATACGTGGACCTCTGAGCGTCAACACATATAGAAATAAGGAATACTTTATAATCTTCGTTGACGATTACTCAAAGTTCTCCTGTGCCTATCTCTTATGTAGAAAATCGGATGCACTTGAAACATTTAAGAGATATAAGATAGAAGTGGAGACAAAATTGGGAACACCAATCAAGACCCTTATGACAGACAAAGATGGGGAATATACCTCAAAGGAGTTTGAGGATTACTGCATTCAGTCAGGCATTCGTAGACAGACTACAATGCCTTATACACCGTAGTAGAATGGTAGTAGAAAGAAAGAATCGAACCTTGATGAATGTAGTAAGATGTATGATTTCACACTCATGACTCTCTAAGAAATTCTGGGGAGAGGCAATGTTGATTGTGAACTACATACATAATATGGTTCCCACCAAGTCTGTAGAATCAATGCCATATGAAATATGGAATGGTGGAAAGCTAGAATTGTACCATATCCAGAAATGGGTACATGTTGCACATGTTTTGGTGCCAAGTCAACTTAGGGACAAGCTAGACTTTAGGACATTAAAGTGCACATTTATTGGCCGAATCGCTTAAAGTGGTAGGATACCCCAATACCGATTTCATAGGAGATGTGGATGATAGAAAATCCACATTAGGTTACCTGTTCATGTTTGGTGGCGCAGTCGTTTCTTGGGGTAGCAAGAAACAACGATGTGTATTTTCGGCATACACAGGAGGCTGAGTAGATTGCATGTAGCATGGTCACCACTCATGTTGTATGGATCATACATTTTCTAGAAAATGTAAGCCTTGAATTGGTCAAAGGCTAATTGAAATGTATTGTGACAATCAAGCTATGATAAGATTGATTAATAGTGGGGCTAATAGTTGTAATGAAATCACATTGAAATCCGATATCACTATATATAAGTTATAGTGGCGAAGCAAGAAATCACGGTAACCTACATACCTACCAGTGACATATTAACTGATTCTCTGATCAAGGGAATAACAAGAGGAACATACATTAAACGTATTGGTTTAATGGGATTGAGGAATACATGAGTCAAGGAAGAGGATTTATGGACCTCACTGCTAACATCTTCATACACAACCCGAACCGTGGGAGTGGATTTTGTCTTGACAACCGTGGTCAAGTGGGAGATGTAGAACAGTTGTTGACCAAGTAAATCAAGAACCGTGGTCGACCGTTGCAGAGACCGAAGGTTACGATGACCGAATCTTGCGAAATACCTAACCGTAGGGTGCGGGGAGAGAGCAGACTTCGTGAGGGCACACCCTATAGATGCCAACCTCCATTGAGAGGAGTTGATCCATTGGTGAACCACCTTGCCATAGGGATACCTTTTCCACTATCTATCCCACCCTCTTCTCTCGTTATCTCTCAAGTAACAAGACGACGTACCTCAACATACTAAACATCAATTAGCTCAAACAAAATGATCGATCGATTTGATCATGAAGGGTGACTGATCAATATGATACTGACATGAAATAAGTTAATGTTAAGAAAAACCTGATATGCCTTTATATTACATATGCATATATGTTGAGACTTTTTACATATGCTTATTACAAAAGTCTTCTATTTTCTTCTTCTGTAAGTTTTCCATATAATTCTATACTTTTGGATTTGATTTTGCCATCCTCATTAAATCATGTTGAGACTTTTTGCACATCTCTTCTTTGATCCTTCATTCTCCATAAATACACTCTTTCATGTTTCATTCTTGGAGCAACTAACATTAAATATGCAGTCTAATTATATCCACAAAGCATGTTATGATTAATATAACAATATAATTATCATGCATAAATTATGCTAACACAAATAACAAAAATAAATAAATAACCTACTTGCTATGAATTTAATTATTGATTCAAATGCAACCTTAAAAGGTTCAAAAACTAAAAGGACTTCTACATTTGTGCCCTAGTGAATGTTGCCCGTAGAACTTATGTTCCAACCATGTTCAAAATTACATTATGATCCCTCTAGAACATCTGTATTGACACCAATAGTTCTACCATCAACATGGACAAGTTAAACAACTAGAAGTTAAATTAAAGGACTAAAATATAATACAACTAATTAGATTTTCATCGTTGAGTTTGAAAATATTTTTTGTCACTCTTCTCCCATTGCTTCTTCCTCCAACTCTCCTCTCTAACATGCACACGCGCACGCATGCACACGCATGTGCACCCGCACATGATAGATGCACACGTACATGCTCCCTTCCCCTATAGCTGACAGTAAGAACGCCCCCGCCCCACTCCTATTCATACATTATCAACTTGTATCACTCGTGCTCTGCTCGTAGTTCCCTGGGACACTGCTTGTAGTTTGCCAACCCATTCCTCGCATCCTACGATCCCTGCAACTCATCTCCTTGTTTGTTATTTATACATTCACAATAAGAATGGTCAGATTGTTGAGACAAGTACCTTACCTAATCTCTTAAGGGAGGGACAACATTGGTAATTATCATCTTCATTCTACTATGTATATTGAAAATCCTTGAATATTGAGAATGCCTTCATAGAAGTAATCACTCATATATATGCATGGCATTGCTAATGGGAAGGCTTTCTATATCCCTGAAGATTTTATTACTCTATCAAAGGAGAAAACGATTTTAATATTGGAATGAAGTATGACATGTCTACTGTGAAGAAACTATTTATTGCTCTTCTTTGATCTCAACATGGATCAGGGTGCAAATGCCATGTAGAAAGTGATTTCGTATCTATTGCATATATGTGATCAATCTTGTGAACTTCTACATTATGTTACCAACGAAGTAGCATTTAGTTAAGACTATGTCAATTGGGGATACAATATCATTACATATGATGCTATCCAACTTCTTCTGTTTGTTTTTTGCTACGTGATTCTTTTTCTTTGTACTAATGGATCTTTCTCTTGCAATTTGATGGATTGCCTTTGTAATCTTAAGAGTCATCCAACAACACTGATTTTTTGGTTGATACTTTTAATTTCCCTTACAAGTTTCAAGTTTTTCTTACTTAATTATGGTTTGCAGTTGATATTTACTTTAAATCGCAATCAACCAAGTTTCTAGAAATGAACACCCTATGCTGGTCATCTAAAAATTTGGTATAATCCAATTCCATCTCAAAAAATATGTTGCTTTCATCTCCAGAAAGGGACCGGGGAGCTGTAGGCATTGTGTTTCGATGGATGGGAACTACAAGTAGTGTGGTTGTGGCTTGTGCTGTAGAGATCTATGCAAAGCCGAGATAGGGAAGGGGTTTGGTCAACTAACATAGGCAGAGGAAGAAATACTGCAGGGATGATGGTGATAACGGGGGTGCTAGTACCTTAATTGCATACTAATTGTATTATTATTTTGATAATAACAAATTTTATGAGTAGATATAATACTGCATATTTCATGACAACGTCACTCCAAGTATGAAGCACACTTTATGGAGAAGTTAGCAAGGACCATGAAGCTACTCAATGGATGAGCTAAAAGTTGCAGAACAATGTAAAGAAGAAGAAGAAGACTTATGTAAGTATATGAAAAAAGTAATATATACATGCATGTGTATCATGTAGTCACATTAGGTTCAAGATATCTTGATCGATCAACCTTCTTGATTTGATCGATCGACTATCTCTACTCGATCACCCTAATTGACTTGATGGACTATCATTGATCGACCAACCTGCTTGACCTGATCGATCATCCTCGTCGACCAGCCACTTTCCATGATCCATTAAAATTTGAAATCATAACTCACTGCATCTATCAAATAATGAGTTACCTTGATCTACATGGTATATCAACTTGAAGATCGATGATGAGCAAAAATCCGACCGATTAAAATGGAAGAAATAATCTCATGTCGTTGTTCTCAACCAATCAGTTCGGTCAACGAGAAAAAGATATAAACCACTTAATGAAAAATCAATCAATGAAAAGCAAGCGGTCTTCGCTATTTAATTTACTTGGTGTAGCCACCAGGCTCGAACACAAGGAGCACGATTAAAGAACTCATTAGTCAAATTTCAAAGATGAGATCTTTTAGTGGTGTGGTTTTTTAATTTTTATTTTTTTTAATTTTCCAATAAGGCACAAGTCATAATATGCACACAAAATCTTTTTGTATTTTCCAAAATGGCCAAAATATTCAGAAAATTCTGAAGAGAGTATTTTTATGTTTTAAATCATTTTTATGTTTTTGGTAATTTTTTTAAATTTTCTTGATGTTATGTGATTTTATAAAAATCAAACAGTATCAAAAAGAGCAAACAGTGAACAGTCTGGAGTAATTTGCAACTAAAATTAATATAAGTGCCCGAAATTCCTGGAAATAATTTTATACAAAATATACATAAATATATACATACATGAATTAAAATCACTATTTTTGGATTTTTCTAGAATCTTCTACAATTTTATAAGATTTTTAGTATTTTATGATTTTTTGGGTTTTATAAATAATAAAATTGGATAGAAAATAAAAGATAATAAAATATACATGATCTATTTTTTGAAGTTATTAGAGCAATATTCAAATCTTTATAAATTTTTGAATTTCTGGAAGAGAAAAGAACATTGTTTTTTTGATTTTATAATAATATCAAATAATGATAAAATGCAATGAAAAAAATATGCTAGAAAGATGCACACTTCAGGAGCATAGCATGATTTTTGCATATTTATTGAGCAAGAAAAAAAGTATTTCAACAAGATAAAGCATGCAAATCAAGTCTGGATAAATTGGGACATAATCGTATATACTTAATGTTCTAGAATCAGAAATTAACTAGAAATAAATATGGGGGAAATTCGCAATTTACCCATGAATAACGTGCAAGGAACATGACTTGCTGAACAACGGGACTGATTTGCAATTTAGAGGACTTCTAGGGGCTTTAATGTCATTTACCAAAAAAATATTCCCTAGGATTCACATGTTTCTTTGTTCTGCTTCGTCAATCAAAAGCAACAATGGGGGGGCACCGTCCATGGACGTTTTGTGGTCGGGTGACGATGGCGCTCCTGGCGGGCAGCTCGCGATCGGTCAGAGATGGAGGTGCTCTGTGGAGGACGGCGGCGTGCGACCGATGATTGGTGGCGGCTTCGATGTAGCAGTTGGCTGCAGAAATCGACGGTGGGGTTGGAGACGTGGAAAAACTGGCGGCTAGCGTGCACTGGTGGCGATCGATGGTGGTGTGTTGTGCGGTGGTTGGAGATGGTGCGGGCAGGCGGAGAAGCGGCGGAGATGCAGCCTGGGAAACACAGGCCTTGGTCGACGACGACAGCGGTGGTTTGAGGATGCGATCGGGCGGCGAAGAGCGTGGGTGATGGCCTTGGTTGCTGGTTGGGGTGATCTGAACGGAGCCGCCGTGTGGGCGACAAAGGATGGAGGAGTGGGGGCCAAGGCGGAGGAGCGGTGGCGGTGAAGGCGACCACTCTTTTTTTTGTAAAAACAGGACAGAGGAAGAATACATAGTTTTTTTTATTTTTTATTTTTTTATTTTTTATCCTGCAAAACAGAAGTTAGAGAAAAACAAAATATATATGATTTTTTTATTTTTCTACTTATATACAAATTAGGTCGCGAGCATGATGACTCGATCCCAAAGTCAAAACGGAAGACATAAATGAGTGTGGTTCCGATGGGAAAGGCGGATGGAACTGAATCTCCGACCACCGTGCATGGTCGGAGGTGCGTGATTGCGTGAGGTAGAATGTGAAATGTGGAGATCGGACAATGAGATGAAAAATCAGATTCGGGAGCAGATCAAAGTGGGATGGATATTTTTGGGAATTAAGATCTAAAAATTAATCATGACAATGACACAAAAATTAAATCTAAAATGACGAAGGAAAATAAATTGGATCTCACCTTGAGATCGGATACGCTGTGTTGTTCTCGACGAGGGTCAATTCGTTGTCACTGAATGGCTCAGAGGTTGTGCACCCTTCTGCAACAAGAAGCACTTGGAGATTGGGCTCCTCTCCGCCAAAGATTGATCAAGGACAAAATGAGGGAGGATGAGCCCAATAAAAAGAGAAGGAAAATTAAAAAGGAAAAAGGTACAAATAAGGAATGTTTTTATTAGTTAATTAAATAAATAAATAAATTACAAAATTCGGAATTAAATATAACAATCAAAATAATTTATTTATAAAAATTAATTAGCCACCTTAATGGTGGCTATTTAAGGCATAGAATCAAATCTTTATATACAAGGTAGGTTTTCAAATCAAATAAATGAATAAAACAAATAAATACAATTTTCGTAATTATAATAATTTAATTAATTAATGTTAGATATCAAAATTTTTGGTGATTTTTATGTAAGAAAATTAGTTGTATACAAGTATTATATACATATAATACAATATACACATGTACAAATAAGGAAATTATTTTTAAAGTTTATTATTATTATTGTTATTTTTAATAATGAAGAGAATATTTTCAACTATATACATTATAAATAATATAAATATATATAGAGAGAGGGGTGATCCTATGAGACGGGAATTTGGTGAGATGGTGAGATGGGAGATTTTGGACCACTAGTTTCAACTAGGAGAGAGACAGTCAGGAGAGAGAAAACATAAACTAGTGGTCCAGAATCTCCCATCTCACCATCTCACAAAATCTCATCTCATAGGATCACTCCTCTCTCTCTATATATACACGCACACACACACACACATACAATAAGTAAGTGGTAGAACAGCACAAACCACCCTAGAAAACCAACTTTTCAACCTTAACTGCAAAAATTATGAAACCACAATCATTTTAAAGATAATTAAGTTTAGAGTACAATGGAAGTAAGTTTGATTCACCTTAAGTTCGTATGAAGCCGAAATTGGTCTTTCAATTATCGCTTTACGACTTTTTCTGAGTGTGATACTTTTACACCATACATGGTTTTACTTCGCGATTATTTTTATTATTTACAAAACTTTTTTATTTACAACTTTTATTTAGAAAATTATTTAATTTGAGGTCAATTTATATACAAATAAAATAGTGTAAGTTTTGTACAAATATACAGGGAAAATATTTACAAATTATTTTTGGATTAAAGACCCTATCTCCCCAACTTTATTCCTGGTCGATCAGGTCAAGTCTTGATCTTCTCTCAGGGTTCGGGTTAGTCTGCATTTATTTTATAAATACATCCTTTATTAATAGTGGACGGTTTTGACCGTCCCCTCTATGCTTCTGGCATCGTCCCATTACCCCAGCATCGAGGATGACCAAAGGAGACGGTAATTATGACCGTCCCCTTTGGTAGCATCATGACTGTCCCCTCTCTATTGAAGAAGATATTGACATAATAGACACCATCAAGGACGGTCAAAACGACCGTCCCCGATGGTATCTTCGAGAAAACTGGCTTCAACCGATCATTTTCCCTAGTTTGCTCCATTCTTCATTCTCCTCCTCTCCTCCTCTCCTCTCTATCTTCAATATGGATGGTGCATCACTGATGAGATGTTGCGGTGCTCCTTCATCGTGGTGCTCATGTCTCGCTCCGTGTTTCCTCATCGCTATCGTGGTTCTTTCTCCGCTATCATGGTACCCTTCTCCGCCGTGTTTCCTACCCCGCCTTCGATTGTGCTTGTCATCGAGTCGACCTAGTTTGGTATGTTTTTATATTGTTGATGTAAAATACAAACATGGCAGTATAATATCACCAATATGCACGGTTTACATGATGATTTTTAATCATTGTTGTCACTAACTGTTAACCTATCCTTTCTTGAATGCATCCATGATCTTCACTAGAGGAGATGTGCATATGACAAGAGGTGATTTTGGCCACGTATAGAGAAGAAGAGCGACATCATCGACCATGGGAAGTGTTGTATGTTTACAATAAACATAGATATGCATTGTCTAAAAATTGATATCTATGTCTATTTTTCTCATGCAGCTATGAATATTTGTTATAGGTACCTCTACTAAGAAGGTACATTCCTTGTTTCATTGGATTTCCTTTTTCTTAAAGTTTATTTAAATTCATATGCACTTGTCATGTTTTACAATAGTTTCAAAACACAAGAAATACAAAGGAAGAACCATTATTGATGGAAGCAATTGAGAGGATATAAGGAGACTAGAATGTGGATATTATAGGATGATGAAAATGTAATTAAGCCTATTTTGAATTATATAAATTTACTTCAATTTTTTTTGAAGAATGGATGTAGTTTATTGATCACACTTTTTTTACAATGTAGGATCATCTTATGATTGCAAAGAATGTGAGTGGATAACACTTGGTAATTCGCATATTTTTGTATAGGTCTTTATATGTGTCTTAAGTGCTATATTGTCAACTCTTGGAAGCGGCTCATGAAAAGACCAAAAAAGAGCTACAACGGAATGCAGTGATATTCTATCTGAGAGAGATGTGATATAAGAACATCGTTCATATCACTATGGTTATTTATACGTACGTGTCTGGGTATTGGTCGGAAATGAGTTTTAATTGTTTGTAGGATTTATTTAGGTCTTAGAGAAGGATAAAAACCGAACATCAAGACTTGTGTTAACAAATAGATATAGTGTTGGTAGAACACAATATTTAGTGTGGGTTGACAATATGTCCTAGATATTAATTTTATGATCAATCTAATGCTTGTAGCTCATTTATCTTAAAGGTATAACATGATATTCCTAGTAGTAGGTCCATATTTTTTTGTAAAAATGACATCAAAGGGGACGGTTGTGACCGTCCCCTTTGGTTTGAACAAAGGGGACAGTCGCAATTGTCCCCTCTAATGGTCATCAGAGGCGACGCCCACGACCGTCCCCTTTGATATGAACAAATGGGACGGTCATGACCGTCCCCTTTGGATGAAAATAGGGGACGTTCACAGAAACCGTCCCCTTGTTGGAGATGCGAGCCCACGGCGAGCCATTAAGCAATAAATATTATTGCAAATGTCATTCCCTGATCTGAAATGAAGAATGAATAATTTGCATAATAGGTCCCTTAGTACAATTAGGGTTATGTACCATGGCCATCTTAATAATCATACATCTGTTGATTTAACTATTGAATCATAGAGGCTGGTGCTTGGATGAATATCTAAAGAGTTAGATTGAAGACTCATCAAGCACCGTCAAATTATTCTTAAGAGATGATCTCCATCCTGATTAGGAGATGGCAATCCTTATCTCTGAAGGCTGATATCTGACCGACCTCTTGATGCAGGTCCTCTGCATAGGAATAGAGATTCGGAGGTGTCAGATTAGTTAGGTCAAAGAGTTGACTTAACGAGATCGAGATAACCAAAGTCCTATATCATATGATGTCACGATACAAGCACGCATCCTCTGACCGGAGACAGATGTGTTGCTATATGTCTGAGTATGTACATTTGGCAGACCAATAGGTTGATGACCTAACCAAGGTCTATACACTGGTGCGCTGGTGTGCATATAAGGGCATATGAGTAGTACGATCTCTCAAAGGGATCATACAGGTTCATTTACTGAACCGGAAGACATGAGCTCACTCATGAGATATTGGGAAGAATCAAATTCCGTGCACGGTCATCTCGCTTTGGAAGCTTGACTGAATTTGTAGGTTTGATATATACTTTTGGAAAGTATATGATCAAGACCTAGGTATGATATATGCTTTTGGAAAGTATATGATCGATACCAATTCCCAATGATCGAATGAGAAACTTACTGATAAAACCATAAAGTAGACAGTATAAGTTGATCAAATACTTCAAGTTTAATATGAGTCTTCTAGTACGCAGGATGTACAGGTATTGGGAATACATGAGGGTGATGTGATCATAAACGATTGTATAACCATGACGCTTCCATTCCTAGGGAGTGATCAAACGGGTCTGGATTTTAGTGACTCCTCTCAGTAGAGAAGTAATCTGATCTTAGTCCAAATGTTGGACATTTATATGAATGTGATTCAGATACAATAAGAAGATTAGATTTGCGGTCTTGATTTAATCAAGCATCTATGGGAGGCCCGCGATCTGGAATTGAGATATGATCTCAATATTCAAGTCACTATACGTGGAACAATACAACTGCCATGTCCTTATCTCCAAGTATCTGCGGAGAAAGCGCATTATCCTTGAAAGAGTTCATGGATAATTCTATTGTTGATAACATGTATCCGAGCATTGAGAAAATGGATAATTAAATGTGATTTAATTATCATGAGTAATATGAATTTGATTCATATTATAAAGAGAGTTATCTAATATAATTAAATGTGATTTAATTATCAAAGATGTAAGTAATATGAATGTGATTCATATTATTTGAGAATAAGAGAAATGAGATCCACGATGATTAAATATGATTTAATTGTCATGGATATGACTAATGTGGATGGCAATATCCATATTAATCAAATATATTATAAATGTGATTTATAATATATAAGAGAGAGATGTTTGTAATTTACATTTGTTAATTAAATGTTAATGTGAATTGGATTCACATTGGACATTAAATTGAAAAAGTAATTTACATTTTGTTTTGGGTTGTGAATGTGATTCACAAATTTCCAATGGCATGATTGCAATGTTCACAAAATAAATTGGATTTATTTTTGTGAAATAATTTGCAACAAAAGTTGTTGCAAATATTAGAGATATGTGCAATCTTGGAGATTGTATTGGAATCTCCCTTTGCTAATAGGAGAGGGGGGACGGGCACCAATATGGAAGGGAGGAGCCTCCTTTCCATTATCTCCAATGTGGATTGATTTAATTTGGTGATTGAATTATGTTGATTTATCAATATAGATTTAATCTAAATTAAATTAATTGTTGTTGTGTTTTTAGCAAAAAATCATGACCATTGAAAGAAACACAAATTAATGTGAACCATTGGATTTGTGTTGTCACATGGATTGAGATCCATGGATCCCAAAACCCTATAAAAGGAGAGGCACCCCATTGCTCTTCTTTACACAAGTACACAATAGTTGAGACAACAAATCTCTCTCTCTCTCTCTCACTCTCCCTCTCATGGTCGTCCACCATGGATGCCCTAGAGAGACTCTCCATCGTTGCGGCATCGTCGTTATGCTGCCCGATGTTTTGCTCGTGGATCTCCGTCTCCTTCGGTGCGCCCCGCTCGTGAAGAAGACGATGGATCTCGTGTGTCGAGATCAGGAGATCCGCCGCTTGGATCATCAACATGGATTGCGAGAAGCACGCAGTTCATCCCCGCGCTCGCAAGCGTCTCCTCCGTCGGATCGGACTTGAGACAGGAGGTCTCTTTGTTTAGAGACTCGATCGCAACCATGCTTCAAGAGGTAACCCTAATACTTGTTTGTGGTTTAGACGAAACGATCCGAGAAGTGTTCTTGGATCATGTGGTTTCGTCACATGAAAATTTTTTTTATTTCCTCTGCACAGAACAACTAGTGCGACTAGTCGTTCTTCGTCGTATCCGATATGACGATCACGCTTCCGTGATGCGCTTGAGGATCTAACCATATCCTTCAAGTGGTATCAGAGCCTTAGGTCGACGGTTTTGAATATGATTCGAAAACCGAGAACGACTTGGGTTCATTAAGGTCGCGAAAGTTTTTATCGCATTTGATTTCGCAGATCTGTTTAGTAAATAATTTTGACCATGTTTATAATATTTAAGCATGAATTATTTACTTGGATTTTGTTCCCCATTAAATAAGGAAATCATAGGATCTGAGTTTGCGTAAATCGGATTTCGTATGCTCAAGATATGGTTGTTTTAATGAACATGTATGCACTGTTGCGGGAACAGTAGATTTTAACATGATTAAAGAGTTAATTACAGTTATCATCTGCCTCGAAATGCGTGAAATACCACTTGGGTTCTGTCCTAAATCAAGTTAGCAATCTTTGAAAATTGATTTTGTCTAATTTGGATTTAAATTGATTGAGATATGTTAATTTTAGTGAGTAGGGGTCACTACTGAAATTGCAGTCCTAATCTAGAACCAAGTGATTGTCAATTAGTGAAATTAAGTGTTAATTTCGTGAAATAATCTTGGAAAATATTTGTGAAATATTGTAACATGATTATTTGCCTAATTGACTTGGCCTCAACCAATAAATTGATTGGATGTGATCCAAATCATAATTGGAAACACAATCTTCAAACTTGATGCTTGAATAGGATTGGGAATTTGTGTAGCAAATTTCCTTATAATCATAAATTATTTTGATTATTATATGGTATAATTTCGGTTGAAAAACCGATGATCATCTCAAGTACAAATTGATATATCTGGCATTATGCTTTCCCGAGGTGGATATGGTGTCTAGTCGGAGAGCATTGGGGTTGCGGGTTGCAACGTATGTGGTCCGTCCCACTCTCGTCGGTACTGGCCATGACAGCGGGTAGGGACTGCATAATGCCAGAGAAAATCAAGTTGTATTTTTCTAATTATTAAAATTCGAATTAATGCGTATTTTGAGATATTACCATATATATTCAAGTAAAATAATCAAGTTTGATTGATTAAATTGGATTGATAATTAATTTAATATGATTAAATTGATTATTTCCAATTGTGACACTCTATTATGAATAGAGTTATCATTTCCCTTGGAAGAATTAATTATATGAATATGATTCATAGTAATTAATTAAAATTTGAACATGATATGGAGGATCACATAAGTGACATCCATGGTCTCCCGTCAAGGCGAAGGGTTCCGTCGCCAGATATTGTATGTAGGAGACGCTTGTCCGAAGTGACAGCTCCTGCATACGATCCATTTGGATCGGGCTCTTCGCTTCTCGAAAGAGTAAGGACGTATGCGTAGTGACCCCAATATCGGGTCCTCATATTATTGGGGCGATATTGGATTGCGCATAGCGAGTTGTATTCCTGTTGACGGTTGGTTCAATTAATGACAGGTCAACATTGCCTTAGGGGTGGTGGGCCCGGGTGTTAAAGACCGAATTGGGAGATGCAAGTTGGACTTGCAAGGCGGAATGTGTTCCCGCTTCTTTTTATCCTAGTTGTAGGTTCTCATATTATTGGGATGCAACAAAGATAAGGAAGGAGATCCCAGATCTTGCTGAGATATGTTGGTAAGTATATCTCTTACACTGAAAGTAAATAAGGGAATGAACTTTCAGTGTTGACAAGGCAAGACAACTTTGATATAAAAATTCCTAAATCAAAGTAAAATATGTATATATAAATTTATGCAAATTTCTTATTTCAGATAATCCTTCATTAAACCCACTCAACATTATACTCACTGATAACTAGTAAAATATCATGGATTGGACTCATGATCTAGATATTGTACTTGCATTTGGACACATAATGTATGTGGTTGCAATGTGCAAGTTTCCTCATAATATCGAGGAATGACAATTAAATAGATAATAGGACTACAACCCTAGGGTTTGTATGTCTCTAAAGTCTTGATCTCATCGGATATACTTTAGAAGTGACATGTCGATGATGATCATAATTGTCAATTAATCCTTATAAAATCTAAGAAGATGTTCTGGCATACATATGTGCTCTCAACATTTAATCATGAATGACATGGTTCTCTGCATCATGCAGAATTGTGGCTCCATAAGAGATGATGTATTCAAAATGTTTGAGTACCTACCTGAACCAATGTTTTAAGAGTTTAGATTGATGTAGATGAGGAGTGTCATCATTCTACTATCTTTACTCTAATCATTCATGAAGCTTCATAGTATTCATGTTGTATGAATTTAATGAAGCATGAATAAATGTTGAAATGCTCTTACATTGAATTCTTTTGAATTTAACGTAAGAGATCCTTAGTCTTAAGCAATGGTTGCTTATAGATAAAGGGAGCGCAGAGGAAGCATGGGTTGGACCTGAGTAAGAAGTATGGTCAAAGAGTTGACTGTACATCTATGACTTCCATATGTCATCCAAAGAGTTGGATAAATGCCAATACTGTAATAAGTTGATGTGTTGATAGTATGACTATCAAGTCTGTCTGATAATCCTTAGAGAAGGACTCGGATGGAGCATCAGAACAATCTACATAAATCATTGAGATTGAATTTCTTATTTGATAAGATAAAGTCTAATTATTGTATCTCAATCTTCTAACAACACTTGCAATGTGTTGCATATGTTTTAGAAGACTATAAAATTTGATCTTCAGGTTTAATAGTCACCCACATAGATATTGATGCAATTGTTGCAACAATCTCTAACGGATTGAGAGACTTCCTAATTTCAGGGGGAGAGTCCTTAGTCTTAGAGAATGTCTCTATGACCTGGATATTAGAATACATTCATTATTTATTTCTAAATGTTGGAAATAAACATGAATTCTGGAATAAATCTATCATAAAAGGTTATAATGGAGATATTTCATATAGTAATCTAAAATCTAGTGGACTTTACTAAATTAGAAAATAATGAATTGTTCATTAAGATTTCTAATATTGAAATTAAACCTTTATAAGATCAATTGGAGGATGAAGATCATTTGACAATGATCTAGCATCAAGCCTTGGACATTTCTCTATTGATTTGATCAATAGACTAGTAAGAGATGAAACTTTAGAATGTCTAAAATTTCAAAACTTACATACTTATGAATATTGTATTCAAAGAAAAATATCCAATACACCCTTCTTTGGGAATGGTGTAAGATGTCAAGGTATTCAGGATCTCACACATATTGATGTATGCAGATCATTTATATCATAGTAAACATTATGGATATGTAATATCTACTGATGATTATGTATGATATGAGATTTCTTCTCTTCACTTAGAAACCTTTGAAATGTTCAAAGACTTCACATAATTTTGGTCAACCAAAGTTTGAAGGAAGATAAAATGAATTTGATCTAATCTAGGTAGCTTGTACCTGTTAGATGAATTCAAAGAATGCCTTATGGAGATATGAATATCATTTCTATCTCAATCCTCCTAACACACCTTAACTCAATAGAGTTATAGAGAGATACAATTGGATCGTGTGTGACATGATCTTATCAATAATGATTTTTAGCATAATTATCCCTTAGTTTCCAGGTATATGTGTGTAGTAGAGACTACAATATATATCCTTAAAAGGGTTCCATGCATGATGGAATCTATCACTTAAGAGTGCTGCTTCATTAGGAAAATAAAGGATGGTATTGGATACCTACTTTATGACCTTGAGATTCTTAAAATATCTCATCTCTGAGAATGTGATTCTTATAGGTAGAGACTCTTAAGAATCAAGATGAAAATGAAGTGTAGGAACTCATTTAATCTTGAAAAGATAATGAGGCTCCTGAAAATGGAGACCAAAAGGACAATTAAAGATGAAACACTAAAACCTCTTCAAATGAGTTTGAGGAAGGATTCTATGCGTCAGAGAAATCTGACAATGATCGAACTTCATGTGATGAAGCTTCTTAAGATCATAACATGGATAGATGGATGTTAGCAGTAAAAGTCTAATGTAGACTTCATATACAAGTATTGTATATGGACCCTCGAGGATCCACCTATATGGGCAATACCTATAAAGGTGTAAATGGATCTTCAAGAGAAAGGGAACCTGATGAGAAGGTAGAGACCTTCAAAGCACGGTTCGTAGCCATGAGCTACACACCGGAAGAGAAGACATTGCTTGCAATGAGACTTGCTCTTCGGTGACCATGCTTAAAATCATCGGAATATTGCTAAACTTAGCTGCACAACTTGACTGTTGCATCTTCAAGATGTAAGTCAATATTGCATTCCTCTATGAATACCTCTCTGAGGATATTCACATGAAGTAGCCCCAGGGCTTCATGATTGAGGAAAGCAAGATGTGCAAGCAAAGAGCTCCATCTATGGACTCAAATAAGCTTCTTGAAGTTGGACCATAGGATTTGATGAAATTATAAATGTTATGATTTCAGATAGAATCTTGATGAGCCATGTGAAGCTTAGTGGGAGTGCCTTTGTGTTCATCATGCTAAAAGTAGATTATATCCTAATCATTTGGAATGATATAAGGATGATAATAGGTGTTTTATAGACTGGCTATTCCATACCTTGAAATATGATTTCAAAGATACCTCTTGAATCTTAGTTCTGAAGTTGTTCAGAAACAAAGAGAAGAGGATATTGGGACTGTCACATTTGTAGTACACCTTGGACATATTCTATTCTTAGAAATTCCAAGAAAGGCTTCCATTCCTTAAGATATGGTACTGACCTATCTAAAGGGATAACACCTCAAAGAGTTGAGGAAGTGAATGCTAGAACTACTTGCACTTGTGCATTAGTTACGAGAAGCTGAGTGTATGCTAGATATGTACAAAAGCCAGATATCTGCCATGTAGTGGGAGTAGTAAAGTGTTGCTAATCCTACTATGTAGAGAAAACACTTGATTGCAGTAATAACAATATCTTCATAGAGGACAAGATTTTCGAGATAGTGATCTCAAAGTATTATCTTCAAAAGCTTAAGACTTTGTAGATAGAGATCTAAAAGGTCTTAACTCTGGATACCTTTGGAGATAGAGATCTCCAGGAATAAGGGTATTTTGATAAGGATTATGGAAATACTGGTTATAACAATTACTAAGCTATAGTGTCAAGGGGACTATAATAGCTTTAACAAGATCGAGTATTGGTTGCATGAGATACAACATTCGCATTAGATGCGAGCACTGTTACTAGGGATATGCAAGTGCTGTAAAAGGACTTGGCGTAGTCTCGCGAAAACAGAGTGACTGATCAGCTTACCTAGCTATTTTCTAAATAGACTATGATTGTCACATGAGTGTGGGTTTAAATGATTAGCCCATCAAAGGCTCTTTGGGCTAGTGGGAGATTGTTGGAAATGCGAGCCCACGACGAGCCATTAAGCAATAAATGTTATTGCAAATGTCATTCCCTAATCTGAAATGAAAAATGAATAATTTGCATAATAGGTTCCTTAGTACAATTAGGGTTATGTACCATGGCCATCTCAATAATCATACAGCTGCTGATTCAACTATTGAATCATAGAGGCTGGTGCTTGGATGAATATCTAAAGAGTTAGATTGAGGACTCATCAAACACCGTCAAATGATTGTTAAGAGATGATCTCCAGCCTGAGTAGGAGATGGCAATCCTTATCTCTGAAGGCTGATATCTGACCGACCTCTTGATGCAGGTCCTCTGCATAGGAATAGAGATTCGGAGGTGTCAGATTATTTAGGTCAAAGAGTTGACTTAACAAGATCGAGATAACCGAAGTCCTATATCATATGCTGTCACGATACAGGCACGCATCCTCTGACCGGAGACAGATGTGTTGTTATATGTCTGAGTATGTACATTTGGCAGACCAATAGGTTGATGACCTAACCAAGGTCTATACACCGGCGCGCTGGTGTGCATATAAGGGCATATGAGTAGTACGATCTCTCAAAGGGATCATACAGGTTCATTTACTGAACCGGAAGACATGAGCTCACTCATGAGATATTGGGAAGAATCAAATTTCGTGCACGGTCGTCTCGCTTTGGAAGCTTGACTGAATTTATAGGTTTGATATATACTTTTGGAAAGTATATGATCAAGACCTAGGTATGATATATGCTTTTGGAAAGTACATGATCGACACCAACTCCCAATGATCGAATGAGAAACTTACTGATAAAACCATGAAGTAGACAGTATAAGTTGATCAAATACTTCAAGTTTAATATGAGTCTTCTAGTATGCAAGATGTACAGGTATTGGGAATACATGAGGGTGATGTGATCATAAACGATTGTATAACCATGACGCTTCCATTCCTAGGGAGTGATCAAACGGGTCTGGATTTTAGTGACCCCTCTCAGTAGAGAAGTAATCTGATCTTAGTCCAAATGTTGGACATTTATCTGAATGTGATTCAGATACAATAAGAAGATTAGATTTGTGGTCTTGATTTAATCAAGCATCTATGGGAGGCCCGCGATCTGGAATTGAGATATGATCTCAATATCCAAGTCACTATACGTGGAACAATACAATTGCCCTGTCCTTATCTCCAAGTATCTGCGGAGAAAGCGCATTATCCTTGAAAGAGTTCATGGATAATTCTATTGTTGATAACATGTATCCGAGCATTGAGAAAATGGATAATTAAATGTGATTTAATTATCATGAGTAATATGAATTTGATTCATATTATAAAGAGAGTTATCTAAGATACTTAAATGTGATTTAATTATCAAAGATGTAAGTAATATGAATGTGATTCATATTATTTGAGAATAAGAGAAATGAGATCCAAGATGATTAAATATGATTTAATTATCATGGATATGACTAATGTGGATAGCAATATCCATATTAATCAAATATATTATAAATGTGATTTATAATATATAAGAGAGAGAGAGAGATGTTTGTAATTTACATTTGTTAATTAAATGTTAATGTGAATTAGATTCACATTGGACATTAAATTGAAAAAGTAATTTACATTTTGTTTTGGGTTGTGAATGTGATTCACAAATTTCCAATGGCATGATTGCAATGTTCACAAAATAAATTGGATTTATTTTTGTGAAATAATTTGCAACAAAAGTTGTTGCAAATATTGGAGATATGTGCAATCTTGGAGATTGCATTGGAATCTCCCTTTCCTAATAGAAGAGGGGGGACGACCACCAATATGGAAGGGAGGAGCCTCCTTTCCATTATCTCCAATGTGGATTGATTTAATTTGGTGATTGAATTATGTTGATTTATCAATATAGATTTAATTTAAATTAAATTAATTGTTGTTGTGTTTTTAGTAACAAATCATGACCATTGAAAGAAACACAAATTAATGTGAACCATTGGATTTGTGTTGTCACATGGATTGAGTTCCATGGATCCCAAAACCCTATAAAAGGAGAGGCACCCCATTGCTCTTCTTTACACATACACAATAGTTGAGACAACAAATCTCTCTCTCTCTCTCTCTCTCTCTCTCTCCCGCTCATGGTCGTCCACCATGGATGCCCTAGAGAGACTCTCCATCATCGCGACATCGTCGTTATGATGCCCGATGTTTTGCTCGTGGATCTCCGTCTCCTTCGGTGCGCCCCGCTCGTGAAGAAGACGACGGATCTCGTGTGTCGAGATCAGGAGATCCACCGCTTGGATCATCAACATGGATTGCGAGAAGCACGCGGTTCATCTCCGCGCTCGCAAGCGTCTCCTCCGTCGGATCGGACTTGAGACAGGATGTCTCTTTGTTTAGAGACTCGATCGCAACCACGCTTCAAGAGGTAACCCTAATACTTGTTTGTGGTTTAGACGAAATGATACGAGAAGTGTTCTTGGATCATGTGGTTTCGTCACATGAAAAATTTTTTAATTTCCGCTGCACAGAACAACTAGTGCGACTAGTCGTTCTTCGTCGTATCCGATACGACAATCACGCTTCCGTGATGCGCTTGAGGATCTAACCATATCCTTCACCCCTCTGATCAAATGGGATGCCACCAGAGGGGACGGACTGACAACCGTCTCCTTTGATCAAAGGGGACGGTTCTCTTCTTAGAGGGGATGGTATATGACCGTCGCCTGTTCTACTCCTTCTTGTAGTGATTGTTCTTTTCTTTTTCTTTTCTTCTTTATTCTTTTATCTGAGTATAAAAACTGGTAAAATGTATATTTAACAAAATGCATGCAAAGTCGTAATTTCATGAAATTAATGGGTATTTGCAGGTATTTGACTAAGGGAATGAAACTAAAAAAAAAGAATAAAGATGATGAATCGTGGATTCATCATTCCCCTATACTTTACCTTTGCTTGTCCATTAGCAAACTCTTTTTTTGGAAAATAAGTGAAAACAAAAAATAAAGAAAAGAAAAAGGAAAGAAATTAGAACAATGTTGACTTTTAAACTTATCTTCATGAAATTGTAGTATGGAGCTCTGTCAGATCTTTAGATTATTAGTGCGTCGAGCCTTAATAGGAAATGGATTTAAAAACTAACAACCTCTAAGTTCCACAAGACTCCTATTCAGGTCTCCTCAACAGCTAGGTCAGAACAAGTCTACATACACAAATTCTTATGACTATGAATCTTTACTTGTACGGTGTAAGTGAAATATAGCTCCTCATCTCAAAAGTAGCAAAGAAACAACCTCTCTCAACAAGGTAACTATAGTTCCCCAATCTAGCAACTCTTTCCTCGAGGAGCAGGGATATGCCCTTCTAAGTTCAATTACAACCATCTCAAGAAGAGGGGATGGAAAAGATAATGGACGGTGACCGGTGTAGCTACCTATCCTTAGATGCATGATCAATATAGCCATGTCATCCGCTGCAAGCTTACAAACATTTGACTTTGAAGCTCATTTTTTCACTTGTATATACACTCCGACAGACATTTTACTTTTCAATCAGGCATGTCCACTTTTGAAGTTTCTGCATTTTTTTTAAAAAAAATATACAAGGTGCATCATATACATAAGGAGTTTTTCCTCTTGAGCCAGTAGACTATCCCTCTTTTGAAGCATTATTGCAACCCCGCAACATTCTGTCTTTAGACCTCAACATATCAGATCAGGTTGAGATGCACTTCCCTCCCGAGAGGAGGACGAGAGGTTCTGCCTAGATATACTACCCTCGTATGCTACCCCAAGCCAAAAGATTTTGCCCCCTCACTACCTCCTCGATGAAGAGCTACGAGTAGAGTGCTTGTCCAAGGTAAGCCACTGTCTGAAAGAATCATGTGTGTGTTGTTAAATTCTACTTAGACTAATCAAGATGACATGTGAACATAGTCTTATGGACTCAAAGAATTAAGTCACTAGGACCTGAAAAGTCTTAATTCCAGTTCTTATAAGATTCATCTAAAATTAAGTGGATTAAGGTCCAATTAAGTTCTATTCTTCAGTTTTATTACATACTTAGTTTAAATGTCAATATTATCATGAAAAATGCACATGCCAATGCAAGAAATATGTACAATGCAAAGAAAAGAAAGTAAAATCTTTTTATGAAATAATTTTCTAATTTTGATCTTTGAATGGATTTTTGAAAAAAATGATGCACATGCAAGAAGATGTTTTTTTATAAACAAATAGTTAGTAATATATACAAGTATACACAATATTTTTATAATAAGGGTTAGGATGAGATGCATATATTTACACAGAAGTGAGTCAATTATTTACAAGAATCAGATGAAAGGATTTACAACTTGAGTAATTTATACAGGTATATACATTTGGAAAAAAATTGTGTGTGATGCATATATTCCTCAAACTTATTTGAAATAATTTTACAAATAATTTTAGAAATTATAGTCCAAAATAATTTTCAGACAATTTTACAAACATTTACAAACAAACATTTGAAAACTATTTTGCAAACATTTTTCAAACAGTGTATATAGATTTTTTCAAATAATTTTTCAACCATCTTCTAAACATTTGCAAATATATTTACAAAATAATTTTATTTCACACAAGGAAAAGAAAAAATTTTACAAGCCAAACTATTTTTAAAAATGTTGAAAATATTTTTTCAAACATTTTTCAGATAGCTTTCAAAAGAACTTTCAAATAGATTTTCATACTACTTTCAAAATATTTTTCAAAATATTTTAACCGGACTTATTAATCAGTATATACAAAAAGATATTTTAAGGAAATATCTGCATCTTTTTATTATTTGGTTCTGTTTTATTTTACAAGTATTTATACAGTATTTTAGCCATATAAAAAATACGAATGTACGAGTTATGGCTAAAGTATATATACAATATATACGACACCCCCTGTACTTAGCTCGAACTATGTCCACATAGTGATCAGAGAGCTGCAAAGGAAGACATAACTCGTGCTGAGTATTGGGAAGTGAAAAGAATACTATACTACAAAGACGAATACAAGAATATAATCAATAGAAGTCGATGATCCCCCTATATTTAGGATCAAGTAATCCTAAGTATAGAAGACTGTACACAAGGGAAAAACTGAGGAGTTGGATGTACATATACTACCTCCCCTATACTCAGGGTAAAATATCCCTAAGTATAGGCAGCAAAACAGAGGTAGTCGAATCAAATAGATAATCACAAGTCTGACATCTCCCCATACTTGGGATGAAGTACACCCTAAGTATAGCATAATCATAAGATGGAGATGGGGTATTAGACAAAAGAATGTATGATATGGACCAAATGGATCTATACCACTGTAAAAAATGTTGAGGTGCCTCTCAACAAGCGCTAGAGTTTATACCCCTAGCTGGACGCAAAGGTTAGGATAACGATGTATCAAGGTTTAGGACGGTATATGTGAGGCGAATACCATACTGTCATCGCAATCTCGGTGGGAGAACAACAACGAACTCAACAGTGTAGATGATGACACCCAAGTAAACAATCAGGAGGGTGTCTGCAATCGGGTAAAGATATGAACAGATGAAATTGGGCTCCGACAACACAAAAGAAATCATCTTCTCAAGGTCTGAATGGAGTGGATGGATGGAGCCGAAGAAATTGAACGTGGAGAAGGAAGGATTTATCAGGGAATCCTCCACGTTAATCACCGTCTCTAGAAGATATGGAAAGTCATGATCAGGAGACTCACTATAAAGGCTGATATCTGATGTATGTAATGTAGAGAAATCAGTAAAATCATCGAATACCTTAAAGATTGGCTCATCCTCATAAGGTTCATTGATGAGAGAAAACTCAAACTCAGCAAGATCAGGAGCATCAGAATACTCGATCTCGTGATCCGGCAGATCGGATACAATCCCAGAAAGTAAAACTGAGTACACATGGTATGTGTCATCCACCCGCAGATAACCCTCAGGGAGTAATGCAAAATCATCGGTGAGGAGAGCAGAATCAAAATCAAACTGGGGATCTATGCTGCCAAATATCATGTCCTCCAAAAATGTATCGACCTCATCAAAAGGGAGGACACATAACTCAAATACGGGACTAGTTAGGGCTGTCAAATCAAAATGGTGTCCCTCATCAAGCTCTCTAAGTTGAGATGGATCCAAATGTGTACATGAATCAGAGAGGATCTTCTGAAGAAGGACACTGAATCAACTGGACATGGACTCTGAAATGATTGAAAGGACAGTTGAAATGTGGGATCCTCCTCTATTTCTTGGGATACTAACAGATGTAGAATCCAAGAATATTCGACGTGAAAGTACATGATTAGCTCAAAATCTGGATGTAAAACCATCGGGAACTCGACCAATGTCCAGCTCTAGGAACTCACAGTGGTAGTAAACACATCCATCATGTGAAATATAGTAGCGTCCATATCCTCTAACTGGTGTGTGCTATCTGAATCGGCATGAAATGACACACACTCAACTGATGTCATATCTCCCTCATGTATTATCCCGAATAAACCATCTCATGAATATGGAATGTCTGAAAGTGTTCCCAAGACGGTCTCAGATAAATCCATGTCGGGACTATGGTGTGAACCACCACACGAGGTAAAGACTAATGCAATCAGCTCAGTGGTCATCCCCCTCATGGCGATATGGACAAGGTCAGTCATCGAAAATCCTTGATCTGGAAATCGCCTCGAAAGGTCAAGTAACTTCATCTACGAATGTCTCAATGGATCCTGGGGGTCTACTGAAAAATCTCGAATGCAAGACCACATCAACTATGCTCTACGATGGGGGTAAAATCTCTGCAAAACAACATCCGAAGGTCGCCCCATGTAGTAGTCTTCCTCCCCAACTCTCTGTGTCATCTCAAAGCTCTAATCTGAAGTGCGAAAGGGAAGGTCATCAGCATCAGCTCCTCATAAGTGATATCTAGGTATGCTCATGATCCACAAAAATCCTCAAACTCAGATATATGAATATATGGCTCCTCATGCACTCCCCCTGAAAATTTCGACAGTAGATTAATGAACTCTAAATCCAGAATGAAGGGACTCAATGTAGAAGCGGACTGCGCTTCCCGATCATGCTGCTCATCCATCATCCCATGATAGAAGTCATCTAAAACCCGTAACCGCTCCATGTGATCTCCTATGGAACACACTCTCATCTCAGCAAGGTAATCACCCGGGTCTCGTATCTGGTCAAGCTCGTCTTCAAGGGCGTCAAGCACAACATGTCCCGAATAAGAATGTAGATAGGGAGAAGATGGGATGTCGGTCGGAGTTCCGACCTCCCAAGAGAGTGGGCGAGAATGATGGGAATGAAATGAAGAAGCCGCAAAATCCGGCTGAAATGGAGTATGGCCCATCATGAAGAGAGGGAAATGAAGGGAGAGAGGGTGGGCTAGTAGAGACAGAGTGAAGGTAAGAAGGTAACTGCTAATGATCCAGAGAAGATAAACATAACCAACTCACACCAAAGACATCCAAACACAAAGCAAACCCTCAGTTCATCAACTCAACACAAATCTGACCGTGAGATTTCGGTCTTTATCTTTTCAATTTTAGAGTTTAGTGATCAGTCAAAAGTTCTACAAACATTTAGGAGGCTTAGTGGGATTTGACACTACTCCTTAGTGTGTACGCGAGAAATAAAAAGTGCAAACAATGAGGGGGTTGCTCTCCCAAAATAAAGAGAAATCACCTACGTTTAATTTTAAGAGTCAAGTTCGATTAGAAGTCCCAATTTTTAATTTTTGTTTTTCTCTTTTTGGATATTTTTAAAAAATAATACCTAACGAGTTCCAATTTCCTGTTTGAATTATGTGAGCGAAATCAATGGAGGAAATCGGAAAAGCCAATGCACGATGAAATCCAATGATGCATGCATAGGTAGAAAATGCGTACATGTCTCCAACACCCTACATGCAATATGATCCGTGCATAAAATTAAATACTGAAAGTAGAGTAAGAACTTTTATTAATCGTGAAGAACAATAGCTTGCTAATCGAATCGAGTTTGGAGTCCGATCTTGGGAGTAACTTGGTGCACGTCACAAAGGGTCCTGCTAACGCTGTATGTGACTCCTTACGATGTGTGATCTCAAATCCAATTAAGTTAACTTTTTCAATTTATTTTAGCTAGGTCCAATTATGATCTATATGTACATATAAGCAATTAGGTGTTGGGACTTTGCTGGTTACATCACAATCAACAAAAAACATACATCTAGGGGAAAAATTTGTGAGAACCAAATAGAAAGTAAGGCGGTGAAATCAAAAAAACATGAAAACAACGGTGAGGTCCCCCACATACACCGACACTTGGCGAAACATACACCGAAATGTCCAAGTCCAACAAGAGTCCAAGTATCTGAGTTATTACAATTCAGTTCAAATGTTCTTTAAAATAAAATAATTGTCTTCTGTCCTTCCCTGCTCTTCCTTCTGTACGGGTCCTCAAAAAAGACTCCAAATCATCCTCCAAGCGATTCCTCGCACAAAAAGCAAATAAGAGATGATCAGAAAATTGTTATAATATATAGAGAGACAAATAAAGCTGAAAAATGACTAATAAGCCGTGCTCCCCGACAATTACGCCATTCTGATGAAACGCTTTGCAATTCGAATTTAGTATGCAAATAATCACCAAACGTAATCAACAAGAAAAATATATACAACCACTTAAGAGAAGAATCAATCAATGAAAAGTGTAAGCGGTCTTCGCTATTCAATTTACCCAGTATAGCGACCAGGGTCGAACACAAGAAGCACGATTAGAAAATTCAGTAGTCAAATTTAAAAAATAAAGGACTTTTTAATGTTTTTTATTTTTTCAATTTTTTAATTTTCCAATACGGCACAAGTCACAATATGCACATTCAGTCTTTTTGTATTTTTCAAGATGGTAAAAAATATTCAAAAAATTTCGAAGAGAATATTTTTATGTTTTAAATATTTTTAAATATTTTTGGTAATTTTTCCCAGTTTTCCTGATGTTTTTGTGATTTTATAAAAATCAAACAGTGTCAAAAAGAGCAAACAGTGAATAACCTGGAGTAATTTGTAACATAACATTAATTTAAATGCGCGAAACTCTTGCAAATAATTTTTATAAAAAATATACACAAATATGTACACACATGAACTGAAATCACTATTTTTAAACTTTTCTAGAATTCTCTACAATTTTTTTTTTCTATATTTTGTAGTTTTTGGGTTTTATAAATAAATTATGCATGAAAATTGGATAAAAAAAGACTATAAAATACACCTAACCTATTTTTTTGAAATTCTTAGAGCAATATTCAAATCTTTATATTTTTTGAATTTCAAGAAGAGAAAAGAAACTATTTTTTATTTTTTAATAATATTAAAAATGATAAAAATGCAATGAAGCATAGCATGATTTTTGCATATTTTATTGAGTAAGAAAAAGATTTATTTCAACAAGATAAAGCATGCAAGTCAAGTCTGGATAAACATGACTTAATCGTAAATACTTATTGTTCTAGCATTAGAAAATAATAATAAATAAATATGGGGGGGGGGGATTTCACGATTTACCCAGAAACAACGTGCAAGGTACATGACTTGCTAGACGGGACTGATGTGCAATTTAGAGGACTTCCAGGGGCTTTAATGTCATTTACCCCCAAAAGTTTATTCCCTAGGGTTCACAGGTCTCTTTGTTCTGCTTCGTCAATCAAATGCAACAAATGGGGGGTGCCGCCCCTGGACGTTCCTTGGTCGGCCGGCGACGGCTCTCGCGGCGGGCGGCTCGCGATCAGTAAGAGCTGGAGGTGCTCTATGGAGGACGACGGCGTGCGACTAATGATCTCTGGCGGCTTTGGTGCCGATGTTGGCTGCAGAAATCGACGGCGGGGTTGGAGTTGTAGAGAAGCTGTCGGCTAGCGCGCACAGGTAGTGATGAGAAGGTGGCGCGGGAGGTGCTCGGAGGCGTCGGTCATGCGTTGGTGGCGATCGACGATGGTCTATTGCGCGGTGGCTGGAGATGGCACGAGCAGTAGTTTGCCCATCCAGGCAGAGAAGCTGTGGCGGTGCAGCCTAGGCGACACATGCCCAAGTTGACGGCGATGACAGTGGTCTGAGGATGCGATCGGGTGGCGAATAGCGTGGGAGACAACCTTGGCTGCTTACTGGGGTGACCCGGATGGAGCCGCCATATGTGAGGCAAAGGATGGAGGAGCTGGGGGACAAGGCGGAGGAGCGGCGACGGTGAAGGCGGCCGCTTGTTTTTTAATTTTTTTTATTTTTGTAAAAATAGGACATAGGAAGAATACATTACTTTTTTATTTTTTATTTTCTACTTTTTTATTTTTTATCCTACAAAACATAAGTTAGAGAAAAACAAAATATATATGATTTTTTTATTTATATAAAAATTAGGTCATGAGCATGATGACTTGATTCCAAAGTCAAAATGGAAGACGTGAATGAGTGCGGTTCCAATGGGAATGGTGGATGGAACCGGATCTCCGACCACCGTGCATGGTTGGAGGTGCGTGATTGCGTGAGGTAGAAAGTGAAATGTGGAGATCGGATAATGAGAAGAAAAATCAAATTCGGGAGCTAATCAAAGCGGGATGGATATTTTTCAGAATTTAGATCTAAAAATTAATAATGACATTGACGCAAAAATTAAATCTAAAATGATGAAGGAAAATAAATTGGATCTCATCTTGAGGTCGGATACGCCGTGATGGCCTCGAAGAGGGTCGGTTCGCTGTCATCGAACGACTCGGAGGCTGGGCACCCTTCTGCGACAAGAAGCATTTGGAGATCGGGCTCCTCTACACCAAAGATAGATAAAGAAGAAAATGAAGGAGGAGGAGCCCAATAAAAAGAGAAGGAAAAATTAAAAAGGAAAAATGTACAAAGAAGGAACGTTTTTATTGGTTAAATTAATTAATTAACTAATTAATTAAAATGATTAATTAAAAATTAAATTCAGAATTAAATAAAATAATTAAAATAATTAATTTTTAAAAATTAATTAGCCATCTTAATGGTGCCTATTTAAGGCATAGAATCAAATCTTTATATACAAGGTATGTTTTCAAATCAAATAAATGAATAAATAAATAAATAAATACAATTTTCATAATTATATTAATTAATTAATGTTATATATTAATTTTTGGTGTTTTTTATGTAAGGAAATTAATCGTATACAAGTATTATATACATATAGTACAATATATACATGTACAAATAAGGAAATTATTTTTAATATTTTTATTTCTTTTTTATTTTATTTTTATTTTTAGTAATGAAGAAAATATTTATAATTATGTACATTATGTATAATAAATAAATAAATATGCAATAAATAAGTGGTAAAACTGCACAATGGCTTTCCTTGCATTTTCTTCTTTCTTATTTCACCTTCCTTGAATATTGTTTCTTGTTTCTACTTCCATGAATGTGTTTTTATGATATACAACTTTGCCCGGAACATAATTTAGACCTAGACCCCGTGCATTTCCGCGATTGAATTCAGAGAAGGGAAATTTCTTTGCGAATGACCTGTTTGGCCACAATTATAGCATCCAGAAGTCCCTTTGCGCATTCTCCTTGATGATGTTTACCACAAGCATTACATTGTGGAGAAGAAGGTGAAAAGTTTCTAAAAGTCCATGCAGCAAATCCCCCTATTATTGTATTGTCCGTATCTTTGAGCAGACAAATTGTAATGCCTTAGAAAATCAACTTTTAATCGTAACTCCAAAAATTATGAAACCACAACCATTTTAAAGATAATTAAATTTAGAGTACAATGGAAGCGAGTTTGATTCAATTTAAGTTCGTATGGAAACCAGAAATGGTCTTTCGATTATCTCTTTATCTGAGTGTGGATACTTTTATAGTATACATGGCTTTACTTTGCAATTATTTTTATTAGTTACAAAACTTTTTTATTTACAACTTTTGTTTAGAAAAATATTTTATTTGAGGTCAATTTATATACAAATAAAATAGTGTAAGTTTTGTACAAATATATAGGGAAAAATATTTACAAATTATTCTTGGATTTTTGGATTAAAGTCCCTATCTTCCCTTACTTTATTTCTTGTCGATCAGATCAAGTCTTGACCTTTGGGGTTCGGGTCAGTCTGCATTTATTTCGTAAATAAATCATTTATTTTTCTTTCCTTTTCTTTTCTTCTTTATTCTTTTATTTGAGTATAAAAAAGTTATAAAAATACATATTTAACAAATGCATGCAAAAGTGGTAATTTCATGAAATCAGTGGGTATTTACAGGTATTTGACTAAGAGAATAAAGATGATGAATCGTGTATTCATCAACAGATCACCATCTTGTATTATTGGTCATATGTATAAACTCTTCTTGATTTCTTTCCAGATTTGTTTCGACCCGGTATATTTTTGAATGGACGTCCTCCGTCACTATAAACATGACCTTCGAATCTTTTGTTGAGAATGCACATTCCAAAGGCAAATCATTATGCAAATCTCTCTCACTGTCAAAGCTCTATTCAAGATATTCTCTCTAGCTCTCTACTTTAAGATCATATCTTGAGAGTCACTTGTTTAAATTCTGGATTGCGTCTCTTTATTCATCTATAATTGCATCTATTGCCTCATTATTCTCATTGCATGGTTAAAATCGAGGCTTTACAGTTTGTTGTATTATTTACTTCACTGAAGTATTATAACACTTGGTGTTTTATCATAGATGTGTAAAGAACTTGATGCACGATCTAAGTTACGTGAAAGTCTTTGGTATATCATCCTAAGCATCTATAACCGGTTGAGTTATCCATGGGGATATAACTCGACCTAGTGGAATAGTTGATTGATTTGGTCAATTGAAAATCATAAGTCATGGGGCTTGGGTCGTGGTTTTACCTAAAGATGGAAAAGTAGAACGTATTAGGAAGATGTATACTCGTTCACGGAGATTGTGACTCAATATGAAATTTGGATGTGGAGATAAATGAAGTCGTACTCGTCAAAAAGCTCCTCAAATCACTTATTTCCTAGTGAATGACCACATCCACGGTCATTACGAAAGAAAATGATATACAGACACTTCGTTTGGATGAATTTATCGGAAAGCTTCATGTGTATGAAGTCGAGAAGGAACAAAAAATGAAAGCCAATGTATATTCGAAGGATCTAGCACTTACCGTAGCTACAACCTCCAGTGAAGATAAAATGAAGAAATAGATTTCATCACTCATCAGTTCAAGAATTATTCGAAGAGGCAACGTGAATTGAAGACGTGAAGAAAGAATGTAGAAACAATTATGTGTTACACTTGCAAAGAAAAAGGACACAACAGATGATAATGTCCTCTACCAAAGAAAAAATGGGATGTTCGTGCAATTAAAGAAGCCTAATTTAAGTTTCCATCCATCAAAGACAGAAGAAGAAGTCACTCACACCATTTCAGAAGGAATTTGATACAAGCAATTATGAATAAAAACTAAAAAGTTCAAACCACATTTATCGCTAGTCACGATTCCGATGAAGAGGAAGACACATGGATGACGATGAAATTCAAATTTTAGACAAGCCCAGTAAATAAGAAAAAGGCTCTCACCCTAAAGAAATTAGTTCTTTATAAGATCAAATTTGTATGCTAAATAAATTAACAGACGATATTCCTAAGCTCATTAGTGGGAAAAAAACTTAGATAAATTACTGGACACTCTCACGAGAAACTCTACTATATTTGGGATATGATATAACCCTACCAACTAATGTCATGCATTTAGTTCTTTTATTTTTAAATGCGAAACAACAACCCCCCTCACATCATCATCAAAAAAGATAGAGAAAGTCAATACCTCATTGCATACTAATTGTATTATTATTTTGACGATAACAAGATTTCTGAGGACATATAGTACTGTAGATTTCATGACAAATTCACTCAAAGTATGAAGCACAAAAAAGAAACTTTATGGAGAAGTTAATAGGGACAATAAAGCTACTCAATGGATAAGTTGAAAGTTGTGAAGCAATACAAAGGAGGAGAAAGAATACTTTTATAATATGCATATGTAAAAAGTCTTAGTGGTAGTACAGTGTGTCTACCATACAAAAGACCAGGGTTTAAATCCCACTCTTGAAGTGGTTGCGTTCGGTAGTCGACGGCCAGCGTAAAAAATAGTCGAATCTTTCAACATGGATTTGAGCAAGAATCCATGTAGCCGACCCTACTTGTAGTGGGAGAAGGCTTAGTACACTATATGTAAAAAGTCTCAAATGTATATATGTGTATCGTGTAGGCACGTTAGGTTCAAGATATCTTGATCGATCAACCTTCCTCATTAAGATCGATCAATTGCCTCTTATCGATCTACTTACTTGACTTGATCGATCAACCACTTGCCATGATCGATCATAATTTGAATTCACATCTCCTGACAGCTATCAGATGATAGATCACCTTGATCTACTTAGTAGATCAACTTGAGATGATCGATCACCTTCTTTGTATTATCGATCTTATTTATCAATTATCGCTGATTTCTTTTGAGATTTGTTTCGAATGACTATATGTTTGAATGGACAACCTCCACTACTGGAAATGGGACTTCCTTTGTTGAAAACATACATTCCAAGGCAAATCATTATGCAAATCTCTCTCCCAAATCTCTGTTCGAGGTGGTCTCTCTCGCTCTCTACATCAAGATCACATCTTAAGAGTCAATTGTCCGCATGCTCAATTTGCATTTCTTTATTCAATCACATCGTGCATTTATTTACCTTATTATTCTCATAGCATAGTTAAATTTAAGACTTTGTAGTTTGGTGTGATCTTTACTTTATTGTTGTACTGTAACACTAGGTGTTTGGTTTAAGGTGTGCAAAAGAACTTGGTGTGTGTTCATGTTGTATCAAGACTTTGATGTGTGATCCAAAGCAACTGTAAGCGGTTGAATTATCCGCGGGAAAATAACTTGAGGTAGAGGAATAGTTGACTGACTCGGTCAATTGGAAATCCTAAGTTAGAGGGCTTGGGTCGTGATTTTTACATAGTAGGATTTTCATGCTAAAATACATGCTTCTTATAATTGTTCTTGTTCTGTGGGTTGCAGCGTTTGCTTGTTACATCTGTGACGATTATTATCTACAACAACTATTTGGTGGCAACACCATTTTGTTTACCATACAAATGAACTCACAAAAGGTCCTCATTGGAACTGTGAAGGAAAGGGATGGGGAGAGAGGAGGACAAAAAGAAATATATCATCGTTTTAGAAATATTTTATAAATTTTTATTACATTTCAATCCTTGACCGATATTTATAGTGGTTTGGCTCATCAATCTCAAAGACATGAGCACGAGTGTCAATATATAGGGTCATCATGTATTTTTTTTTAAAAAGACGGGCATGAGTGTTAAAGTTCGAAAGCGCATGTGTCAAAATCCCATAACTAAAACGTCATGTATTGACGTTAATTCTAATTTAGACAAACAGAGAGTCTGCTATGCAAATTGCACTTTTTAATTTAATTCTTCAAGTGGTCTGCACTCCTCTGTATATCTCAGTTTTGGTTTGGTTTGTTTCTTGTTCTTTGTAGGCGTTGCAAATTTGGTTGATGGTTGCACCTACCCACACCTGCAGCACTTCACTCCCATCTTCGGATAAATCTTACGCAGAAGCAAATATCTTGGGCAGTTCCACAGCCAAGATCTTGAAGTGAAGCCAGATCTCTCTCTCTCTCTCTCCATATATGACTGTCTTTTTCTTTGTTCAATCTCGCACGAACCCAAAGTGGAAGCCCTGGGGTGGTGTTTGTGCTTTTGACACCACTGACGGACCTGTGTGTGGGGTGGGAGGAGGGCATAACCTCGAGGGTCGTCCTAAAGATTTGCTTCTGTTTGCTTAAGATTGCGCCCATTTCGTCTTTCCTGATGGTTTTGAAGGTTCTGAAATTTGCTTGAAATCTTTCAAGTTGATTGACTGCCCGCATTTATCCAGAATATCCGCTTCTGATGCTTTCCCCCTATGTTTATCACATCTTCCCTTTTCTTCCTTTGCTTAAATGGCTTCTACCCATGCTCACATTGACAAGTGAGATGATACTGGTCCTTGTGCTGCTTTGCAAGGAGTTGGTTTGCTGTTCTAGTCAATGGTTGATGAGCAGCACTCTATCCTTAGCTGCCACCTTTAAGATGGCTTCATCTGCCGAGGTGCATGTGGAGGAGGAAAAGGTGGTGGAAGAGAGCGTGGTGGAGAGGATGTCAGTGCTAGACTTGCCTGATCTGTTCTTGGAGGACATACTGACAAGGCTTTCCCCGGCCGAGTTGTGCAATATGGCGCTCGTGTGCAGATCCATGGGAGATTGGTGCAGGAGGGATCACCTGTGGGAGAGGCACGTGCGGGAAAAATGGGGCCGGGTTACCGGCGAGGCGGCTTGTCGGAAGTGGCAGCGGGAGGTTGCCCTCAGGAAGGAATCACTTGGTGACTTAATGGGTAGTAAAGCGTCTACGAAAGAATGGTATTTTGGATCTCTTGCTCGTTTCTGGCCTCTTTCTTGGTTGAGATCCAATGTCGATAGCTACAGGGGGAAGAGGAAAGCTTTGCCTCTTGATTCAACCATGTCTTGGTATTTAGCCCTGGAGAATGGCAAATTTTGGTTCCCTGCCCAAGTCTACAACCGCGAGGTATATCTTTTTTCCAAGTTCTTAGTTTGCTCCCTTGCCTTTCTTTATACGTTATTTCTAAGTTCTTCGCACCATTTTTTAATTTCTAAGTTCTTAGTTTCTTTCTTTCCTTCTTGCTGAGATTTCATTGTTGCACAAAGGTTGCTTAGAGTCGAATGGTTTCTTTTGTTGCAGAATGGGCATGTGGGATTTATGTTATCATGTTATAATGCTGATCTCAGTTATGACAAACGGACTGACACTTTTTTTGCTAGGTATGATCTCTGACTAATCGATAGTAATTGTTTTGGCCAATGGTGGTGTAATATGTTAGGATTAGTGTCATATATATTATGAGTGGGAATTCTAATGGGATGAGACTCTTAATCTTAATAGTAGTTGAAATGTATTTTATTCATAATCCTATTGGGAATAGGACTATGTGGGTGTATTTGGGCTATATAAAGAGGGGGTGGAGACATTGCCTCGACAATACCAGCGAGAACAATGTAACCCCTAGTGAAAAAGGGGGAGAGGAGGAGAGAAGAGAGGAAGAGAGCGAGGGAACCGACAGAGTTGTACCCGTCCTTCTTTTAGTGATCTTTCTTCTCCGGTGGTCGCGAAAGGTGACCGACCACCGTTATATCAAGTTCTTTTCTCCACATGCTTCATTGATGGTGATCGATTACGCATTTGCATCCGTATATGTATCCGCTTCCGTATCCAGGGGTCCGGTATCAGAGAGGTGATGATACTGGCGAACCATATTCCCGTCAACTGGTATCAGTGCAGAGTTGGCCGCTTCCGTGCCAAACAAGCGGTATCACCTAGAGTTGGTGTCGCTCCCGCTCCCAACAACTGGTATCAGAGCTTGGCTCGATGACAACGAGGGATACAATGCGGCGGATCAGAGTGAGATTCGATGTTGAGGAGACGACACAACATATGTGCTTTCTTCACAGGCAGTTAAGATTCAACGGTTACGGTGAACCGTTGAGATCGGGAGAATCCGGAGTCCGATTGAAGTGATCCAAGAGTCCAAATAGGTTTTTTGCGCATCTGGACGAGTTGGATGGTTCGGATCGGGTGGATTCTGTGCTAACTTTTTAGATCGTACAGGAAGGTACGATAAGAAAGCGATGACGAATTTACATCGAGGGGTGCATCATTCTCCGTGGAACCCTTCAACAGAAAGAATGACTTCACCTTATGGCAATAATGGGTGAAGAACATACTTACGCAAGAAGGACTTGTGAAAGCTCTCTAGGATAAAGAAAAGAAGGCAGAGAAGATGAAAGAGGAAGAATGGAACGAGACGAGGGATCTCGCGAACAATATAATACAACTGTTCTTGGCAGACAACACTCTTCGCGAAGTCATCGGCCTGGAGGATCTAGCGGAGGTTTGGATGAAGCTCGAGGGATGATACAAGTCCTAATCTTTGACGACTCGGCTATTGATGAAGAATAAGTTCTATGGTCTAAAGATGACCGATGGGACAAAGTTCAAAGTACGCTTGGATGAATTCAACAAGATTCCGACAGAAGTGCTCACACTTGAGGAGAAAAATGCGAAAGGAGAATCCCTCCCATCTTCATACGATCATATTGTGACGACGTTACTCTACGGCAAGGAGACCATCACATTGGACGAGACAGTTGCTTCGCTGCTTATGAATGAGTCTCAACGGAGATCGACGGATGAGGCAACAAATAATGAAGGTCACGTGCTGGCAACTGAGGATAGACGTTCAAGATCAAGGGTGATATGATTTAGAGGTCGATCCAAGTTAGAGGTCCAATTAGATGCTTCCATTGTGACAAGGAGAGTCAAAAAATAGCCGACTGTCCAAGTCGTGAAAAGAAGAAAGGAAAAAAGAAGGTTGTTGATTTTGAATCCGACCAAGAGGATTACACAGCATTCTGTGAGGGAGACTTGCTAACGTGCTCTAGGGAGATGAATGCATATTCAAGATGGCTTCTAGATTCGACATGTTCAGATCATGTGTACTCATTCAAAGAGCATTTCAGTACATATCAAGCATGAGATGATTGAACAATCAAGATGAGAGGTGGAGAGGTTCATCACGTCAAAGGGATTGGATCAGTGCAATTCCGCATGTTTAATGGAGGAGTAGTACGAACTCTAACAGGTGTCATACACATTCCTACGGCCAAGAAGAATCTGATTTCAATGGGAATGATTGAGTCACGATGACATCGAGTCACCATTGGAGGGGGAGTTCTCATAACGAGTAAGGGAGCATGCGTGGTGATGCGTGGGACGAGGATGCCAAACAATGTGTATAAGCTCGAGGGGAGGGTCGTGACAGGTGATGGAGCTTCAGTTATTCCCAGGATGAATAGTACGGTAAGAGAGCGGCAGGTTATCGGCATCTCTGCTGCAGAAGCGCGAATAAGGGAGAAGCGAGTGCGATTCGCTTTACCAGAGAATGACGACACAGTCTCCAGTCACGAGAGATTTGTGGTGCCGCATCATGAGGCGCAATGCTGAGTTGTGCGAGTGCCCGAGAATGGACACGTCGAGGGCGCCCAGTGATGGGTGCATCACCTAGAGTTTGTAAAATCCTGCTAACGAGTAGTGCAGATGACGAGGATGACTCAGTGCAAACCCAAGACGATGAAGAGATCGTGATGGAATTCAACTCACGGAGGAGAATGTTAGGATTAGGATCATATATATTAGGATTAGAAATCCTAATGGAATGAGACTCCTAATTCTAATAGTAGTTGAGTTGTATTCTATTTATATTCCTATTGGAAATAGGGCTATGGGGTTGTATTTGGGCTAGATAAAGAGGGGGTGGAGGCATTGCCTCAATACCACCAACAAGAACAATGTAACCCCTAAAGAGAAAGGGGGAGAGGAGGAGAGAAGAGAGGAAGAGAGCGATGAAAAAGAGAGAGTTGTACTCATTCTTCTGTTAGTGATCTTTCTTTTCTGGTGGTCGCGAGAGTAGACCGACCACCGTTATACCCAGTTGTTCTTTTCTCCATGTGTTTCTGTGATGGTGATCGATTGCGCAGCTTCATCCGTATCTGTATTCGCTTCCGTATCCAGGGGTTCGATATCCAAGAGGTGACGATACCGGCGGACTCGTGTTCCCGTTTACTGGTATCAGAGCAGAGTTGGCCGCTGCCGTGCCGAACAAGTGGTATCACCTAGAGTTGGTGTCGCTTCCGCTCCCAACATAATATTCTATTATCATCACTTAAACATATGATAGATTTCTTTGAACGTGGATATAAAACACAACAACAATTATATCTGATTGTGAATTTTACATGTTTTAAGACAAAGTAGGATGCTCGCCCTACTCATAAGATAGAAGCAACCTAACAACCATGTTGTTTGTTTATTTTCATACTGGAACATATAGCACATGGCTCTGTATATACAGATCCCACTTGCTTCCAAGTCTCTAACAGTATGCGATGTAGGACTAAACACATGACCCTATACTACAATAGGTTGTTCTTTATACAAGATGCAGTTGACCTATTAACTCAGCCTTCCACTGTTCTCAATATTCCCCATCAAGCTAAAGCATGCAATGCTTAGCATGGACAACCTCAAAACTCACTTATCCACTAAATACATGACTACGCATACTACCTCAACTAAATGCATACTTCTGTATTTGCTAATAGCCTAATGGCAATGATAATGCATCTCGATCATGATGGTGAGTAGAAGTTGGAGAACTGAAGTCTTGAATGATGATCCACCATGAAACTATTAGGATTAGAGAGAAATTAGGATTAGAAATTCTACTGGGATTGGACTCCTAATCCTAATATTAGTTGAGTTGTATTCTATTTATAGTCCTATTGGGAATATGATTATGGGGTTGTAACTGGGCTATATATAAATGGAGTGGAGGCATTGCCTCTACACCACCACAAGAACAATGTAGCCCCTAGAGAATGGGGAGAGAAAGAGATGATATGAAGAGAGCGAGCGAACAATGAGAATTGCACTCATTCTTATTTTAGTGATCTTTCTTCTCCGGTGGTCGCGAGAAGTGATCGACCACCGTTATACATGATTATTCTTTCTTTCTCGTGCTTCTATGGTGGTGGTCGATTGTGCATCCGTATTCGAGGGTTTATTCGATATCCGAGCAGGGACGATACCGAGTCGTGTCCCAACAACTCGTATCAGAGCTGAGTTGGTATCGCTTCCATCCCCATCATCAATTGGTATCAGAGCCGGATTCGACGTTGTTGAGTAGACACGATGCATTGGATCAACGTGAGGTCGACGTCGACGGGACGATGTTGCAACAAATGCATAATCCTCATAAACAGTGATATGACAGTCTCTTGGATAAATCGACCTGAGGCGTTCAAGAATACTGCTAGCGGCAACTGACAGGAGATCATGTAAGGTGACACGTTGCGGGCTTCCAGCGATGGGTGCATCACTTAGAGGAGGTGCGTTTCTGCTAACGAGACCTACCGATGACAAGGATGACTCAGTGCAGAATCAAGACGACAAAGAGATCGTGGTGGACTTCAACTCAAGGGGGAGATTGTTACGATTAGATCCAAACTAGGATTATGAATCCTAATGGAATTGGACTCCTACTAATAGTAGTTGAGTTGTTTTTTATTTATAATCCTATTAGGAATATGAGTATGGGGTTGTAACTGAACTATATAGAGAGAGGGTGGAGGCGTTGCCTCTACACCATCACAAGAACAATGTCGGCCTTAGAGAAAGGAGAGAGAGATGATAAGAAGAGAGTGAGGGAAGGGAGAGAGTTGTACTCGTTCTTCTTTAGCGATCTTTCTTCTCCGATGGTCGAGAGAGGTAACCGACCATCATTATATCTGATTGTTCTTTCTTTCCCGTACTTCTGTGGTGGTGGTCGATTATGCATCTGTATTCGAGGATTTATTCGATATTCGAGCAGATGCGATACCAGGTCGTGTCCCGACTGGGCTATATATAGAGGGGGTAGAGACATTGCCTCTACACCACCACACGAATAATGTAGCCCCTAGAAAGAGAGAAGAAAGATATGAGAGAGCGAGGGAACAAAGAGGAGTATTGATGATGGGAATGGAAGCGGTACCAACTCAGCTCTGATATCACTTGTTGCGACATAACCCGATATCGCCTATGCTCATATATCGGATGAACCTTCGGATACGGATGCGCAATCGACTACCACCATGGAAGCACAGAAAAGAAAGAACAATCAGATATAACGATGGTCGGTCACTTCTCGCGACCACTGAAGAAGGAAGATTACTAAAAGAAGAACGAGTACAAATCTCTCCGTTCCCTCGCTATCGTCCTATTATCTCTCTCCCCTTTCTCTGGAGGCTACATTGTTCTTGTGGTGGTGTAGAGGCAATACCTCCCCCCCCCCCCTCTCTCTATATATAGTCCATTTACAACCCCATAATCCTATTCCCAATAAGACTATAAATAAAATACAACTCAACTACTATTAGGATTAGAAGCCCAATCCCATTAGGATTCCTAGTCCTAATTTGGTTCTAATCCTAACAAAAATGAGGTGGAAATAAGGTGTATGTGCTTTGCATATGTATCGATCAAACTCATTGGCAATGCAACTTACAAGTGGCCAATAGGTTGGAGGCCCTCTTGCATAGTTCGCCCAAGGGTTGGGCTCGGCCAAAAATATGATATATGACCCGGTCCGCTCGCTAGCCCTCCAAGGACATGTGCCACATATCCTGATCAAAACTGACCGGCTTATAAATATAAATAAATAAAGTTATATAACACACACATTTCATATACTATACTTCATTTTTTTCATTATTAGAGTTGCATTATGTTCAATAGTTTACATTTTGAGTATCACATACAATAGATACAATATATTTAGGAAGTCTACATGTTGGTAAAAAAATGTTTAAATCTATCAAATACTATAAAAATTGAGGAAGTTTATCATATTTTCGTTTAAAGTTCTTTATTTGGTAAGTTTTGAAAGTGAGAGGTTAGTTGGAGTTATAAATAAATAGTTACGGATCTATGAAGTTGGTGTAATTACAAAATAGGGGTTTGTTTTATGAGTCAATTATCTTTGATATGTTTTTTTTTCTTATATTTATCCATTGGATTGTTTATTTTTTAAGGGAAGAAGAAGAGTTAAGTCAGTTTGAAATTTTAATTGATTTCTATTATTTTTGGTTTCCTTAATTATTTTCTAAATAAGTTATTTTAATTTATTTTTGGGGTTTGAGGTCACAAATTACATTCGTATAAAAATATTTTATTCTTGTCTTCTCTTTATTGCTCATACAATACATATTCACAACGATTTTGATGTTTTGAGTTTGTTTATTACATTATTCTTCTTGTGTTATTTTAACGTTGATTTAACTTTATTACATTTTTTTATATGGGGAGATTATATTATCATTGATTGTCTTTTACATGGATTTTAGGCTAGTTAAAATAAATGACGTTGATTAGTATGCTACTCATCCATGAGCCAAGGACACTGCCTTGGAGATTAGATGCATGTTTTAACTACATAGCTTCTTTTGAATAACAATAGGAACATCCATATCTTTTGCACTATATATATATATCTTGACCAGTGTCTGTGTCACCAGAAATAACATCGGTTTATAAAAGGAATTACCTTAAGTGAAAAAACTTAGTTTGAGCCTCAAAAGGTCTGCACTCAACTTTAACTTGTTGTCATCCTACTACGAGATATCATTAATCTTGTGAGGTTATAGAATAAAATGCACCATAGTACACGATGTCCTTCATAGGAGTAATGGAAGCTCAACTCCCAACTACAGAAAAGAAGGGTGTTGACGTTATTGGCTAATAAAGACACAACGAAGGACATGTGGGATGAATTGGCCCAAACCTATTCTCAGCTGAGTACCGAGTCGCAGCTTATAAACACCTACATGCGGATTTGGTTTGCTTCTCAGGGAGAGTCTACTCTCGTGGAATGCTATCGACATCTCATTGGCCTCTATGAGGAACTTACCATCTTTTAGCCAGCCTGTTGTACCGAACATGTAGCAGAGAGATCTGAGTGGCAAGTTTACAAATTTTTACCAGTCTTCATCCTCATTATCAGATCGTAACGCATCGGTTTTCACATCTGACACACTTCCCTCCATTAAGGTCATTTTTGGCCGTTTGCAGTAGCTCGAAAACTCCACTAATCATTCTCATCCTCTACAAACTGCATGGAATTTGCTTTTTTGACGTCATCTTGAAAAAGTGGCCACCACCATGAAATGTAAAATCATGTCTTGAGGCATTCGAGGTGGTCCCAATCATCCATGGGGCATATGCCTCAGCCTTGTCCAGTGAGATGACCGCCTCATATGACGAAAACAATCTAAGGAATAATCGCCTCGAGGCGGCCCGAGGTGCAAAGTGGGGTATTTTTGCATTAAGTGGGTCACATTGCATCCAGTTTGATGTATCTGAACAAAACCACGAAAAAACCCTAAGCCTCTCGAGCCCCCTCCTCATCTTGACGTCGGAGACACCATATCAGGTTGTTGCAACCAAGGTTTAAAAAAGCACGAGGCGGTCCGAGGCGTTTTCTCTGAAATTGAGGTGATTCGTAAGCCTCGAGGCGCAAGCCTCAATTTTTTTGAAAAAAAATAAAATTAAAACAAAATACATTAGAAAAGTATATAATAATATTAAGTTTGGCCAAAAACACATTTAAAAATAATTTCACACTAGTAATGATACAATACACAAGAGATTATTCTAAGATTCACAACTAACGATCTTAGAATAACTATTCTAAGATTCACAACTTTATATTAATGTCAAAAATGTTGATGTGCCATCTCTTTGTGGCTAATGTAATGTATGTCGCAGATATTGATAAGAAAACTTTTCAAGCTATACTGTATATCTGGAAAGTAAGCCACGGCTCTCATTATATTATATGCTAAATATTTGGTGAGAAAGATGCTGACCATGGAGCCAACAACATTCAAACTTGCAACTAATATAAAATACCTATTATAATTCAAATTCAAATATGTGTGCAAATGAACTAGTATGTGCGGATGCATGATAAATCGAACATGATATATACAAGATCACATAATTTTGTTTGTTTCAAGCTATCTCTTCTCTTTGCATTAAGCTACATATAGAAATATGTAAGGTTTCACATGGAAACAAAAACACAAACATAAAAAAATAATTCTTAGGGCAAAATAGGGTCATGTGCAAAGCACATAACCAAAAAACTAAAAAAAAGCCTCATGCTCGAGGTTTACGCCTCTGCCTCGCCTCGATCTCCTCACGCCTCGAGCGCCTCACGAAGAGGTGAGGTGTACGCACCAGCAATAGGTCTCGAGGCGCACGCCTCAAGGTGCTTTAGGCTCGCCTCACCTCGAGGCGTACGCCTCAACGCCTCGAGGCGATGCTTTTTAAAACTATGGTTGCAACCACCTTTCGACACCGGTGCTCTCTTCTCGAAGCTTGCGAGCTCCCCTCCAATCATCGCCACCTCCTCAATTAGCATCTCGTACCACTAGGTCCACCAACTGCTGCAAGTTTAATGTTGTTTTTGTTGTTATTATATCTTAGTCATCAATATTCCATGTTGTAGTTCTTAATTGTGTTACATCTTAGTTGTAACTGTAGCTTACCTTTGCACTAGTGATGTGGGTTAGCCATAGAGATGCCTTCTTGTTGTCACTTCATCCATCTCACGTTATGATTGCGTGCATATCTAGCTCACATTATGTACATTTTTTTTCCATGTGTCATCTTTATAGCCATAACGATTCCTTTAGAAAGAATATTATGATTATAGTCTTCTTGTCACTTTTATGAGTTGAATTCCCATATTTTCTAGACTTTTTTTAGATGAACTCCCATTTGTTGTTGCTCTTGCAAATGTGTAATGGCAACTAAAGTTTTGTGTTCACATTTGAGTGTCTTAGATTGCAAAAGTTTTCTGCAATAAATTTCAGAAATACCAGAATCTAACAAGAGAGTGGCGGAAGATTCCGAAGGAGGTCGAAGCGACCTTGAATAGAAATATTGTGTTACAGTCAAAATGGAAGAGTCTCAAAAGGGAAAATGTTATCGGAAGAGTCTCAAAAGGGAAAATGTTATCGTTATGTACAATGCAATTTCTATGCTAAGCAAATAACCAGTGGAGTTGCGAGACTTAAGCAACCTTGCAAAAATTGGGAAAAATACTAAAACACGTCCAAAATTCCCAGTTGAAGTATCGAATGAATAAGACATAAAGAAAGAAATAGAAGAACATTAGAAGAGATGTAAGAACTTTGCAAAGTGGGTGCTTATGAAATGGAAGAACCTTGTTGGAGTAACAAACATCAAACATTAACATGAAGATCCAGCACTGTGAAGGGTCCTATAGACTTATTTGTTGGTGCATTCAGTTTACGAGGTCTTACAATTGAGACTAGCAACATCCTCAAGAAGAAGCATTAGACAACATTGAATGCATCATGGAAAAAAGAGGAAAGAACTCGTGTTTGTCGTGATATCGGAAGATGTTTATTTGAGAATGGATTAGCATTCAATTGTGCAAATAGTCTATCATTTCAAATGATGCTTCATTATGAGGTAAGGCCCTAAATGTTGGTTTTGGTCACCGTTTCGGTGACCGATCGAAACAGAATTTCGGTGGAATTTTGGTCGAAATTCGACCAAATTTTGGTCATTTCGGTCATTTTTTGCACTAGGGCCCCCATATTTCGGCCATTTCGGTCGAATTTCAATTTCGACAGGATATCGATATTCGACAGAATTCGATCGAATTTCGTTGAAATTTGAAGCCATGTTCTGAGGTGCATTTGGAAGGGGATTAAAACCTCCAACATTATACAAGTTGAGATCTTGGATAGCGAAGGAAGAAGTGAATAGCATCGACAACTTGATGAAATTAGCAAAGGCTTCTTGGGCAGAGACATGCTGTAGCATCATGTCTGATGGTTGGACAAATATAAAATGTCGTTCATTTTGCAATTTTTCGGCGAACAATTCTACTGTGACTTGGTTCTTAAAGTACTTAAATATAAGAAAAAAAGAGCGTAAAATTACCTTTCTCTACTCGATGATATAGTTGAGGTGGTCTGTGAAGGCCACAACATACAAGTTATAACTGATAATGCATCAAATACAAGATAACTGGAAAATTATTGATGAAGAAAAGAAAACATTTATATTGGACCTTGTGTGATGCCCATTTCATTGACGTGATGTTAGAAAACATTCTGAAATTGCCTTTGCATGCATTCATTTTCAAAAAAATTAAAATAATCACCAACTACATTTATGCTTATGGTTGTGTTTTGGCCATTATCATGCCAAAGATTGAGGGAGATTTGGTCCAACTTGCTATTACACATTTTGCTACGACTTCCCTTTCATTGCGGAGATTTATCATTATTAGGGAATCCCTCAAGACATTTTTTACTTCCTATGCGTGAAAGAGGAGTCCCTATTCTTCCAAGACCCAAGGGCAAAGCATGTGCAACGCAATTTTGAGACACAAATCTTTTTGGCCCAATGTTGTCTTTGTGACTAGAACAACCAAGCCTTTAGTCATGGTCTTACAAATGCTGGATTTCGAAAAAATATCCCCTATTGGTATTTAATTATAAAGCCATGGATAGGGCCAAGGAGGAAATTGCGCATGCATTAGGGAATAAAGAAGAAATATACAAACCATTTTGGGACATTATGGATGCTTGGTGGGATCGCCAACTTCACACTCATTTCCTTGCTGCCACCTGCTTTCTTAATCCTCATTATCACTACGAGTCCTTATTTTCCATACACACTAAGATAAAATTGGATTGTATATGAAGAGGTTAATAAGTGATCCATTAGAGAGGGAGAAAGTATATCTAAATATATGCTTTTAGGAGTGCATGAAGCTTGTTTGGATATTCTAATGCTGTGAGCACACGTAAGAGGATGACTCCTGGAATGTATTCCTCTTGATGCATTATTCTTTGTTTTTCATTATTAAATCTAACCATACCTTATGGATTTATGACCAACATTAGCTGAGTGATGGAGGATTTTTGGAAATGATACTCCTGAGTTGGCAAAGTTCGCCATAAAATTTTTGAGTCTGACATGTAGTGCATCTGGATGTGAACACAATTGGAGTTCATTTATTCTTGTAGTATTTTGAGTAGATCATAAACATATTTTCTAATTATATATACACTAAGCTTGACCATATGGGTTGGGTAGGTACATACAAAGAGAAGAAATCAACTTGCACAAGCAAAACTTAATAATTCGGTTTATATGATTTTCATCTTGAGGTTGAAGCAGAGGGAGGTCAAGAAAAAGACTATAGAGGATCCCCTATTCCTGGATAATAAGGGTTCTGGTGATGAGTTGGTATCGGAGCTTCAAACTTGTTAATACGGTGCGTATTAAGAGCTTAATGCAAATACTCCTTCGGAGGAGGATGTTGAGGATGTCGAGGAAGCACAAGATGATTCTCGTAGGAAGAAGAGAAAGAAAGATAAATGTGATGTTCAACTTATTTCGTTAGAATAAAAATACTATATATTAACAATGGTATTGTATAATACATATGAAGCTTTTGTTGATGTTGATGAATACGAGGTTCATAGTGGCGATGAAGTTAGTGATGAAGATGATGATGAATCAAATTTAAACTACATGGATGATCCAACGAGTATTAGTGATGAGTTGGTATCAAAGCTTCAAACTTGTTAATACGGTGCATATTAAGAGCTTAATGCAAATACTCCTTCGGAGGAGGATGTTGAGGACGCCGAGGAAGCACAAGATGATTCTCGTAGGAAGAAGAGAAAGAAAGATAAATATGATGTTGAACTTATTTCGTTAGAATAAAAATACTATATTAACAACGGTTTTGTATAATACATATGAAGCTTTTGTTGATGTTGATGAATACGAGGTTCATAGTGGCGAAGTTAGTGATGAAGATGATGATGAATCAAATTTAAACTACATGGATGATCCAACGAGCATTAGTGGATTGGAAGTTGATAGTCATAGTCTTGATGGAGATCTTAGAATTCATGGCAATGATTAGACGATCTTTAGGAGTTTAGAACATTGATTGTCATTCTACATTTTCATTTTTTGACTAGAATTAGAATTTGAAAAACCTTGACCTTTTTTATGTTTTGTACTCATTATTTTCGTCTTCTGTTTAATTCTAGCACTAGTAGTAACATTTGATATGATACAAGTCTACGACAACGATGAATTGCTTTATATGCAATATTTAAAAACCATTTACTTGCTTTATATGCTTCAAGATTTGTGTTATTGTATAGTTTTCTTAATATTTATATAATACATTAGGTTATATTACAAAACTTTTGGAAAGAAAATAGAGGATTACACCTCAACCGTCTCGAGGCTACGCCTCGCCTCACTTTTAATGAAACTGCCCTGTTTCGCCTTTCGTTCTTTCATTCCTTGATTACCATAGCTCCTAAGGTGATCGAGGCTATGATTCTTGCTATCTTCGTAGCCGCACTCTGTGCATTCACTACCATAGATCCAACAACCCATCTGATAGGTTTTAGGCAAAATTTGGCAAGTATTCACGTGCCAACATAGCATCATCATTTGATTATGATGCAATTATAACAGAAATGCCCTCGGATTAGGAGTCTAATGGACATATGATTCAACTTTCTGCTACATATAATCCATGCTCATGCAACTTCTACAGAATTCCCCCACCTATGAAAATACTCCTACTGCTAATCTGGTTACAATCTCGAGTACTATAGTCAACTCCGCTTCTGCCTCGGCACCAACTTGGATGATCCATTTTGGCGCATCTACTCACTTGACTGGAGAAGGTAGTCTGCTGACCTCTTCAAAACAAAAGTCGATTCATTTAGTCAACCATGTTCATTCACCCGTTACAGTAGTTGGGACTATGGAGTTTTCCTTTAAACTCATACCTTTTGGAGTTTTTTGCGCTCTTGATTTTCCATTGAGCTTACTGTTTGTTCATAGATTATGTGCCGACTAAAACCTATAATATTTTTTCAATGAGTGTCGTTATTTTCAGGACATTTAGACGATGCATATTTTTGGTAAGGGTCATGTGAAAAATGACTTGTACTATTTTTATATCCGGTGATGCTATCTCAATTTCTGTTAACCCATTCCTTTGGCATTTATGTTTTGTTTATCCCTCTACTAGATCCCTCTTTCAGATGTTTCCTTAACTCTTCTCGGTAAAGACTTTTGAGTCTGAAGTCTGTCAGCAAGCATCATCGGGTTTCTTTTACTTGGAAGACTGGATCTTATGGTTCCTCGCCTTTCTCTTTAGTTCATTGTGACATTTGGAGATCACTGCAAACAATTATCACATTGCTTAGCACTTTACAAAACAAGCAATGAATCCACACACATATATTTAACGTGGAAACCCTCCTGGACAAAAACCACGACTTGAGTCTCTCGACTCGGACTTTCAACGTGACCCACACGGATCTTCCTCTAACTTGAGTTGCTTATGTGGACAACCCATCTGCATTATAACAAGTTGTTCTGTTACAGCTAAATAACAAACCTAATAACCTCAATATTAAAGTAAATATATGCAATGAATAATATGGGGCAAAACTAAAATTATCTTACAGAGCGAGGAGCGTGCTTGTAAGAATTGATTGTAGATACTAGAGTTGTAGGTGTGAAGAACGAAGCAAAAATAGCTCTTCGATCATTCTCTCTATACACAGAGAGAAGAGCATTGGTTGCTCTTATTGTGTGTTGAACAAGAGTATATGGTCCTATTTATAGGTCTAGAGTCTCCATCATTGTTGGCTTTGAAAATGTAACCGTTGTGAATAAATCGGGAATGAAATCGCCTATAAAAATTTTCCTGAAATGAAATATGATCGATCAAGATACAAAGTGTGATCGATCAAAATAAAATGATCGTTCATGTGGATTTAGATAATCGATTAGAATCAAAATATGATTGGTCGATGAAAACTGATCAATCAGAATATAGCCATTATAATTCAAAAAAAAAGATGTATCATGAAACAAGGTTGAACAATCATGATTAGTATTGAGTGGTTGATCGACCAGTTTGACCCTTTGACCTGAAAGTCAAAGATCTTGAAATGCAATTTACATGGTACTTGAGGTCTTTTACATTCTAATACAATTATAGGATACATGACTCAATAAAATAAAAAACTTCGTTTCTTCTTGAGCTTAAGATTCGTTCCTTGAGCTTGAGATGGGCTTTCCTTAGCCTCGAATCCTTTGAGCTTTTCAGCTTCTTCTTCACTTAAGCTTGAGCTCCTCATGCTTGAGCTTGTTCTAAGTCAAATAGCTTTCCTGCTCTTGATCTAGCTACAAGCTTTACACATAGGTTTTGTTGTCATCAAAATATGCATGTTCATGCACTAACAATCTCCCCACTTATACATGAACTGACAATCTCCCCCTTTTGATAATGAGAACAATTGACGTGTTTGCAAAAATAATGTGTGTGTGTGTGTGATCAAACAAAATTTTGTAAACAACCTTTCTCCCCCTTGACATAGTCAAAAAGATATAAACTAATACCAAAAGGTAATTAATACGAATTGTTGGATAAAGAGATGACTAAACAATCTCTTCCCTTTTGTCTAACACATTCTTTTTAATATGAGTTCTCCCTAAATTAGAGCTCCCCCTTAATCTTTACTTAAATGTTCCCCTTAAATGATAAGAGTCAATGACTTACCGCCAATGAATGATATGCATTATCAACTTAAGAAAAAGATAGAAAGTCACCTTGGGTCCTTGGCATTGGACTTCTCCAGTCTTGATAACTTCTCTATGGTGGTGGCATCCATCCATGATTCTGAAAATTGTTTGGCCTAATTGGGTCCATATTTGATGTTGATGTGGCATCTTCCATCTCCTTTTCCCTTGGCCTTCGGTATATGAAAATTTTAATTTAATACATTTTCCTTTTTGGGTCCTTCAGGGTTAGGCTGCACAATTCCCTTCTTTTTCCAAATCCATCTTATTTTCTAAAAAGAATTAGAGCTAAATGCATGTTTTTCCATCTTTCCTTTTCCTTTTTCATTAGCAGACACAAAAGTAGTATTTCTTATCAGCTCAGCAATATATTTTTTAAATAGGTAATTTTATCTTTAAAACTACTAAGTTCCTTTTTAAGAAACTCATTTTCTTTTCTTTAAAACATCTAATTCATTTACCAAAAGAGATTTATCCTTTTCCAAAGAAATTATTTCTTTTTCATACCTCATTATTCATTTAAAAAGATAATTCATTGCTTTAAAAAGATCATCATATGAAAGGTTATTTACCTCACCATTTGAATCTGATTCAGGCTCCATTATCCCAACGAGTGCTTGCTCATCTTCTTTACTGTTGCTTGATGTTTAAGAGCTTTCATCATAAGCTATTTTTGGGGTTTCTTCATTGATAGAAGTGCGGCAACTCCAAATCTCATTGGTCATTCTCAGATGAGAGACACGGTCAAACTCCTCATTGACAAGGCACAATATATGGCATTCATAGCTCTAGAATCTGGTGTCATTTTCTCCATCTTGTCTTTCATGTAGCCAGATTCTTTTTCTTCGATGTACGAGAACTTCTTCTGGACTTTGTCCAAATCACAAAGTCATTTGATTGGAGGAAGAATAACATCTTCTTCAACTTGCATAGTTTGTCCCATCGAAGAAAGGTGGATGAGTTGCAGATGGCCTCAAATTTCACCGAAATTCGGCCAAATTTCGCTCGAATTTCAGTTTCGGTGGGTAACTGAAATTCAACCGAAATTTGGGGGTCTTAGTTTAAAAAACAACCAAAAAGACCGAAAATTCGGTCGAATTTCGATCGAAATTCGGCTGAAATTTCATTTCGGTCAGTCACCGAAACGAAACCGAAATCCGACATTTAAGGCCTTGGTCGTAGAGCTTCCCTCAAATCGCGATCCTAAATTGGTGACCTTATGTTTATCGTAGGTTAAGTTCCTTTACATGGATGCAACTTTTATACCGAATGTTAATTTCTTATGGACATCGTTTGATGGGTGTGAATGTATTAGATAGTATGATATGGATCATTGCAAATAATATACTCAAATAAGCACATCGTTACGTAGCACTTTTAATCACAAGATAAGCAATAAATCCATAAGTGCACATATATTTAACACCGAGTCCCGACTCAGGCTTTCAACATTACCCACACGGGTCCACTAACCCTTACACGGGCAACCCAACTATATCAATAAGTATTTTTACGAATCGCGGAAGCGGAACATGTACAAACAATCAATCAAACAAGCATGAAACACACATATTTAGAAGGTTCACTTGTAACTGAGCTACATCCTTAGCGATAATAGTGGATCTCTTCAATATGGTGGAAGAACTGAAATACTGGGAGATGATTGACGAGTCGCTAAATACGATGTATAATTTGGTCACGTTGTAGCACGTGTATTTAGCGATTCAGTCAGAACCGAGAAAAGATCTCCGTGAAGAGTGTCTCGGCTTAATTTATATCCCGGGCAAGTCCGGGGTCGAACTCAGGGAGGCAAAGGAACAACTTTGGGAATAATTTGAAAATTAAGTTTTAGATTTCCAATGCGGTTTTTTTTATAATTTTTTAATGCAAATAGGATGCCAAAATGCACAATGCAAGTGAACTAATATACTAAGAAAGCATACAACTTAGCCAAATTAAGTTTAATGCCAAATCAGTTCAATTCAGTTAGATTATATATTTTTCCTAGAATACTAATCTAGAGAGGAACACAAAACACAATTTTTTTGGAATTTTAGGGGTCAAAATACAACAAGAAAAATGCGCACTTTTTATGCGTTTTTTCGCAATTTATTACACAAACAGTAAGCAAAAATTATGAAAAAATTACTGGAACTAAAACATGATGCAAGGAGACTACAATATTTTTTTTGGAATTTTTCGACAAAGTATGAATTTTTTATGGATTTTTTAGTGAAAATAGAGTAGCAATGAGTAATTAATTTCTATTAAATCCACATTATCAAATTAATCAGAGTGCGAATTATCTCAGAAAGATATTTAGATGATCAATCCAGTAGAGTTGAAATTTCGCAAAAAAGATATACGTGGATTTAATTAAAAATCAAATACTAAATTCACTCTATAATTTATTTCAGGCACGAGACATCTCCACTTTGGATGAAATTTGGAAAGTACGTTAAACACTCTTCAAGGCATCACATATAATTTTTATGGAATTTTTAGAGCAACTGTGTGTGAGATATAAATTTAAGTGCTCAAAAAGGGTAAAATATGCAGAATTTCAGTTGAACAATTTTAGTTAATTCATACTATCTCACAAAAATACAAATAAATGTTCAGAATGTAGAGAATTAGTTGCTCAACACTAAAACATTTTTCATTGAATAAAAAGATGCATAAACAAGGTCCAAATTAAAGTGTGAACACAGGGTTGTCTTTGCAAATTAAGAAAACAATATTATAAGAAAACTGAGCACAGGGGCATGCATGTAATTACAGGAACTTGAAATATAAAATATGCAAATGTTACATGAAATAAAAAAATTAGACCTTCTTCTTCCTTCTTCTTGCTGGGCACGGGTGAAACCCAACAAAGGGGGAATGGGCGGCGGCGCCGATAGGGCTGGAGACGGCGCGACGCGTGACGAGGCGGCGCGCGGCGGTGCCGGTGGGTGCGGGGAGGTGGTGGAGGGCTGGCGGAGAGTGGCGGAGAGGGCGCACGGGGGAGGTAGCCGCTTGCAGCGGCTGTCACGTGGAGGAAGGTGGCGCCGCGCTCGGCGGCCATGCGGAGGGACGGTGCGGCGCGCTGGCGGAGGCGCGACGCAGGTGCACGGCCGGCGAGCGTCGGTGGCTGGAGGAGAAGGGGTGGGGGGGCGGCGGCGGTTGAGCTGCTTCCCCTCCCCTCCGTTATTATTTTTTATTTTTTTAATTTTTTTACTGTTTTGATTAAAAGAAAAACTGCTGTCATGAAATTTTTTTGTTTTATTTTTTTTAATTTTTTTAATTTTCTTTAAACAGGAAATATATACACAAAAAGAAAGGGGGAAAATGGTAGTGAGAAGATGACATGAACTAAACAAATGGGGACATGTGGATGGTTATATGGTGTGATAAAAAATTGCAAAAATAATAAGATGATCAAATGAGAAGAAAAAATACCTAATACGGAGATGATCGCCTACGGTGTGCTCGTGAGAGCACGATCTTCGCTCGAATCGCCGGTGTGCGATGAGCTCGAGCAGGGCGCGGTTGCGGCTGCGATGTTGGCCAAAAAGCCAACGGATCTCACCGGAGAGAGGGCTGCCGCCGTTCGACCATGGTTGCGTCGCTGTCACCGATTCAACTCTGAGAACTAGGCTCTCCTCACATAAAGATTGATCAAAGGCAAATTGAGGAGGATGGGATGTATATATAGATGATGAAATGAGAGGTTATTAAAGTGATGGAGTTGAATGGGAAGTTGGATTATTAATGGAGTTGAATGGGAAGTTGGGAAAAAATGATGGAATAATGGAGTTGAATTGGTGGTTATTGTAGAGAATGGAAAATAAATAAATAAATGAAATAAAGTTGGCTACTTTAATTACAATAGAATAAAAAAAGAAGAAAATAAATAGTGGAGAATTTACAAGGGAAGACAAACAACATGTACACATTTTTTTTACTTTTCTAATATGTATTTTTTTGTCTTTTTAATAAGAGATATTTACAACGGAAAAATACAATAAAAATACTACAATTAAAATACAACACAATCATGATATTTTTGTATTTTTAGTAATTAGAAAAGATAAAATAAAAAATGAAGAAGGAATGAATATATACATAATATACAATGTACATCTAGGTCCCAAAACCCAACTTTTGCAAATGAGCTCCGATTTTAATGAAACTACTTCCGTTCGATAGATAATTTTCTAACTTGAATTTTAAAAGTGAGTTGGTGAATTTGGAGTTCATACGGAGCGGGAATTTGGCTTGGAAGTTGGTCTTTACGGCTTTTTCCCTTTGGGATCTAGGAGCATTTGTTTGAGGTAAATTTTGTTTTGTATTTTTGTATTTTTATATACATTGTTATGAACAAGTTGGAGAAAGAATTAGCCAAAAAGGAATTGAAATGAATTTATTAAAAATACATGAAGTTTTGGGCTATTTACATGTATAAAACTCCTTTGATTTTGCGGCTTTTTATTGTTAATTCATTTTGTACAATCTTATATACAATAATTAGTGTATTTTATTTATAAGAGTCATTTTGTTAATTTATGGATTTTATGGACATTTTTTTGGGATTTTACTTGGGGATTTTGCTAAGATCAAGATATTAAGATGATGAATCGTGGATTCATCACCCCCCTATACTTAAACTTTGCTAGTCCTCAAGCAAATAAAGAATGAATAAGTTGGGTTAACCCCTAACTGTGCATGTGAATACAAGACTTGATCCGTTCAAGAACTCTCAGTTTTAGAGATCCTAAAATTCTAAGCTGAACCAAGCTCTAGTCGAAAGGTATCCAATTTCTCTAATCATCAGACTCTTTTTGTATACATATATAGTAGGGATATGACTTTAAGTGTTGACCGCAGTTACAAGAGTAGAGTCACAACGTCACCCAAGGTTCCAGTCCAAGAGACTCTCCTAAGGACCCAATCCTCAACACTAGGGAATAAATCATTTCTTGCATCCAATCCACCGTCTCTTTAGTTGTCAGACTTGAAAGTGTAGATGGAAGGCCAGTTGATGGAGGGCATAGGATTGTGTCATTTCTTCTCTCCCTCTCATTGGAAAAAGGATCCTCTCAAGTGCCTTTTTACACAACGCATATTTTTGGTGTTGATCAGTGCGTCCGTCAAGAGAAGTTGGAGCCGTCTGCACTTGTTTTCCTGGGAGTACACCGGGGTTTGTCTTTTTTGAGTATCTATTATACCTTCTACACCCAGACTTGTAGCATTTACGATGCAGAGCCCTTTTTTGGTGCAAGCCCGACTCCTGGTCCTAATAGCGGTGGTCCAAGTGGACACTTTTGATATGGTTGGGAGCGCTCGCCTTTGGTGGAAGCTCTTTTGATAATTGACTTTGTGGATTGAGAGCTTTTCTTTGACATTTCATTGCTTTGTAGTATTTTTTGGCTAGCTCCACTGCTTTTACCAAGAGTTGGCGCACACTGATCAACATTTTTTTATTTTATCACACCCTGGCACATAGGTAAATGTCAAGAGATAGTACAAGAATCATGTTCTCATACTGGCTAAAGATGCTGACACTCAGGTTTCATGAAGCCTTCATTGACTTTATCCCATCCTCGAGCATCATCAAATCAAGTCCAAACTCAAATCCCTCATCCCAGATCCTCAAGTGAAATTTCAACTCATCTTATCATAACTGCAGTCGTGTATGTGAGGTGCTGATCATATTCTTAAGGTAGAGACTAAGCATGCATATAGCACACAAATCTTTCAAACTAGGGAAATGTGAATAATTAAGTCCAAGACCCTAATGACTAAGGCGGGTTAACTCAAATTCTCAAGAGCTCATAAACCAAGTGTTCTTCAACATCACTAGTCTTGTGTGAAAGTGAATGTGTGTCATGGATTAAACCAACTTATTAGTTAGTGTTTTTTAGAGAGTTTAAAAAAGTTTTTTTTTCAAAAGTGTTTTTTTTTGCAAAAGATAAGTAAATAAGAAAGGACTTTTTTTGAACTTTTTTAGAGCAAATAAGGGGAAAATCATTTTTTTTGAAATTTTTTTTAAGAGAGATTTTTTTTTGAAAAAGATTTTCAAGTTTTTTTTTGAAAGATAGGTAGATAAGAAAGGATTTTTTTTAAAGAGGATTTTTTTTGAAAAGGTTTTTTTTCTTTATCTTTTTTTTGAAAAATATAGATAAATAAGAAAGGACACATTTTTTTGAAAATTTTTTTAGAGCAAATAAGAAAAGAGAACAAAAACATTTTTTTTGAAAAGTTTTTTTAAGAGATTTTTTTTGAAAAAGTTTTTTTTACCCACCCCATAATTATTGTATAATATATATAAAAATACGTGAAAGTACGAGCTATGGGTAAAGTATATATGTAATATATACACGCCCCCTATACTTAGCATGTGTTATGTCCTCATGGCACAAGAAGCGAGAAAAAGACATAGCTCGTGCTAAGCGTAGGATGATTAGAATAATAAAGAGTCTAGAAGTCGATCCGCCCCCCTATACTTAAGCTCTGGTCGGCCTAAGTGTAGAAGAAGAACAAAAATGGGGCGGACGAGGTCAAGAAGAGAAATGGATGAGTATGTACACACGGCGGGCATCGGCTCCCCCTATACGTAGGCTCTTGGTAAGTCTAAGTATAGGACAAGAGTAAGTGTGAGAACCGATGTGATCTGGAGAATGTACAAAAAGGGGAGAATGTACAAGAGTGATTGAATCTTCTAAGATGTTGAATCTTGATGCTGCATCTTCATGACGAGTAATAAGATGTATCTGCTCTATGCTCACTTTGTATGAAGTTGATGACCTCGACTTGGACTAACTGCTCTTTCGAATCAACAAAATGCTTCAACAGTTGTCCATTCACCACATGAGAATGTGCACCATCTGTGAGATATGCTATCTCTACACTTCCATTCTCGTGCACTTTCTTAACAACAAAGGGACCCGTCCATTTAGATTTGAGCTTCCCATGAAACATCTTCAACCTGGCATCGAACAACCATACCTTTTGTCCAGGGACAAAGTCTTTGCACCTAATGTGCTGATCATGCCATCTCTTTACTTTATCCTTATAAATCAAACTGTTGTCATATGCCCTGTTTCGGATTTCCACGAGCTCGTTCAAGTTCAAGTCTCGACAAAGCTTCCCTAGGTGACAACTCCAATTAATCTTCTTAATTGCCCATTCGGATTTATGAATCAATTCTGCAGGCAAATGACATGACTTGCCAGAGATCATTCTAAATGGTGAAGTACCCAATGGTGTCTTGTAGGCTGTCCTATAGGCCCACAGAACTTGGTTCAAGAGCTGGGACCAGTTCTTCCTATCGGGACGAACCAATTTCTGCAAAATACTCTTCACCTCTCTGTTCGAAACCTCTGCCATGCCGTTGGACTGTGGGTGGTAAGGACTAGTAACTCTATGCTCAAATCCATAGTCCTTAGCTAAAGATCTCATATCTCTGTTCACAAAGTGGCTACCCCCATCAGATATCAAAACTTTTGGCACCCCGAACCTAGCAATAATATGGTCTCTCACAAACTTACAGACAATCTTGCTGTCTGCGGTTCGGGTTGGGATAGCCTCCATCCACCTGGATAAATAGTCAACCGCCAACAATATGTACTCGTGTCCTTGACTGTTGGGAAAGGGACCCATAAAATCTATGCCCCATGCATCAAAAACATCACAAATAATCATCGGTTGCATGGGCATCTCATCTCTCTGTCCAACTGTCCCTCCCATCCTTTGACAGATAGGGCACGACCGTACAAAATTAATAGCATCTCTAAACAAGGTCGGCCAATACAATCCACATTGAAGTACTTTGTGAGCGGTTCTCTTTCCCGAATGGTGTCCTCCAGCCTCAAGTGAATGACAATATGTGAGGACACTATGGTATTCCTCCTGAGGAATGCACCTTCTCCAAACACAATCTGGTCCTTCGAAGAAAAGGAAAGGATCGTCCCAGTGGTATCTCCTCGAATCCGACTTCAGTCGATCAATGCTGCTCCTAGTCCAACCATGGGGAACCTGCTTGAAGACAAGATAGTTCACCATGTTGGCATACCACGGGAGTGAGTCCATAACATAAATTGACTCATCTGAGAAGGTCTCTCTAATCCGCTCATAATCAGGAGAATCCTTAAGTTCAATCCGAGAAAGGTGATCAACCACAACATTCTTCACTCCAGGTTTATCTTTTATCTCCAAATCAAATTCCTGGATGAGTAAAATCCACCTAAGAAGACGCGCCTTCACGTCCTTCTTTTCCATTAAGTATCGAATGGCTGTGTGATCAGTATAAATTGTCACCTTAGAGCCCAAAATATATGATCTGAACTTCTCGAGGGCCCATACTACCGCGAGCATTTCCTTTTCAGTCACTGTATAATTTTTCTGTGTAGGATCTAAAACTTTGCTCGCATAATGAATAACAAACGGAATCCCCTCTCGCTGTTGTCCTAACACAGCTCCTATAGCAAAATCTGAAGCATCAGTCATGATCTCAAAGGGGAGAGACCAGTTAGGAGCTTGTAGGATAGGCGAGGCACAAATCTTCCTCTTCAAGAGCTCAAAGGCCTCCAGACACCTGTGATCTACAATGAACTCTGTGTCTTTCCCTAAGAGCTCAGTCAGTAGGCGGGCGATCTTTGAAAAATCCTGAATGAATCTTCTATAGAATCCAACATGCCCTAAGAATGACCGCACTGACTTCACGTTGGTAGGTGGATCGAGTTTCTTGATCACCTCCACCTTGGCAGGGTCAACCTCCATTCCCCTTTTGGAGATGACATGCCCCAACACGATACTCTCCATCACCATAAAGTGACTCTTCTCCCAGGAGAGTACCAGATTCACCTCTCTACACCTCGTGAGGACTCGTTCCAAGTGCGCTAAACATGTATCAAAAGAATCACCTTGGACCGAGAAGTCATCCATGAACACTTTCAGGAAATCTCCCACCATCTCGGCAAATATGGCAATCATGCACCGCTGAAATGTGCCCGGGGCATTGCAAAGCCCGAATGGCGTGCGCCTGAAAGCATAAGTACCGAATGGACATGTGAATGTGGTCTTTTCCTGGTCCTCAGGGGCTATGGCCACCTGGTTGTAGCCTGAGTACCCATCAAGAAAACAGAAGAACTCTTTCCCTGCGAGTCTCTCCAAGATCTGATCAATAAAAGGTAAGGGAAAGTGATCTTTCTTGGTCGCAGCATTCAGGCGTCTGTAGTTAACACAGACACGCCACGACGTAGGTACTCGTGTCGCGATCTCTACCCCCTCCTCGTTGGTGACCATCTGAATTCCCGACTTCTTCGGGACAACATGAAGCGGGGCCACCCACTTGGAGTCAGAAATAGGGTATATAAACCCTGCTTTGCACCATTTCTCAATCTCTTTCTTCACCACTTCCCGTAGATTGGGGTTAAGTCTCCTTTAGAACTCACGGCACGGGAAGGTCTCACATTATCCTCAGTAAAAATGTGGTGCGAGCAGAGAGCGGGATTGATGCCCACGAGATCCTACACTGTCCAGCCTATTGCTTTGTGGTTCCTCTCTAAAACTTCTGACAACCTAGACTCATGTTCTAAAGTCAAGTCTGAGATAATGATGACAGGATATCTCTCTTTGGGTCCCGCAAGAAAGGCATACTTGAGTGTAGGAGGTAGTGATTTCAGTTCTGGCAATGTGGTATCATCAAGCAGATCTGGCTGAACTGAACTGAATCCGGTTCCGTGCTGCATGAAGGCGGGCTAAGCTGAGTAGTACTTGCCACCATCTCAGAAGTAAAGGGAGTCGGATCGCCAAAGAAAAGCGGTAGTTCGACCAAAGCCGCGTCCGACTCATCATCTATATCCCATGATCGTTCTGAAGGGGATGGAATTGACAGATCCAGATGGATCTCTGCGTCATCATGGGAATAGGTAGATGCATCTCTCACAAGATCAGACAACACCTGGCAAACTGCATCATCCACTATACCCTTTCCAGATGAAAGGGACTCTCTCTGTCCTGAAGGAATCTGTCCCCAAATCCTAACTGTGGTAACTAAACTGCAATCTGCCTCTGAAGATGAGTACTCTGTGCTACTCTCTGAATCAGGTCGCTGATACTTGGTTTGCTTCATCTCAAGGTTTTCTTCTCCGCTTGGAGAACGAAACTTCATCATTCCCGTACCATAATCGAAAGCTGCATCTGCGGTCCTAAGGAAGGGTCGTCCAAGAATGATCTGAGATTCTCTCCAATGATTGGGGGTCTCCATGTCCAAGACTGTGAAGTCAACCTGATAGTTCTGTCCCTCAATCGACATAACGACGTTCTTCACTTCTCCCTTAGGTCTCTTCACTGAACGATCTGCAAATTGGAGTAAAGCTCTAGATTTGCGAAGTGGTCCCAACTCCAATTTCTGATATAGTGCTAAGGGAAGTAAGTTAATCGAAGAACCGTTATCTAAGAGTGTGCGTGCAAACGCAATGTCGTCAATACGACTCTCCACATAGTGAGCACCCATGTCTCTTTTTTTCTTTAGCAAAGTCTGATTCTTGAGACAATAGGTTGTGGCTACTGATAAGACATGTGTCTTTATATTTTGATTATCTTTCTTCCTGCTAACCCTTGTAGGTGTGCATCTCACCTTAAGGTATTTTTAGAATGCAGGATGATTAGCCACATATTCATCAAATGGCACTTTAACTGTGATATTTTCTTTACAAAACCGTGCCATATCGGGGTCATCTTTCTGAATCTTTTTGATGCGCTTTCCTGCCGTAAGAGCACGGGGGAAAGGGATGGAAGCTAGAGAAACTGAAGACGAAGAGTCTGAATCATGAACTGAAAGATCATTCTTGGCATTAACGGAAACATAGTTCTTCATACATGAATCTTTTCGATGCAACATGGGATCGAAATCAAAACTATCTACTACAGGTTGTGGAATAGAAGCTGGAGTGGTATCAGCCACAACCGGAGATGCAAGGTCCTCCGTAGACTCAGAAGTGTATCCATGCTGCCGATGCTGCATACGTGCTCTCCTCCTCTCGGCTCCCTGAGTAGAAATCCTCGAATGATGCTGATGGGGCTCCGAAATATGATGCCTCTCCTCCTCGTCCTCTGAATACTCCTCAGGTAGAGCTTCAGAGATGCCCCTCCTCGTCTCCCTCGCCCGGTCAGGTACGGTCACGGTCCTTCCGCTCCTGAGTGACATGTGGTTAGCCTCGTCACACGAAAGAATCTCATGTTCAGTTCTAGGAGATGCTGAATAGTATACCTGACCAAAGTGGTGTTGAGAACTAGATCGGTTCAGGCTATTGGGGTTAGCCTGAACTTGGGCTGGGATAGAGGTAGAGGGTGCAGTCTGCTCGTCTCGCCATCTGGACAGGCGGTTGACATCCACCCATAAGTCATGAATCTCGTTCCTGTAGGAACGTAGCTCGTCGAGTATCTGCTGCTGTATATCCACGGGACTAGACGAAGAAGGAAGTGGATAAGACTGGGAAGAAGAACGGGAAGACTGGCCCTGCTGGCCAGAGTACTGCCTCTGCTGCTGCTGCTGGGGTTGCGGGCCCTGCTGGCCTGCCTGGTAATGGCCCTGTCGGCCATACTGCTGGTACTGCTGCCTCTGCTGCTGGGGTGGCTGGAATCCAGGGCTCTGCTGTGAAGGAGGTGGTGCGGAGGTGAATGCGGTGTTGTGAAAGGTCGGGGGACGCTGGTAGGTCTGTCGGTCTCCCATACTTGCCTGCCTGGCAGGGTCCTGAGTATACCATACTCCATTCACCTCCCAAACCGGTGGAGGCTCCTCCTGGACTGTCTCTGCTAATGGAGGTGGCTGCTGGAAAGAGTGGGTGTAGGATTGGTCCTGCTCCCACGGCTGGGGTTGCCCTGACACCAACTGCTCCTGAATATGGTAAACTCGGTATACGGGAGCAGATGGTGCAGTCACGGCAGGTATCTTTATCTTAGATACCTTCTCAGTCAACTCCTCCATCTGTTTTGGAAGTTTGGAGACGCTCTGGTCTAACTCATCAATCCTCCTGTCGATCCTCTCGACTACAGTAAGCTTGTCAGCAAGGAGTCCCATGCTAGGGATCACATCCTGAGAGAGATCGACTACAACTGGTTTTCCCCCTCCAGATGAGAGTGAACTGGGGGATGGTGTATAGGCCCTGCTGGCCATCTGTGAGCGGCTAGTTTCAGCCATCTGCTCGAATACCCTCCAGACGGTATCCGCTCCTCGTGATGTATAGCTGCCTCCACAGGCAGCGCTCACTAAACCCTGCATCTCAGGGTTGAGACCAGTGAAAAATGACTGGACCAAGATGTTATCATCTAGTCCATGACAGGGACACTTCTGCAGGATGTCCTTGAATCTTTCCCAAACATCACAAAAAGCTTCATGGGGTAATTGCGAGAAACTCGTAATGCGCGTCCTCATCATGTTAGTTCTACTCAAAAGGTAGAACTTCTTCAAAAACAGGTCCTTGAACTGGGCATATGTGGTGACGACGATCCCAAGATTCTTTACCCAGTAATCAGCTTTGCCACCCAAGGCAAATGGAAGGGCTTTGAGCCTAATATAATCCTGCCTAACATTTTGATGTTTGAGGTTAGAGCAGATGAGCTCAAAGTCCCTTAGGAATGCATATGGCTCCTCAGAAGCATTCCCATCAAAATGTGGCAGCAGGTTCAGAAAATGCGGCTTCAATTCAAAATCAACCTCGGGTTCGGCCGGACTCAAGTAGTTTCCTAATTTGATATTGTCCGGGGTTATACGCCGCATCCATTGGTGGTTGGACCCCAACATTCAACTGTCCTAACTGAGCTCTGAGAAGTGCATGTTGCTGCTCAGATGCAGCTAATCTGGCTAGTATCATTCTCATTGGGTCTTCCCGATTCTCTTCTTCATCGTCTTTCTTCTTTGGAGGTATTTTTCTTGTGTCTTCTTTAGGTCCTGAATCAGCAAGGCGTGCCTGATTAGAAGAGGATTTATGAATCAAGGTATTCTCATCGAGGCGAAGGTCTTCCTCGGTGAGGTGGGAAGAGAGAAAGGGAATGGTTTGAGAGTAACCATCCTGAGAGTGAGTGATCCTGGGCTCAAGAGGGTCATGAGTCCAGGTTGGTCCACGTTGCGCATGGACCTGTGAAGACATACTTCTTAGAGGGTTCAACGGGAGATTCGCAAAGTCCGAGTAATTATCCCCCCAGTCAGTCATCTTCGATGTCAAAAAGAACCGATTTAGAACACGATATTTCAATGAGGTGCTAGTTCTACGGTGCACGTAAATGTGCGGAGTAAACTCACACAATTCAAACGCAATTCAAACCCTCAATTTCACCAACTCAACACGTGATGGCCGTAAGAGTTCGGCCGAATTATCTTGTCCATTTTAGTTGGTGAGAAATACAATCTTGGAAAGATTAACGAGCTGTTAGGTGTCCGTATTTTCCTACAGACTGACCCGGTTCAAAGAACCAGTAGTAAGTACGAAATTCAGACTTGGCTCTATCTTAGGGTCGTCTCTCTCTCACTTGCAAGTAAAACAAACAATGAGGGCTTTATGCACCCGAGAACATGGGTTCTTTTTATTCCAATTTTTTTTAATCGACCTGCTCAATTCAGTCCCAATTTTAGAGTTAGGTTATCACTTGAAATTTATGTGATCACAAACACGTCTACCGTTCAGTCCCAATTTCCTTTTGACCTTAAGTTGTAAAACAAGAGGAGAATCGGAAATCAGAACGCAAACGAGAAACTATGATGCATGCTCAGAAGAAGGTATACTTACAGTGAATCCCAGCACTCTCTATGCGTTCTGCAGAACAGAATTTGTAAATATTACACTAAATGCATGCAGATCGAGAAAACCGCACCTAAACAGTATACTATTAGCGGGGAAGAATTGATTTAATTTTGAGATAAGTAGTACGTGTCTATGTATGTCTCATTATGAATCTTATAAGATATGTGAATCTTCTAAGATATATGTGTGGCCTAAATTACGATGGGCACAAACAAATTTGAATCTAAACTACCGTGTGCCTAATCCTTAAATTCGCCACTCATGTCGAGCCCCACCCTCACCAGAGAGTGAAACGGGTCTCGACACACCACAAATAATGTCCAAGTCTTTTTTACACACGCGAGCTCTCAAACAAGAGCCGCTATAAATGAGCAACTACCTAAATAATTACAACAATTTACAAAAGCTCTCTCGAAATAAATAAATTCTCCAAGCTCTTCAGCAGTCGGCACGCGTTACGTTTGTCGACCTCCGATGCACTCCAAGTCCATCGGGCCCTCGCAAGGAAAATGAGATTTATATTAGAGAGATAAACAATAAGATATATACAAGAATATGGAGAGAAATAATTGAAAGGAAAATGGAATAATTACAAGTGGGCTCGGGGGTCAGACTACCCGAGTAAGTGAAAATCTAAATCCAAATTTTAAATTAATCCCTAAGCCGTTTGCTTCCCCGGCAACGGCGCCATCTGACGAGTCGCTAAATACGATGTATAATTTGGTCACGTTGTAGCACGTGTATTTAGCGATTCAGTCAGAACCGAGAAAAGATCTCCATGAAGAGTGTCTCGACTTAATTTACATCCCGGGCAAGTCCGGGGTCGAACTCAGGGAGGCAAAGGAACAACTTTGGGAATAATTTGAAAATTAAGTTTTAGATTTCCAATGCGTTTTTTTTTATATTTTTAATGCAAATAGGATGCCAAAATGCACAATGCAAGTGAACTAATATACTAAGAAAGCATACAACTTAGCCAAATTAAGTTTAATGCCAAATCAGTTCAATTCAGCTAGATTATATATTTTTCCTAGAATACTAATCCAGAGAGGAACACAAAACACATTTTTTTGGAATTTTAGGGGTTAAAATACAACAAGGAAAATGCGCACTTTTTATGGGTTTTTTCGCAATTTATCACATAAACATTAAGCAAAAATTATTAAAAAATTACTGGAACTAAAACATTTTTGGAATTTTTTGACAAAGTATGAATTTTTTATGGATTTTTTTAGTGAAAACAGAGTGGCAATGAGTAATTAATTTCTATTAAAGCCAATTATCAAATTAATCAGAGTGCGAATTATCTCAGAAAGATATTTAGATGATCAATCCAGTAGAGTTGAAATTTCGCAAAAAAGATATACATGAATTTAATTAAAAATCAAATACTAAATTCACTCTACAATTTATTTCAGGCACAATTCATCTCCACTTTGGATGAAATTTGGACAGTACGTTAAACACTCTTCAAGGCATCACATATAATTTTTATGGAATTTTTAGAGCAACTGTGTGCGAGATATAAATTTAAGTGCTCAAAAAGGGTAAAATATGCAGAATTTCAGTTGAACAATTTTAGTTAATTCACACTATCTCACAAAAATACAAATAAATGTTCAGAACGTAGAGAATTAGTTGCTCAACACTAAAACATTTTTCATTGAATAAAAAGATGCATAAACAAGGTCCAAATTAAAGTGCGAACACAGGGTTGTCTTTGCAAATTAAGAAAACAATATTATAAGAAAACTGAGCACAGGGGCATGCATGTAATTACAGGAACTTGAAATATAAAATATGCAAATGTTACATGAAATAAAAAAAATAGACCTTCTTCTTCCTTCTTCTTACTGGGCACGGGTGAAACCCAACAAAGGGGAATGGGCGGCGGCGCCGATAGGTCTGGAGACGGCGCGGTGCGCGACGAGGCGGCGCGCGGCGGTGCCGGTGGGCGCGGGGAGGTGGTGGAGGGCTGGCAGAGAGTGGCGGAGAGGGCGCACGGGGGAGGTAGCCGCTTGCAGCGGCTGTCACGCGGAGGAAGGTGGCGCCGTGCTCGGCCGTCGCGCGGAGGGACGGCGCGGCGCACTGGCGGCGGTGGCGGAGGCGCGATGCAGGTGCACGGCCGGCGAGCGCCGGTGGCTGGAGGAGAAGGGGTGGGGGGCGGCGGCGGTTGAGCTGCTTCCCCTCCCCTCCGTTATTATTTTTTTAATTTTTTCACTGTTTTGATTAAAAGAAAAACTGCTGTAATGAATTTTTTTTGTTTTAAATTTTTTTAATTTTTTTAATTTTCTTTAAACAGGAAATATATACACAAAAAGAAAGGGGGAAAATGGTAGTGAGAAGATGACATGAACTAAACAAATGGGGACATGTGGATGGTTATATGGTGTGATAAAAAATTGTAAAAATAACAAGATGAACAAATGAGAAGAAAAATTACCTAATACGGAGACGATCGCCTACGGTGTGCTCGTGAGAGCACGGTCTTCACTCGAATCGCCGGCGTGCGATGAGCTCGAGCAGCGCGCGGTTGCGGCTGCGATGTTGGCCAAAAAGCCAACGGATCTCACCGGAGAGAGGGCTGTCGTCGTTCGACCGTGGTTGCGTCGCTGTCACCGATTCAACTCTGGGAACTAGGCTCTCCTCACATAAAGATGGATCAAAGGCAAATTGAGGAGGATGGGATGTATATATAGATGATGAAATGAGAGGTTATTAAAGTGGTGGAGTTGAATGGGAAGTTGGATTATTAATGGAGTTGAATGGGAAGTTGGGAAAAAATGATGGAATAATGGAGTTGAATTGGTGGTTATTGTAGAGAATGGAAATTAAATAAATAAATGAAATAAAGTTGGTTACTTTAATTACAATAGAATAAAAAAAGAAGAAAATAAATAGTGGAGAATTTACAAGGGAAGACAAACAACATGTACACATTTTTTTTACTTTTCTAATATGTATTTTTTTGTCTTTTTAATAAGATATATTTACAACGGAAAAATACAATAAAAATACTACAATTAAAATACAACACAATTATGATATTTTTGTATTTTTAGTAATTAGAAAAGATAAAATAAAAAATGAAGAAGGAATGAATATATACATAATATACAATGTACATCTAGGTCCCAAAACCCAACTTTTGCAAATGAGCTCCGATTTTAATGAAACCACTTCCGTTGGATAGATAAATTTCTAACTTGAACTTTAAAAGTGAGTTGGTGAATTTGGAGTTCATACGGAGCGGGAATTTGGCTTGGAAGTTGGTCTTTACGGCTTTTTCCCTTTGGGATCTAGGAGCATTTGTTTGAGGTAAATTTTGTTTTGTATTTTTGTATTTTTATATACATTATTATGAACAAGTTGGAGAAAGAATTAGCCAAAAAGGAGTTGAAATGAATTTATTAAAAATACATGAAGTTTTGGGCTATTTACATGTATAAAACTCCTTTGATTTTGCGGCTTTTTATTGTTAATTCATTTTGTACAATCTTATAAATTAGTGTATTTTATTTATAAGAGTCATTTTGTTAATTTATGGATTTTATGGACATTTTTTGGGATTTTACTTGGGGATTTTGCTAAGATTAAGATATTAAGATGATGAATCGTGGATTCATCAATGATTCAAAATAATAACCCTGTGGAGGTTTATTTAGTACCTCCTCTCACATAAATAAATCCTAAAACAAATAGGACTTCAAATCTTAAAGCAAATAGGATTTCGAATCCTAAAGCAAACATGACTTTGAATTACAAACCAAATAGGACTTTGTTTGCTGGCTTAAATAGGATTCATGGCATATCAACAATCTCTGAGAAAATTTGCTAAGCTTCGTTATGTGTAGGCTGACTAAAAGAATCAGAATACAATCTGAGTTCAAATGGATCCTCTAATCAATCAGGATCCAATAATCTCCGCCTTGAATAGGATTTGAGGCATATCCAACAAATCTCCACCTTGATTTGAATCCTCAGATAACAGGACTACTCCAAATCCAGATACTAGAACTTAATGCACTATCTTCAGTAGCTGCTCCAAATCCAAATAGTAGGTGTCAATGCATCATAAGCAGTCTCTAACTTGAATTGAATCCTCGGATTGTAGAACCGTAACTGTTAGACTCCATCGTCGCCTTCCTCTAAAGGGTTACTGCTTAATTGCCTGCCAAAGGCTGAACCCGTTCCTGCTGGTGAACTCTTCAATCTTTACATTGTGTGTTGTCATCTTGCTTGATGATCATGACGGAACTCGATGCTCTGATACCAGTTTGGTGCGAATCGCATAAGCGAAACATGCATAAAAGATCCATCAAGCGAGCATGAAACACACGGATTTACAAGGTTCACCTGTAACTAGACTACATCATTGGCGACACTGGTGAATCTCGTTAATATGGTGGAAGAAGAGATGATTCAAAACACTAACCCTATGGAGGTTTATATAATAGTTCCTCCTACACACATAAATCCTAAAACAAATAGGACTTCAAATCCTAAAGCAAACGAGAATTTGAATACTGTTGGAATCTAATACAAGAATCAAGACAAAGACACTGTAATTTACGTGGAAAACCCTACGGAGAGGGAAAAACCACAGGGGCACACACAACCCTAATCTCCCTCACAAGAGATTAGAGTTTTCTCTTTACTTAGATAATAAAAAAAGAGGGGGATGATATAGGATGGTGGGTTAAACGGTCCCTCATCCAAGATCTGTTTACCCAATTTAAGATCCATATAACTCAATACTCTCCCTCAAGTTGGGGATACATATCAGCCATGCCCAACTTGCCCACATTCAGCTCAAATTACACCGTAGACAACCCCTTTGTGAAGAGATCATCGATCTGATCACCAGTTTTCAAGTAGGGAAGACACAAATATCCATTGTCAATTTTTTCTTGAATAACGTGTCTGTCTATCTCCACATGCTTTGTTCTATCATGCATCACAAGATTGTTGGACAAATTTATTGCTACTTTGTTGTTACAATACATCTTTATCGACATAGCAACTTCAACTCAAATCTTTCAACATGAGTTGTAACCATGTAACTTCAGTGACACTATTAACTAGAGCTTGATATCCGGCTTCAACACTTAATCTAGAAACAATATTTTGTTTCTTACTTCTCCAAATGAAAAAGTTCCCGCAAAGATACACAACATATCCTGAAGTAGATTTCCTGTCATCCACTGATCTAGCCCAGTCTGCATCTGTATAGCCTTCAATAGTAACATCAGTGTGTTTTGTGAATGTAAGTCCTTTACCTGGAGATTTCTTTATATAACAAAGAATTATGCTAACAACATTCACATGAATTGAGGTAGGAGCATGCATAAACTGACTAACAATATTCACAACATAAGTAATATTTGGTCTCGTAAGAGTAAGATAAATTAGTTTCTCGACCAATCTTTGGTATCTTCCTCTTCCAACATCATCAAGAAGTTCACCATCCTTTTTACTCAGTTTATGATTTGTTTCAATATGGGTGGTAGTTGGTTTGCATCACAACATACCCGATTCCTTCAATAAATCTAGGAAATATTTCCATTGGTTTAAGCACATACCTTTTGGAGAGCAAACCATCTCAATGCCTGGGAAGTAGTTCAGCTTCCCCAAGTATTTCAATTCAAATTCAGTCGCGAGAGTTTTCTTTATGCGGGATAATTCTCCTTCATCATCGCTTGTAAGAATCATATCATCCACATATACTAAAAGAATATATTTTTTCTCACCACTCCTCCTTATCAATAAAGTGTGATCTCCATTCACTTGAGTGTATCCATTTCTTATTATGACCATACGGAGTCGTTCAAACCAGGTCTTGGAGATAGTTTAAGACCATATAATGTCTTTTTTAATTTGCAACATTTATCTTCTTTTTCGAACCCATGTGACATTTTAATGTAAACTTCTTCTTTAAGGTCACCATTTAAGAAAGCATTCTTCACGTCTAATTGGTACATCTTTCAGGAAAAATGAGTACCAAGACATATAACAACTCGAACAATGTTAATTTTTGCCACATGGGCAAAAGTCTTGAGGTATTCATCCCATATTTCTGACTGTATCTCCTAGCCACAAGACATGCCTTGAATCTGTCAATTTTTCCATCAGCAGTATACTTGATTGTATACACCCATTTAGACCCCACGAAATGAGCGCCCTTGAGAGCATCAACAACATCCCAAGTGTCATTCTTCACAAATGCATCCATTTCTTCCTTCATATCCTTTACCCATTTTGGATCATTTTTGGCTTCATTAAATATCTTTGAGGATATGGTGAGCATCTAGAGCAGAACAAGGCATTTGTAGGATGCACTAAAGTTAGAGTAAGAGATGTGGCATTCAATGGGATGCTGAGTGCATCCTGCATATCTGGCTGGAGGTTTGTTGGTCCTCTTACCCTTCCTTTCTGCAATGCTATCATCCATATGTTTTGCCCCTATATTCTGTAAGTCGTCATCAGGTTCATCAAGTATAATAGGAATTTTACTTGATGTTCCCATGCTTGAGTCATTTGAGGAGGATTTTGGAGAATGGACGTTGGTTTCTGCAGCCTCTTTATAGGTATATGTGTCTTCATTAGGTTTAATCTCCTCCTGAAAATAGGCATTGTAATCATCATCCTCTAAGAACTGAAGGCCATGAAATCCCTCTTCACAACTAGTAACCCTCTGAAGAGGAATATTCGGAAAGAAGTCTCCATTTTTAAAGAAGCTAACATCTTTGGTGACTAAAATACGGCTAGAAGAGGAATCAAAGCAACGATAGCCCTTCTGTGTCGTAGAGTAACCAAGGAAGAAACCTTTGTTAGTAGAGCATCCAACTTCTTAACCCCAACATCATTGGTGTGTATGAAGCAAATACATCCGAAAACATGTGGTGTGAGAGAAAACGGTTTTTGACCCGGATATACTTGCATAAACGAAGATTCACCATTAAGAACATGCGACAGCATTATGTTCATCAAGTACACACTAGTAAGAGCCGCCTCTCCCCAAAACATTTCGTTGCAATAGAAGAGCTCGAGTAATCTATAAGACGTTTCTATTCTTTTGCTCTGCAACCCCGTTCTGTTGAGGACTATAGGCACATGATATTTCATGAAGAATCCCTTTCCCAACAAGAGTTCTTTGAATAGAATTAGGTAAATACTCTCTAGCATTATCTGAACGGAATTTTTAAATCTTGGCATTATGTTTACTCAACAAAGCAAACAAACTCACTAGTTATATCAGGAACTTCACTCATATTCTTTATAATATAAATAGTAGTGTCTTGACCAATTATCAACAAAAGTAATAAAGTATGGAAATCCCTGCCAAGTCGGAATATTGCATGGACCCCAAACATAAGAATGCATCAACTTAAAAGCTTGATTTGATTTATTGGTCGAGTTAGGAAAATTGGTGTGAGTTTGTTTTGCAAACTGGCAAACCTCACATTGCAAAGCGATCTCAGGTAATCCATAGAAAATCTTAGGCATTAATTTTTGTAACAAAGAAGTATTGATGTGACCAAGACGTTCATGTCACTATTGTATTAACATAAAGTTGTCATTTTCACGTTGAGTCTTCATTGCAGAAGTAAGGGCATGACTAATCCGAGCTGGAAGATGATATAGACTACCATCAACTAAACCAATTCCAGTTTTCTTTCCTATCTCCAAATCTTCTAGAACACATGACTTTTGGTCAAAAATCAACCTACAGTTCAGTTCTTTAGTAATTTTGCTGACTGACGACATTTATAGGAGAATCAGGAACATGAAGAGCATCGTTAAGAAGGTAACGATTGACAAAAGAAATACTCCCTTTCCCAACAACAATAGCATGCAATCCATAGGCAACTGTAACTTTTTCTCTTTTAGATGGTAGCTTGTAGTTGTGAAACATGGTGTCACCTGTCATATGATCGGATGCCCCACTATCAATAATCCACTCTGAATTGGCAGAACGCGTATCATTTATTCTCCTCGTACTTAAAGCTGGACCTATATCCTTAGTATGCATAGAGCATGACTCTCCAATGACAGATTTCTCTAATAATAATTGCAATTCCTTGGTAGTTTCCATTTAAACCTCAAGGGAAGTCACCCAAAGGAGCAACATAACAATATCGAGAAGTACAAAGAAGCAAGCCAGTAACTCCCGTCGCACACGGAGAATCCAACAAAAATGCTCCGTCGCACACAGAGATTCAGCTTGAACATGGAGAAATCTATCAATGAAAGCATGAAAGAAAGAAAATAACAAAAAACTCACAGACTTCCGGAACAGCGAGATGGTCGTACACTTCAAGCATCACAAGAGTGGTGTCACGGGTACTTCATGCACAGAGTTGGCCGTACAGAGAGGAATCCATAAACAAGATGTTGCCACTGCAAGTGCAAGGGATTGGAGAACATGGACCAATCTGGTTCGACGATACCAAGCCTGGTTTGACTTGGGATTCTCCTTCGGCAGGCAGAACACCAATATATCTTCGTTATACTGCACCTGTTGCACCCGCACAGGAGGGGGTGCGCACAGGAAGGGGGTGCACACATGCATTGATTTAAAAAGCGACGCCGCAAAGGCGTATGCCTCGCGACGAGGTGAATCAAAATCGTCCCGAGGCGCGCCAAAATCACCCCGAGGCGCATGCCTTGGGTCCTTGGGTTGGGGCGTACGCCTTGACCTGGCTTGAGGTGTTCGAGGCGAGGCGGAGGCGTACGCCTCGAGCTGGAGGCTTTTTTTACTTTTTGATTATTTGCTTTGTACTCGACCCTATTTTTACCTAAACATTATCTTTTTATTTTGTGTTTATGTTTTCATGTTAAACCTTGCATAGTTGCATATTTCTATATATATGCGAAAAAGAAAAGATTGTCTGAAAAAAGAGAAGCTCAATGATCTTGTATATATCATGTTCAATTTATCATACATCTACACGTACTAGTTTATTGCACACAAATTTGAGTTTGAATTGTAATAAATATTTTATATTAGTTCAAGTTTGCAACTTAATATTGTTATTTGGTTGTATGCGTTGTGAATCTTAGAATAGTTATCACATATATGAAGAAGCGAGGTTGAAAAATAAAACGTAAAGTAAAATAATTATTACATTTTATTGTGAATAGCTAAATAGAATTAGAACCGTTGGTTAAAAAAACCGCTTGTTGGGATATGATATGGCAGGAGGGGATGCATATGATGGTTCTCCGACTACATCCAACAAAACAAATGGTTGGGATTCAAGGCATTCAAATACTAAAAATTATGATTTTTATAGTACTTTAGTATTAAGAATAGACTTTAGTTCAATACTCATATAGAATCATTGAAGTTGGAGTTGGAACTCGATATTCCGTATAATATCGGCTTAGTATTAGTTTTTTTGAACTTCAATGCCTTCATCGCTTATGTATTGTATCTTTTACTAGTTTTAATTTAATCTTGAATGCATTTGTGGTAAAGCTTAATATTATTATATACTTTTTTCAATGTATTTGCTTTAATTTTATTTTTTTTCAAAAAATTGAGGCTTACGCCTCGAATGCCTTGAGGCTTACTCCTTGCCTCAATTTCAAAGAAAACGTCTCGGACCGCCTCACGCTTTTTTAAATCTTGCACGCAGGAAGGGAGCACCGCTCAAGTAGGATCGAAGAACGATGAATACAAGCCTCAATTAGGCTCTAATACCATGTTGGAATCTAATGCAAGAATCAAGACGAAGACACAATTATTTATGTGAAAAACCCTCCGGAGAGGGAAAAACCACGGGGGCACACACAACAATAATCTCCCTTACAAGAGATTAGATAATAAAAAAGAGGGGGATGAGTACATATATAGGATGATGGGTAAATGATCCTTCATCCAAGATCCGTTTACCCATTTTAAGATCCATATAACTCAACAAATACAAAAACAAATAGGACTTCAAACCCCAAAGTAAACATGGCTTTGAATCCCAAACTAAATAAGACTTTGTCTGTAGGCCTAAATAGGATTCAAGGCATATCATCAAGTATCCACCAAATTTTGATAATTGATAACTGTTATTTATACCAACATTACCAGTGGGGCTCGTCATGCAAAAAAGGATTAGCACCGCTTGCCCATTGTGTAGTTAGGGTTTGGGTGGAGGGGGAGGGCCTACATGGGATGGGTTAGAACTTCTGCTTTGATATATTGTAGGAGAGAACGTTCGACCTGTTTATTATGAGACCCTACACCACTCTTAAATAGGGGGGAGAGAGTATTTAAGGTAAAGGAGAAGATTGTAGAAATTACCCTAATGGAAAAGAGAGAAGAAAAGAGCAAAACCAATATAGAAACTAATATCTCTCTCATAAAGAAACGGCATGGACGTGAAATCATCCAGGAAAATTCTCCAGCAAACTGCATGAACCATGTTAAATTTGAGGGTTGATGCTTTTCTACATTATTCGCCAACATAAAAAACGATCATTGTATACCTTGAGCTTTTTGCTAGATACATTACCTTAATAATACGAAGCATGGTTAAGAATTTGGGATCTTTACATTCCAGATATCCTCCTCATGGAAGACGAACTGTAATGGTTGAGAATGGGGTGACATGGGACAGGATCAGAATTTCTCCTGTTACCTCTGCAAATGCCCTGCATGTTTCAGACTGTTTACATGAATTGCGTCCTGGGAATCATATTGAGATCCAATGGAGAAGAAACAAAGATTTTCCTTATGGTATATGCATGTTTCTCTCAATGATCCTTACCCTATTTATCATAACTGGAATTTCTTTGCTGGCACTTGTTGAGTGGCCTCTGTTACTATGTGGTAGTGATTTTGTTTTGTTAATTTATAAATATAACTCTTCTGTTTGTGCTTTGTTTGGCAGGATGGTGGTATGGGATTGTGGGGCACATGGCTTCTTGTGACCGAAATGAGATACGTTGTCGTTGTCACAACAGCGGTGAGCAAACTTACCTCTCTGCGATGCTTGAATTCAACATCACATTTCCTATCACGAAAGACCATTTTAAAAATTGTACCTGAACCAAGTTGTGATGAAAGATGATGTTGGTGTGTTATAAAATATGAAGAATGCGGAAGCGAATATGGAAAAGATAAAGAACAAATAAGAACGCGGGATTTAACGTGGAATCCTACTCCGTGAGGAGCGGGATGAAACCACGGGAGAAGCCCTCAAAGGGGCATATGCTTCATTGCTTTTTCTCAATGAGTACAGGAGGTCTGGGGCTCCTTATATAGCCTTCCCAGAGCCTCCAAGTCCCACCACTGGTCCGTGTGGGACTAAACACTGAATGGGGTAAATGGATCTTCTCCAGGATCCATTTACCCTGCTACAACACAATAGGCGCATACAACTTATACTCCAACACTCCCCCTCAAGCTGGAGCATGTAATGCTCAGCTTGGACAAACAGAAAGAAACTCAACTCAATGCTACAGAACACTACGGACAATATCAACCCAACGCGCACATTGCTGCAGTCGAGGACGTTGCTTCTCATGCCGTGCAGGTGAGGAGGACGAACGGACTGGAGTGTGAGTCAACTGAAGACTCGGAATCTGACCATCGAGTCTGAACTTGCGCCTGAAGTCTCCTCGTCGGAGAACTGGGTCTCTCCCATCTGGCTCAGAGAATGGTGCACTGCTCTGGTGTACCTATGATACCACATGAAAACCCTTGCCCTAAATGGCATAGGGAATGGTCCTCTGCTCTGGAGTCCCTATGGCTCACATGAAAACTCTGGCCTGACAACAAGAAGAATGATGGGGACCTCTGACAATGATGGCAACATATGCTCATCTGACAATGACCGCACACTCATACGTGTCTGAAATTGGACTCAGAAACATCTGATGTCGAGTCTGAACCTGGATCTGAACCGTAGAGTCTGGAATCTGATCGGTCTGGAAATCTGAATCTGCATCTGGAATACAAGACCTGTGTGATTCTACACCATACTCCCCCTTTCTCCCATACTTGTCGGAAAACAGACAAATTGACCAAGTTGGGAGAAGACAACATAATGGGGAAAACAAACATCACTTGCGGCTTTTCTTTTTTTTTTAAGCCGTCTTTTTTTTTGCAATTTTTTTCGGCTTTTGCTTCGCACAAATTTTTTTTAAATGCGTACGGTTTTTTTTACGCGACCTTTTTTTTCTTTTTTTTGTTTTTTTTCTAAAAAAAATCAGCCCACATGGGCCCAAACATACACCCTCCTATTTTCCCCGGATAACCGTCAGCCCACTTGGGCTTTTACAAAATGTTTTTTTTAACAAAATAAAGACAATTAGGGTTCCCATCTGGGAAACCCCCTTTTTTTATCTTAGCGCCGCCCCCATTGGGGCTCTTTGCCGCATGTGGGGATGTTCGAAGAGAGATGGAGCGCCGCTTGGAGAGAGCAACACGGCGCGCGGGGGGGACTGCGCCGCCTGCTTGAACTGGGCTTGCCACCATGTCGCACGGAGGTCGAGGATCGTGTGGACTCGGAGGGGCGAGACGTTGCCTGGGCCCGCGTGCGATGGGTGTCCCTCGCACCGCCTGCACGAGGACATTGTTTCCGAGCAGGAACAAGACGAGGATCTGCGTACAGCGCCGCCTGGAGCAGGGCCTATGCGGCCAGGAGTCGCGGCCGCCTGATGCGTGGTCGATGGAGGAATACGCCTGGAGGTTGCCTGAAGAAGAAACGGCAATAAATAATGGCGATGTTGTAGGATCTTTGCACATGGCGGTCACGCGGGCTTGAGTGCAGCCGCCTGAGCGTGGTTATCAACATGAGATGCCGTATGTTGGAGGCTGTAATGGAACGCCGCCATCGGCCTGAATAGCGATAGGATCTGGAGCGGAGGTGCGGTGAGCGAGAAGGAAGCTCGTGTGCCTGGAGGTGCGGTGAACGAGAAGGAAGCTCGTGTGCCTGGAGGTGCGCGAGGAGGGCATGATCTCGTACCGCATGGAGGAAAACTGGGGGCTACGTAGCGGCTAGGAGTGCTTCATTCTGGTGAGATAATCGCCCGAGGGCTGGAGACGAGAATAGGGTTTCCCATGAAACCTTAGAAATCAAACAGAAACCAAACGCTTGATGTTGGTGCCCCCGCAAGGCATTGCCTGGCTGGAGATGCTCCAGGACACTTGCAGAACTTCAAATAATGACTATCAATACTCAGAATGATCTTTAAGAACCTCAAAAACGAATCTCGAACAATAAAAATAAATCTCGAACAAATCCTCGAGAATCGAAACCGCTCTGATACCATGTTATAAAATATGAAGAATGCGGAAGCGAATATGGAAAAGATAAAGAACAAATAAGAACGCGGGATTTAACGTGGAATCCTACTCCGGGAGGAGCGGGATGAAACCACGGGAGAAGCCCTCAAAGGGGCACATGCTTCATTGCTTTTTCTCAATGAGTACAGGAGGTCTGGGGCTCCTTATATAGCCTTCCCAGAGCCTCCAAGTCCCACCACTGGTCCATGTGGGACTAAACACTGAATGGGGTAAATGGATCTTCTCCAGGATCCATTTACCCTGCTACAACACAATAGGCGTATACAACTTATACTCCAACATGGTGACATCGCCTTTTTGTGGCCGTTACGATAGGAACATAATTTCCAGATTCCTTTTATATCAAAAAAATGGCTTAAGGTTTGATGTACTCGATATCGTGCTTCTCGAAAAAAGTGGTTAGATGTCTGCAAGCAGATCTTAGTAGTGGAGTTTTCTGGAGGAGGTCGCACACATGCTAGTTCCTCACTATACTTGTTAAATTGTGGTAGATTTGCATAACCAATCATACATCAAGAATGATGAATCAACAGATTAATAACCTGCATCCCTCTTCAAACATTTAATCTTTCAGTTGTCTGCATCTCATCCTACTTTTGTTTGTGCTTTTAATTAAGATTTATAGACCCTTGCGAACTCTGATATTGGGTTGATTTGCAGTTCCAGATTTCAATGCTAACCTTGGTTCAAATTTGGGGATCCTTTGCCTTTCTTATCAAAAAGGATCCTTTGCCTTTATTCGCATCTGGTTTATCTCATTATACAGGGCTTCTTACTGATTTTATTCGGTGTTCATTGTAGCCATACATTCGCATTAACGACCAAGGCCCTAAATGTCGGTTTCGGTCACCATTTCGGTATCGACCAAAACAGAATTTCGATGGAATTTCGGTGGAATTTCGACCGGAATTTCGGTCGAATTTCGATTTCGACTGGATATCGATATTCGACAGAAATTCGACCGAATTTCGCTGAAATTTGAGGCCATGTTAACGACTCTATTTTCGGGGCAAAATATCTTTTTGTGTGCGTAAAATTAACCATGGAACCTTTCAGCATTGTTTTTCTGTCAGCTTTATAACATGTTGACCTGTCTGGCAGTTCCAACAGTATTAAAAAGGGAAGTTTCCTAGGGTTTTTCTCCCATCCTGTCATATATTCACATTTTCCCCTTATGTTAATTGATAGGAAAATCTATAATCACAGTGAAAACCTTAATATGAACAATAAATTTATATGTTCTCAATGGTGTTACAAGTATACTTAGATTCTCAACCCTTCAACCACATTGAGCAACTTGACATGGAAAGTGGATCTTTACAGATACTGTGGTGTTGGAGTTCAACCATTATGCACCTAATTCACGTTGGCGACAAGCTTTTATAAATCGGAAGGATCACCGAGAAGAAGGAAATGAGACCGATGGCTTCTATGGAGGAATCAGAAAACTCAAGAACGAGGAGGAGATATCAATGTGGAAGAAGTTCTGGCCAAACGGGATGTTAGAATAGATTAAGCTGGATTATGTGCTCCAAAGCAAGATCCGAGGATATGATTCGGGCTCCCCAAGTGTTGAGCATCCGGTAGCATCTGTGGATTTCCAGAACGTGAAAGAGATCGAATTTGGGTTTGTGTGGACAGGTTGCCTCTAGCAGTCCTGCAAATTCCTTCCCTGGATCTTGATATAAGACGAGATCAATGTAATTCATATGTAATATTAAAGAAAATTATACATTTTTTATTTGTGTCGTTAGTATTTGCTAGAAAATCAATTTTGTGGTTTTTGGGTTGTGTCAGGGTTTTATTTGCTCTCATTAACCAACACTAAGCTCGTCCTGTTAGTGGAAACTATTGTAGGTTGCAGCAGTTGGAGCCAGTATTGTGAAGAGCAACAAGATTTCAAGAATTGGTATAACACTCTTCTTCTTGCTTCTCATTATGGGATTATATATGCAACACATGCTTCCTTTTTCTCTTTGATTTAGAAAGTGAAGACAACCCAAGTTGCCTGTGAATGCTAGGGTCTCTCTCCCGTTGATTTCTTTTCTATTGAGAAGGGATTTCCATATAAATCGTTGTGTTTGGTGTCTACTTTTTTTATGATACTGTCTCCTGTAGAAGTTTATTTATGTTCTTGTATCTTTTATCTATTTATCTTTTAGTCTGTCTACCTTACGTAATTTTCCCATAGGCCTCTCCCTATATAAGAGAGTCTAGGGCTCAAGGAATAAACAGAACACTTATTTTTCCCTACATGGTATCAGAGCGGCGGTCCTAGACCGGAGTTCTAGTACCAAACCCTAAACCTAGCCGCCCACCACCAAGCCTCGCGTGCGGCCTCTCTCGTCGCCCTTCGGCCCCGAGCACCGCTACTCGGCCAAGCATTTGGCGCCGCCCTAGCCGCGTACGGCCCCGTCATCGACACCACTCCCTTTTGGTGTCGCACTTCGGCCCACTGGCCTGTGCGCTGCCTGCGGTCTGTGTGCAGCCCATGGCATGTGCCGCATGTGGCCTATCCCCTCGGCCCTCCTTTTTAGGACCCATGCACTTCTAGGGTTTGGTCAACCCTAGATCATCCTTGCCATCTGCAAAGGAGACTTCCGTCCGCGTCACACACGTTAATGGGTTTGGTTGTGTGAGGTCTACACATGCAACCAAACCTCCGTATGTCAGTGTAGACTAAAGATTATCTTGTCTACAACCTTGATTCTCTCCAGTCACAATGTCAGAGAGCAAGATCGAGATCCCCACTATAGGCGCCTTCAAGGATCCTACGCCTATTGTAAAGATGGATGGATCCAATTATGAGTTACGGGCCATGCAGTTCATGAGCCTAATGAAGTCGATGGGTAAGAAACATATTCTTACTGAGGATGAGCCAGTGGAGAAAACATGATTGTATGCATCATGGGTGGCTGATGACGCATATGCTTAGGTCTGGTTGTCTGGTACTCTGATTCCAGGCATTGCTAATGATGTATTGCATCAACCTACTGCCAAAGCAATGTGGGACATTCTTGCTGCCACGTATTCTCAAGCCAAGAATGAGACAAAAATCCTACAACTTCAACATGACACCTTTACAATAAAGCAGAATGGTCGACCCCTTCATGCTCACTACACTGCACTAAGGGGAATGCTTGAGAGGCTTCACAACTTCATGCCTCTCACGGCGACTCCAGAACAATTGAAGATATATCGTAATGCAGTTATGGTGGGAGTCTTTCTAGCCTCTCTTGACTCACAGTATGAGGCGGTGTCTTCTCAGATTCTGGGCGACGCTACAATTCCTCCCATGGAGGAGGCCTTTCGCCGACTGAGCAATATCAGTATCTCAAGCCCTACTACTGTACCAAATTCTTTTGCTATGGCAGCTTCTAGAGGAAGAGGCAATTCATCTCATTTTCTTGGACGAGGATCGCGTGGTAGGGTTGGTCGTGGTCGTGGATTACATTGCATTTATTGTCGTCGGATTGGTCATACAAAAGACACATGCTACTCTAAGCATGGTTTCCCAGCATCTGCCCGTGCAGCAGAACAGATATAACATCATGGTGCTACGCCAGTGTCGGATTCACGATATGATGACCTAGTGTCTCGTCTACGTGATATCATGCCTCCAGCCAGTACTCCTCCTCCAGTTTCAGAGAGCAGCTTGGACGTTGTTGCTACTGCAGAAGCTAGTTCCTCAAGTAGTACTTATACTTCTGCTTTCTACTAGGGCTCTCATACCTCAGAATGGATTGTAGATTCAGGTGCCACACATCATTTGTGTGGAGATAGACACCAAGTCACATGCTACAGGGAAGTTTCTCCAGGAAGAACCGTCATCATAGCAAATGGGACTCATTCACCCATTACATGACATGGACAGATCTCCTTAAAACCCTCTATGCAGTTGCATAATGTGCTCCATGCTCCTAATTTCTCAATGGATTAATTGTCAATTAGTCAAATTACTAAGAATCTACATTGCCGAGCGATATTTGACCCATTATCTCTTGTGTTTCAGGACATTCTCACGGGAAATGTGATTGGACATGGCTGTAAGCAAGGTGGGCTGTATCGACTGGTCCATACACCTTACGCCGAAGCATCATCCCACTCCACTGGACTTGTCACTCCTTACTTATGGCATCTGCGTTTTGGTCATCTTCCGTTTTAGAAGCCACGTCATGTCCTTCCTCAGATCTCACCCCTTTCGTCTTTTGATTGTGAAGCTTGTCAGTTAGGGAAGCATCATCGGTCTGCCTTCCCTAGGCGTCAGAGTCGGAGCAGTAGCTCTCCATTTGAGTTTTTCCATATTGATATTTGGGGTCCAAGTCATGTCCTAGATCATTAGGGATACATGTTCTATTTAGTTGTTGTGGATGATTTCAGTCGTTTGTCGTGGGTCTTTCTGTTAAAGAATAAATCTGAAGCGGGCATTACTATTATCAACTTTATTAAAGAAGTACAAAATGTGTTTTCTGTTTTTGTCAAAATTGTGAGAACTGATAATGCCCTTGAATTATGTACTCGAACATTATCTCAATTTCTTTCATCCCATGGCATTCTTCATCAAACGTCTTGTGCCTACACATCCCAACATAATGGTGTCGCCGAAAGAAAACACCGCCATCTTCTTGATGTCACTCGTACGCATCTTATCCAGAGTTCTGCTCCTCCCTCGTTCTGGGGCAATGCGGTTCTCACTGCATGTTATCTCATTAACCGCATGTCCTCGTCTGTGTTGGGGGAGAAGATACCTTTCTCCCTCGTTTTTCCCAACAAGGAGTTTTTTTCTCTGACTCCACGTGTCTTTGGGTCTTTGGCATTCGTTCACCAGTTGTCTCCAGGGGATTGACAAGCTCTCTCCTAGGGCTGTCAAATGTGTTTTTGTCGGGTATTCTAGGACTCAAAAGGGTTATCGTTGCTATGATCCTTTACATTGAAGATATTATGTCAGTGGAGATGTAACATTTTTTGAGTCAGTCATGTTTTTTTCTGGATGATGTGGATATTGGTACAACCAATGCAGATCTTGATTTGCCAATTGCACTGAGAAAACAGAAGAGGTCATGTGCTTCCTATCCAATTGCTTCTCATGTTACATTTGAGCGCTTGGTAGGAGATTTCATGAGATTTGTAGGTGCTTTGCCCACTGTGATTATCCCAAGGACCTATCAGGAAGCATTGGTCGATAGCAAATGGCGTCTAGCTATGGAGGAAGAGATGGCCGCCCTTCAGTCGAGAGGTACTTGGAGTCTTGTTCCAGCTCCTACTGGGGCATCTATTGTGAGTTGCAAGTGGGTGTTTATAGTGAAACACCATGCTGATGGCAGTATTGATAGGTACAAGGCTCGATTGGTTGCTCGGGGATTTACTCAGACATATGGGGTAGATTATCTTAACACGTTTTCTCCTGTTGCTCAACACTCTACCTTGCAGATTCTTCTCTCTGTTGCTGTGATTCGAGATTGGCCTCTATATCAATTAAATATCAAAAATGCATTCTTATAGGGTGATCTTCAGGAGGAGGTTTACATGCAGCAACCACCTGGGTTTACTGCTGAGGGGGAGTGTGTACATGTATGCAGACTTCATAAGGCAATCTATGGCCTAAAGCAAAGCCCAAGAGCTTGGTTCCAGAAGCTCTCAGATTTGTTTGAGAAGCAAGGATTCAAAAGGTCAAATGCAGACCATTCACTCTTTGTACAGAGGACATCCAGAGGTATGATTGTCATTATGGTGTATGTTGACGATATACTCATTACAGGAGATGATACGCGGGGAATAAAAATAGCAAAAGAATTCTTGGGCCGTGAATTTGTTACCAAGGATTTAGGAGTACTGAGGTATTTCCTTGGTTTGGAGTTTGCTAGAAATGAACAAGGACTCGTGATGACTCGGAGGAAATATGTCACTGACTTGCTAAGTGACACAGGTATGCTTGGATGTCGACCTGCTTCCACACCAATGGACCCAAGCATGAAGATGCATGATGACGACACTAAGGAGGTTGACAAAAGAAGGTACAGAGAACTGGTAGGAAGGCTCTTTTATGTTACTATTACTAGACCATATATTACATTTGCAGCAAATAAAGTGAGTCAGTTTATGGAGCAAACTCGCCAGGTACACATGGACACCATACATATGATACTAAGGTATCTTAAGTCATCTTCAAGCACAGGTTTGATGTTTAGGAAGAAGGGCACTATTACTATTTCAGCATGTGCAGATGCAGACTATGCAAGGTGCCCAAAGGATAGTAAATCTACATCAGGCTTTGCTATATTCATTGGGGAGTCACTTTTCTCATGGAAAAGCAAGAAACAAACAGTGGTTGCGAGATCCAGTGCTGAATTAGAGTATAGAGCTATGGCCCAAGCATGTGCAGAAGTGATGTGGGTTCGTGCAGTTCTGACAGATCTACATATAGAATGTTCCACTTCCCATATCACTAGAATGTGACAATCAGGATGCACTATTCATTGCTAACAACCCTGCTTTTCACGAGAGGACGAAGCACATTGAGGTGGATTGCCATTATATCCGTGATATGATCCAGAAGGGCTTCATTTCTACTACACATGTCAGCTCAGGAGACCAAACGACAGACATTTTTATGAAAGCTTTGCTTCGGGGTCCCTTTAAGAAATGCTTATCCAAGATGAGCATGATAGATATCTATGCTCCATCTTGAGGGGGAGTGTAGAAGTTTATTTATGTTCCTGTATCTTTTATCTATTTATCTTTTAGTCTGTCTACCTTATGTAATTTGCCCATAGGCCTCTCCCTATATAAGAGAGTATAGGGTTCAAGGAACAAACAGAACACTTATTTTTCCCAACGTCACCTATCTGAATGAGAACTACTTGTTTTTTAGGAATGATCTCTGTTTATTTAATGCAAGTTGAGGATATTTACACTTCTTTTTTGTTGTGCAGTGTTGAAGAGAATGAGACGAGATAAATTCCATCAAACCCTAACCCTAGAGCTCTCTTATATAGGAGAAAAGCTCTATGGAATTACAGAAACAAGACGATAGAAATAAATGACATAACTATTCTAACTCTCCCCCTCAAGCTGGAGCATATATATCTATCATACTCAGCTTGGAACAACAATGATGAAATGGACCCTTAGCAAGAGCCTTTGTAAACATATATGCAATCTGATCTCCTGATGATACATAAGATGTCGAAATGATCCCCTTTTGAATCAAGTCCCGAGTATAGTGACATTCCACTTCAATGTGCTTTGTCCTTTCATGAAAGGCTGGATTATTAGCTATAAACAAAGCTGCCTGATATCACATTTAAGATGCATAGGAAGAGGTACTTCAATAGTTAAATCAATCAAGACAGATTTAACCCACATCATCTCAGTACTACCTTGGGCCATTGCCCTATATTCTGATTATGCACTGGATCGAGCAATGGAGGTTTGTTTCTTACTCTTCCAAGCTACTGGTGAGCTGCCAACAAATACAATAAAGCATGAAGTAGACTTTCTATCATTAGGACACCCAACATAGTCTGCATCTGCACATCCTGTAACAGACAGAGATGTATCTCTTCTAAACAGAAGGCCAACACTTGGAGATGACTTCAAGATATCTCAGGATCATGAAAACAACATTCATGTGAGCCTACCTGGGTTGCTCCATGAACTGACTTACCCTGCTCACAGCAAATGATATATCAGGTCGGGTAATAGTAACATACAATAATTTTCCCACCAGCTCTCTGTATCGTCTCTTGTCCACCTCCTCAGACTCATCATCATAAAGCTTCACATTAGGGGTCCATAGGAGTAGTAGCTGGTCTACATCCTGTCATACATGTCTCGAGTAACAGATCAGTAACATACTTCATTTGTGTCGTTACCATGCCTTGTTGATTTCGTGCAAATTCCAATCCCAGAAAATAACGAAGTGTACCTAGGTCCTTGGTAACAAACTGCTCGTTAAGAAAATCCTTAACTGCTCGAATGCCCTGTTCATCATTGCCGGTGATAACAATGTCATCAACATAAACTAAGATGATTACAATACCTCGTTGGGCTCTCTTTACAAAGAGAGTATGATCTGCTGTAGATCTGAAAAATCCCTTTCGTTCAATCAATTCCAAGAGCTTATGGAACCAAGCCCACAGACTCTGCTTTAGGCCATATATGGCCTTATGAAGACGACACACCATACTAGACTCCCCCTCAGCAGCAAACCATGGTGGCTACTGCATATAAACTTCTTCCTGCAAATCATCGTACAAGAAAGCATTCTTGACATCTAACTAAAACATGGGCCAATCACGTACAATCGCAACTGCAATAAGGATCCGTAGGGTAGAGTGACATGCCACTGGGCCACTGGGGAAAACGTGTCCTGACATGATAGTCCACCTCATATGTCTGGGTGATCCCATGAGCAACCAACTTGGCTTTGTATCTGTCAACTGTACCATCGGCTCTATGCTTAATAGTAAAAACCCACTTGCTGCCCACAACCGATGCGCCTGGTGGAGGATGCACAATACTCCATGTACCTCGTGACTCCAACGCCACCATTTCTTCCTCCATAGCTAGACGCCACTGATTGCTCTGTAGTGCCTCTTGATAAGATCGTGGAATCTCTACAACCGATAACCCAACAATAAACTGCTGAAAGTCCTTGGATAAATGCTCCTAGGAAACCTGAGAACCGAACTCCAGTCCATATTTAGGATTCATTGTCCGTGCACGCTTCTGCCGCCTATGTGCAATAAGGATATCTAGATCATCAATTGGAGGAGTAAAGATACCATCTGCACCCTGTACATCAATCTGCACATGCAAATCACCCGTCCCATCAGAAGAACTCAAATGTTCAGTACATACCTCGGGCGTGCTGGATAATGGAGGAGGCACATGAGCAGAGGGATGTCGCTGGTAGACCTGAGGAAAGAGAAGACTGTGGTGATGGTGGTGGTGTTAACGGAGTAGAGCATGATACTGAAGGAGGAGGAGGCATATAGATATTTTCTCCATCCTTTGAAGGAGTAAGTCTGTCACCTGTAGGAGAAAATACATAATGGACTCAAAGAAGGTGACATCCGCACTCACATAGTATCACCATCGAACATGATTAAAACACCGATATCCTTTTTGGGTTTTGGAATACCCCACAAACACACATTTGACAGCTCTGGGAGAGAGCTTGTAAAGACCAGGAGAGAATCGATGAACAAATGCAACGGAACCAAATACCTGTGGCGGAAGGGAGAAAATATCCATCTCGAGAAACACAGTCAAGAACGGGATCTTCTCCTCTAACACCGACAAAGGCATACGATTGACCAGATAACAAGCAGTTAGAACCGCATCACCCCAATAGGAATGAGGAGCACAACTCTGAATCAAAAAGGTTCTGGTAACATCCAACAGATGATGATGTTTTCTTTCAGCCACTCCATTTTGTTGGGAGGTATATGCACAAGACATCTGATGCACAATCCCATGAGACTTAAGAATTTGAGTTGAGTAATGCACAATTCTAGAGCATAATCAGACCGTATGTACTTAAATCTAGCAGAAAAAATATTCTTTATTTCATTAATAAAAGACTGAATAACATGACCAGCATCAGACTTATTCTTAAGAAGAAAGACCCATGATAACCTCGAGAATTCATCAACAACGATAAGATAAAATATGTGTCCTTGAAGATGAGGGACACGACTAGGACCCCAAATATCAAAATGGAGCAACTCAAACAGACCATGACTACTTGGACCCTAACGACTCTGGAAGGAAGATCGATGATATTTTCCAAGCTGGCTGGCCTCGCACTGAAAAGTAGAATGTGGAGAAATCTGTGGAGAACATGAACCATCTTTTGCAACGGAAGATGACCAAACCGGAGATGCCATATGTATGGAGAAACAGATCCATCATGAAAAGAGACACCAGCATAAGGAGACTACACCAGTCTATAGAGACCCCCTTGCTCACGGCCAGTTCCAATCGCTCTGCCCGTTAGGATGTCCTGAAACACAAGAGCAGATGGATCAAATATGGCACGATAATGTAAATCTCTAGTGATTTGACTAATTGAAAGTAAATTCATTGAAAATTCAAGAGCATAAAGGACATTCTGAAGCCGTATCGCAGGAGTCAACTACACCTCCCCCTGACAAGTAATGGGAGAGTGTGTCCCATCAGCTATCACCACATATCGTCTTGTCTGAGATGGACGAAAAACACTCAACTGCCTTTTGTCACCGCATAAATGGTGAGATGCTCCAGAATCCATGATCCACTCTGATAGATTTGTCCTGTAACAACTAGTAAGAGCATATGTTGTACCTGACGTGGGCGCTGATGTTGGTGCAACTACCTCCGAAGATCTTGAAGAACTTGCTGACCCCTGGCTGGGCATGATCTCTCTAAGTCGCGCCACCAGATTCTCAAACCTCTGATCAGAGACATGTGAAGGACCCCCTTCCCGCTGAGTCTGCTCTGCAACACGTGCTGTAGCAGTAGGAAACCCATGCTTGGAATAGCATGTTTCCTCAGTGTGACATGTTCTGCGACAGTAAGTGTACAGATGCCGAGGGGGTCTGCTACCCCCTCCCCGGCCACGACCACCTCTACCTCGAAATTGTGGAGGTCCTCCCCTGCCACGGGATGCTGCCATGGCTGAGGACATCTGAGATAGCTGTGATCCACCATGAGATATGGAGAACTCAACCTGCGGTAGGCCTCCTCCATAGGAGGTATGGTAGCATCTATAAGGATATGAGCTCTGGCAGCATCATACTCCTGATCAAGTACTGCTAGAATTACTCCTGTCATCACTGAGTCCCTACATGCCTTAAGGGGTTCCGATGTAGCAGTCAACGGAATGTAACTATGTAACTTCTCGAACATACCCTCAGAGAGGTATACAGTGTATGAAGAGGACGACCGTTCTGTTTTGAGGTGAAAATGTCATGCTGAAGTTGTAGAATCTTCGACTCGTTCTTTGCAGGAGAATATGTGGCAGAAAGGATATCCCACATAGCCTTCATCGTGGGCTGACTCAGAATGTCATTGGCTATTTCCATGGATACCGTACCGGATAACCATACACGTGCATAAGCATCATCGACCTCCCATGAGGTGTTAACCCCAGTCTTCTCAACAGGTTCCTCTTGTGTGAGGATATGCTTCTTGCCATTGCACTGCATCAGACTCATGAACTGCATGGCCCACAGTTCATAGTTTGTTCCATCCATTTTCACCACAAGTACTGGACCTTTAAAGGCACCCATGGATGGAAGATCTACCTTGTTGTCTGACATGATGACCACAATATCTGGTGACTGGGGTTCACTGACAATAATGTCTACGTGGACATATACGAAGGCAATTGTGGGGTAGACTCATACCACAACGCCTTCCATGCCTTTAGAGTTCCTCTACGAATTAGGATACCCTCACAGATGTGCTGGAGATCTAGTATGCGCTATGAAGCAGCCGTGCAGAGGGTGTACACGGCAGGAGATGCACACGGCAGGAGGTGCACATGATAGGCTCATGTGGGGAACAGAAGCTGCACTCACGCGTAAGGCACCGACCACACGATCAAGTGCTGACGTACGCGAGGGGGAAGACGCAACCGCACGAGGGAGAGTGCAGACGCAAATGCGCGATGTGCGCAGGTGTAGCCTTGTACGATGGCTAAGCCTGAGGTGACAGCACGTGAGGCGGTGTGCAAGGGTTTAAGTGGGGACGAGTGATTAGGGCACAGGCTCCGGTCTATGACCATCGCTCTGATACCATGTTGAAGAGAATGAGACGAGATAAATTCCATCAAACCCTAGAGCTCTCTTATATAGGAGAAAAGCTCTATGGGTAAATTACAGAATCAAGACGATAGAAGTAAATAACATAACTATTCTAACATGCAGGTTGAGACGTCTACCCTCATGTTTATTGTCTCCCACAAAAGGTGTGCTTTTTTCCTTTTAAGGAACTTGATATGGAGTTTCTGGTCCTTCAAAGGATGATAAAGTTGTTTCGAGACGATTCGGGTAGTTACCATCATCGCTCGTGATTGATTAGTCTTCAAAACTTTTTTGTTTGAAACAGTAATCGATAACTTTTAGTTGAGTGATTGATCATGCAGGGGTTCTATCTTATCAGAAGACATTGATTATTCTTGATCAATAACACACACAAGCACAAGATGATTAATGTGGAAACCCTCCAAGGAGGAGGGAAAAACCACGGGCAAACCTGCTCTTCCATCGTTGATGGCTAATGCTACTTCTCTTGCTATTTCCCTCAATAGGCGTAGAAACATGATTGTATCCCAGCTTTACTCTTTCCTTTAGTAGGTCCAAAGTATATTGTCTTTGGCAGAGAATCGTACCTTCCTTCGACTTTGCAAACTCAATGCCTAGGATGTACTTTAGATTTCCTAGGTCCTTCAAATCAAAGACCGTGACTGCTCACTTTTTAGGTGAGCTTTCTTTGTTTCATCATCTCCTATTATAATCATGTCATCGACATAAACTAACAGAAGAGCAATTTTCTTTTCCCCCTCTTAACAAAGAGAGTGTGATCACCATTTATTTCATAATATCCCAGTCTGAGCATCACAACTCGAAGTCTCTCGAACCAAACCCTATGAAATTGTTTTAATCCATACAAGGCTTTCTTCAATTTGAATCATTTCCCTATTTTCTCTTGATCAAGCATCATATGTATGTAAAAATCTTCAAGAAGATCACCATTCAAGAAGTTGTTCTTCACATCCATCTGATGACGCCTCTAATCACTGGAAACAACAAGAGAGAGGAAAATCCGCATGGTATTCATTTTTGCTACAGGGACAAAGGCCTCTAGGTAATCAATGCCATATTTTTGAAGGAACCCACGTGCAACAAGTCTTGTTTGTATCTTTCTACATTCCCATTTGGCTAGTATTTCATGGTATAAATCAACTTTGAAGCAACCAAATGTGCCCCATATGTGATATCTACAATGTCCCATGTATAGTTTTACAAGGGCCTCCATCTCCTCCTGCATAGCTCAGACCCATCTAAGATCAACCTTAGCTCCAACAACATTCCTAGAAATTGCAGAATCAAACAATGATGAAATAAAACATTTATAATTTTGATAAGCTTGTAGTAGTCATCGTATTTGTCAATAGGGTATCTGGTACATTCTGCATATCTTGAAGGGGACTTTACCTTCCTTCGTTTATGCCTGTGTACAATCGAATCCCTTTCTAGGTCGGTCAAATCATCGAGCCCACATCATGACCATTGCCATTTTCATCCTTTTTTAGGTCACTCTCCATCTTAGAGTTAGAGTCACCAAAGGTAGTGGAGGAACTTGGATCATTTAAAGAATGGGTGGAATTGGAATTGGTTTCTCTTTCTTGAGTTTGCAAAACAATTCCTTGTTGATCTTTCTTACTATAAATCTTTTCATGCCAACGAGGAGAGCGAGATTTGTCAATCTGAGCAATTTTACCTAATGAATACCTTGGATATTTCCTTCATAATTATATCTACTCTCCCTCTGAAGGGAATGGTAAGAGAAGTAAGGTTCATGTTCAATAAAAGTGACATTTTTGATCACATACATTTTTCCATCCTTAAAATTTAGACATTTGCAACCTTTCTGGGTAGGTGAGTATCCCCAAAAAGTACCTTTGACAGCACACACATCAAGTTTCTTTCCACCACATGCAGAACTGTGAAAATAGCAAATATAACCAAATATTTTTGGAGGAAGAACAGATGGTTTACCCTCAAGATGAAGATGAATAATAGAGAAAGGAGTAGACATGTTTAACCTTCCTGAGCGTATCCTATTGATAAGGAAGGCAACCGCCAGAGTCGCCTTCCCCCAACAAGTCCTACAAAGGTTTGCTGGGATAAAAGAGATCTGCTAACTTCCAAAAGATGTCGGTTTTTTCTTTCCAAATCCCATTTTTCTAAGGAGTATAGGGACAAGAGGTCTCATGAATAGTCCCTCTCATATTGAAGAAGTCATGCAATTGTTTAGACTTTTACTCACAAGCATTATCATATCTGAATCTCTAGATCACTTTTCCATACTGTGTCTCAATCAGGTGAAAGAAAGTCTGTATAGTTTCGACAACCTCTCTACGATTGCGAAGAAGATGAACAAATGTAGTTCTCGAATATTCATTGATAAATCATTGATTTATCATCTTAATATGCATTTATTATTCCTCTAGATTAAATAAAACCAATTATTAACCATCAATTAACTCTAATTACTAATTAAAAATCTATGAATAATAGACATTAATTATTATTTTAGATAATTTATCTCGATGTTGTATATATTCTTCTATATGATGTTATTCTTTTATATATTTTTTCTAATCATTAAAAATTAACATAGTATTTAAATATTAATATGTATATTATTTATTATTCAAAATACAAAAAAAGAGAAAAGGGTTAAAATGAGTAATTTTCTACCCATAAAAAATACTCACAAAAAAAATATTTTTGTACATGTACTATATTTTAACTTAGGTTCCTTCATCAAAGTTGTAGAGAATTAAATTCTACACACTCATGAAGGACACATTTTATTTTAACATCATTTACTATTTTATTTCAAATTTACACTAATTTTTTATTATTTTTCCTACTTTCATTGGGCCACATGACCTCAATCGACCTACTATTTGATGAATCACTAATTCATCATATTTATTCATTTCTTTTATCTTAAAATCCCTTACAAAATAACTGTAATATCAATAATTCTCATTTCATAATAATCCACATTCGTTTGTAAATATTTTATGTTTATCACTATTTTAACCTAAGATAAATAAATAAAGGAAAAAATAAAAAGATTGTATGTATGCAGTAAATACATGCTGATCCTAACCCTACAAGTAGGTCAAGACTTGACCTAATCGACAAGGAATAAAGTAGGGGGAGATAAGATTTGTTGTCTATAAAAACTAAGAAAACATTTCTCACATGTATATTCATCAATGTACATATTGCACATATATACTACTATTTTATTTAATATAAAAATAAAATAAATAAAAATTGTTTCATCTCAAACCTTGTACATAAAAATAAGTTGTAAATATTAAAAATAATTGCAAGAAGAATCCTTGTATATATTAAGAATAACAACACTATGAAAGCCGCAAAGCAAAACTTGTCAGATCGATATCTTCTCCATAAAAGCTCAAAATAAAGCAAACTCACTTTCATTGTGTTCGAAATTGAAGAAGATTTAGAGTGAAATGGTTTCATAAAAATCGGAGCTAAGATGTGAAATTTGGCTTTTTGAGTGCTATTTTATGTTGTGTTTATATTGTATACTATATTATTTATTCTTTTATTTTCTTGTATTTGTGCACATATTACATTTTTTATATTTTGTATATATTGTATTTTATTTATATAAAAAACAAATAAAAATTACAAAATAAAATAGAAATAAAAATAAAATATGTATATTTAATGTATATGGTCTAATATACATATATGAAATATATACCCCTAATTAATTAACTTATTATATTAACTCATAAAAATAAAATAAAAATATATTTAAAATCCTTAAATTATTCTGTAATTAATAAATTAATAAATTATGTGATTATTTGTAAAAATAATTTACTAAAAATAAATTTGTTGTATATATGTATTTTTACCCATGAATAAAGTTTTATTTATTTTCACCTATTTATTTAACTTATTTAATTTATTAAAATCACCAAAATAAGTTTATTTATTTATTAATATTATTTATTTTCAAAATTTTTAATTTAAAACCATTTACTATTTATTTCTTAATTTTCTTTTAATTAACTCTTATTTTTGTCTTTTAGTGGGCCAACTTCCCATTGGGTGGACCTGGGTTTGTTGACTCATGTCAACTTCGTAGCCTTCCTTGTTTGCCCGAATAATTGGTCGGATCCTCAACTTATTTGATTCCTCCGATCAGATCCCATCCCTTATCATGATTTCTTTTTCATTCGATCACCCGATTAACACATCTTCACACTTAAATAAAATTTCATTCATCTGGCCTTGGTTGGCATGCCTATCCCAAAATCAAATTCACTTGAGCCCATTCCCTGCAGCCTGGTGAGGCTCAGGCCGGCTCGACCCTCGAGTCTTGGGCTAAAGCTCAGATAGAGAGCGTGGCAAGTTGGTGGCTGTCAGATCAAGGGTAGGGAGCCCGATCCTACGGTCGGTGATCGACGGAGTGTCAAGGAGCGGAGGTGCTATGGAGGAGACAAGGGTATCGGTGAGGCGGAGCTGGACCTACGTGATGGCGATGCATGAAGGAGAAAATGACGATATGGCTATGGGCAGACCTACTGGAGCTCGTGAGTGCAGAGGCGCACGGACGGTAGAGGAGCTTGAGCTCCGTCGAGGTACGACGACAACATCAAGGTGAAGGGGATTCTGCGGCGATGGTGATCGATGATGGAGCACGAGGCATGACTTGCAAGGGTTAGCAGAAAATGACGAAGAAGGGGAGAGGGGAGATGGGACTGCTACATCGATGGAGGAAGGGGAGCTAGAGATCTGGTATTTGCAAGGACAGAGGTGGAAGATCTGAGAGATGGATGGGAGGCATTGAGGGAAGATGGGGGGAGCGATCGGTCAAGGTGAAGGCGATGTACAGAGAGCTGCAAAATGGAGGCGAGTGGTGATCGATCAGGTATGAAAGCAGTGAAGAATATGGGAGAATCCTTAAGTGCATCACGGAAGCGTGAGGATCACATCATATGCGACCAGGAGCGACTAGTCGCACTAGTTGCTCAGGAAAGCGGAATTTAAAATTTTTAATCCGATAAAATCACATGATCCAAGAAAGCTTCTTGGATCATTTCATCTAAACCACAAACAAGTGTTAGGGTTACCTCTTGAACCGTGGTTGCGATCGAGTCTCTAAATGAAGAGACCTCTTGTCTCAAGTCTGATCCGATGGAGGAGACACTTGTGAGCGTGTTAATGAAATGTGTGCTTCTTGCAATCCATGATGATGATCCAAGCGGCAAATCTCCTGATCTTGCTACATGAGATCCGACATCTTCTTCACGAGCGAGGTTCACCGAAGGAGATGGAGATTCACAAGCAAACAATCCGGCAACATAACGACAATGCTGTGACGGTGATGACTCTCTGTAGGGCTCCATGGTGGACGACAACAATGAGAGAGAGAGAACGTGTAGAGAATGGGATAGAGAGAGAGAGAACATATGTTGTTGTAGTTGTTGTCACTTGAAGAGAAAGGGGTGCCTCTTCTTATATATTATTTTGGGAGTCCATGGATTGCAATCCATGGACTTCACAAAACCAATGACTGAGATTGATTTGTATTTCTTTCAATGGTCATGATTTTATTGTAAAAATATAACAACAATTAATTTAATTTAATTTAATTTAATATGTGTTGAATAAATTATCAATATATAAATTAATTGAATCAAATTTATATAGGATAATTAGGAAGGAGTCATGCCTCCCTTCCATTTGGGGGGGGGGGACACACCTTGAATTCCAATTCAAGGTGTGTCGCCCATCCTCCTTAAAAGGAAGAAGACAATCCTCTTCCTTTTTCATGAGATCTCTTATCCCATGAAAATATCCATAATTTACAACAACTATTGTTGTAAATTTATTCATATAAATAATTCATAATTATTATGTGAACACTACAATCATGCCATTGGAAACTTGTGAATGGTACCCAAAATGAAATGTACATTACATTTTCAATTAGTTGCCCAATGTGAATCAAATTCGCATCAACATTTAATTAACAAATGTAAATTACAAATCGCTCTATCTCATACCTTATAAATTACATTTATAATCTATATGATTAATATGAATAGTACTATCCACATTATTCATATCCATGATAATTAAATCACATTTAATCATCTTGGAACTCCATTCTCATGTGCCCAAATAATGAGAATCACATTCATATGGTTCACATCTTTGATAATTAAACACATTTAATTATTTAAGATAACTCTCCTTATAATATGAATCAAATTCATATTATTCATGATAATTAAGTCACATTTTATTATCAATTTTCTCAATGCTCCGATACTTATATCAACAATGAAATTATCCTTGAACTCTTTCAAGGATAATGCACTTTCTCCACGGATACTTGGAGTTAAGGACATGGTGATTGTGTTGTTTCATGTACAGTGACTTAGATATTGAGATCACATCTCAAATCCAGATCTTACGCGTAGATCTAATCTTCTCATTGCATCTAAACCACATTCAGATCAATGTCCAACATTTGGACCAAGATCATATCACTTCTCTACTGAGAGAAGACACTAAAATCCAGACTCGTTTCATCACTCCCTAGGAGTGGAAGCGTCATGGTTATACAATCGTTTATGATCACATCATCCTCAGGTATTCCTAATACCTGTACATCTTGCATATTGGAAGACCAAGAATAAACCCAAAGTTTTAGATATATTTTAACTGTCTCCTTCAAGATTTTATCATTAAGTTTCTCGTTTGATCATTGGAATTGGTATCGATCATATACTTTCCAAAAGCATATATCATACCAAGTGTTGATCATATACTTTCTAAAAGCATATATAAAACTACAAATTCAGTCAAGCTTCCAAAGTGAGATGACCGTGCATGGAACTTGATTCTTCCCAATATCTTATGAGTGAGCTCATGTCTTCTGGCTCAGTAAATGAAGATGTATGATCCATTTGAGAGATCGTATTACTCATATGCCCTTATATGCACACCAGCGCGCTGGTGTATAGATCTTGGTTAGGTCAGCAACCTATTGGTCTGCCAAATGTACATACTCAGACATATAGTAACACCTCTGTCTCTGGTCAGAGGATGTGTGCCTATATCGTGACAACATACGACATAGGTCTTTGGTTATATTGATCTCGTTAAGTCAATTTTTTGACCTAACTTATCTAATGCCTTCGAATCTCTATTCCCATGCAGAGGACCTGCATTGAGAAGTCGGTCAGATATCAACCTTTAGAGAAAGGATTACCATCTCCTTCTCAGGCTGGAGATCCTTTCTCAATAATCATTTGACAGTTCTTGATGAGTCCTCAATGTAACTCTTTAGATATTCATCCAAGCACCAACCTTTATGATTCAATAATTGAATCAACAATTGTACGATCATTAAGATGGTCATGGTACATAACCCTAATTGTACTAAGGGACCTATTATGCAAATTAACTATTCTTTATTTCAGAACGTAGAATGATATTTGCAATAACATTTATTGCATAATGGCTCGCCGTAGGCTCACATGTCCAACAAGCAGGGAGAATAGGGGATAACATGGGAGAATAGAGGAGGAGAGGATACTTAGGAAGTCGTTTGGGCTTGGAGGGGCGCTCCTCCTTGTGTCTTCACTCAAGGATCCTAACGAGCAAGGGAATCGATCTCCGTCACTCGAAGAGCAGCTACACGACTAGAAGAATCGACCGTGGATTGCACCGGTTCATGTCTCTCTTCGTCGCCCTACAAGGGAGCCCTCGGCTGTTGTCATCGTCGAAGGGTTGAAGAGGGTGATTCTCAAGTTAGTGGATGGAAAACAAGGAAAGCAAAACGGAAGGATGAGAGGAGGAGAAACGACTGGAGACGAGGAGGTGGAGGGACGACGATGTGAGGTGGTGGTTGATAATCTCAAAAATCGAACGGTCTTGTGATCCACACAAGGCGGGAACACAGTCGAAGTGTCAACCAATCAAATCTTGAAATTAATCAACAATTAACCCACACTAAAGATCAATAATTAGAAATAAATGTGGAGTTAAAATTTATTTTTAACTCTGCGCAAATGGTGTATAGGGACAAGTATGCAGAGAGTTCGAACACAGGGAGCAAGCAGGGTAATTCAAACAAATGTGCACAAGTGAATGTGAGTGTGTGTCTACACTAAGCAAGCAAGCAAAGAAGTCTTTGTGGGTTTTTAATTTTTTAATTTTTTTATTTTAATTTAATTTTTAGTTTTGTATTTGGATTTTTAATTTTCTGATTTTATAATTTTATATTTTATAATTTTTTGTTTCTTTTTCAATATTGGAAAATATAAGCAAAGTAATAAAAGATAAGATAAAGTAGTTATGAAAATGTGCAAAAATAGCCAAAAATTCAGAAATAAAATGTTTTTGATATTTTTAGGATTTTTTACTGTTTTTGTGATTTTTGGGTATTTTTCAAACTATTTTTTGGTATTTTCAAATACTGAAATAAGGCAAAACAATGAAATAGGTACTGGCTGGGAGCAAAATGAGAGTTAAAAATAGTAAACAGCCGCAAAATATTTTCAAACTAATTTTCAAATAAAGGTAACAAAATATAGAACAAACAAGAACTGAGTTTATAAATTTTGGAGTTTTCTTTGAATTTATATATTTTTTTGAAGTTTCTATGTATTTTTGAATTTTTAAGGTTTTTCTTTTGAGATTTTTAGTGATTTTTGGATTAACGCTAGAAAATGGTAAAACACACAAAATATTTTTTTTTGGAAATTTTCAAAACGTTTTTATAATTTTATGGGTTTTCTAATGCAAACAGTGAAATAAATGCATGTTTTTGATTTTTAATAAATATGAAAATGCAATAAAAATGCAATATAAAAATATGGAGTGCAAATACAAGTTGACAGGAACTTAAACCTATTTTTGTGGAATTTTTGGACTTAAAATTATGGTCTCATTAATTAGAATAAACATACAATCATTAAACAGGCCTGACAGGGGTATACATGCAATTTCTCAAACATCCAGGGGGTACATGCAAAATTTCCACGAAGTCTTAAACTAAATATTCAATTTTCAGGACCAAACATCAATTACAAAACCCGCCTGGGTATCAGTATAAATTACCCACCAGGGCGCATGACTTGCACGCGCCTGGAGAGGACCAAGATGCAATTTTCAAAAATCCGGGGGCTAACTTGCAATATGTCCAGAAAATGTATAACTAAACAAAATGGTTCCTGGACTAAGAGTTAAATGCCAAAGCTACAAGGGTTATCCTTCAAAAACACCAAGGTCACGCGCGCTATGCACGTGACCTGGCGGGGACTAGTTTGTAATAACGAAAAGACTAGGGCCCTAATTATAAAGTTTACAAAAATATTAGAGCTGCAAAGGAAAGTTTCTGTAGTAATTATTTAATACAAAATTTGACTGGGTTAAGTAAGCAAAATACCCAGACAATGGGGCGACCACGGACGGTAGGATGAACCCCACTTAACCACGTGTCAGCACAGGGGGCCGCGATGCCCCTTCGCAATCCAGCGGCTAGGATTAAGACGTGAAGAATGATCGGGCGGCCCTGAGCCCTCCCGATCCGACGACTGTAGGATGGTTGGACGAACAGCTCCTGATCTGACGGCAAAGGGGGGCGATGGAAGAACAGGGAGGAAGGACCATCGTGGCGACCTTCCTTCGACTATATCTCCTTGTTCCGGCGATCGACGAGCTTCAAAATGGGTCCAGGAGACCGCTGCAGGGTCCCTCTGAAGTCTGGAGGCAACAGAATGGTGCGGAGAATGGCGATGCTCTTCCACGGCGAGGAGGAAGTTGCGAAGCTCCAGGTGCTCCGGCGAAGGCCCAAAAACGCTCCAGATGCGTTGGAATGTCCAGGTACCTGCACAGAAGATGGGTAATATGATCGGGGGCAAAATGCCCGGATCACGTGGCGCAAAGGGATGAAGTTGTGCGGCGGCGTAAGGCGCGGACAATGGCGGTGGCTGGAGATGGCTCCGGCTACGATCGATTGGGCGAATCGATACGCGAAAGAAGTGAATGCAAAGGGGGAAATGAAGCTTAGACTACAACGAACGAAATAAACGCGAAAACTAAGGGGATTAAACTGCCTCGAGCCCAGGAAGGGCAAGGGAAGGGTACCTCGACGGGGGAAACCACCGGAGGTAGGGGGAACACCCTAGCCACTGATCGGCCGCCTGAAGTGGTCGATCCTGGAGCTGTCACCACCAGGAGATGATGGAGGTACCTAGGGGCGCGAAAGGGCCAACGTTGGGGTTCAAAGTTCGAATCAAAGTCAAGGGCCCCCTTTTGAATGGTTGACGCGGGTGTCCAAAGAACGAGGCAGATCGGGTGAATCAATGGCTCGCAGTCCAAAACAATCAATAGGCGTGTAAGTCCATTCGACGATGAGCAAAAGTCGTGAAGAATCTAGCATGATTCGGTGCACGATTGACCCGCGAAAAATCCAAGAAGTTGGAGACTCAGACAAACCCAGTGATTTAATTAATTTTAGGTTATTTAATAAAAATGTTTATTATTTTATATAGTATTTTATTCCGATTTTTAATTATTTTTATGAGATCTATTTTTACAAGTTTGCATTTATGTCCTTTATAGGTATAATACCTATATATCTTAACCTTTATTTTTATTCTGTATATTTTATTGTTACTTATTTTTATTTCTTATTTTATAAAATTATAAGATATTGTTATATACGTAGGAATATTTTTATTTTATTTTATTGAGGTGTTTTGTGTAATTAATAAAATAAAAGTACATAATATATAGATATGTATATAAGTATTGCATCTGTGTACTCTATATGAAAGTATTTTTATTTTGTATTTTCTTTGCAATTTTTATCCTAATTTTAATATACATATTTACTATAAGTAATATTTACAAGATTATAAAAATAGAAAAATGCAAAAATAATAAATAAATAATAAATTGAATATTTTAATATGTACAAGTATACAATAGGGGTCCAAAACTCAACTTTCAAACCATAGCTTCGCCAAATGCGAACCACCGCCATTAAATAGATTATTTTATTCTATATACAATTAAAGGTGAGTTTGCTGCATTTGGAGCTGTCAGTAGTGAGATACGGGTCTGGGAAGCTAGCATTCTGGAATTTTATTCAGACCATAACTTTTTATCTGTATATTATTTTTCAGTGAAATAAATTTTGTATTTTTATTTATGAAATTATCTACAACTTTCATGTGCAAAGTTTCTTTATTTGAGGTGTAAAAAGTGAAACAAAAAATAGGTCCCAAAATGAATAAAGAATGAATAGAAAGTATAGGTATTTGATCCTTATCTCCCCCTACTTTATTCCTTGTCGACCTATTCATCAAGATGCCTAGGTCTCGGGGTTTCGGGTCATAAAATATATAAAATATTTTATTCTTTTTCTTTTCTTTTATTTATTCTATAATTTTGGCCTTAATTACAGTAACTTATACACTGTTTAGATGCACATGCATGAATGCTAAGATGATGAAATAGAGGTTATTTACAGGCATTTACTAGGGTTTTTGGTGCCAAAATAATAGAATAAAGATGATGAAATGTGGATTCATCATCCCCCTATACTTTACCTTTGCTAGTCCCTAGCAAACACTTATGCAATAAGTGCAAAAGAAAAAGAAAGAAAAGAAAAAGAAGAACTTGGATTTAATTTGATTATCAAACTTGTCTTCACAAAATCAAAGTTTGGAGCTTAAGTCGGACCTTTGGAATTTAGTGCGGGCAGAACCTTAATGAGAACCAAATTTGAAATCCAACAGTCTTTGAGAATCCCAAAACTCTGCTCAAGTCTCCTCAATAGCCAGGTCAGAAATATTTCAACTCATACGCAAACTCTTACAACTATGAATCTGACTCGTACAGTGTAAGTGATATGTAGATCCCTACCTCAGAAGTAACGAAGAAACAACCTCCCCCAACCTGGTAACTCTAATGCCTCAGTCTAGCAACTCTTCCCTCGAGAAGCGGGATATTCCCTTCTAAGTTCAAGTGCAACCGGCTCAAGAAGAGGGGGAATAAGAGGTATAGAATTTTGGGAGCTCAACCAGTGTAGCTAAGTCTCCCGCTGCAAGCTTCATGAGATGTAACATAGATACCATAAGCTTTTGCTTTATTGGACTATATACACTCCGGTGGGGTTATTAAATTTTCAATCCGACCCACCACTTTTTTGGAGTTCTTTTTGCATTTTTTTTGTTTTTGGTGCATCTGTACAACATATCTACATGGTGCAGCATATATACAAGAAATTTTCCTCTTGATCCAGTAGACTATCCCTCTTTTGAAGCTTTATTGCAACCCACGGCTTCTGTCTTTAGCCTTCATCACCACTAGACCAAGTTGAGGCGCACTTCCTTCACTAGAAGAAGAAGAGAGGTTCCGCCTAGAAGTACTACCCTCATATGCTACCCCAAGCCAAAGGAAACTGCCTCCTCACCACCTCATTTGTGGAGAGCTATGTGAAAGGTGCATGTGTCCAAGTTAGGTCATTATCAACAAGAGTCGTGCGTGTGCTCCGAACTACTCTACTTAGGCAGTCAAGAATCCATTGAACCAAGTCCCGTGATCCTCAAAGAATTAAGTCACTAGACCTGAAGTACCTCAAACCCAGTTCCTATAAGGTTCCTGTTATTAGGTAGATTTTAAGGTCCAATCAAGCTCCAATCTCCGGATTTTACCTAGACTTGTTCAACTATCAAAATCAATCCGAAAAATGCGAATGCTATGCAATGCAATGCAGAAAATATTTTTTTGATGCAATTTTCAAGATTTTTGAACTTGTTATGGATTTTTTTTGAAAAGATGATGCATGCATTTTTTTGTATTTTTCGAAAAGATTTTTCAAATGTTTTTGGATTTTAATTTTGCAAATGTTTTTGGAAATTTTGAAAACAAAAAGTTTTGGCTGAAAGTTAGGTGAAAATATGTACACGGAAGTGCTTCTTATATTTACAAGAAGTGGATTTTAAGAATTTACAAGGGTAAGTGATCAATTTTATACATATATATAGTGAATTTTGGTGAGATGTAAGTATTCCTCAAACTTATTTAACACAAACTTTTCACATAATTTTTGAAAACTATAGTCCAAAATAATTTTTACAAACATTTTACAAACATGTACACACATTTGAAAATCATTTTGCAAAGGCTTTCAAAACAGTATGTATAGATTTTTCAATTTATTTTTGCAACCATTTTTCAAACCATTTACAAATCATTTTTCAAACATTTTATTTCACACAAAGAAAAGAAGTTTTACAAACCACACATTTTTTACAAAGGTTGAAAACACGTAACAAAATATTTTCAAAATAGTTTTCAATAGATGTTCACAAAGATTTTCAAACTATTTTTCAAACATTTTGCAAAAAACATTTTCACCTGATTTATTAATCAGTATATACAAAAAGAATTTGAGGAATAAGACATCTTTTTATTAAAGATTTTTAATGAATTTAAAGAACTGTTAGCCATATTATTAAGAAAATACGAAAGTACGAGTTATGGATAAAGTATATATGTAGTATATACGACCCCCCTATACTTAGCTTGAGCTATGTCCTCATAGATCGGAGAGAAAAGAGAAGACATAACTCGTACTAAGTATAGGCAAGTCTAAAGAATAATGGAATAAGAGATGAATGAATAAACCAATGAGAAGTTGACCGTCCCCCCTATACTTAAGATCAAATAATCCTAAGTATAGCAGACTGTACACAACGCAGGGAGGGTCAAGGGTGGGAATGAACAGATCGTACTCAGATCGTCTCCCCCTATACTTAGGGTAAAATATCCCTAAGTATAGACAAGAAGAGGAGACAATGGAGAGGATCGAAAAATTGCTAAACTCGGGGTGCACGCCCCCCTATACTTAGGACAAAGTACGTCCTAAGTATGGAAAACTGTCTACAAGGGCGGCACCTTTTTGATAGATAAGGAAGATAGAAGAGGAAAAGCAAAGAAGAAAAGAAGAAAATAAATCAACAGATAAAAGAGTGATATGGACAGATGATCTGTACATCGGAAGATGGACTTGATCACCATGCATGAGATGCAGATGATGTGAGTCAAAGAGCATATCTCATACCAGAAGAATGGGTGCAACGTCAATGGTCGGCGGATCATGATCTAGATATAGCTTCAGGTGTTGACCATTGACGCGGAAGGTAGAGGAAGATGACGGTTCGGATATGTCGATGCTGCCATTGTCATGTACCTTCCTGACCACATAAGGACCTTTCCACTTGCTCTGCAACTTCCCTGGAAATAATTTCAGCCTGGAATCAAACAACCATACTCTCTGATCTGGCTCAAACTGTTTATGGCTGATATGCGAATCGTGCCATGTCTTCACTTTCTCCTTGTACTATAGGCTGTTGGAAAAGGCTGTATCTCTCAGTTCTTCCAGGGCTGCCAATTCTGCTCTTCTCTGGTCTCCTATACTCTCGGGATCTAACAGCAACTCGGTGACTGCCCAAAAAGATTTATGCTTGATCTCCACTGGCAGATGGCACGGCTTGCCATAGACGAGACGAAAGGGAGATGTCCCCAATGGATTCTTGAAAGAAGTCCGATAAGCCCACAAGACCGACTCCAAAAGTTGTGACCAATCCTTTCGGTCTGGGCGGACTACTTTCTGCAAGATTGTTTTTATCTACCGGTTCGAGACTTCGGCAAGACCATTAGTCTGAGGGTGATATGGAGTGGCAACCCGATGGTCAATGCCGAACTCGTCTGCAAGGGCCCTAACCTTGTTATTGATGAAATGAGACCCCCCCGTCTGAAATCAAGACTCTCGGTACCCCGAACCGTGAAATGATATTTTTCCTCAAGAATTTGCACACGGTTTTAGCATCTGCGGCTCGGGCGGGGATATCCTCAACCCATCGACTGACATAATCCATAGCGAGCAAAATATGCTCGAATCCCTGACTTTTAGGAAATGGGCCCATGAAATCAATCCCCCATGCATCAAAAACCTCACAGAAGTGAATGGGTTGCATGGGCATCATGTCTCTCTGTCCGCAGGTTCCCATCTTGTGACAGTCAGTACATCTCTTCACGAACTCATTAGAATCCCTGAAGAGAGTAGGCTACCATAGACCGGATTGAAGCACCTTCTGTGCTGTCCTTTTTCCAGAATGATGTCCTCCTGCCTCAAGCTTGTGGCAGTATGTGAGGATGCTCTGCTGCTCTTCTTGAGGAATGCACCTCCTCCAGATACTATCCCCTCCTTCACGATAAAGGACGGGATCCTCCCAATGGTAAAACTTGGCCTTAGCTAGGAAGGTCTCAAGTTTTTGCCTGGGCCAACCCTGAGGGACTGTCTTGGCGACAAGATAGTTTATAAAGTCAGCATACCATGGGAGTGAGGTGACCGCCAAGATCGCCTCGTCTGGAAATGTTTCTGTGATAGGTGCACTGGGCTCAGATTCCTCAAGATTCTCCAATCTGGAGAGATGATCCGCCACCACATTCTTGACTCCAGGCTTATCCTTAATCTCAATATCAAATTCCTGGAGTAGAAGGATCCATCTGGTGAGACGTGCTTTGGCATCCTTCTTAGACATTAGGTACCGGATGGCGGTGTGATCAGTGTAGATAGTCACTCTAGATCCGAGAATATACGATCGATACTTATCAAGAGCGAAGACTACGACCATCATCTCTTTCTCAGTCACGGTATAATTCCGCTGAGCGGCATCCAAAGTCCGGCTGGCATAGTGAATGGCAAAAGGCAATCCATCCCTCCTCTGTCCAAGCACAGCCCCAACGGCAAAATCTGAAGCGTCCGGCATGATCTCGAATGGGAGAGACCAATCAGGTGGCTGAAGGACAGGAGCTGAAACAACCATATTCTTGAGAGTCTCAAAAGATGCAAGACACTTATCATTGACAACAAACTCGGTGTCTTTTGTCAGCAAGTCAGTGAGCGGTCAGACAATACGACTGAAGTCATGAATAAACCGTCGGTAGAAACCGACATGCCCCAGAAAAGACCGCAACTGACGCAAGTTGGATGGTGGATTGAGTTTTCTGATGATATCCACCTTGGCAGGATCGACCTCCATGCCCCTGTTGGAGACGATATGACCAAGGACCGTCCCCTGAGTCACCATAAAGTGGCTCTTCTCCCAAGATAAGACAAGATTGACCTCTATGCAGCGCTGAAGCACACGGTCTAGGCAGTCAAGACAAGCATCGAACCCGTCACCATAGACCGAGAAGTCATCCATGAAGACCTCTAAACAGTCACCCACCATGTCCGAAAAGATGGACAACATGCACCTTTGGAATGTCGCCAGAGCGTTGCATAGACCAAAGGGCATCCGTCTGAAAGCATAGGTCCCAAACGGACAGGTGAATGTCGTTTTCTCCTGGTCTTCGGGCGCAATGGCCACTTGATTATATCCAGAGTACCCGTCAAGGAAACAATAATGACTCTTCCCAGCTAACCGCTCGATAATCTGATCAATGAAGGGTAGAGAGAAGTGATCCTTCTTGGTGGCCTCATTCAATCGTCTGTAGTCCACACAGACCCTCCAAGAAGTCAGTACTCTGGTAGCGATCTCCTCTCCAGACTCATTGACAACTGTAGTGATACCCGTCTTCTTGGGTACCACATGTAGCGGACTGACCCATTTGGAGTCGGAGATGGGGTAGATAAAATCGGCGCTCCACCACTTTGAAATTTCTTTCATGACTACGTCTCGAAGATTCGGGTTCAGCCGTCGCTGGAACTCACGCGACGGCCTAGCGCCCTGCTCAAGATAAATGTGGTGGGAGAACAGAGCCGGACTAATCCCCTGGAGATCAGCTATACTCCAACCTATTGTCTTGCAGTTTCTTTCAAGAACCTCCATCAGACGAGATTCTTGCTCTCCAGTCAAACCTGCTGAGATAATGACTGGGTGCATATCTGGCTCACCCGTAAGGAATCTGTACTTCAATGACTGCGGCAGAGGCTTCAGTTCTGGACAACTGGGAGGCGGCAGATCTGGCTTCTGATATGTCTGTGTGAAGGCGACCAGGTCTGCATGGGAGAACTCTCGCTCTGCATGAATCTTTGACGGAAGGCAGCTTGCTGAATCATCAATGAACTGCACTGGCACGCACTCTGTCATGGCTATAGGCTCAGAAGGAATCAGACAAGGTAAGTAATCATCAAAATCATCCCAATCAATGTCTGAATCCGAGGGATCAGAAGAAGATGAGCACGAATGAAAGTCATCTGCACCACTCATCACAACACTGTCAGCTTCAGATGTATCCTCCTCCAGGGATGTGCTCTCCCGACTCTCGACTGCCATGAGCTTGAGATATAGTGAATCTGTAGGCAAGGCAAGAGTCGGTGCTACAGGATCTATCCAGTTGGATTCATCATCAGTCATCTCAAAATCACAAACCTGGTGGATGTCTAGCTCTTCTGTCATCTGCGCTGCTTCACTGGACTGCTCCGAGCATTCTAACTCTCTAGCTCTGGTCTCCTCAATCGTCTCTATTTGTATGGTTTCGCCCTCTACGCGAAAACATACCTTCCCACTGTCATGGTCGGTCACCGCCTTGGTTGTGGCCAAGAATGGACGTCCGAGAATGATGGGGGCATCGGTTACCGACTCAGGGATCTCCATGTCCAACACAACGAAGTCCACGGGGAATTTCAGGCCCTGAATGGTAACGACCACATCTTTCAACAACCCCTTCGGCCTCTTAGTCGACCTGTCAGCAAACTGAAGGACTGTCCTGCTCCTAAGAAGAGGACCAAACTTGAATCGGTCGAGTAAGGCTGCCGGAAGAAGGTTGATTGAATAGTTGTTGTCTAATAGAGTACGATCAAACTGCTGCTCCTGAATCTCGCATCTGACATAGGGAGCTCCTGCGTCTGGTTGCTTGGCTGGCAGCTTGTTCTGGATGGTACAACAAGTGGAATGAGTGAGCACAGGGATCTGATCTCTGTGGTTCCTCCTCTTCCTGCGGATGGTAGTCTTCTCTTTCAGGTTCTTCTTGAAGAGGGGGATGTGCTCAAGTGCTTCTTGTAGAGTCAGCTGAATATGGAATCTGTCTATCATCTGATTGCCGAACTCTACCTGTTGCTCTTTTTTGGGATCTCCTCGTTGATTCCCCTTTGCTCGGCGGAGTGCCTCAGGGAAGGGGATGGTAGGGGCCTCCACAGATGGAGGGCTAGGAATAGGTCCCTGTGCCTGTGAGGAAGAAGGATCACACAATCATCATCATGCAACACATATGGATCCGCAATGTGAACAGAAACCTTTCCTTTATTAATATTTTTGTTCTTTTTGTTGTTACCACAGTCCATAGATACAAAAGGTGGTAACATCACAGAGGGAGACTCAACAAAAGTAGAAGTGGTGGCCTCAGCACCACCACCGGCACCTGTCTCTGCGGCATCAGCACCGCGCTCTAACTCAGCATCCAAAATGGTGGCTTCAGCACCACCATCTGCATCTGGTATCATGACGGCTTCAGTACCGTCGTCTGGAACTCTATCATCGGTGGCATCAGGACCACCGTCTTCAACATCATCATTAGCGGCATCAGCACCGCTACTCTGCTCCTCTGGCGCTCCTGATTCAGCTGGTTGTTGTCGCTCAGAAGAGGCGCCGCCGGCGGGCATCCTACCGCTCCTAGTAGTCACAAAATCAGCATCATAGAAAGAATATGACATATCACTCAAATAGTCACTAGGAGAGGTATCCTCTGTGAACTCTACCTGCTCAGACTTCCTTTTCAGATTGTTTGGGTTAGGTTCAATCTGAGCTGGTATGGTGGCCTTCCCTTTGATAATCTCCCTCATCTCCTGCCGGAATTCATCCATTTCTTTCCTGAAGGATGCTCGCTGTTCGGAGAGCAAGCGGGGAAGATCATCGAGCGCTGGGTTCTCAAAAGCGGGACCCTGAGAACCGGATGGTTGTCCCTGCTGGAAATGGGACTGCTGCTGCTGCGGTTGATACTGGGGCTGATGGGGATAAGATTGCTGAGGCTGCTGTCGCTGCCTCTACTGATGTCCCTGATAGGCGGGACGAGGACCACTCTGATACTGCTGCTGCTGGGCATATTGGGGCTGTTGTGGTTGCTGGATGTTCTGCTGTCCTTGGGCAGGATTCTGCTGCTGGGAGGAGGAGCCACCGTTGCCCCAACGGAATCCGGGATGATCACGACGAATCCCGGGTTGAGGGTACCGGTCGTACCATATCCCATTGACTTCCATCAACGGGTCCTGCTCAAAGGAGGGTGGAGGAAGAACTTCCAGTGGCTGCTCCGGCTGATAGACCACCATATGTGTGTCTGAAGATGGCGGTTGCGCTGGGTAGTACTGTAGCAGTGGAACCGGCTCTGCCTGGATATGATTCACCTGGCGGTATGAGGTAGAGGGTTGGTTGGAACTACTACTGTTGGAGTCGGCCCGTGACCTGGGAGGCTGTTGGGACTGAGCTTGTGCCTCCTGAATACATAGAATTTGAGTTTTCAGGTCACTCATAGTGTTGGTGAGAAGGTCCATCTGAGCAAGACCTTGGTTCTACTTCTTCTCGAGGATCTCCATGCGGTCCAACTTTTCACTGATAATACCTATGTCGGCTGCGGCTGATTCGGCTTGGGCTGCGGCTACCGACGATGTATTGGGACCGACATCGATGCGGGCGATCCTCTGGAATGAGCCTCCTCCCTGAGGTGGTTTTTGTTGTGTGTAGACTCTGGCTTGGGTCATCACAGTTGAATTTTCTACCATGCCTTCATAGATGGCCCAGACGTCGTCTTCACCATTGGAGAAATATGATCCACTGCAGGAGGCGTTGACAAGCCTCTGCAGCTCCGGTGTCAGCCCACAGAAGAAACTTTGAACCAGATTGGGCTTGGATATATCATGATGTGGACACCGGTCGATGAGCTCTCTGAATTGATCCCAGACTTCATGGAATTGTTCATTTGGAATCATGACAAAATTGCTGATCATGGCTCTAGCTGCATTGGTCCGGCCGAGAGGATAGTACTTCTTCAAATATACGGTTCGGAGATCTGCCCTTGTGTCGATGAATCACCCTAGATGCTTGAGCCAATATGCGGCTCTATCAACCAATGAGAACGTGAAGGCAATCATCTTTATTGTGTCCTCGGTCATCAACCGATCATGGATGGTGCTGCATATCATCTCGAATTCCTGGAGGTGGAGGTGTGGCTCTTCGGTCGGCAACCCATGAAATTTAGGTAGAAGCTGAATGGTGTGAGGCCGAAGCTCGAAATCTCCATGGATTGGTGGGAGTCTGATCCAACGGTGAGTGAGGGACGCAGCTGGGTTGTGCAATTCCCTCATAATGGTCTGTGGCGGTCTCTCAGCGTCGGGATCTCCTCCTTCTGCATCAGGTCCTCCTCCTTCTCCACCGCCACCGTCCCCAGGCCGGTTTTCTCTCATCTGAGCTATCTCTCTCATCAGATCACCCATGAAAGTACCCTGGTCAAGGATCTGTCTCTGCATGGTTGCTAACAAGGAATTGTTGATGGCCACCTGATCAATTATGAACGGAGGGTGATCGTGGTCATCTGGGTGCTCGCCTCTATCTACCATCACTGGATTTTCTGAAAAAGCAAAAGAGGCCATCTCAGGTGCTGTCGAATGATCTGAACTCTGTGAAGCACTGAATTCTGAAACTCTTGGACTGATGGAAGGGGAGTAAGAAGGGTGATCGAGGGGGAACAGGGTGGAGGTAAACTCAGGCTCGGAGAGCGGACTCTCCGAGGTAGTCCTAGATGAATAAGGAGGAGTGCTGGATAGCGGTGCCGACAAAGTCGGCCTAAGAGATCTCCGTCCCATCATCTTGATTATTGGCAAGAGCAGAGGGAATGCAGAAGAAGAAGAAGAGTGAAATGAGATGTGACAAAATTGATCACAATTGTGCGGTGTTTTTGATCTTGACCTAAATAAAACTAGCAATCAAACACAAGACAGGGGTGAATTCACCAACTCAACACATGAAGCCGTGAAGGTTCGGCTTTTATCTTTTCGGTTTTAGCTTGAATTCAGGAATTAATCTTTTCACGAGTCCTTAGAGCGCTACGCCTAAAGGAGAGAGAGTACTGCCGGAAGAGTATCCCGTACTTGTCCTCCTCCTGTGTAACCTGTAGCTTGCACTTTTTGAGGTCCTTGTAACCCTTCCTGGATCCCTACTCAGCCAAAGAATAAGAGAGGAAGCCAATAGGCGAAACCGATACTTCGGAACTCGCTCGCAACGGAATCACCCGTGAGCGTGCAAGAACCTACTCAGACGCAAGACGATGAGACAGACACCCCCGTGAAGGCGTGGCCTAGGCTCGATACTTCGGACAAGGTCGATGCTCTACACAATAGAGAGTCACCAATGTTGACCAAGCCCTACTCGTCCACGTACGATAGAAGCGCCAATACTTCGGAAATCCAGGCGATACACAAGGCAGCCACAAGCTGGGATTTTGGCTCTAATCCTTACGAAGCGCTCACCTCACTTGGAAGGAGACCTTCCCATGCAACCTGAAAACAAGTGAGGGTGTTACTCTCCCCAATCAATGAATCCAATTACCAATTTTATTTTTGGTCAAGGTTTTCTTAGCAGTCCCTTTTTTAATTTTTTTGGTGTTATCACTTCTTTTGAGTAGATTCAAACAAGCGCCTAACGATTTGTTGTATTTTCTTGATCCTACTTTGTCCAAAAATAGATGGAGAATAGAGTCGGAAAAGCCGTGCAAGTCGACACAAAGATGGAAATCTCACCTTTGTGACTAAATGATGGATGCAAAGTAAGAAGACTTACAGCGAATCCCAGCTCTCTCCATATGGGATGCAAAGCAGAAATTTATAAACCTAGTCTATATGACGATATGCAATGCGGAAATCGTCCTAAGATAGGCAACTGCTAGCGTGAAGAACCACAAGTCAACTACCAATCGTCGATCCTAAGAGTCCGGTCTAGACTCACCCCTCCTCTTCTCGACAAGTCGAGTTCAGGAGTAGCGCTTGATGGGGTGGGCTCGCGGCGCGGCGGATCTAAGAAAGGGAGCTAACTGTTTAATTAAACTAAGTCCATTTACGAACTATAGGTACATGCAAAGGTTATTAGTGTGTTTGGACCTAATTTAATCGATCAAGCAGGCCTAGATCTAAGGGCTCAATCCACAAAGAAAGTGAAAATGAAATCAAAACCGGCAAATGACATTGGTGAAAACTCGTTAAAAACCGCGGTGAGCCCCCGGGTGAACAAACACCCAGAAATTAGGCCCGGAGTGTCCAAAAGTCCAAGTACCTGTATTATTACAAATTAATGAATCACTCTCTCTCACAAAATAAAATGCAAGCTAAACTAATCACTCTCTCACTCCTCCTGCTCTCTCCTGCCGGCCTGGCTAAAGAAAGGTCGGCTTCGCTTCCCAAGGTTGCTTCGGGTCACCTAGGCGATCCGCCTTGCTCCGCGGTCCCTCGCAAGAAGACAAGAGAAAAGTGGTCAGAACATCTCAACAAAATATATCAAAAATGCAAGAGATAGAGAACAAAGCAATAGTAGACAATCAAACAAAAGCAAACAAAATATGAAGAACTACTCGCTGTTGCTCCCCGGCAACGGCGCCATTTGATAATCTCAAAAATCGAACGGTCTTGTGATCCACACAAGGCGGGAACACAGTCGAAGTGTCAACCAATCAAATCTTGAAATTAATCAACAATTAACCCACACTAAAGATCAATAATTAGAAATAAATGTGGAGTTAAAATTTATTTTTAACTCTGCGCAAATGGTGTATAGGGACAAGTATGCAGAGAGTTCGAACACAGGGAGCAAGCAGGGTAATTCAAACAAATGTGCACAAGTGAATGTGAGTGTGTGTCTACACTAAGCAAGCAAGCAAAGAAGTCTTTGTGGGTTTTTTATTTTTTATTTTTTTATTTTAATTTAATTTTTAATTTTGTATTTGGATTTTTAATTTTCTGATTTTTATAATTTTATATTTTATAATTTTTTGTTTCTTTTTCAATATTGGAAAATATAAGCAAAGTAATAAAAGACAAGATAAAGTAGTTATGAAAATGTGCAAAAATAGCCAAAAATTCAGAAATAAAATGTTTTTGATATTTTTAGGATTTTTTACTGTTTTTGTGATTTTTGAGTATTTTCAAACTATTTTTGGTATTTTCAAATACTGAAATAAGGCAAAACAGTGAAATAGGTACTGGTTGGGAGCAAAATGAGAGTTAAAAATAGCAAACAGCCGCAAAATATTTTCAAACTAATTTTCAAATAAAGGTAAAAAAATATAGAACAAACAGGAACTGAGTTTATAAATTTTGGAGTTTTCTTTGATTTTATATATTTTTTGAAGTTTCTATGTATTTTTGAATTTTTAAGGTTTTTCTTTTGAGATTTTTAGTGATTTTTGGATTGACGCTAGAAAATGGTAAAACACACAAAATATATTTTTTTTGGAAATTTTCAAAACGTTTTTATAATTTTTATGGGTTTTCTAATGCAAACAGTGAAATAAATGCATGTTTTTGATTTTTAATAAATATGAAAATGCAATAAAAATGCAATGTAAAAATATGGCGTGCAAATGCAAGTTGACAGGAACTTAAACCTATTTTTGTGGAATTTTTGGACTTAAAATGATGGTCTCATTAATTAGAACAAACATACAATCATTAAACAGGCATGGCAGGGGTATACATGCAATTTCTCAAACATCCAGGGGGTACATGCAAAATTTCCATGAAGTCTTAAACTAAATATTCAATTTTCAGGACCAAACATCAATTACAAAACCCGCCTGGGTATCAGTATAAATTACCCACCAGGGCGCGTGACTTGCACGCGCCTGGTGAGGACCAAGATGCAATTTTCAAAAATCCGGGGGCTAACTTGCAATATGTCCAGAAAATGTATAACTAAACAAAATAGTTCCTGGACTAAGAGTTAAATGCCAAAGCTACAGGGGTTATCCTGCAAAAACGCCAAGGTCACGCGCGCTATGCACGTGACCTGACGGGGACTAGCTTGTAATAACGAAAAGACTAGGGCCCTAATTATAAAGTTTACAAAAATATTAGAGCTGCAAAGGAAAGTTTCTGTAGTAATTATTTAATGCAAAATTTGACTGGGTTAAGTAAGCAAAATACCCAGACAATGGGGCGGCCACGGACGGTGGGATGAACCCCACTTAACCACGTGTCAGCACACACAGGGGGCCGCGATGCCCCTTCGCGATCCAGCGGCTAGGATTAAGACGTGAAGACTGATCGGGCGGCTCTGAGCCCTCCCGATCCGATGGCTGTAGGATGGCTGGACGAACAACTCCTGATCTGACGACAAAGGGGGGCGATGGAAGAACAAGGAGGAAGGACCGCCGTGGCGACCTTCCTCCGGCTATATCTCCTTACTCCGACGTTCGACGAGCTTCAAAATGGGTCCAGGAGACCGCTGCAGGGTCCCTCTGAAGTCTGGAGGCAACAGAATGGCGCAGAGAATGGCGGTGCTCTTCCACGGTGAGGAGGAAGTTGCGAAGCTCCAGGTGCTCCGGCGAAGGCCCAAAAACGCTCCAGATGCGTTGGAATGTCCAGGTACCTGCACAGAAGATGGGTAATATGATCGGGGGTAAAATTCCCCGATCACGTGGTGCAAAGGGGATGAAAGTTGTGCGGCGGCGTAAGGCGCGGACAATGGCGGTGGCCGGAGATGGCTCCGGCTACGATCGATTGGGCGAATCGATACGCGAAAGAAGTGAATGCAAAGGGGGAAATGAAGCTTAGACTACAACGAACGAAAATAAACGCGAAAACTAAGGGGATTAAACTGCCTCGAGCCCCAGGAAGGGCGAGGGAAGGGTACCTCGACGGGGGAAACCACCGGAGGTAGGGGGAACACCCTAGCCACTGATCGGCCGCCTGAAGTGGTCGATCCTGGAGCTGTCACCACCAGGAGATGATGGAGGTACCTAGGGGCGCGAAAGGGCCAACGTTGGGGTTCAAAGTTTGAATCAAAGTCAAGGGCCCCCTTTTGAATGGTTGACGCGGGTGTCCAAAGAACGAGGCAGATCGGGTGAATCAATGGCTCGCAGTCCAAAACAATCAATAGGCGTGTAAATCCATTCGACGATGAGCAAAAGTCGTGAAGACTCTAGCATGATTTGGTGCATGATTAACCCACGAAAAATCCAAGAAGTTGGAGACTCAGACAAACCCAGCGGTAGCAGACCTGGGGTCAAGGAGTTGACCCCCGATCAACGGATGGCGTGGCCTGATTGGGCCACGTCATCCGCAAAAAGACAAAAGTTGAATAAAATGTTTGTAAATTGAATTAAAAATATTAAATGATTTAATTAATTTTAGGTTATTTAATAAAAAATGTTTATTATTTTATATAGTATTTTATTCCGATTTTTAATTATTTTTATGAGATCTATTCTTACAAGTTCATTTATGTCCTTTATAGGTATAATACCTATATATTTTAACCTTTATTTTTATTCTGTGTATTTTAATGTTACTTATTTTTATTTCTTATTTATAAAATTATAAGATACTGTTATATACGTATGAATATTTTTATTTTATTTTATTGAGGTGTTTTGTGTAATTAATAAAATAAAAGTACATAATATATAGATATGTATATAAGTATTGCATCTGTGTACTCTATATGAAAGTATTTTTATTTTTGTATTTTCTTTGCAATTTTTATCCTAATTTTAATATACATATTTACTATAAGTAATATTTACAAGATTATAAAAAATATAAAAATACAAAAATAATAAATAAATAATAAATTGAATATTTTAATATGTACAAGTATACAATAGGGGTCCAAAACTCAACTTTCAAACCGTAGCTCCGCCAAATGCGAAACCATCGCCATTAAATAGATTATTTTATTCTATATACAATTAAAGGTGAGTTTGTTGCATTTGGAGTTGTCAGTAGTGAGATACGGGTCTGGGAAGCTAGCATTCTGGAATTTTATTCAGACCATAACTTTTTATCTGTATATTATTTTTTCAGTGAAATAAATTTTGTATTTTTATTTATGACATTATCTACAACTTTCATGTACAAAGTTTCTTTATTTGAGTGTGTAAAAAGTGAAACAAAAATAGGTCCCAAAATGAATAAAGAATGAATAGAAAGTATAGGTATTTGACCCTTATCTCCCCCTACTTTATTCCTTGTCGACCTATTCATCAAGATGCCTAGGTCTCAGGGTTTCGGGTCATAAAATATCTACAATATTTTATTATTTTTCTTTTCTTTTATTTATTCTATAATTTTGACCTTAATTACAGTAATTTATACACTGTTTAGATGCACATGCATGAATGCTAAGATGATGAAATAGAGGTTATTTACAGGCATTTACTAGGGTTTTTGGTGCCAAAATGATAGAATAAAGATGATGAAATGTGGATTCATCAGTGGTCGTGGGTGGCGAGGAGAAGATGGAGTGCATGAAGGGGGATGGATGAGGGCCATGTGTACAATACATGCCTTGTGAGGAGGGAGATGGCATGTGTATCACACATGCTAGGGGAGAGGGTGGCGGGGTCACATTCCTGACACGTGACCTGGGCTAGGTGAAGGGGTAGAGAGAGAAGGGAAGAGAGAAACAAAGAGGAAAAATGAAGTAAAAGTTAGAATTAAAACGAAAAAATTAGTTTAGAAATTAAAAATTAAATAATATTAAAAATGAAATAAGATAAAATAAATTAAGGGAAAGTAAAAATTAAAAATAAATAAAAAAATAAGATAAAATAAAATGAATGGAAAAATAAAATTTAAAAATAAAAAATAAAAAAATAAAAAAAAATTAAAAGAAAAATCGACAAGAATGATAAATGAAGTCAAATCAAAAAGTAGTCAACAGTCTCGACGAGACCTACAACTTTCGTGAAGGATCCAAAATTAAAAGAGATCAACTATACAAAACATATTTTTGGCAGTACTCTATATATAATAAAATACCGTATTTTTTGCATTTTCTAATCTTTTTATTTTTGTATTTGATTTTAATTAGTGTATTAATTTATATACAATATATACATAATTAATCTAATTTTTATGAATTTTCATGGTTTTTTAGAAAAAATACAATAAAATTGACAAAGATAAAATATGTACAAATAATGCAATGCCAGTTTTTTTGTATTTTCTCTTGATTTTTTTCTTTTATGGATTTTAAGTCTTGATGCCATGTTAATTAATTAATTTAAAAATAATAGATAAAGAATTAGGATAAAATAAAAGAATTAGGATAAAATAATGATTATTTACACATAAAATAATAAACTCAACTCAATCAGGGTAAAAATAAGGGATATTTATTTACATATTTTAACCTTAATTTTAGCATAGTCAGTGAGTGTTAATTACTTGATTTTAGGTAGTTTAATTAGTGAATCAATAAAGGAAATTTTGCTAAAACATCCATATAGAGTAGGTGAATCGTGGATTTATCAGAGTTCTCCTTTGAGCCACCTCTTTAACCCAATAGCCCCGGGTGTGCTGACCCAGCTCCGAAGCACGGAGAAGCACCACTAGTCCCAAGCCAGTGCCTCTGCTCGATCCTAGCCATCGCCCACATGCTGGGGACATTTTGTAGGATCTACCCGAAACTTCTGTTGATTTCCGCTCCAGTCCATCACATGCCCAACGCATGTCGCATATAGATATTGCAAGATAAGCCCCCACGACATTTATCAATTGCATATTTTCCCTACGCATGGTGTTTTTACATGCAATCCCCTGGCGACTTTTGTATTTTGCATTTCAATCCATTTTATGGACATGTTTTATTTTTTTATATTGCAATTAGGCCCTTGACTTTGATGGTAAACATCTTTTTGTATAATTTATCCTAATTTAATGAAATCAGTGTCTTTCAAAGGATCTTTTTCATGCTCTTTAATCTGATGAACTTATATCCATGATACATTGTCGTAACTGATTTAAAATTCAAAGAGACATGGGCGTCTTAGACTTTGATTAAATGAGCCTTAATTCACTTGTTAAGTCCTTTAATGTGTCATTGAACCCCCAATTTGTCTCCATTAATTTTGGCTCAATCAAGAACTTTGCATTATTAATTTTGACTATTAATTCTTGCATTTATGTGGCTTAGGGAGCGAAAGGAGTTAAGTGATCAAGAACCCGATTAAGTGATACATTGCTTTAACACTAGACTACCTGACTTGGTGAATAAGGATCCACTTGCATAATTGGATGTTTGATTGATTAAATTAGATTACTCATTAAATCAGGAGCTTAATAGTAAGAATTGCATATTTATATGTCCTATATGTGTCCTATGTAGTACTTGCATTTGTGATCATTTTATAGCTTATATAAAGTACATTGAAAAACCCATAAAAATCATGCATTTTGTATTGAATTGTGCATAGCTTGGCTTAGATAGCCTCTTAGAGTAGACTATTGCTCATTTTAGGTCCTGATCATATACCCTGATCATTCGTGTCCCTCATTTCGACCCTGGACATATCTAGGAGATTTTAGATTGAACCACTCCTCGCGGAGATTCTAGCTCGATCTCTGATAAACTTGTAGCCGGTCTTATTACAACGAGCTGACTTTATCATAGCCGATTACATGGTTCATCACTTAATCTTTACACTTTTGTGTACTAAACATATGTAACTGAGTATGAGTTGTATTAGTAGTGACCATATCATTTCTACAACTCCCCTTATGGGGCACGCCTTATTATTTGGACTGCCATCCATAGTGGTACAAAGTTGGGAGTATCATCGCTCCCCAATGACATACTCCTAATTCTTGGAAAGGACATGGACACATCTTGCATTCCTTGATTATACTTGATGAGTCCCTCTACCATGCATTTCTCTTATGACTAATGGCATGCCCTATCGACCACATCCCCTCGTATGGACAATCATGCCCTCGACGTGTGATCCCAATTATAACCGTTAAGATAAAGATGTTAGGGTTTTTATCACTTCCACCACTTTTTCTTCTATAATATTAGTTATGCTCCTCTATTTTTTTAATATCAGTCGCACCTCTGGCTTCTTGCATAATTCACAATTCTATCCTTTTGTAATATTAGTTATGTCTCTATTTTACACTAAATGAAGGACATAAAAAGTGATTTTTGTAAAAAGTAAGTGGCACAAATGATATTACAAAAAGAGAGAGATATAACTGATATTGCAGAAGTTAAGAAAGATATAAGTGATAAAATCCAATATGTTATATATCCGGATGACATTTTTAGAATTGAGTTAACAAACATGATTAATTTTTTTTGAAATCTTTCCATGGAGAAAATGTATTTCTCATTTCTGCTAAGTCGAAAGAAGAAAGCAAATATATGCATGAGGTGACGATCTAAATCGAAGTCGCAATTGAAGTAACGAATTGTGATGAAGATTCCCAATAGGCACAGCCATGTAATGTATGCCTATTTAATAAATTGATCCATTTCCAAGCATATTCTATGTAATTAGGATGTATTTATTTTTTCTACTAAATAAAAAAACCTCCCCTTCACTTGGGGGTGATGCCTCCAAATTTTATTGGCATGTTTCTTTGTCATTGCCCCCAACAATACAATTTACATTCAAAGTAGACGTTGATTATAAGATAATGATATTTTTCATCTGCCTTAACTTTCGGACATCCATTCAATTCATACGGATAGGGCACTCTTCTGAGCCAACCCATTTTTCCCTCAGATACCCAAATAAGTTTAAATAAGAAATTGATTATACAAAAATTAAAAGAAACTGTTATCTTATCCACTTAATTACTAACCTTTCCATTTTCTAACTTTGACAATCCAATATCTCCTCAGTTCATCAAAGCCCCTATGTTTCACTCAACACCTCCTCCCATACTTAAGTTATATAAGGGTAATTTACAAATCGAGTCCCCATATATGGATCCGATCTCAATTTGGTTCCTAATATTTAATTTGTAACAATCAGAGTCCCCATGTCGTTAGCGAACACCGTATATGCTGGAGGAGGGGATGGTGGGGAGGTCAGCGGTTCGCCGCTGCTGCAAGGAAGTGAGTTCCGACATCTGCGTGTCCGCAAGAAAGTATCTTCATAGGTTTGTGGGGTTACCGATCGTCGGGATGGGGATGCTGCGACCGTAGAAGGGGAGGTCATGAGGGAGGAGGGAGTTGCTTGTCGGAGAGGAAGAGGGAATCACTCATCAGGAGGGGATTCGCATGACAAAGGACATGTGCTTGGGGGGACGAAGGTTTCAAAAGTTGCAAAAAGATGGGCAGGGTGAGGGTTGAGAAGTACATTTGTGCCTTCAAATGGCAAAGTCCTCTGTCGTCTCTGTTGACGGCATGAGGACCCTAATTATTAAAGATTAAAGATTAGGACCTAGATTGGGATCATGTCCATAGACGCGGATCCAATCTGTAAATTACCCTTTATACAATGGACATCTGATTAAACGCATAGTTACTCTAGTCATTTCATTAATCGTGAAATATTTTGAGTTTTTATCATTTATATCCCTCTTGCATTCTACAATAACAATTATGCTTTTTTTCTTTTTTTGTAATGTCAGTTGTACCTATGTACTCTTAAAAAATTTCACAATTCTTCCATTTTATGATATCAATTTTGCTCCTACTTACCTTAACGAAAGAGTATAACTGTGAATTTTATAAGAATATAAAGACACAACTGATATTACAAAAAGAGAGAGCTATAACCGACATTGCAGAAGTTAAGAGGGTACAAGTGATAAAAGCCCTAATAATTTGTGTTATTTCGAAGTGGATTATTTGTAAATGGGATGGGGTTATATGCAAATTTTCCATCATTTTGTTTCTAAAAAAACTGTCCTAATAAGAGAGAGAGAGAGAGAGAGAGAGAGAGAGAGAGAGAGCCGTTTCGTTCCCACATGCACGCCAAATTCAAACCACCTATCCTCCGTTCACACCTCACCTCACTCCATCACAAGGCAGACCTGTCATTCGCACAACAGCAGAAGGCCTTCTCACGAGATTACCGCAGTTTTCAAAATTCCAATGCACCGTTTCGCCTCGAAATCTTCAGCTCACTCGACCGTTAGATCGCCACATCGGACGGTCTAGGAGGGCATGTTAGAAAAAGGAGGGAAACGTTACCAGCCGTTGGATCGTCTGCCACCACTCCCCTTTACTGCTGCTCCTCTGTATAAAAGCTTCACTCCACCGCTCCCCCCTCCCCCCTCACACCGTTGCTCGCAGCCCTCAGATCTCGATCTCCGCTCTCTGTCGCCGGTGAGCTCCTCGATCTCTCTCTCTCTCTCCCCTTCCTTCCGGTCGTGATCTCCGATTTTTCCTCAAACTATTCGAGATCTTCATGTTTCCTTTCGCATTGTTATGATTGCGTGATCCGATGTGCTGATCTGCAAAGGAAAAGCTAGGTTTTCGCCGTTGTACTCCTCTTCTCTAGGTTTTGTTTGTAGAAAGATGATCCGGCGCCGATTTGTTGTGTTCTTCGTGCTCGAGCCTCGAGATCCGCGGGATCCTTTTTTTTCTTCTTAAATACGCCGTTTTTTTCATAAAGAAATGAGCTTCCTTTTTTTTTAAACTTTTTTTCATGTACAAGTAGTTGTACCAAATGGCTTAGTAATGCCTGTACTGCAGGGTGAAGATGAGGGAGATCCTTCACGTTCAGGGTGGGCAGTGTGGGAACCAGATCGGGTCCAAGTTTTGGGAAGTGGTGTGCGACGAGCATGGCATCGATCCGACCGGGAGGTATAATGGCAACTCTGATCTGCAGCTCGAGAGGGTCAATGTGTACTACAACGAAGCCTCCTGTGGAAGGTTCGTTCCTCGTGCCGTGCTCATGGATCTTGAACCTGGTACCATGGATAGTGTCAGAACCGGTCCCTACGGGCAGATCTTCCGCCCGGATAACTTCGTCTTCGGACAGTCCGGTGCTGGAAACAACTGGGGCTAAGGGTCATTATACGGAGGGTGCTGAGCTTATTGACTCTGTTCTTGACGTTGTGAGGAAAGAAGCAGAAAATTGCGACTGCCTTCAAGGTTTGTACCCTTGTGCAAAATTTTCTTAGCAGTTCTGTAGATAGCGTTTGTATGTGTTAATAATATGTGGGTGCTTGCTTTTGTGCGCAGGATTTCAGGTCTGCCACTCTCTCGGTGGTGGTACCGGATCTGGGATGGGTACCCTGTTGATATCAAAGATCAGGGAGGAGTACCCTGATAGGATGATGCTTACCTTCTCTGTTTTTCCATCCCCGAAGGTGTCTGATACTGTGGTTGAGCCTTACAATGCCACTCTTTCTGTTCACCAACTCGTTGAGAATGCAGATGAGTGCATGGTTTTGGATAATGAAGCTCTCTATGATATCTGCTTCAGGACTCTCAAGCTCACTACTCCCAGCTGTGAGATTCCTACTCTTTTTTATGGATAGACCATTGATGCAATTGTTTTATCTTTTTTGTTCGAATATCATATTGACTCGGTCGTATTAACTAAAAATTACAAGTTGACTGGTCTCTTAAATGCAAGCTGACTGTGCACCAACCTTTTTATGTCTCGTTGATTTTATGCTATAATTATTGAGAAGTGAAGTTTGTTATTGTTTATGGCAATGATATATTAGTAATTACACCTGTGCTGGAATTTCCTCAAATTTAGACATTTATAGCTTACCATCATGATTTTTAAATATCTGCCACTAAGGCGTGGGCACACACACAACTTCATTACATTGTAAACACAAATCAGTTATGTCATGCTGAATTTCACTAGACAGTTAAAATTAGGAAGAACTCTTTTATTTTTGTTGTTGAATGGTTACTTTTTATCCATCAAAGTGTCGTGTTTAAATGCTGTGCTTATTGTTTCTATCAAATGTTTTGCTTAGTGCATTTGTTTTAAATGTGTTATTTAAAATACTGTGCTTCAAGTAGTTGTTATAATCTGGTGATTTCTGCACCAATCTTTAAGGATCTAAGTGTAGATTTCCACTAATCATGATTATGTTGCATGGTGATGCCTCTTTTTATGTACAATATCAATTTTCTCATCTCATGCAACCAACACTGACATTTTACTATTTTCACGACAGTTGGTGATCTTAACCACTTGATTTCTGCAACCATGAGTGGCGTCACTTGTTGCCTTAGATTCCCTGGTCAGCTCAACTCTGACCTCCGCAAGCTCGCTGTGAACTCATTCCTTTCCCTCGTCTCCACTTCTTCATGGTTGGCTTTGCTCCCCTCACCTCCCGTGGATCTCAGCAATACCGAGCCCTCACTGTTCCTGAGCTCACCCAGCAAATGTGGGATGCAAAGAACATGATGTGCGCTGCAGACCCCCGTCATGGTCGTTACCTCACAGCATCTGCCATGTTCCGTGGCAAGATGAGCACCAAGGAGGTGGATGAGCAAATGATCAACGTCCAGAACAAGAACTCGTCCTATTTCGTTGAGTGGATTCCCAACAATGTCAAGTCCAGTGTCTGTGACATCCCACCTCGCGGTCTCTCCATGGCCTCCACTTTTGTTGGCAACTCTACTTCCATCCAGGAGATGTTCCGCAGGGTGAGCGAGCAGTTCACAGCTATGTTTAGGAGGAAGGCCTTCTTGCATTGGTACACTGGAGAAGGCATGGATGAGATGGAGTTCACAGAGGCAGAGAGCAACATGAACGATCTGGTGTCGGAGTATCAGCAGTATCAGGATGCCACAGCCGATGAAGAAGGGGAATACGAGGATGAGGATCCTGAGCAGGAGTAGTGATGCATAGTTTAGTAAGTTGGTATTGGATGGGATTTATGTAAACCCAGGTATTCTTGTATGAGAGTGGAGGAGGGTATTCTGTGTGTTGTTAACTTGGCATTATGATGGTATGGCTAGATACTACTAGCTAAATTGGCGACTTTGAATTTGTATGGGTTTTTTTCTTAGTATTTTTTGTTCTTGTTCCATCCTGAGATGGATGATTGGGTGTGGTTGGTTGCTACTGCCATTTTGCAGTGACCATGTGACCACCGACTGGTTCTTCCTCGTGATGTCATTTTGCAGGGCCGCAGTTAATGATACTGTCAGACCATTTGGAGTTTGTGTAATTCTAATACAAAATGTTGCATATTTTCTAATTACAAACCCCGTAAGTGGATGTGTCATGTGTGAAATCTCAAAAGCATCTGTTTGTTTTGTTTATTTTTTTTATGAGGCGTTTTTTCTACAATTTTGAATTTCAGAAGTTCTGACATTCCTCTCCCTCAGATCTACCACCAACAGTTTCATTCGATGGTAGACTCCAATTTGAAATTCAAATTGGAATGTACCCGTTGCATCATTATTTATATTTCAATTTGAAATTCAAATTGAAATGTACCCGTTGCATCATTATTCAAAATATTTTCCATTAATGACTTAATAATTTTAAATAGGGATATTTACACTCATAACCTTGAGTAATCTCGTAATTACTCCAAGAACTTTGCGTAATCACGAATTACACTCACAACCTTGAATAATTTTTAACCCTTACATCAAATAACCTTGTATCAACTTCCTTCTGTTTATGTCGTTAACTTTGAAAGATTCCATCCATTTTAGACACATTCTCAAAAGATACCCTATCTTCCTTCCTCATCCAACCAGCTAACTTCTGCGACCAAACTATCCCCTTGTCGGCTTCCTCTGTTAACCTCCTTCCCTCGCCGACACCTCCGTCGGCTATCGACAATCCATGTCCCCCCACCCCCATCGCGCCACCAGCAACCCCCCCAACCCGCTGCCCCCCGCATCCCAATGAAGCTTCCTCCCTCTCCCCACCGCTGCTGGTCCACCAACCCTGCCGTTGTGCTCCCTCCAGCAAGACCTCCCAGTCTCGATGCAATCCGATGAAGCCCCCCTCCGGCCGTCTGTGTCGCCCTCCCTGCAAGTCCCCCCGTCGCCCCCTGCAACCACCTGCCCGTCGTGCCGTCCTCCAGCAAGCCCCCACACCCCCCGCACACCCGCCGTGCCGTCCTCTCGCAAACGTCCCTAACCTCCCTGTCGCCTCCTGCATCCCCCTGGCCTCCTGCTAACGCCACCAACCCCGTCGCCTCCTGCATCCCCCTGAACCCCCCCCCCCCCCCCCCCCCCCACACACACACACACACCCGCCGTGCCGCCCTCCTGCAAACGTCCCCAACCCCTGTCGCCTCATGCATCCCCTTGAACCCTCCCCCCCCCCCCCCCCCCCCCTCTTGCAAACGCCCCCCACCCCTGTCTCCTGCATCCCCCTGAAACAACAACACCCCCCTCGCACACCGCATGTCGCCCCCGCTCCTGCAACCCCCCCCCCCCCCCCCCCCAACCCTCGTCGCCCCTTCCATGTTGGTTTTTTTATTTAATATTGGCCATTTGATCGATGTTGGGTTAGATTAACTCGGTGATGTGGTTGATTAATGGTTGAAACTAACGGAGGGTTATGGCTGTGAGACAGAGTAAGTATTCAAGGTTTCTCATGTAATTCGTGATTACGCAGGGTTCCTGGGGTAATTACGAGATTACTCAGGGTTATGGGTGTAAATATCCCTTTTAAATAATGATATAATAATGATAAAGGAACCTATTAAGTATGCGCATGAAAGCATTTTTCCATAAAAAATATTCATTTTCCTTTATGAGCTTGATTTGGGCTTATAGATCAGGTTCGATAAAGAGCTCGGGCTCGATAAGAGACTCGACTTGAGCCTTATCGAGCTCAAGCCTATTGATAAGGAACCCATTAAGTATACATGCTTGCACAAAATATTTTTCTGCAAAAAGTACACGTTTTCCTTAACAAGTCTGCCTCGGGTTGGCTTAGATCAAGTTTGATAAAGAGTTCAGGCTTGGTAAGAGACTTGGGCTTAGATCAAGTTTGATAAAGAGTTCAGGCTTGATAAGAGACTTGACTTGAGCTTATCGAGCACAATACGAGTGAAAAATCGAGTACGGGCTCGAGCCAGTTTGGTTGGTCTCGAACGAGCTTGAGCTTGAGTCTGAGCCCAACTGAGCTTATCGAGTTTGAGTCGAGCTAGGGATTCGACTTGTTGGGCTCAGCGAGGTCTACTTGCCATGTATCGTACGGGTAAATGGGAATGATACTCCGATATTTTACTGAGCTTATCGAGTTTGAGTCGAGCCAGGATTCGACTTGTTGGGATCAGCCAGGTCTACTTGCCATGTATCGTGCGGGTAAATGTGAATGATACTCTGATATTTTATTTTAAATCTAACATTCCTTCGATAAATTCAACTTCGTTCCTTTTCTACCATGGTTTTTTTTCCATCTACAATATATATATATATATATATATAGGAAAAAATGGGGCTGCCCCCAACATGGCTGCCCCCGCCCCATTTTTCGGCGTTTTTTTTATTTTTTTTGAAAAATAAAACCATGTATATTCATCCATATATCCCTCCTACATGCCATTCGAATTTCGTCAGAAACAGAGACTCCTACGGCCTCCATCTCGATGGTATCGATTTAAAAAAATCCTGTTACCGTTAAAAAATTACTGTCCGGATGGAGGCCGTAGGAGTCTCTGTTTCTGACGAAATTCGAATGGTATATAGGAGGGATATAGGGATGAATGTACATGGTGTTATTTTTCAAAAAAATAAAAAGTTTTGCCCAAATAAGGCGGGGGCAGCCACATATGACCCATATATATATAGGAGGGATATAGGGGTGAATATACATGATTTTATTTTTCAAAAAAAATAAAAAAAAACGCGGAAAAATGGGGCGGGGGCAGCCCCATTTTTTCCTATATATATATATATATATATGAGGAAAGGGATACTACTCCATGGAGTAGGTAACTTATCTACTCCACTTTCTTTTTTTCAAAATTTTTTATTTTTTTTAAAATACTTCCATGGATTTTCATAATTATATCCCTCTAATATGTCATTCAAATTTCGTCAGAAACAGAGACTCCTACGGCCTCCCATCCAGAACATGAAAAATACAGCAAATCTGTGACCTGTCTGGATGGATGCCGTAGGAGTCTCTGTTTTTGACGAAATTTGAATGACATATTAGAGGGATATGGTTATGAAAATTCATGGAAGCATTTTAAAAAAAAATAAAAAAAATTGAAAAAGAAGAAAATGGAGTAGGTAAGTTACCTACTCCATGGAGTAGGACCCCTTTTCTATATATATATGTGTGTGGGTGTCTTGTACATATTGCTATTTCGATTAATTTGTTTTCTTTGCCATATCTCATGAACCAATAAATCACTCATGTATTTCATGTTACTCTCCAACTTATCTCTTGCTCTTCGACTAAAGCATTCTCTATGTTTGTACCGAAACATCTTAGAAGTTTACATTTCTACATAAATATCGACCATGATTTTTTATGCATGTAGTGATTTTCTATGGGAGGAGTTCATGCATACTAATATTAGCCAAAAATATGCTAGATGAGTCTAAGGGAGGAGTTTTAAGTCAAAAGAAGGCTTGGTGGTGGAGCTATATATAAGGATAGAATAGAGGAAAATGTTAAAAACTACAAAATATTGCGAAGAAGGAAGTAAAGAAGGCTATAAGTGAAGTCAAGTCGAAAGCTTATGAAGTTTTGTACAAAAAGCTAGACTCAAAGGAAGACCAGAAAAGAAGAATATATATTGAGATGTGCTTGTTACTCAAAATGATATAGAGATCATATGGAAGCAGTATTTCCATAAGCTTTTCATTGGAGAAGGAAATAAAAAGATCACTTAAGGAGATCTTGCTGGTAGCAAATGTTACTTGAATCGTGCAAGTTATAGACATAGACAAAAGGCAATAGAGGAGGTTTTAAAGGTTATGAAACATGGGAAGGGAGGACCTGATGACATTTAATGCTAACATATATAAGATTTGGGAGTTTTAGGTGAACGTGATTTGCCTTGGCTTACAAATTTATTCGATGTTATTTGGCGAAACAACAAAATGTCTAAAGAATGAAGGAGAGGCATTATGGTGCCTCTTACTATGAAAGTTTGGGAATATGTTATCGAAAGAAAGTTGAGGTAACTTTTCAAAGTAACTGAAAACTAATTCGGATTTATGTCAGATCGATCAACTATTGAAGCTATCCATTTGTTGAGGAGATAAGTGGAGATTTATAGAACGGAAATGAAGAACCCTCATATGATTTTTATTGATTTGGGGAAGGCTCTTGATTTATGAATGTAGACTTTGTGGAGAGTTTTGGAGAAGAGATAAATACATGTCCTATACATTAACCTTATAAAGGATATGTATGATGATGCTTCACCTTGTGTAAGGATCCAATCTGGGAAGACTGACTATCTTAACATTAGCATCAGTCTGCATCAAGCTTCAACTTTGAGTCTATTCCTTTTTAATTTGATTATGAACAAGTTGACTAGTCATATTCGAGATGAGATCCTTGGTGTATATTGTTCACCGATGATATTGTATTGATTGGTGAGACAAGAGATGGAGTAAATGAGGAGTTGGAGGTTTGGAGACATGCCTTATAGACTAAAAAAATTCATATTTGAAAGTCAAAGGAAAGTATGACAAAGCATACCTAAGACTTGCTATGATCTATGGAACTAAATGTTGGTATGTGAGCCACATACATGTGCGGAGAATGATAGTAGCATAAATGAAAATGCTAAGGTGGATTTGTGGTTATACATGAAAAGGTCAGATTTTGAATGATCCCATCATAAGAAATGTTTTTGTAGCTCCAATAGAGGATAAGATGAAAGAAAATTGTTTAAGCTGATTTGGCCATTTGCAAAAGAGGTTGGTTGATGCACCAGTTAGAAGATGTGATATTTAAGCCTCATAACGACGCAAAATAAAATTGAATGGAGGCAAAAAAAATCCATGTAGCCACCCCTACTTAATTGTTCGAAAAGGCTATGCTGTTGTGACATTGTCTATGTTAATTTTTGATGAGTTGTCCTTATTGATTCATGTACTTCATTATATTCATATATTATCAGTACCATGTTGCACTTAGAAGGTGCACCTGCTCTGAGATCTGGATGATGCTTGTTAGCTCTGCATCAAGTAACTTGCTATTACATGCAGAAGGTAGCAGGTGGTGGGCAGATGGTGGGCAGAGAATAAGTCTGCGACCATTCTTGTTCCCTAACTCCACTTCTTGTACCTACGACTGCGAAGAAGTTCTTCGTCTCTCTTCGCTTCCCCTTGGTTCTCAGTTAACAGAAGCTCATGCTTGAGTGTATCAGATGATAGAAGGTGTAACAACGAGGTTTCTTTTGGAAGAGAACATCGGAGACAATTCTCTATTTTATCCTTTTCTATCTTTTTTGACGAGGGACCATTCGTTGATATACCTACTAGGATGTTTGAACTTTATGTAACCCTTGTGGATAATGAATTTATCGTCAATTACAGTGGAGTGGTTTTTGGGTTGTGTTGACCTTATGATTTTTCATCCTATCATTTTGGACTTTTCCACATTAAATTCTTCGTTTGTTTTGTGTGTTTTGTGGTTATGAGTTGTTTTTTTTGCTTGCTTCGATTTGTTCTTGGGAGATATTTAAGATAAAAATTATGTTTGATGCTTGAGGATAAAGATGGAAAATGCACATGCCTCTAAGATGGGAAGTAACAAATTGTTTCTTTTCATGAGTTAGTGAATCCGAGATTCAAGGAAGGTAGCTCTGTGCTCGATTTCCTATATGATTTCCAAAGAATTACAAGTTAGTTGTCGAGCATGGGCATCAAATTTGAAGGTGATTCCTATATGGATGAGACTTCATTTGAGATTTCTATGATATGAGACCCCTTGTATTTCAGACTTGGATTTCTTCCTAAAACTACTTTTAATCCGTATTCAAAAAAAAATATTTGAATACTCCATCACGTAGAGATCGTCGAGACCTTTTGAACGAGTCCAAGAACATTAAAATCTGAATTCGGGGAGTTCAAGTTATGATCGTTTAAGTGAGCCGAGGTTCGGGTCCATTTCGGACCTGAACCAATATACAAATCCGAATATTTCTCCATGTAAAACCCCCCAAAATCAACCCTTCTTCCCCAAACGCTCTAACCCCTTCCAGCAGTCATCCTCTTCCCCCCTCTCCCTTGCAAGAGCACCTCAAATCGACAATCCAAAACCATCCCCGTGCGGAGAAAGACGAGGTTACCCGTGTGCGGTTTTGCATCATCATCAGTGTACCGATTGTCATTCTCCATGGAAGGAGAAACCGAGGTGACAAATTTCCTCTGAGGTGTGAAGTCTCCCACCTCTTGCTGCAGCTTCACGCGAATTTTGATTATGTGCTTTCCCCATTAGAGCCTTAGTTACAACCTTTTGGGTTAGTTTTGTCCTAAAGATGTAGAATCCATGGTTGTATGGTTTAGGACTGAAGGTCTTAGAATTCCTTCCAACACTTTGAAGCCATGAAGTCCACAACAAGCAAGATAGATCTGAATATGGACCATAGAAATGCCTAGAGGTCATATGATCATGTGATGAAAAGTATCGCTGAGAACAAATGTGGCCTGAACTCTCTCCAGGATCTGAAATATCTCACTGCTATAACTGGAAGCAGAGACCTAATCTACATTCCCGTTTCCATCATTGGGACACTTTTGCAACAGTTACATTGCCTTGAAGACCTCTTTTACTTACTGAATTAGATCAGGTTTAGGTTAATAGGAACATTATGCTCTATAAACTTCTGGATGATGGTCAATAGGTGCAGTTCCTCCAACTAAATAATATGGAGCATTTGTTGCCGTTCCACTGTATTACATATAAAATTTTCTAGCATTTTATCCTTTCATTTTCTAGATGCCACAGCCTGCATCATGACCCATGTACTCTGAGTACAGATATGCTAATCGAAAGAACTTTCAGATGAGTGGTTCTAACTATAGGTTCCCGTTCACTATCGGAAGTTGTGAAGACCTTAGCATGATGTACTATAACATCCACATTAGGAGGCCCTTTAGTTCTCCCTCTCATCCACATTAGGAGGCCCTTTAGTTCTCCCTCTGCTGAATTTCATAAGTTAGAAGGATAAGTGGCATTGAATTGATTGAACAGTCATTGCCAGCAGCTTGGGCTAATGTCTAGGTTGCACGTAAAAAATTGTTTCCTTGATCCTATCTCCTGAAGGAGACCTGATGGTTGTACATCCTGGGGGGTATGCCCCACATATAGCACCAGATCAGGAGCAATTGGATGAAAAGCCAAAGGATTTTAGGAGCAATTTCTTTCCTTTTTAACCCAGCACAGATGTAAAAACATGCACTAGGAGGTTTTCCATGTATGAGGACCTTGAAAACTCATCTCTTTCTCTATCAGGTTCTGGATACAACAAGCTATATGATGGTATCATGGTAATGAGTGCACAGTTAGTGGATTGAATTTAGACCTACCAATATGATCGTCTTCTAGTCATTGGTGTTGCCTCTACTTAAATGCATGCCTTGATCTCTATGAGAACATGGTAGTAAAGCTAAGGCAAACATCTATGCTCCAACTGCCAAGTGTTATATATGACGTTGACTTAGGAATTAAATTGATAAGTCTGTAAAGTGCATCATTGGACTGCATGTCTACAAACTTGGTGGTGGCATGAGTTGAAATTTCTCCTTTAGTGGATGAGCAGAGGTTTTGACATGGTACAATAACATTGATTGATCTTGATCCAAACCCTGGAAATTGTGGGTAGTGGAGTAGTTTCCGCCAAGGGAAGGGTATGCACCCTTGGGGCTCGGGTAGAAGCCTAGATGGTTGCGATCCCAACTGCTACTACGTAGCTGCGAGGGTTGGAGGACATGTTGCTTAGCAAACTGAGGTGCTAATCTAATGGTGTTCGGCCTCATCACTTGCATGCTTTTAGCCCAGTGCTTCGAGTGTGTGTCAATTAGTCATTGTTTGTCCGCTAGTGTTTCACTTGTCACTTAGAGTTAACACTCGTGTATGAGCTAGTGTAGGCCACATTGGTCAGTATTCTGAGTGGGAGCGCTAAGAGGGGAGTTCCGAGAAAATGTGGTAAATAAAGTTGGGAATGGGATACAACTGTCCTGTGCATAAGGAGGATTGTGTTATCCATGGTGATCTTGAATATAATACAAATGATCTTAGTGTTTAGTGCCCTTCTCGTGCCCTATACCATGTTGGACTCTTACACATGGGTAGTGGACTTGGGAGGTTCGCGTGGATTTGCGGGTTAGAATTTTCTTTGGGAATCGAAGTTACAATCTTATAAGTGAAGCCAAGTTGACGTGTTGGGAACTTAGTTAGAATGCATTGTACCCCGTCGCATGCCTACGGAGGCACCCCAACCCTAAGGCCTTATTCTTGCCTTGGAGTCATAGTGTGAGGTCTCACATGGACTAAGACCACAGACTATCCACAAAGTTTGGATGATTCATATCAAATAATAATGATTAAAATTTATATCTTGTGAGGACAGTTTACCCGTATATTTTCTTTTGCACACATTTAATTATATATTGCATGTTGTATATTTTTTTATCACATTGAGCAACTTTGATCATAACATACCTATGTGTGAATCCGCAGGTTCGCATAAGCAACCACAACAGTGAGCGGCGTGGAGTAAACTCTTTTGTGCAGCTACATGGATTTCTTTTATGGTGCAGTTATTGGTAGCTTTTACTATGTCCTTTTTTTATTTGTAAAATTTTAGGAGACATGAGATGTACCATGCATGTATGGGCACTCACTTTTTTGATGAATACATATAATACGTTGTGGACATGGATTGTATGAAGAAATGATGGAAATGTTATAATGAAATGAAAAAAATTAAATTCACGTGGAATGTATGAGCATGATTTCTATTACTATTAAATTATTAAATGATGGGGTTACTACTATCCCTTTTTTGTAGTGATGAATCTTGTATGCGTTCCTAAGAAAAGAAATTTGTCCATTTCATTTTTCGAGGTATCAAAGGGGCATGGAAACACATAGAATAGAACTCTTGAATGGAAATTGAAAAGAGATGTAGCTCCAGTTCCGTCAGAAATGGTAAGATCTTTGGCGCAAGAAGAAGGGGGTGATCCGTATTGACTTGGTTCTACTTCCTCTCCCTTTTTTAACAATATCGGGTAAAAGCAAGTGATATTCTTTTAATATGTATAGAATTAAATGGGCTTGTTTTGTTGATTGTCTGAAAAGAGTTGTGGTAATCATGCTCGCATATCTGCCTCGGTCTCCCATGTTGCATATTCAACTCCGTGTCGGTGCTATAGCACCTTGAGTAAGGGAATCTCTTTGCTACGAAGCTTCTTCACAATACTATTGAGTATCTGCACTGGCCTCTCATCGTATGTCAAGTCTGCCACCACATCAAGGTTCTCATAGTTGACGATGTGGCAAGGATTGTGTGCGTACTTCCTCAAGTTGGATATATGAAATATATCATGTATAGCTGACGGGTGTGGAGAAGGGCTACTCGGTAGATAACCTTCCCAACATGAGAAATAATCTCAAATGCTCTAACATATCATGGCATCAACTTTCCACGAACACCAAATCTTTGTACTCCCTTCATGGGAGATACTCGTAGAAACACCCAATCTCCTACCTATGTTTACAAGAATTTCATCAGCATGAGAGATCAAGTTGAATATTGATAAGTCATGTTTGAATAGATTAAGAGAAGATGATTGGATTAACTAAAACTTCAAATCTCTTCTCCGACAATATGTATAGATTTATGGTGGCTCTGAGCTATCATAAGCCTTTGCCTCACAAGGTCAACAACCCTCGCAATCTCCTCCAAGAGAATGTGAAGTAAAGAACGTGTTCACCTACTCCACTCCAACTGAGAGATGTGAGGCATCTCCCGTATAGGGCTTCGAATGGTGTTATGTCGATATTGGAATAATGGTGGTTGTTGTTGTTGTTTGTGAACTTTACCAATGGCAGGTGGTCCTTCTAGGACCCTTTCCACTCTAGAGTACATGCACATAGCGAATCCTGAAGATGAGTCCTTCTAGGACCCTTTCCACAAAATGGACTCTATTACCACAAAATCATTAAATTCATACTTGATGGCACACATGTATTTGTCTTGAATCCAAGGATCGGTCCTTTGTCCTTCTACTATGTGATCCCAAAGACTGCTGAAATATGGATGCACGATAGTTGATATGGTTACACTCTCTTGAGGATGCCAATCAGTTAAAGATGCGAGCATATCCCACGTGTATAGCCAGTTTGTCGTACACTTTGCATGAGCTCTCCTGTTAAGCGCATCTGCCACCATGTTTCCCTTATCACGATGGTAAGAGATCGTGCAGTCATAGTCCTTCAATGGATCAAGCCACTTGTGTTGTCTCGTGTTCAGCTCCTTCTGATCAAAGATGTACTTCAAACTCTTGCGATCTGTGAAAATCTCCAAATTCACCTCATAGAGATACTGGTGCCAGATCTTCAATCGAAGACAACTACCGCCAAATCCAAATCATGGATGGGGTAATTCCGCTCATGCAACCTCAACTGATGTAATGTGTAAGCAATCACATGACCTCAATGTATCATAATCTGTTACGAAACCTTCACCAGAAGCATATGTATAGATTGTTTAATCCTGAGTGCCTGAAGGAAATGGAAGAATAGGTGCAATAGTCAATCTTTCCTTCAACGTCCTAAAGGCCTGCTCGTATGAATCATCCCAATGAAAGGAACTACCTCCTGGGCAACCACGTCAGAGGAAAAATAACTCGAGAAAAACCACTGACGAAGCGTATGTAATAGCCCGCTAATCAAAGGAAGCTCAGAATCTGACCGGCCATCTTAAGCTGCTCCCAAGACATAACTGCCTCAATCTTTGCAGGATCAAATGCGATACTTGTTCCAGAAATGACTTACCCAAGAAATGAGACATGGGATAACTAGAACTCGCACTTGCTCATCTTAGCATACAATTTGTGCTCTCACAACATGTCCAAGACTATCTTTAGATCATTTACATGATCCCATTCATTCTAAGAATAAATCGGCACATCGTCAATAAATACTACCACAAACTTATCCAAGTATGGACGGAAAATACTATTCATCATGTCCATGAATGCTACAAGGGCATTTATGAACCCAAACGTCATCACTAACAAATTTGTAGTGCCCATATCGAGTCTTGAATGTTGTCTTCAGAATATCTAACTCTATAATCCTTAGTTGATGGTAGCCATATCAGATATCGATCTTTGAAAACACTGAAGATCCCTATAGCTGATCGAACAAGTCATCGATGCGTGTCAGAGAATAATGGTTCTTCATCATTTTCTTAATCAGATGTCTGTAATCTATGCATAATCTCATCGATCCGTCCTTCTTCCTGATAAAAAGAATGAGAGCACCCCAAGGTGCAGTGCTCGGCCTTATGAAACACGTGTCAAGTAGCTCCTGCAATTGGTCCTTTAGATCTCTCAACTTGGCTGGTGCCATGTGGTACAGAGCCATCGAGATTGGTTGTGTATATGGTTGTATTGTGATCTCAAACTCATCTCTATCTCTCTCAGGCGGTAAACATGGCAAATCATCGATAAATACGTCATGATAATCTAACACTAGCCTGATGTCCTAAGCCATCATATCAGACAAATGCTAAAAATGTGTTGCGTCCTTGATCTATGAGTCTTTGAGTTTCAACACTGAAATGTACTACATTTTGGAGTCATGTAATGTAGCCTCAAAGGTAAACTCGAGTAAGTTCGGAATCCTTAAGACAACCGTCTTCTTGAAGAAATCAGCCATGGAATGATGAGCTGACAGTCAATCCATGCTAAAAGTTAGGTCAAACTCGTCGAGCTGTAGTAGTAGATAGTCTGCGATCATCTCGTGACCACCAATCAACATTGGTAACCCTTTGACTATTAGTCTTATGATGAACTACTGGTCACCTCGCCCATGGATGTGATAGGGAGGATCTAGGGCCTCTACAACTATACCTACTGAAGCTAGAAATCTCAAAGCGATGAATGGGTGAGTCGCCCCAAGATCAACTAAAACATAGAAAGTTGACTCTAAATGTCGTGGTTGTGTGTAAGAATCGATATCATTAATTACAATAGTTGATGTTCACGAATGACTCTAATTGTGCTTTTCTCATCTTATGATACAATATGAAATTAGTTGCAAATGGTGACATTTGTGGTTATTGAATTTGAGTTTCATATTCCCCTTTCAGATTTGTGACAAGTCAGAGGATTGTCGCCATCCGAGAGTTAATGTGATCATAACTATAATATTATGAATGTATGTAGCAGGGTATCATGGCTTTGATACCAATATGTGTCACCCGTAGGTCTGAGATACTCGTTTATACAACACTCGTAATATCGTGTTTGTTAGAGATTGCATTAGGTCACCGAAAATGGGGAAAGTTTTTCGCGTTTTGAATGACATTCATATATTTAACTATTCAACCACAGAAACAACAATGTGTCACCAATTCATATTGCATTGATTTCTATATAAATTTACATGTAACATAAGATGATGCATTATGCACATGTATTTCAAATTGTAATAGAAGATAAATAAAACATCAATATTATCATGAACATATACTATAGCATGTGTACCTGTCGAGAGTAGTTGTGGAAGCTTAGGTTCAGTTGTCGGACTACTGCGATGTAGAAACTTTATCTGCAATCCATGCTTTAGGGAGAAAGAATATCAACAAAAGTTGAGCACAATATAATTAATAAAAAATAACAGGTAAATCAGTGGCTCTAAAAGAAAGCAACTAGATTGGGTTTGGCAATTAAATTTAAAGAGCTATTTGCATGGAAATTGGTTTTCAAGTTGATCGGAATGTGAATCTTTTGACTTACTCATCCCACCTCAAAACCCATGTCTAACAATTTTATATATTGATTATATGATCCATATTTAAGCTATCACCTTTTTATTAATTATAATTCATGTTTGACGGATCTTGTAATGTGGATGATGAGTATTTGTTCTGAGCTTTGTCTTTGTCTAATCTCTAATGCTTAGTGGATAGTATGTGATCTTAGTCTAAGTATGACTTCACACTATGACTCTAAGGTGAATAATGCCTTAAGGTTGAGGGCCTCCATATGCATGCAATGGAGTGTAATGTATCCTAACTAAGTTCCCAACAGGTCCACTATAGCTCCATCTAACAACCGTAGTTTCCAGTATATAACCATATAAGATTTCCATTCTTCCCCATCCTATTTCAAATTCTTTGATTTATTAAATGTTTATTATGATCGAGGATCTAGATCTTTTTCCAATATTTATGAGTCATGTGGATGGATCTTAGTAAATGTGGATGATGTGTCTCGTGTTTTGAATCTTTTCGTGTTAAATTTCTCAAGCGCAATGGATAGTATGTGGTTTTGATCTGGGTGAGACCTCACAATATGAGTCTAAGGCAGTAAGGAAGCCTTAGGTTGGGGTGCCTCCATAGACATGCGGTGGAGTGTAATGCATCCTAACTAAATTCCTAAAACATCGACTAGCTTCTTGACAACCGTGGTAGTATCTCTTCGTATGATAAGGATGAATTTCATAATATGAATATTTCTCTTTTCCGTGACCTACTAGCAGAACATAAACTAGCTCAACTAAAACCAAGCTCAATTGTAACCAGACTTTCAACCGTAACCAACTCAACTATAACTAAGCTCAACTATAACCAAAATCAATTGTAACCAACTTAATTGTAACTAACTTAACCGTAACCAACTCAACTTTAACCAACTCAATTGTAACTAACTCTCAAGAATAGTAACCAAAACTCAAGCGATGAGGAACCCATTCGTCTCGCCCTCCCAGTGGAAGTGTGGTCCATAAGAGGGTTATTCCTACTCCAAAATTGCACCCCTGAGACGGGAGAGAGACTTTCTAAAACAATTCACTCCAAAAATGGCCATGATCGGTACGGGCAAACGAGCTCGTCAAGAAAATCAAAACTGAGGGCCCTCTAGCATATGCACCCTAAAGAACACAGGGTTAGTGAAACTGGTCTAAAAGAAAACATGTGGACCCCGAAAAGGTGTAAAACTACGCGTGTACACAAAAACTCGATAAAAATACCGAGATCATAGACCTGCGCGTAAGCGGTTGCTGCTCTACTTGAGGTTCCTATCTCCCTCCCAATTGAGGGTCACTTCACCCTCGCACTGTCAGATGTAAGGATCACCATGACTGGCACTCTTAATTATCAGTCAACACTTATCACCAGTGTTGACTTGATTCATCATCCTTTCTCAATCCTTTTTATGGTTGACTGTACAGATCTAGGTCTTTTGTCATTAATTTCATCAATAGTGATCGATAGTTAGTAGAGTATTCCTACAGGTTATCATTTCTAAAATCATGAGATTATAAACCATTCATTGGATCGGGATATAAGTACAATTCAATGCAGGAATTTCCAAACTTTTCCTATTTAAGTCTTAATTTAGTGGCATGATTATTAATCAAAATTGTATTAGTCACTTGAATGAAAATACGTCAATGTTCTTATTTTTTGAATCATGAGAGTAGAAATTTGTAATTAGATCTTGATTCTAGAACTAATTGGTAATCTGAAATTTGAGTTGATTTCATGTCAAGACACCTAACTTCTTTATTTTTAAATAATGGTATTTAGAGATACTTGTTAGATTTGAATTTAAGTTCAGTTCTATGTAATTTCTTCAAATATTTTTTATCTATAAATCAAGAGATTTAGATCTCTTTCTTAGATCTAAATTTAATGCTACACAAAATTCCCAATTCTTTTAAGTCTTTAAATCATAAACTTAGTAGCTAAATAAGTGATCATAAACTAAGTCTAATATGTTTGTTAATAATCCTCAAATCTCTTAATTTAGGCATGAAATCTGTTGCAATTTGTGGTTCTATTTTTTACTCAAATCACATGCAATTCATCCTCGATATTTCACAATTCAAGCATTAAAATCACCATCAATCCTCACATTTTATCATGGAGTCAGATCCTAAACAGTGGTTTGATTTTTACTAAAATACATGCATTCACCCTCAATTCATTCATATTTCATCATGAAATTAGTGTACAATAAGTGGTTTGTATTTGGTACTTGATTGCATGCAAAACATTTCAAACTTTCGTCAATTTCGACATGAAATAGTAACTTATTGTATGTTTGAAATTAAATATAATTACAATGTTGAAACAACTCCAATTTCTCATTATATTACATATGAATCTGGAGTTACTTAAGGGTCTGAAATTGGTATCAAAAGCATGCAATTCATCCTTAATATATAATCAGTGGTCTGAAATTAGGTTCTAATACATGTAATTCATCCTCAATTCTTCACAATTCAGACATAAGATTAGTGTCTAATCAGTGGTCTGAAATTAGGTTCTAATATATGTAACTCATCCTCAATTCTTCTCAATTTGGACATGACATTAATATATATATATATATAATTCATCTTCAATTCTTCCCCTATTCAAGTTGAAAACTGTAGCATGTCATGATCTGAAATTTAGTTTAATGGCATGCTAAATCACCTTCAATTTCTCATCTTTTTAGGCATACAATTGTAGCTTAATAGTGGTCTGAATTAATCAAATCTCATGCAATACACTCCCAAATCTCTCAATTCTTATCATGAATTCAAGGGCATATGTTATGATTTGAAGTTAGGTCCAATTACATATAATTCAATCCTAATTTTATCACATTTTATCTTGAAATCAAGGTATAGCAGTGTCTAGAATTATGTTTAAAAATGTGCATGGAAGGCATAAATACAAGGGGATGATTATACCTTTAGATCCTACAAGATTTGAGGATCAATTACATGTATGTAGCAGCACTGGAGAGGCTACAACAGTTTCTTGAGCATCTCCAGCTGCAATCTTGGGCAGCAGGTAACATAACAAAGCCCAATGGTTGCTGCAGAGCAACTTGGTCTACAGTAGCACCATCTGTTGTTGGACCTTTATTCTAGCCAAAGGAGAAGTAGCAGCTACAACACCAATAGAATTGGGGGGGCTCCAACATCAGCAGAACTGGGGGGGGGGGGAATGGCTCAGGGACAACAACTACAAGCTGCCAGAGTTGCAGCACACACTTCCAGCTGCTTGGACAATAGATGAACTGGAAGGAGAAGTGGTTCGGAGGGGCCCCTTTGACCGGAAAGGTGAGGGTTTTGGGGGGAAAATAAGAAGAAGGAAGGGGAGTGATGATCTAAATATGGGAAGAGGTTGAGGCTTTAGATGACAAGTGGAGAAGGAGAGAAGCCAAATGGAGGGACATATGTCTGTTTTAGATTAAATATTTTATTTTTTTATTTTTTAAAACATTTCTCTCTTTCTTATTTGAGACACCAAAGTCGTCCGCATTTACACTCGAGTCTCGAATGTTGATGTACAATAGCTCATTTTGATCATCTATGCATGGTGATTAAATGATATAAATTTCATATTTTTCTGATTTAAGATGGATACATAAATTGACAAAATATGGTCTTGATTTTTATCACATTTTTGTGATTTAAATTATCAAACGACTTCTGACTTACATACAGTTGATTTTGTTGTTCTTATTTAGTCAAATCGTATTTTATGGTGGTCTCAATTTGCTTTGTGGTTTATATTTTGTGTTGTGGCTTTTTTGATGGCACACATTACGTTGTGATCGACTTCTGGTTGATGGCATCTGAACAAGATTGGATCTGCTATCTATAGATTGATATGAGTTTATTCGAGATGAATTGAATATTATCTGAATCTGCAGACTCTTAATCGGTTCAGATTCGGGCTATTCAGTTCCGTATGTCACATGTTCCTAGTTGTAGCCTTAGTATTGATTAGGATTTAGTTTTGTTTAAATCATATTTTATTTCATTAAATTGAAATTCATAATTCGTCGGAGCTGAGCTCCAGTCACCATTTTCTCGTACTCCACTTGTTCCCCGACCCACTCCAACCTTCCTTCGATTTTTGATCCTGCTCAATCTCTCGATAGCTGGTGGCGGTATATTCTTCGCCGAAGAGTTTGGCGTGGCTGAAGAGTCACTGGAGTGTGTGATCTGAGCTCACAAGTCGTCTCCATCCCAGCTCTGCCTGGGATCCTTCTTCTCGGAGGTAGAGAGTTAGTTTCTTATCGCTTTTTTGTTCCTAGTTGTATCCTTAGTGTAGATTAGGATTTAGTTTTGTTTAAAATCACATTTTATTTCGTTAAATTACAAATTCGTAGTTCGTCGGAGCTGGGCTCTGGCCACTGTTCCTCGCATTCCACTCATTCTTCGACCCACATTCCACCTCCACTTCGACCCCCATCCGCTACTCTATGCTACAAAGCATTCCACTACCCATGATCCTCTTTGGATCAAGAGATTGATCTCCTTCCTCTGCCTCTTGACGGAGATTGTCGCCGGACCTCGCTTCGCCCCATTCCACCCTACAGAGTCCAAGGGCCAAAGATCCCATCTGTATTTTTGCCAAGTCAAAGTTCCTGGAGCTTGCTACCTTCTTCGACCTCAGGAGCTTGCTAGAGGTCTTCCTGCCCTTTCCTGAGCCCACCAGCAAATACGCAAGGCTTCAAGGAAGCTTGTGTGCCTTGGAGGAGCACCTGAGATCGTCAGAAGAGTGAAGAGGAGTCGATCGAAGCTAGAACACGGCTGTGTTATTCCATGTTCTTCCAGGGGGTCCACATCCGTCTGATTAAGAGAGCGCCCCAGGTCTTCCAGCCACTGTTGGATGCATCGCCTCGTAACCATCAAATCAACAGTTGGGATTTAATCCCATCCATCCATGTGAGAACCGACATCTGACGTTGAAGCGATGCCATGTTTATAGGTGAATGCATCAAAGTCATCTGTTGGCACCTTAGTGGGGTAATTTTGCCATATACCCCTTAAAATATTTTTTCCTTTTAAGTCCATAAAGTTCAAGTTGTAGTTCAACATATTTTATATAAATTGCAAAACAACCCATATCTTTGTATTATTTGCGGAAAAGGTCCCTCACCATGTTACCTTATGTGCATGTACGTGTGAGGGAACGAGCTTTTTGCAGTTCCCCCCTCAAGGCTTTTGTTTATTGCTTGGTCCATAAAATATGTATTCTAGTTCAAAACTTTTGGGATAAATTGAATGTAGGCCCTATTGCTTTTTGAAAATTACATTTATACCCCTATCAGCATTATATGATTAAATATTCGAGAAAAACTTCGCATAGCCCCTAAACTTTGTATTTTGAGTTTAGATTACATTTTTATTTAATTATGATTACATTTAGGTCCCTATTAGTGTACGCATTTATATTTATTGCATTTATTGCATAAAAAATAACATTTTATATTTAAAATTTATAGGAAAATTATTTGAAGTGTCTGACATGATATAAAATCACATATATTTTTCACAAGGCCATTTAAAATATTTTCCTATATTTAAAATTCAAAAATATTGTAATCATTCCCTATTTGCATAAAAATACATAAAATTAGAAAATGTTTTGAACAATTCAAAAAATTATTAGTATATGTATTTTGAACTTGTAGACCAAAAATCACTAAAAAAACAAAATAAAAACAAAAAATTGTAAACCCTTTACCCTTAAAAATCATAAAAACCTGAACTTTTCAAAAAAAATCCAGTTTTTATTGTTGTGTGTTATTTATCTTATATATTACATATTAAAATTAGTTTTGGATATTTTTGAGCCATAGATATTTTTGAATTTTAAAATGATCTGACTATATATTATTACTCATTGTTTTGTGTTTTATTCAATTAAAATAGAAAAAGTAGCAAAAATTAAAAGAAAAAATGCCAAAAATAGAGAAAACGATCAAAAAACATAAAAAGAATTTATTTTGTTTATTTTTAGTATGTATAGCAATATATATATAATGGTCAATATAATATATCTAGTTATATTTATTCATAATATTATTATAATAAGTATTATTTAAAATATTCTATATAATTAAAACCCTTAAAAATAAAAAATACTATACTTAAGCTATTTTTCTGATTTTTCTATGTTTTGTATATATTTATATCCTTTATACATTTATTTTACTATATATAGTATCTCTATATAGTTATATGTATTTATTGTCTTGATATAAAAAATAAAATCGGAAAAAGTAAAGAATGTAAAAATTAATTTTTTTTAAAAAAATAAATACTAAAATACCACAAAAATAAAAAAATCCCTATAAAACACGAAAACATTTATTATCTTTTTTAGTCAATTTCTGTCATCTATTTACATTACTCCTTTGTGGTTTTACCCCTACGCTTGCATACTATACATATCATTATATAGGATATAATAAATTTTAGCTAAGTGTTATTCATTGATTGAGCATTAGTAAGGGTTAATTATCAACGAGCATTGATTGAGGGTATCTGAGAGCCGAGAGAGTAGTCAACACAGGATTGCCAGACCTAACTTGTCGGGCACCGCAAACCCTCCGAGACCTGATGCTAAGATCCCTCCTTGATTTTTGTGTCCATCAAATGACATTGTTACCGGGGAGCAATGCTTAGGATAGATTATTGTGTGTTATTTTTGTTCATTATTTTTTGCTTTTTACTTTTTCCTTTTATTTGAGATAATTGTTTATCTGTGCTAATCACTTCTCTATTATTTTTCTTGCAAGGAACCTCGAGGCAAAGGCGAACACTTAGGTGGTTGAAGAACTCAAGCTACGATGAGAGTGGTTATTCTACTTGTTGGCCACTAGGAGAGAGCGGGAGAGAGTAGCATTAGCATAACCATTTTGTCTTTTATTTTTGTAAGAGAGAGATTGCATTTTCTATTTCCATTAGTAATTTGTAATAATATAGATGGATCTTGAACATTCGGGCCTGTTTTACCAAGCGAGTGTTCACTTGGGGGATCACCAAGTTTTCTCACGCTTTCTTCACCTTTATTTTCTTTATTTTTCAAGATTTTTTCTTTACACTTTATTTTTATTTGTTTTCTGTGATTGATTCCTTAAAATTTTTAGGATTGCTAGATCGACTAAGGTAAGGTCCACATCCCTAATTATTTTGTATGTACCTATAGTCTACGATGGGATCTAGTCAAAACTCAATATGTACTTCATGACAATAGAAATTCCTACTTAGGGTGATTTCACCTCTTGCATTGCATATAGAACAAGTTTACAAATTTATCCTTGCATCCTGCATGGAGAGAGTAGGGAAGCGTTGTAAGTACTTCTGATTGAGCATTCATCATTTAGGCTCAAGTGGGGATTTCCATCTTTGGATCGCCTTGCATCGCTTTGTCACTTTCTACCTCCGATTTTGAATACCTAGGTGTAAAGAAAATCCAAAAAAAAGTCATTAGGCGATTGTTATTGAAAAAGACTAAAAAATTGAAAATCGAAAATTAAAACAAGAGGATTGTTAATTGAACTTTGACCTAATTAAAAATCATAAAAAAATGTCATTGTTTGGTATTCACAAAACCTGTATTATATTCAGGTGTATTCCAGATAGAGTGAGACACGACCCTTAAGGAATAGAGCCAAAAACTCAATATGTGGTTGCCTCAATTATCACCTAGGACCCATGAAATATTGGCGCTTCTATCATACATAAGCGAGTTGGGTCTTGTCAACAATAATACTCTTGCCTTATGTAGAGAAACCGACTTGATCCAAAGTATTGAGCATAGGCCACGGCCTCACTGGAGTGTATGTCTCATCGTCTTGCGTTCGAGTACCTCACTTGTAAGGGAAGTAGTGATTTTGCCTATCGACTTCCTCTCTATATGTCTTTGGATGAGTAGCCCTCCATGAACTCCATGATCGATATTGTGGACCTTAAAAAATGTAGAACATAAGATACAAAGGACTAAGAATGGGGATGAAGGATACGGTTAGATCCTTAAGCGCATCACGGAAGCGTGAGTGTCGTATCGAATACGACGAAGAACGACTAGTCGGACTAGTTAATCTATGCAGTGGAAATTAAAAAAAAATTTATGTGATAAAACCACATGATCAAAGAACACTTCTCGGATCGTTTCGTCTAAACCACAAACAAGTAATAGGATTACCTCTTGAAGAGTGGTTACGATCGAGTCTCTAAACTAAGAGACCTCCTATCTCAAGTTCGATCCAACGGAGGAGATGCTTGCGAGTGCGGGGATGAACTGCATGCTTCTCGCAATCCATGTTGATGATCCAAGCGGCGGATCTCCTGATCTCGATACACGAGATCTGACGTCTTCTTTACGAGCAGGACACGCCAAAGTAGACGGGGATCCACGAGCAAACCATCGGGCAGCATAACGACGACATCGCGACGATGGAGAACCTCTATAGGGCATCCATGGTGGACGATGTCACAGGGGTAAATCTCAACTTTGATTTTTGAGACTAACCTGTGCGGCGTTAGCTTCGCGCAAGCTAACCAGCCTTCCCTTTTGCGTGTAGGATGTACACCAGCACACCAAGCAACCACGCCGCTAGAATACTCAAACACAAGCACTCAAGCACAAGGACACAAGAGCTATTGGCACAAAACCCTTTTGTATTGCAAGAGACTCACCCTGAGTGTGATATCTACAAACGAGCTCTACCCCTCCTTATGTAGACAAGCCGGGGGTATATGAAAGGACACCATTATTACATGTACAATGAATAGTCATGACTCTTCGTCTTCTACGGAGACCCTTCATCTTCCGAGGTGACTCTTCGTGCGCATGACTCTTCATCTTGCATCCTTTCGTCTTTTGCAACTGACGCCATGTCACCCGCTCCGTCAGCATGCCATGTCGTCTGCCTCATCAGCACGCCATGTCATCATGCCACGTCATCAGTGGGCCCTACGCTCCTACGTAGGATGTTGCAGCTCGAGATCCATCAAGTGCCGCCGAACACTTGTACTGTGCCAAGGGGAACCCGCACTCCTGCGGTAAACCCCATCCTTAGCCATCCGCAAGCTAAGGTGAAGTCCTCCAGAACTTCATAGTGTGGCCACCGAACCACACGGGCGTGCAATACCCATATTGCACGCTATTCCCGTACCTCGGGAGTTGGGGGTGTTACATGCCTCCCCCACCTGATCCATCAGGCGTCCGCGACTGATCCTGCGTCTTCAAGAAGTCCTCGATGAGGTCCTCGAACTGCCACAGGGTTGTATCTCGTTCCCAGCTTGCCTCCTCCTTCGGGAGTCCCTTCCATTTGACAAGGAAGAAGATCCTCCGGTTCTTCTTGCTCTGGCCCTCCACGCGCCTGTCAAGAATCTTCTCAGCAACCCTCGTGTGCTGAACCCGGACATTAGGAGGGGCACGTTTCGATGCCCTCCTAGCGTTGTCTTCTTTGTCCTCATGGTACTCCTTCAGGAAGCTGACATGGAACACGGGATGCAGCTTCAGTCTCTCTGGAAGACGTAGTTGATAGGCGAGCGGTCCCACGCATCGTACTATCTCAAAGGGTCCATCGTAACGAGGAATCAACACTTTGTGCGTCGTCTTCCTTAGGATTTTCTTCCAAATCTGGGGAGTAAGCTTCAGCAGCACCTTCTCCCCAACTTGGAACTCGACCGGCCTACGGCTTTTGTCAGCCGCCTTCTTCATCCTGCGTTGGGCATGAGCCAACGCATCCTTCGCTTCCTCCCACCGATCCTGCCTCTCCAAAGCAAAGCGATGTGCAGCGGGGCACCGTCCTTGGCTATTCTGCTTAGCCACTTCGTGCGGTGTCACGGGTTGCCTACCCATCACAATCTCGAATGGACTCTGGCCTGTGGTGGAGGTCTGCTGCAGGTTGTAGCAGAATTGGGCAGTGTCCAGTAAACTAACCCAATTGTGCTGATTGGCCGTCACATAATGCCTCAGGTACTCTTCCAGCAAGGCATTGATCCGCTCCGTCTGAGCATCCATCTGCGGGTGATTGCTGGTAGAGAATTTGAGATCCGACCCCAGCATCTCAAATAAGGTCGTCCAGAACCGACCTGTAAATCGGGCATCGCGGTCGCTCACGATGTCCAATGGTATCCCCCAGTGCTTCACCACGTTCTGCAAGAACAGCTTCGCCGTGGTCTCTGTCGTGCACTCCTGGGGTGCTGGTACGAAGATCGCATATTTGGAGAAGCGATCAACTACCACCATCACCGCATTATTCCCATCCACCTTAGGGAACCCAGTGATGAAGTCCATGGAGACGCTCTCCCACGGACGTGAAGGAATGGGCAGGGGCTCCAGCAATCCTGCCGTCTTCTTCCTCTCTGTCTTGTCTTGTTGGCATACAAGACAAGTGCGCACATAAACTTCCACGTCTTCCTCCATCTTCGGCCAGAAGTAGCTTGAGGAGAGGAGTGCCAGCGTGCGCTCCACTCCTGGATGACCAGCCCACTGTGCATCATGTGCTTCCTTCAGCAACATTTTCCTCAAGCCGCCGCTCGAGGGGACATAGGGCCTCCTGCCCTTCGCATAGAGACGCCTTCCTCTATCCAGAATCTCCGGACTTCACCATCGTTCACGCATTGCACCAAGCGTGAAGTGACCGGATCCTCTTGAGTTTGCTCCCGAATGCGCTCCAGCATGTCTCCAGACACGCGGGTGATTGATGCAATCACCGTGACCTTCGGCTCCTCCAGTTCACTCTTCCTCGAGAGAGCGTCTGCTACCTGGTTGGTCCGTCCAGGCCTGTAGCGAAGCTCGAAGTCGAACTCGGCAAGAAAGTCTTGCCATCGCGCCTGCTTGGGAGTCAGCTTCTTTTGTGTGGCAAAGCAACTCGTTGCCACGTTGTCCGTCTGCACCACGAACTTTGAGCCGAGAAGATAGTGGCGCCATGTCCTCAGACAATGGACCACTGCTGTCATCTCCTTCTCGTGCACGGAATACCTCCTTTCCGCTGGATTCAACTTGCGGCTCTCGTAAGCCACGGGGTGCCCATCTTGCACCAATACACCTCCAAGTGCATAGTCGGACGCGTCGGTGTGGACATCGAACGGCTTCTCGAAGTCTGGAAGTCGCAGAATTGGCTCTTCCACCACCGCCCTCTTCAGCTTCTGGAATGCCTCCTGGCATTCACGCGTCCATCTCCAAGGCTGATCCTTCCGAAGCAGGTCCGTCAGGGGCGCCGCTTTCTTGGAGTATCCCTTGATGAACTTCCTGTAGTAGTTCACCAATCCAAGAAAGGATCGTAGCTCTGTCGCCTTTGTGGGGGTTGCCCACTCTTCAATCGCCTGTGTCTTTCTTGGCTCCATGCGTATCGTGCCTCCGCCCATGATATGCCCAAGAAAGGAGATGGTCTCCTGACCAAAGGCGCACTTCTCCGGCTTCAAGTATAACCGGTTCTGCCTCAGCTTCTCAAGCACCATCCGCAGATGCTTGACATGCTCCTCCAAGGTCCTGCTGTACACTACTATGTCATCCAAGTACACTACAACAAACGAGTCGATATACTCGCGGAAGACATCATTCATAAGCGTACAGAATGTTGTCGGGGCATTAGTTAACCCAAACGGCATTACAAGGAACTCAAAAGACCCATAACGCGTAACACACGCAGTCTTTGGCTCGTCTCCTTCCTTGATGCGGACCTGGTAATAACCCGACCCGAGATCCATCTTTGAGAAGTACTTGGCTTGTCCCAAGCGATCAAACAGGTCTTCAACATTGGGGACGGGGTACTTGTTCTTCACCGTCACCTTGTTCAGCGCGCGGTAGTCCACGCACATCCGCATGCTCCCATCCTTCTTCTTCTGGAACAGCACCGGTGCTCCATACGGTGCTTTGCTTGGACGCATCAGACCAGCGTCCACTAGCTCCTTGAGTTGTCTCCGCAACTCCTCCAGATGTGCAGGGGGCATTTTATAGGGTGCAACTGCAGGGGGCACCGTACCTGGCAGTAGCTCGATAGCGTGATCCACGTCTCGCTTCGGTGGAAGCTCCTTGGGCAGCTCCTTCGGCATCACATCCTTGAACTTGCCCAGCATCTTCTTTACTGCCTTGGGGCATGGCTGCGTCTCCTCGCCATCTCCTTCGACGCGTACCGTAGCCAGATACGTCGTCTCCCCTTTCTTTAGCCCGTTGCAGACTTGCATTGCAGACATGGCTCCAGTCTGTCCTTTCTTCTTGATAGCCCTGATGAAGCAGGGGCTATCTGCAGCCGCGAAGAAGACGCCTCCCAGATAAGGCGTGACAGACGCCTTCGCCTTCTTCAAGAACTCGACTCCCAGAATAACTTGGAAGTCATCAAGAGGTACCATGAGGAAGCGTACCTTTCCCTGCCATTCTCCCAACTGAACAGTGCAGTTTGCCATACCTTCGATCTTCAACGACTCGGAGTTGGCAAGCTTCACGCGGCACTGGCTCTTCTCCAAGGGAACTCCCAAGCTCCCGAACTCTTTGCTGGAGATGAAGTTGTGTGTCGCTTGTCGCTCCAGTGTCGATCATGGCTGAAAGGGTCTTCTTGTGTACCACAACATCGAGGTACACCAACTCTGGATCCTCGCGCTCCACCTCCACTTTCGCCTCTTTGCCCGACTTCAACGGACACAAGCGAACGTTGCGCAGCAACTTGAGGTTCGTCATGCGCGCCTCTTCGTCTGAGTTCTCCTCCATGGTCATGGAGTTCAGCTTCTCCCGTTTCGGGCACTCCCACGCCCGATGTGGCCCATCACAGATAAAGCAGCCCTTCCCCTTGGGTTGCTCGGCCTTCTTGGAGGATTCCGCACCCTCCCTTGAAGTTTCGGCTTGCCGAACTTCTTGAACTTTCCCTTGCTCTTCTCTTTGGGTTTGGCCTTGGTTTTCTCAAGGTCCTTCTTCTCCGTGGTGGGTTGTACTTTGTACTCGACCAACGCATCCGCAGCAGCGATGGCCGTCTGGAGATCCTTCACTCCTTGCCTCCTGAGCTCCGCTTGAGCCCAGCTTTGTAGACCCACCATGAAATTAAAAAGTTTGTCTTCTTCAGACATACCTTTGATATCCAGCAGCAGTGATGAGAACTGCTTCACGTACTCCCGTACGGTTCCCGTCTGCTTTAGCCGTCGGAGCGCCTCCCTCGCTACCCAAGTAGTGTTGGTGGGTAGAAACTGCTCCTTCAGTTCCTTCACCAACTCATCCCAAGACGAGATGTCTGGTCGTCCTTCGGATGCACGGCTCCTCCACCATAGCTTTGCGTGGTCGGATAAGTACATCGCCGCCAAGGAAACCTTCTCTGCCTCAGGAGTCTTGACAGCTTTGAAGTATACCTCCATGTCCCACAAGAAATTCTCCAAGTCTTTGGCACTCCGCGTACCTGAAAAGGACTTGGGCTCTGGGACCTTTGGCCTTCGAGACTCGCTGGATCCGCCCCCGTTCGCTATCGCCTTCTTGACGATGGAGAGTTCCCCCAGTAGATCCTGCTCCATGGACTCGAGCTCTTCCAGCTTCTCTCCAAGTGCCTTCACTACGTCGACCGAACGCTGGCTACCACCACCGGCGTCCGACACCACGCCTGCGTCGTCCTCCAAACGAGCCAAGCATTGGGCATGGGTGCCCATTTGGGATTGAATCTCCATCACGATTCCCTCCAAGGAAGCAAGACGATCTCCGGTGTTGGGCGCCATTCCTTGCTCTGATACCAGTTGTCACAGGGGTAAATCTCAACTTTGATTTTTGAGACTAACCTGTGCGGCGTTAGCTTCGCGCAAGCTAACCAGCCTTCCCTTTTGCGTGTAGGATGTACACCAGCACACCAAGCAACCACGCCGCTAGAATACTCGAACACAAGCACTCAAGCACAAGGACACAAGAGCTATTGGCACAAAACCCTTTTGTATTGCAAGAGACTCACCCTGAGTGTGATATCTACAAATGAGCCCTACCCCTCCTTATGTAGACAAGCCGGGGGTATATGAAAGGACACCATTATTACATGTACAATGAATAGTCATGACTCTTCGTCTTCTACGGAGACCCTTCATCTTCCGAGGTGACTCTTCGTGCGCATGACTCTTCATCTTGCATCCTTTCGTCTTTTGCAACCGACGCCATGTCACCCGCTCCGTCAGCATGCCATGTCGTCTGCCTCATCAGCACGCCATGTCATCATGCCACGTCATCAGTGGGCCCCACGCTCCTACGTAGGATGTTGCAGCTCGAGCTCCATCAAGTGCCGCCGAACACTTGTACTGTGCCAAGGGGAACCCGCACTCCTGCGGTAAACCCCTTCCTTAGCCATCCGCAAGCTAAGGCGAAGTCCTCCAGAACTTCATAGTGTGGCCACCGAACCACACGGGCGTGCAATACCCATATTGCACGCTATTCCCGTACCTCGGGAGTTGGGGGTGTTACAGACGGCCACATGAGAGGGAGAGAGAGTAGGCGTGTGAAGAGAAAGAGAGAGAGAGAGAGAGAGGGAGAGAGAGACTTGTCGTCTCACTTGTTGTGTAAAGAAGAGCAAAGGGGTGCCTCTCCTTTTATAACATTTTGGGATCCATGGATCTCAATCCATGGGACACCACAAATCCAATGGCTCTCATTGATTGTGTTTCTTTCAATGGCTAAGATTTGTGTTGGTAAAACCAACAACAATTAATTTAATCTAGATTAAATCTATATTGATAAATCAATATAATTTAATCCTCAAATTAAATCAACTAATATTGGAGATAATGGAAAGAGAGAAAGCCTCCTTCCATATATATGGAGTGGACGGCCTCCCTTTCCTAATAGGAATAGGTGGTCGTCCCTCCTATGGAAAGGAGTATCTCCAAATGTAATCTCCCTTGGTTACATTATTCCATGTATCTCCAATTTATTACAACAACAATTGTTGTAAATTATTCTACAAAATAATTCATAATCATTTTGTGAATATTGCAATCTTGCCATTGGAAATTTGTGAATCAATTTCACAACCCAAAATAAAATGTAATTTACATTTTCAATTTAATGTCCAACGTGAATCCAATTCACATCAACATTTGATTAACAAATGTAAATTACAAATAGCTCTCTCTTATATATTGTAAATCACATTTATAATATATATGACTAATATGGATATTGCTATCCACATTATTCATATCCATGATAATTAAATCATATTTAATCATCTTGGATTTCTTTTCTCTTGTTCTCAAATAATATGAATCACATTCATATTACTCACATATTTGATAATTAAATCACATTTAATTATCTCAGATAACTCTCTTTATAATATGAATAAAATTCATATTACTCATGATAATTAAATCACATTTAATTGTCCATTTTCTCAATGCTTGGATACATATATCAACAATAGAATTATCCATGAACTCTTTCAAGGATAATGCGCTTTCTCCGCGAATACTTGGAGATAAGGACATGGCGATTGTATTGTTCCACGTATAGTGACTTGGATATTGAGATCATATCTCAAATCTAGATCGTGGGCCTCCCATAGATGCTTGATTAAATCAAGACCGCAAATCTAATCTTCTCATTGCATCTGAACACATTCAGATCAATGTCCAACATTTGGACTAAGATCAGATTACTTCTCTACTGAGAGGAGTCACTAAAATCCAGACTCGTTTCATCACTCCCTAGGAATGGAAGCGTCATGGTTATACAATCGTTTATGATCACATCACCCTCTGGTATTCCCAATACATGTACATCATGCATACTGGAAGACTCAGACTAAACCCAAAGTATTGGATCAACTTTATACTGTCTACTTCATGGTTTTATCAGTAAGTTTCTCATTCGATCATTGGGAGTTGGTATCGATCATACACTTTCCAAAAGCGTATATCATAACTAGGTATTGATCATATACTTTCCAAAAGTTTATATCAAACCTACAAATTCAGTCAAGCTTCCAAAGCGAGACGACCGTGCGCACAGAATTTGATTCTTCCCAATATCTCATGAGTGAGCTCATGTCTTCCGGTTCAGTAATTGAACCTGTACGATCCCTTTGAGAGATCGTATTACTCATACGCCCTTATATGCACACCAGCACGCCGGTGTATAGACCTTGGTTAGGTCATCAACCTATTGGTCTGCCAAATGTACATACTCAGACATATAGTAACACATCTGTCTCCGGTCAGAGGATGTGTGCCTGTATCGTGACAGCATACGATATAGGACTTTGGTTATCTCGATCTCATTAAATCAACTCTTTGACCTAACTAATCTGACACCTCCGAATCTCTATTCCTATGCAGAGGACCTGCATAAAGAGGTCGGTCAGATATCAGTCTTTAGAGATAAGGATTTCCATCTCCTACTCAGGCTGGAGATCATCTCTTAACAATCATTTGACGGTACTTCATGAGTACCCAATATAACTCTTTAAATATTCATCCAAGCACCAGCCTCTATGATTCAACAGTTGAATCTACAGCTGTATGATCATCAAGATGGCCATGGTACATAACCCTAATTGTACTAAGGAACCTATTATGCAAATTATTTATTCTTCATTTCAGATCAGGGAATGATATTTGCAATAACATTTATTGCATAATGGCTTGCCGTGGGCTCGCATGTCCAACAATCTCCCATTAGCCCAAAGAGCCATTAATGGGCTAATCATTTAAACATGCACTCATGTGTCAATCATAGGCTATTAAGAAAATAGCTAGGTAAGCTGATCAGTCACTCTGTTCCTACGAGACTATGCCAAGTCCTTTTACGGCACTTGCATATCCCCAGTAACAGTGCTCACATCTAATGCGAATGTTGCATCTTATGCAACCAATACTCCATCTTGTTAGTTACAGTGTCTTTAACACTACAACTTAACAATTATCTTAACCAGTATCTCCATAATCCTTATCAGAATACCCTTATTCCTAGAGATCACTATCTCTTAAGGTATTCACAGTTAAGACATTTTAGATCTCTATCTATAAAGTCTTAAGTTTTTGAAGATAAGACTTTGAGATCACTATCTCAAAAATCTTGTCATCTATGAAGATTTTGTTATTACTGCAATCAAGTGTTTTCTTTCCATATTAGGATTAGTAACAGTTTACTACTCCCACTACATGGAAGATATCTGGCTTTTGTACACATCCAGCATACACTCATCTTCTCGTAAATGATGCAGAAGTGCAAGCAGTTCTAGCATTCACTTCCTCAACTCTTTGAGGTGCTATCCCTTTAGATAGGTCAGTACCATATCTTAAGGGATGGAAGCCTTTCTTGGATTTTCCAGGAAATGGAATATGTCCAAGGTGTACCATTAATGTGACACTCCTAATATCCTCTTCTCTATGTTTCTGAACATCTTCAGAACTAAGATCCGAGAGGTATCCTTGAGATCATATCTCAAGTTATGGAACAACTAGATTAGAAAACACTTATTATTATTATCCTTATATCATTTTAAATGATTAGGATATCATCTACATTTAGCATGATGAACACAAAGGCACTCCCACTAAGCTTCACATGGCTCATCCAGATTCTATCTGAAATCATAACACTTATAATTTCATCAAATCTTATGGTCCAACTTCAAGAAGCTTATTTGAGTCCATAGATGGATTCCTTAGCTTTCACATCTTGCTTTTCTCAACCATGAAGCCCTGGGGCTACTTCATGTGAATATCCTCCGAGAGGTATTCATAGAGGAATGCAACCTTGACTTACTTTTATTGAAGATCCATTTACACCTTTATGGGTCTTACCCATATAGGTGGATCCTCGAGGGTCCATATACAACACTTGTATATGAAGTCTACTTTAGATTTTTATTGCTAAAATCCATCTTTCCATGTTATGATCCTCAGGATTTTCATCACATGAAATCCGATCACTGACATATGGAATACATCCTCAAACTTATTTCAAGAGGTATTAGTGTTTCATCTTTAATTATCCTTTTAGTTTCCAATTTCAGGAGCCTCATTATCTTCTCAAGATTAAATGAGTTCCTATACTTCATTTTCATCTTGATTCTCAAGAGTCTCATCCTTTAAGAATCATATTCTTAGAGATGAGATCTTTTAAGAATCTCAAGGTCATAAAGTAGGTATCCAATACCATCCTTTATTTTCCTAATGAAGTTGCACTCTCTAGTGCTCAATTCCAGCTTACTTGCATGGAATCTCATTAAGGATATATAACGTAGTCTCTACTACATATATACATGGAAACTAAAAGGAAATTATGCTAAAATTCATCATTGATCAAATCATGTCACACATGATCCAATTGTATCTCTTTATAACTCTATTGAGTCAAGGTGTATTAGGAGGATTGAGATCGAAATGATATTCATATCTCCATAAGGTATTCTTTGAATTTATCAAACAGGTTCAGATATCAGTCTTTAGAGATAAGGATTTCCATCTCCTGCTCAGGCTGGAGATCATCTCTAACAATCATTTGACGGTACTTGATGAGTACCCAATATAACTCTTTAGATATTCATCCAAGCACCAACCTCTATGATTCAACAGTTGAATCTACAGCTGTATGATCATCAAGATGGCCATGGTACATAACCATAATTGTACTAAGGGACCTATTATGCAAATTATTTATTCTTCATTTCAGATCAGGGAATGATATTTGCAATAACATTTATTGCGTAATGGCTTGTCGTTGGCTCGCATGTCCAACAATCTCCCACTAGCCCAAAGAGCCATTAATGGGCTAATCATTTAAACCTGCACTCATGTGTCAATCATAGGCTATTAAGAAAATATCTAGGTAAGCTGATCAGTCACTCTGTTCCTACGAGACTATGCCAAGTCCTTTTACGGCACTTGCATATCCCCAGTAACAGTGCTCACATCTAATGCGAATGTTGCATCTTATGCAACCAATACTCAATCTTGTTAGTTACAGTGTCTTTAACACTACAGCTTAACAATTATCAAAACCAGTATCTCCATAATCCTTATCAGAATACCCTTATTCCTGGAGATCACTATCTCTTAAGGTATTCACAGTTAAGACCTTTTAGATCTCTATCTATAAAGTCTTAAGTTTTTGAAGATAAGACTTTGAGATCACTATCTCAAAAATCTTGTCATCTATGAAGATTTTGTTATTACTGCAATCAAGTGTTTTCTTTCCATATTAGGATTAGTAACAGTTTACTACTCCCACTACATGGAAGATATCTGGCTTTTGTACACATCCAGCATACACTCAGCTTCTCGTAAATGATGCAGAAGTGCAAGCAGTTCTAGCATTCACTTCCTCAACTCTTTGAGGTGCTATCCCTTTAGATAGGTCAGTACCATATCTTAAGGGATGGAAGCCTTTCTTGGATTTTCCAGGAAATGGAATATGTCCAAGGTGTACCATTAATGTGACACTCCTAATATCCTCTTCTCTATGTTTCTGAACATCTTCAGAACTAAGATCCGAGAGGTATCCTTGAGATCATATCTCAAGTTATGGAACAACTAGATTAGAAAAAACTTATTATTATTATCCTTATATCATTTTAAATGATTAGGATATCATCTACATTTAGCATGATGAACACAAAGGCACTCCCACTAAGCTTCACATGGCTCGTCCAGATTCTATCTGAAATCATAACACTTATAATTTCATCAAATCTTATGGTCCAACTTCAAGAAGCTTATTTGAGTCCATATATGGATTCCTTAGCTTTCACATCTTGCTTTTCTCAACCATGAAGCCCTGGGGCTACTTCATGTGAATATCCTCAGAGAGGTATTCATAGAGGAATGCAATCTTGACTTACTTCTATTGAAGATCCATTTACACCTTTATGGGTCTTACCCATATAGGTGGATCCTCGAGGGTCCATATACAACACTTGTATATGAAGTCTACTTTAGATTTTTATTGCTAAAATCCATCTTTCCATGTTATGATCCTCAGGATTTTCATCACATGAAATCCGATCACTGACATATGGAATACATCCTCAAACTTATTTCAAGAGGTATTAGTGTTTCATCTTTAACTATCCTTTTAGTTTCCAATTTCAGGAGCCTCATTATCTTCTCAAGATTAAATGAGTTCATATACTTCATTTTCATCTTGATTCTCAAGAGTCTCATCCTTTAAAAATCATATTCTTAGAGATGAGATCTTTTAAGAATCTCAAGGTCATAAAGTAGGTATCCAATACCATCCTTTATTTTCCTAATGAAGTTGCACTCTCTAGTGCTCAATTCCAGCTTACTTGCATGGAATCTCATTAAGGATATATAACGTAGTCTCTACTACATATATACCTGGAAACTAAAAGGAAATTATGCTAAAATTCATCATTGATCAAATCATGTCACACATGATCCAATTGTATCTCTTTATAACTCTATTGAGTCAAGGTGTATTAGGAGGATTGAGATAGAAATGATATTCATATCTCCATAAGGTATTCTTTGAATTTATCTAACAGGTACTTGCTACCTAGATTAGATCAAATTCATTTTATATTCCTTCAAACTTTGGTTCCAAACCAAAATTAATGAAATCTTTGAATATTTCAAAGGTTTCTTAGGTGAAGAGAAGAAATCTCATATCATACATAATCATCAACAGATATCACATATCCATAATGTTTACTATGATATAGATGATCCGCATACATCAATATGTATGAGATCCTGAATACCTTGACATCTTACACCTTTCCCAAGGAAGGGTGTATTGGATATTTTTACTTTTGAATACAATATTCACAGGTATGTAAGATTTGAACATTTAGATAATCTAAAGTTTCATCCTCACTAGTCCATTGATCTCATCAACAGACACATGTCCAAAACTTGATGCCAGATCATTGTCAAGTGATCTTCATCCTCCAATTGATCTTATAAAAGTTTTAATTTTCAGTATTAGAAATCTTAATGAACAATTCATTAAATTTCTAATTTTGTGGAGTCCACTAGATGTTAGATTACTATCTAAAATATAGCCATCATAACTCTTTATGATAGTTTTATCTCAGAATTCATGTTTATTTCCAACATTTAGAAACAAACAATGAGTGTATTCTTATATCTAGGTCATAGAGACACTCTCTAAGACTAAGGGCTCTCCCACTAAAATTAACAAGTCTATCAATCCATTAGAGATTGTCGCAACAATTGCATCAATATCCATGTGGATAACTATAAACCTTAAGATCAAACTTTCCAGTCTTCTAAAACATATGCAACATATTGCAAGTGTTGTTAGAAGATTGAGATACAATTATTAGACTTTATCTTATCAAATAAGTAAGTCAATTTCAATGATTTATGTAGATTATTTTGATGCTCTATCTGAGTCCTTCTCTAAGGATTCTAGACAGACTTGATAGTCATACTATCAACACATCAACTTATTACAGTATTGGCATTCATCCAACTCTTTAGATGTCATATGGAAGTCAGAGAAGTACGGTCAACTCTTTGACTATCTTTCTTGTCTTGGGTCCAACCCATGCTTCCACTGTGCTCCCTTTATCTATAAACAATCATTGCTTAAGACTAAGGATCTCTTATGTTAAATTCAAAAGAATTCAATATAAAAGTATTTCAACATTTATACATGCTTCATTAAATTCATACAATATGAATATTATGAAGCTTCTTGAATGACTAGATTATAGACAGTAGAATGATGACACTCATCATATCCACATCCATCTAAACTCTTAAACATTAGTTCAGGTAGATATTCAAACATTTTGAATACATCATCTCTTGTGAAGCTACCATTCTGCGTGATGCAGTAAACCATGTCATTTAAGATAAATGTCAAGAGCACACATGTATGCAAGAATATCTCTATTGATTTTATAAGGATTATTTGACAATTGCGGTCATCATCGACATGTGATTAACACGAAATTCACGAGCGGTCGTATTGACTCACAAGGCGAGTCAACAGTCGGTGCGGTGACCACTACAAATGAATCTCGTATTTAATTAACAGTTAACCCACACTATGTATATCAAACAATGACAAGCAATGTGAAGTTAAAATTTATTTTTAACCCTACATAAATGGTGTATAGCAAGCAAGTACGTAGAGAGTTCGAACACAGGGAGCAAACATGGTAGATCAAACTAATGTGTGTGAGTGAATGTGAAGTGGTGTCTACACTATACAATGCAAGGATTTTTTGTGGGTTTTTAATTTTTATATTTTTTTATTTTTTAATTTTGAATTTTGTATTTTGATTTTCTTTTTACTGATTTTGTATTTTCTTTTTATATTTTATATTTTTATATTTTCTTTTTCAATATAGGAATATGTATACAATGTAATAAAAGAGGTGCTACAATATTTATAAAAATATGCAAAAATAGCCAAAAATTCAGAAATAAAATCTTTTTGGTATTATTATGATTTTCTACTGTTTTTGTGATTTTTGGGTATTTTTCAAAATGTTTTTGATATTTTAAATAGGCAAAACAAGGGAAAACAGGGAATAAACTTGCTGGCCGAAATTAAAATGAGGTTGAAAAATACTAAACAGTACCTAAAATTCCTCACATTAATTTGAAAATATAGACAATGAAACCAGGAAGACACAGCAACTGAGTTTGTATTTTTAGGATTTTTCTATGATTTTCTAGATTTTTATAAAGATTTTTAGAGTTTTCTAATTTTTAAGAATTTCCTTTTGCAATTTTTAGTGGTTTTTGGACTGACATTAGTAGATAACAAGACACACAAAATATATTTTTTCTGGAATTTTTCAAAATGTTTTTATAATTTTTATGGATTTCTAGTGCAAACAGTGAAATAAATGGATGTTTTTGATTTTTAATAAATACGAAAATGCAACAAAAATGAGATCTAAAAATATGGCGTGAAAGTAGAAGTTAACAGGAGCTTAGCATAGTTTTTGTGGAATTTTTCGAGTTAAAATTGATGCCTTAATTAAATAGACAAGTTCACAAAAGTGTCACAGCTTAGCAGGGGTATATATGCAAATACGCAAAAGTCCAGGGGCATACAAGCAATTTTCCACAAAAGATAACACTTTATATTCAAATTTATGGACTGAATACAAAAAAGCAGACCCGCAGGGGTATCAGCGCAAAATGTCCACCAGGGCGCGTGACTTGCACGCGCCTGGCAGGGACCTAGAAGTAATTTCAAAAACCTTCGGGGGCTATTATGCAATATTTCCAAAAGTTTAACACTTGAGCTACAAGTTCTGGTACTGAAATAAAATAACTAAAGGGCTGAGGGCCTCCTTGCAAAATGCCCACACCTCACGTGAACAGGTCACGTGAGATGACGTGGTAGAGGACCTAAGTGCAAATAAAATAAAGACGAGGGTTTACATGCAAATATTACAAAACTTTTACACTATAGACGAAAGTTTGTGGACTAAATAGTAAATACAAAATGCTCGGGGTTAAAGTAGCAAAATACCCCTTGCGCGCGCGATCCAATGGCGGAGATTAGGCCACTTATCCACGTGGCGAGCGACGGACGGCCAATGACGCTTCGACGATGCACGGCTGAGACCAGATCTTCCTCGAACGATCGGACGGTCAAGGCGATGGAGGATCGGACGGATGATGTACAATCTGGGGCTTCTCCACGATCCGACGGTGGAGAGGCAAGGACCAAGAACCGCGAGGAACGCCGGCGAGGGCGAGCTTCTCCGTTCAGGATCTCCGACCTCCGGTGATGGTTGAACTTCAAAATGAATGTGGAGACTCCTGGAGGTCTCCTCTTCCTCCTGGAGGCTTCAAAAGACCTTGGCGACGGCCGAGGTGCTCGTTAGCGGCCGGCGGAGCTGGGGGAGCTTCGCTAGCTCCGACAGGCTTCAAAATAGCCTCCAGGCGCGTGTGAAGTTCCATTAACCTGCAAAACGGGTTAGGTGGTCCAGGTTGACATGCCTGGACCTTAGGGAGGCGAAATGGAAGCGAAACGAGGCGTGGTGGTGATTGGTCGGAGGTGCGCTCCGGCCAAGATGATGATTTGGGCGATTCAAGCGACGATACTTCGCGATTTTTTTAGGGTTTTTAATCCTAGAACTAACAGGAATAAAATGCGAATGAAAAATAAGAGGAAGGGGGCCCTCAATGGCCGGAGCCAGAGGAAATGAGGTACCTCGACCGCTGGAGTTGGGGGAGGTGGTGGAGACGCCTCCGACCTCGTACGCCTTGGCTGGATGGACCACGGTGGAGCTGTCACCTCCAAGAATCCACAGAGCACAATAGAGGCGATGAGGGGTAGACCAAAGGGACTCGAATTCAAATCCAAAGTCGGGTCTCCATATATGTTGTTTGACCGGATGACCAAGGTGCTCCAAAGATCGAGCAAGATCTGGCGAATCGATGGCTCTGTCCCCCAAAAAACGCAAGGGCGTGATAGACCAAGAATCGAGAGACAAAAGTCATGAAGGGTTCGATCTCAAAAGGTGCAAGAAGGAGGCTGGAAAAATCGACAAAGGAGGGGTAAAACCATGGTCTGGCAGACAATTGACCGAGGTCAACTGTGACTGCCCCCTGGTTGGTCCACGTGGACCAACCAGGAAAAACCTGGAAAAAATATTTCTAAAATCATTTTAAAATAGCAAAAGGTATTATTTTATTTAGGTTATAAAATAAAAAGTATTTATAATTTTATAAACTATTTTATAGTGATTTTTAATTATTTTTATGAAGTATATGTTTACAAGTTGCTTTTTATAGCCTATATAGGTATTTTACATGTATATTTTAGTATTTTATTTTTATTTGGTATTTTTAATTTTATTATTTTTATTTAGTTTTTTATAAAATCATAACATACTTTTATATACTTATTTGTATTTTTATTTTATTTTTCTGATGTGTTTTGTATATTAAATAAAATATAAGTATAATGTATATAGGTATAAGTGTGTGTATTATACCTGTGTGTTCTATACACATGTATTTTTATTTTGAGTTTTATTTGGGTTTCTATTCCTATTTTAATGTATATAATTATTATAACTAATATTTATATAATTATAAGAATACAAAAATACAAAAATAATGAATAAATAATAAATGGAATATTTTAATCTGTACAAGTATACTACAAGGGTCCAAAACTCAACTTTCAAATCGTAACTCCGAAAAATACGAAACTACCTCCATTAAATAGATTATTTTGTGCTATATACAATTAAAGGCGAGTTTGGTACATTTCGAGTTTTTATTTGCAAGATACGGGTCTGGGAAGTTGGAGTTTTGGAATCTTATTCAGACCCTAACTTTTTATCTGTACATTATTTTTCAGTGAAATCAATTTTGCATTTTTCTTTATTAAATTATCTACAACTTTCATGTACAAAGTTTCTTTATTTGATGTATAAAAAGTGGAACCAAAAATAGGTCCCAAAATGAATAAAGAATGAATTAAATAGAAGGTGTTTTTATTGCATTTTGACCCTTATCTCCCCCTACTTTATTCCTTGTCGACCTATTCATCAAGATGCCTAGGTCTCGGGGTTTTGGGTCATAAAATATTTACAATATTTTATGCTTTTTCTTTTCTTTTATTTATTCTATAATTTTGGCTTTAATTACAGTATTTATACACTAATTAAATGCACATGCATGCATGCTAAATTGCTCTATTTAATGCTATTTACAAGCATTTACTAGGGTTTTTGAGACCAAAATGATAGAATAAAGATGATGAAATGTGGATTCATCATCCCCCTATACTTTACCTTTGCTAGTCCCTAGCAAACACTTATGCAATAAGTGCAAAAAGAAAAAGAAAGAAAAGAAAAAGAAGAACTTGGATTGAGTTTAATTATCAAACTTGTCTTCATAAAATCAAAGTTTGGAGCTTAAGTCGGACCTTTGGAATTTTAGTGCGGGCGGAACCTTAGTGAGAACTGAATTTGAAATCCAACAGTCCCTGAGAATCCCAAACTCTGTTCAAGTCTCCTCAATAGCCAGGTCAGAAATATCTCCATTCATACGTAAACCCTTACGACTATGAATCTGACTCGTACATTGTAAGTGATGGTGGCTCTCCCCAACTAGAATGGCAAAGAAACTGACTTCTCCAGTACGACAACCCAATGATTCCCCAATCCAACAACTCATCCCTCAAGGAGCAGGGTATTCCCTTCTAAGTTCAAGTGGCAACCAGCTCAAGAGGAGGGGGTGAAGAGAAGAATGGATGGTAGCCAGTGTAGCTACCTATCCTAGGATGCAAGACCAGTGTAGTCAAGTCATCCAGCTGCAGGCTCACATGATTTGACTTTGAAGCTCAAGCTTGCTTATTTGACTTTACAACATATGTACACTCCGGCAGGCATTTTTATTTTTGTACAGGCCTGTCCACTTTTTTGGAGTGCTTGCTTCTTTTTTTTAATACTATACACATCAGCATTTACATAGGGAGTTTTTCCTCTTGATCCAGTAGACTATCCCTCTTTTGAAGCTTTATTGCAACCCACAATCTCCTATCCTCGAAACTCATCATTACTGGACGGGTTGGGGCGCACCTCCCTCACTAGAGGAGGACAAATGTTCCCACCTGTGTGCGTCTCATACCGACAAATCCAACCCCCTCACCACTCCAAATGAGTTGAGCCATGTGAAAGGTGCAAGTGTCCAATTTAGGTCATTATCAACAAGAGTCGTGCGTGTGCTCCGAAATACTCTACTTAGGCAATCAAGAATCCATTGAACCAAGTCTCGTAATCCTCAAAGAATTAAGTCAACTAGACCTGAAGTACCTCAAACCCAGTTCCTATAACGTTCCTGTTATTAGGTAGATTTTAGGGTCCAATCAAGCTCCAATCTCCGGATTTTACTTAGACTTGTTCAACTATCAAACTCAATCCGAAAAATGCTCATGCTATGCAATGCTATGCAGAAAATATTTTTGTGATGCAATTTTCAAAGATTTTGAACTTTTTATGGGTTTTTGAAAAGATGATGATTATGATGCATATGCATTTTTTAGATTTTTGAAAAAGATTTTTCAAATGTTTTTGGATTTTAATTTTGCAAATATTTTTGGGATTTTTGAAAACAAAAAGATTTTTGGCCAAAAACTAGGTTAAAATATTTACACGGGAGTGCTTCTTATATTTACAAGAAGTGGTTTTTAAGAATTTACAGGGTAAGTGGTCAATTTTATACACATAGATATATCGTGGATTTTTGGTGAGATGTGTGTATTCCTCAAACTTATTTGACACAGGTTATTCAAACAATTCTTTGAAAACTATAGTCCAAAATAGTTTTTACAAACATTTTACAAACATGTACACACATTTGAAAATCATTTTGCAAAGGTTTTCCAAACAGTATATATAGATTTTTTTTCAAATATTTTTGCAACCATTTTTCAAACCATTTACAAATCATTTTTCAAACATTTTTATTTCACAAAGAAAATAAACTTTACAATCAAAATCTTTTTACAAAGGTTGAAAACATGTAACAAAATGTTTTACAAATAGTTTTTAAAAGACTTTCACATTTCAAACATTTTGCAAAAAAATATTTTCACCTGATTTATTAATCAGTACACACACAAAGAATTTGAGGAATAATCACATCTTTTTAGTAAGGGTTTTTAATGAATTTTATAAGTATAATTAGCCGTAATTATTAAGAAAATACGAAAGTACGAGTTATGGCTAAAGTATATACACAGTATATACGACCCCCCTATACTTAGCTTGAGCTATGTCCTCATAGATCGGAGAGAAAAGAGAAGACATAACTCGTACTACGTATAGGCGAATAAATGAATAAGAGATTAGATGAATAAACCAATGAGAAGTCGACCGTCCCCCCTATACTTAGGATAAAATAATCCTAAGTATAGCAGACTCTACACAAAGTAGGGAGGGTCAAGGGTGGGAATGAACAGATCGTACTCAGATTGTCTCCCCCTATACTTAGGGTAAGATATACTTAAGTATAGACAAGAAGAGGAGACAATGGAGAGGACCGAAAAGAATAGAAGAAACTCGGGGTGCATACCCCCCTATACTTAGGACAAAGTACGTCCTAAATATGGAAAACTGTCTACAAGGAGCGGCACCTTTCTGATAGATACAGAAGATAGAATAGGAAAAGAAGAAAAGAAGAAAAGGAGAAAATAAATCACAGATGAAAGACTGATATGAACAGATGGATCTGTACGGCAGAAGATGGAATTGATCACCATGTATGAGATGCAGAGGATATGAGTCAAAGAATACATCTCATACCAGAACAATGGGGGCAACGTCAATGGTCGGCAGATCATGATTTAGATAGAGCTTCAGGCGTTGACCATTGACGCAGAAGGTAGAAGAAGATGATGGTTCGGATATGTCAATACTGCCATTGTCATGTACCTTCCTGACCACATATGGACCTTTCCACTTGCTCTGTAATTTCCCTGGGAATAATTTCAGCCTGGAATCAAACAACCATACTCTCTGATCTGGCTCAAACTGTTTATGGCTGATATGGGAATCGTGTCGTGTTTTCACTTTCTCTTTGTACTGTAGGCTGTTGGAAAAGGTTGTGTCTCTCAGTTCTTCCAGGGCTGCCAACTCCGCTCTTCTCTGTTCTCCTATGCTCTCGGGATCTAACAGTAACTCAGTGACTGCCCAAAAGGATTTGTGCTTGATTTCCACTGGCAAATGGCACGGCTTGCCATAGACGAGACGAAAGGAAGATGTCCTCAATGGATTCTTGAAAGAAGTCCGATATGCCCATAAGACCGAGTCCAAAAGTTGTAACCAATCCTTTCGGTCTGGGCAGACAACCTTCTGCAAGATAGTCTTTATCTCCCGGTTCGATACTTCAGCAAGACCATTAGTCTGAGGGTGATACGGTGTGGCAACCCGATGGTCAATGCCGAACTCGTCTGCAAGGGCCCTAACTTTGTCATTGATGAAATGAAATCCCCCATCGGAAATAAAGACTCTAGGTACCCCGAACCGTGAAATGAGTTTTTTCCTCAAAAATTTGCATACGATTTTAGCATCTGCGGCTCGGGCGGGGATGGCCTCAACACATCGGATGACATAATCAACAGCGAGCAAAATATGCTCGAATCCCTGACTCTTAGGAAATGGGCCCATGAAATCAATCCCCCATGCATCAAAAACCTCACAAAAGTGAATGGGTTGCATGGGCATTATGTCTCTCTGTCCGCAGGTTCCCATTTTCTGACAGTCAGTACATCTCTTCACGAACTCATCAGAGTCCTTGAAGAGAGTAGACCACCATAGGCCGGATTAAAGCACCTTCTGTGCTGTCCTTTTTCCAGAATGATGTCCTCCTACCTCAAGCTTGTGGCAATATGTGAGGACGCTATGCTGCTCTTCTTGAGGAATGCACCTCCTCCAGATGCTATCCCCTCCTTCATGATAAAGGACGGGATCCTCCCAATGGTAAAACTTGGCCTTAGCTAGGAAGGTCTCAAGTTTCTGCCTGGGCCAACCCTGAGGGACCGTCTTGGCAACAAGATAGTTTACAAAGTCGGCATACCATGGGAGTGAGGCGATAGTCAAGATCGCCTCATCTGGAAATGTCTCTGTGATTGGTGCGTTGGGCTCAGATTCCTCAAGATTCTCCAATCTGGAGAGATGATCCGCCACCACATTCTTGACTCCAGGCTTATCTTTAATCTCAATATCAAATTCCTGGAGTAAAAGGATCCATCTGGTAAGACGTGCTTTGGCATCCTTCTTGGCCATTAAGTACCGGATGGCGGTGTGATCTGTGTAGATTGTCACTCTAGATCCGAGAATATAAGATCGATACTTATCCAAAGCAAAGACTACGGCCAGCATCTCTTTCTCAGTCACAGTGTAATTTCGTTGAGCGGCATCCAAAGTCCGGCTGGCGTAGTAAATGGCAAACGGTAAACCATCCCTCCTCTGTCCAAGCACAGCCCCAACGGCAAAATCTGAAGCATCCGTCATGATCTCCAATGGGAGAAACCAATCGGGTGGCTGAAGGACAGGACTGAAACAACCATATCTTTGAGAGTCTTAAAAGACGCAAGACACTTATCATTGACAATGAACTCGGTGTCTTTCGTCAGCAGATCAGTAAGCGGTCGGGCAATACGACTGAAGTCCTGAATGAACCGTCGATAGAAACCGACATGCCCTAGAAAAGACCGCAACTGACGCAAATTGGACGGTGGATTGAGTTTTCAAATGATATCCACCTTGGCCGGATCGACCTCTATGCCCCTGTTGGAGACGATATGACCAAGGACCGTCCCCTGAGTCCCCATGAAGTGACTCTTCTCCCAAGATAACACGAGATTGACCTCAATGCAGCGTTGAAGAACATGGTCTAGGCAGTCAAGACAAGCATCAAACCCATCGCCATAGATCGAGAAGTCATCCATGAAGACCTCTAAACAGTCACCCACCATGTCCGAGAATATGGACAACATGCACCTTTGGAATGTCGCTGGAGCATTACATAGACCAAAGGGCATCCGTCTGAAAGCATAAGTCCCAAACAGACAGGTGAATGTCATTTTCTCCTGTTCTTCAGGCGCAATGGCCACTTGATTATATCCGGAGTACCCGTCAAGAAAGCAATAATGACTCTTCCCAGCTAGCCTCTCGATAATCTGATCAATGAATGGCAGCGGAAAATGATCCTTCTTGGTGGCCTCATTCAATCGTCTGTAGTCCACACAGACCCTCCAAGAAGTGGGTACTCGGGTAGCGATCTCCTCTCCAGACTCATTCACAACTGTAGTGATACCTGTCTTCTTGGGCACCACATGTAACGGACTAACCCATTTAGAGTCGAAGATGGGGTAGATAAAATCGGCGCTCCACCACTTCGAAATTTCTTTCATGACTACGTCTCGAAGATTCGGGTTCAGCCATCGTTGGAACTCACGCGACGGCCAAGCGTTGTCCTCAAGATAGATGTGGTGGGAGCACAGAGCCGGACTAATCCCCTGGAGATCAGCTATACCCCATCCTATTGTCTTGCGGTTTCTTTCAAGAACCTCCATCAGACGAGATTCTTATTCTCCAGTCAAACCTGCTGAGATAATGACTGGGTGCATATCAGGCTCACCCGCAAGGAATCTATACTTCAGCGACTGCGGCAAAGGCTTTAGTTCTGGACAAGTGGGAGGTGGCAGATCTGGCTTCTGATATGTCTGTGTGAAAGCGACCAGGTCTGCATGAGAGAACTCTCGCTCTGCATGAATCTCTGACAAAGGACGGCTTGCTGAATCATCAATAAACTGCATGGGCTCGCACTCTGTCATGGCTGTTGGCTCAGAAGGAATCAGACAAGGTAAATAGTCATCGAAATCATCCCAATCAATGTCTGAGTCCGAGGGATCAGAAGAAGATGAACAAGAGTGAAAATCATCAACACCACTCGTCCCAACACTGTCAGCCTCAGGTGTATCCTTGTCCAGGAGTGTGCTCTACAGGCTCTCGACTGCCATAAGCTTTAGATATAATGAATCTGTAGGCAAGGCGAGGGTCGGTGCTACAGGATCTGTCCAGTTAGATTCATCATCTGTCATCACAAAATCACACTCCCGGTGGATGTCTAGCTCTTCCTCTGTCATCTGCGCGGCTTCGTTGGACTGCTCTGAGCATTCTAGTTCTCTGGCTCTTGTTTCTTCGATCGTCTCTATTTGTATGGTTTCGCCCTCTACGCGAAAACACACCTTCCCACTATCATGGTCGGTCACTGCCTTAGCTGTGGCCAAGAATGGGCATCCGAGTATGTTGGGGGCATCAGTTACCGACTCAGGGATCTCCATGTCCAACACAACGACGTCCACGGGGAATTTCAGGCCCTGAATGGTAACGACCACGTCTTTCAATAACCCCTTCGGCCTCTTAGTCGACCTATCAGCAAACTGAAGGACTGTCCTGCTCTTAAGAAGAGGACCAAACTCGAATTGGTCGAGTAAGGCTGCCGGAAGAAGGTTAATTGAAGAGCCGCTGTCTAACAGAGTACGATCAAACTGCTGCTCTTGAATCTCGCATCTGACATAGGGAGCTCTTGCATCTGGTCGCTTGGCTGGCAGTTTGTTCTGAATAGTGCAGTAAGGGGAATGAGTGAGCACATGGATCTGATCTCTGTGGTTCCTCCTCTTCCTGCGGACTGTAGTTTTCTCCTTCAAGTTCTTTTTGAAGAGGGGAATGTGCTCAAGTGCTTCTTGTAGAGTCAGCTGAATGTGGAATCTGTCTATCATCTGATTGTTGAACTCTACCTGTTGATCTTTTTTTTTGGATTTTCTCTTTTATTCCCCTTCGCCGGGCGAAGTGCCTCAAGGAAGGGGATGGTAGGGGCCTCCGCAGATGGAGGACTAGGAATAGGTCTCTGTGCCTGTGAAGGAGGAGAATCCATACAATCATCATCATTCAACACATATGGATCCGCAATGTGAACAGAAACCTTTCCTTTATTCATATTTTTGTTTTTCTTTTTGTTACCACAGTCCGTAGGTACAAAAGGTGGTAACATCACAGATGGAGGCTCAACAAAAGTGGACGTGGTGGCCTCAGTACCACCACTGACACCTGTCTTCGCGGCATCAGCACCGCGCTCTGGCTCAGCATCCAAAATGGTGGCATCAGCACCACCGTTTGCATCTGGTATCACGACGGCCTCAGTACCGTCGTTTGGATCTCCATCATTGGTGGCCTCAGCACCACCATCTCTAACATCATCATTAGCGGCATCAACACCGCTACTCTGCTCCTCTGGCGCTCCTGGTTCAGCGTGTGATTGTCGCTCAGAAGAGGCACCACCTGCTGGCATCCTACCGCTCCTAGTAGTCACAAAATCAGCATCATGCATCGAAGAAGATATGTCACTCAAATAGTCACTAGGAGAGGTATCCTCTGTAAACTCTACCTGCTCAAACTTCCTTTTCAGATTGTTCGAGTTTGGTTCAATCTGAGCGGGAGTATGGCGGCCTTGCCTTTAATGATTTCCCTCATCTCCTGCCGGAATTCATCCATTTCTTGCCTGAAGGATGCTCGCTGTTCGGAGAGCAAGCGGGCAAGATCATCGAGAGATGGGTTCTCAAAAGTGGGGGCTTGAGAACCGGATGGGTTCCCTTGCGGGAAATGAGGTTGTTGCTGCTGTTGGTACTGGGGAGGATGGGGATATGCCTGATGAGGCTGCTGACGCTGCCTCCACTGCTGTCCCTGATAAGCGGGACGAGGACCATTTTGGTATTGCTGCTGGGCATACTTGGGCTGATGCTGCTGTGGTTGCTGGCTGCTCTGTTGTCCTTGAGCTGGATTATGCTGCTGGGATGAGGAGCCACTGTTGCCCCAATGGAATCCGGGGTGATCGCGACGAATCCCGGGCTCAGGATACCGGTCGTACCAAATCCCATTGACTTCCATCAATGGGTCCTGCTCAAAGGAAGGTGGTGGCAGAACTGCCAGTGGCAGGTCCAGCTGATATACCACCATCTGGGTGTCCTGAGATGGTGGCTGTGCTGGGTAGTACTGTAGCAACTGGACTGGCTCTGCCTGGATGTGGTTGACCTGATGGTGTGAGGCAGAGGGCTGGGTAGAGCTGCTATTGCTCGGATCGGCCCGTGACCTGGGAGGCTGCGTAGTATATGACTGTGCCTCCTGAATGCAGAGAATTTGAGTCTTCAGGTCACTCATGGTTTTGGTAAGAAGGTCCATCCGGGTAAGACCTTGGTTCTGCTTCTTCTCGAGGATCTCCATGCGGTCCAACTTTTTGCTGATGATTCCCATTTCGGCTGCGGCTGATTCGGCTTGGGCTGCAACTGCCGACGAAATGTTGGGACCAACATCGATGCGGTGATCCTCTAGAATGATCCTCCTCCTTGAGGTGGCTTTTGTTGTGTGTAGACTCTGGCTTGGGTCGTCACAGTTGAATTTTTCTGCCATGCCTTCATAGATGGCCCAGACGTTGTCTTCACCCTTGGAAAAATATGATCCACCACAAGAGGCATTTATGAGCCCCTGCAGCTCCGGTGTCAGCCCACAAAAGAAGCTCTGAACTAGATTGGGCTTGGAGATATCGTGATGTGGACACCGGTCGATGAGCTCTCTGAATCGATCCCAGGCTTCGCGGAATTGTTCATTTGGGATCATGACGAAGTTGCTGATCATGGCTCTAGATGCATTTGTCCGGCCGAGAGGGTAGTATTTCTTCAAATACGCGGTCCGGAGATCTGCCCAAGTATCTATGAATCACCCCAAATGTTTGAGCCAGTATGCGGCTCTGTCAACCAAGGAGAAAGGGAAGGCGATCATCTTAATCGTGTCCTCGGTCATCAGCCTATCATGGATTGTGCTACAGATCATTTCGAACTCTTGGAGGTGGAGGTGTGGCTCTTCGGTCGGCAGCCCATGGAATTTTGGTAGAAGCTGAATGGTGTGGGGTCGAAGCTCGAAATCTCCATGGATAGGCGGAAGTCTGATCCAACGATGAGTGAGGGATGCGGCTGGATTGTGCAATTCCCTCATGATAGTCTGTGGCGGTCTCTCGGCGTCGGGATCACCTCCTCCTGCGTCAAGTCCATCTCCTCCTCCACCTCTGCCACCGCCCCCAGGTCGGTTTTCTCTCATATGTGCTATCTCACGCATGAGATCACCCATGAAGGTTCCCTGGTCACGAATCTGCCTCTGCATGGTCTCCAGGGATGCAAGAAGTGAATTGTTGATGGCGGCTTGATCAATGAAGTATGGAGGGTGCTCATGATCATCAGGATGCTCGCCTCTGTCAGCCATGTCGGGGTTCTCTGAAAAGGCAAAAGAACCCATCTCAGGTGCCGTCAAATGTTCCGAACTCTGCGATGCACTGAAATCTGAGACTCTTGGACTGATGGAAGGGGAATGAGAAGGGTGGTCGAGGGGGAACATGGTGGAAGTGAACTCAGGCTCGGAGAGCAGACTCTCCGAGGTTGTCCTAGATAAATGAGGAGGAGTGTTGCATAGTGGTGCCGATAAGGTCGGCCTAAGAGACCTCCGTCCCATCATCTTGATTATTGGGAAGATCAAGGTGAATGCAGAAGAAGAAGGAAGAAAGGAACAAAATTGCACACAATTGTGTTGTGTTTTTGATCTTGACCTAAAGATAACTAGCAATCAAATACAAAATAAGGGTAAGTTCACCAACTCAACACATGAAGTTGTGAAGGTTCGGCTTTTATCTTGTCAGTTTTAGCTTGAATTCAGGAATTTATCTTGTAACGAGTCCTTAGAGCGCTACGCCTAAAGGAGAGAGAATACTGCCGGAAGAGTATCCCGTACTTGTCCTCCTCCTGTGTAACCTGTAGCTTGCGCTTTTTAAGGTCCTTGTAACCCTTCCTGGATCCCTACTCAGCCAAAGAAATAGAGAAAGGATGTCAATAGGAGAAACCGATACTTCGGGACTCGCTCGCAACGGAATCACCCATGAGCGTGCAAGAACCTACTCGGACGCGAGACGATGAGACAGACATCCCCGTGAAGGCATGGCCTAGGCTCGATACTTCGGACAAGGTCGATGCTCTACACAATAGAGAGTCACCAATGTTGACCAAGCCCTACTCGTCCACGTACGATAGAAGCGCCAATACTTCGGAAATCGAGGTGATACACAAGGCAACCACAAGCTGGGATTTTGGCTCTAATCCTTACGAAGCACTCAACTCACTTGGAAGGAGACCTTCCCATGCAACCTGAAGACAAGTGAGGGAGTTACTCTCCCCAACATTGAATCCAATTACAAGTTTTATTTAGGTCAAAGTTTTCTTAGCAGACCCTTTTTTAATTTTTTTGGTGTTATCGCTTCTTTTGAGTATATTCAAACAAGCGTCTAATGGTTTTTGTATTTTCTTGATCCTACTTTGTCCAAAAACAGAGGGAGAATAGAGTCGGAAAAGCCGTGCAAGTCGACACAAAGATGGAAATCTCACCTTTGTGCCTAAATGATGGATGCAAAGTAAGAAGACTTACAACAAATCCCAGCTCTCTCCATGCGGGATGCAAAGAAGAAATTTATAAACCTAATCTACATGCTGGTATGCAATGCGGAAATCGTCCTAAGATAGGCAACTGCTAGCGTTAAGAACCACAAGCTAATCACCAATCCTCGATCCAAAGAGTCCGGTCTAGAACCCCCCCCCCCTCCTCTTCTCGACACATCGAGTTCAGGAGTAGCGCTTGATGGGGAGGGCTCGCGGTGCGGCGGATCTAAGAAGATGAGTTAACTGTTTAATTAAACTAAGTCCAAATTCGAGCTATAGGTGCATGCAATGGTTATTAGTGTGTTTGGACCTAATCTAATCGAACAAGCAGGCCTAGAACTAAGGGCTCAATCCACAAAAGAAATGAAAATGAAAACAAAACCGGAAAATGACAATCGAAAAACGCGATGAAAACCGCAGTGAGCCCTCGAGTGAACAAACACCCAGAAATTAGGCCCGAAGTGTCTGAGAGTATGAGTCCTGTATTATTACAAATTAATAGTCACTCTCTCTCACAAAATAAAATGCAAGCTAACTACTACTCTCTCTCACTCCTCCTGCTCTCTCCTGCCGGCTTGGCTTAAGAAAAGCTGGCTCCGCTTCACGTGGTTGCTTCGGATCCCCTAGGCGATCCGCCTCGCTCCGCGGTCCCTCGCAAGAAGACAAGAAAAAGAGTGGTTAGAAAGCTCAACAATATAGATCAAAATCAAGAGAGATAATAGAGCAAGCAATAATGAAGACAACAAACACAATCAAGCAAAAATATGAACTACTCGTTGTTTCTCCCCGGCAACGGCGCCATTTGATTAACACGAAATTCACGAGCGGTCGTATTGACTCACAAGGTGAGTCAACAGTCGGTGCAATGACCACTACAAATGAATCTCGTATTTAATCAACAATTAACCCACACTATGTATATCAAACAATGACAAGCAATGTGAAGTTAAAATTTATTTTTAACTCTACATAAATGGTGTATGGCAAGCAAGTACGTAGAGAGTTCGAACACAGGGAGAAAACAGGGTAGATCAAACTAATGTGTGTGAGTGAATGCGAAGTGGTGTCTACACTATACAATGCAAGGATTTTTTGTGGGTTTTTAATTTTTATATTTTTTATATTTTTTTATTTTTAAATTTTGAATTTTGTATTTTGATTTTCTTTTTACTGATTTTGTATTTTCTTTTTATATTTTATATTTTTATATTTTCTTTTTCAATATAGGAATATCTATACAATGTAATAAAAGAGGTGCTACAATATTTTATAAAAATATGCAAAAATAGCCAAAAATTCAGAAATAAAATCTTTTTGGTATTTTTATGATTTTCTACTGTTTTTTGTGATTTTTGGGTATTTTTCAAAATGTTCTTGATATTTTAGATAGGCAAAACAAGGGAAAACAGGGAATAAACTTGCTGGCCGAAATTAAAATGAGGTTGAAAAATACTAAACAGTACCTAAAATTCCTCACATTAATTTGAAAATATAGACAATGAAACCAGGAAGACACAGCAACTGAGTTTGTATTTTTAGGATTTTTCTATGATTTTCTAGATTTTTATAAAGATTTTTAGGGTATTCTAATTTTTAAGAATTTCTTTTGCAATTTTTAGTGGTTTTTGGATTGACACTAGTAGATAACAAGACACACAAAATATAATTTTTCTGGAATTTTTCAAAATGTTTTTATAATTTTTATGGATTTTCTAGTGTAAACAGTGAAATAAATGCATGTTTTTTATTTTTAATAAATACAAAAATGCAACAAAAATGAGATCTAAAAATATGGTGTGAAAGTACAAGTTAACAGGAGCTTAGCATAATTTTGTGGAATTTTTCGAGTTAAAATTGATGCCTTAATTAAATAGACAAGTTCACAAAAGTGTCACAGCCTGGTAGGGGTATATATGCGAATACGCAAAAGTCCAGGGGCATATAAGCAATTTTCCACAAAATATAATACTTTATATTCAAATTTATGGACCGGATACAAATAAGCAGACCCGCAGGGGTATCAGCGCAAAATGTCCACCAGGGCGCGTAACTTGCACGCGCCTGGCAGGGACCTAGAAGTAATTTCAAAACCTTCGGGGGCTAATATGCAATATTTCCAAAAGTTTAACACTTGAGCTACAAGTCCTGGTACTGAAATAAAATAACTAAAGGGCCGAGGGCCTCCTTGCAAAATGCCCACACCTCACGTGAACAGGTCACATGAGGTGACGTAGCAGAGGACCTAAGTGCAAATAAAATAAGGACGAGGGTTTACATGCAAATATTACAAAACTTTTACACTACAGACAAAATTTTGTGGACTAAATAGTAAATACAAAATGCTCGGGGTCAAAGTAGCAAAATACCCCTTGCACGCGTGATCCAACGGTGGAGATTAGGCCACTTATCCACGTGACGAGCGACGGACGGCCGATGATGCTTCGACGATGCACGGCTGAGATCAGATCTTCCTCGAACGATCGGACGGTCAAGGTGATGGAGGATCGGACGGATGCTGTACAATCTGGGGCTTCTCCACGATCCGACGGTGGAGAGGCGAGGACCAAGAACCGCGAGGAACGTCGGCGAGGGCGAGCTTCTCCGTTCAGGATCTCCGACCTCCGGTGACGGTTGAACTTCAAAATGGACGTGGAGACTCCTGGAGGTCTCCTCTTCTTCCTGGAGGCTTCAAAAGACCTCGGCGACGGCCGAGGTGCTCGCTGGCGGCCGGCGGAGCTGGGGGAGCTTCGCGAGCTCCGGTAGGCTTCAAAATAGCCTCCAGGCGCGAGTGAAGTTCCTTTGACCTGCAAAACGGGTTAGGAGGTCCAGGTCGACATGCCTGGACCTTAGGGAGGCGAAATGGAAGCGAAACGAGGCGTAGCAGTGATTGACCGGAGGTGCACTCCGGCCAAGATGATGATTTGGGCGATTCAAGCGACGATACTTCGCGATTTTTTAGGGTTTTTAATCCTGGAACTAACAGGAATAAAATGCGAATGAAAAATAAGAGGAAGGGGGCCCTCAATGGCAGGAGCCAGAGGAAATGAGGTACCTCGACCGCCGGATTTGGGGGAGGTGGTGGAGACGCCTCCGACCTCGTACGCCTTGGCTGGATGGACCACGGTGGAGCTGTCACCTCCAAGAATCCACAGAGCACAAGAGAGGCGATGAGGGGTGGACCAAAGGGACTCGAATTCAAATCCAAAGTCGGGTCTCCATATATGTTGTTTGACCGGATGACCAAGGTGCTCCAAAGATCGAGCAAGATCTGGCGAATCAATGGCTCTGTCCCCCAAAAAACGCAAGGGCGTGATAGACCAAGAATCGAGAGACAAAAGTCATGAAGGGTTCGATCTCAAAAGGTGCAAGAAGGAGGCTGGAAAAATCGACAAAGAAGGGGTAAAACCAAGGTCTGACAGCAGCTACAGGGCCTAGGGCAGACAGTTGACCGAGGTCAACTGTGACTGCCCCCTGGTTGGTCCACGTGGACCAACCAGTAAAAACCTGGAAAAAAATATTTCTAAAATCATTTTAAAATAGTAAATGGTATTATTTTATTTAGGTTATAAAATAAAAAGTGTTTATAATTTTATAAACTATTTTATAGTGATTTTTAATTATTTTTATGAAGTATATTTTTACAAGTAGCTTTTTATAGCCTATATAGGTATTTTACCTGTATATTTTAGTATTTTATTTTTATTTGGTATTTTTAATTTTATTATTTTTATTTAGTGTTTTATAAAATCATAACATACTTTTATACACTTAGTTGTATTGTTATTTTATTTTTCTGATGTGTTTGTATATTAAATAAAATATAAGTATAATGTATATAGGTATAAGTGTGTGTATTATACATGTGTGTTCTAGACACATGTATTTTTATTTTGAGTTTTATTTGGGTTTCTATTCCTATTTTAATATATATAATTATTATAACTAATATTTATAAAATTATAAGAATACAAAAATACAAAAATAATGAATAAATTATAAATGGAATATTTTAATCTGTACAAGTATACTACAAGGGTCCAAAACTCAACTTTTAAACTGTAACTCCGAAAAATACGAAACTACCTCCATTAAATAGATTATTTTGTGCTATATACAATTAAAGGTGAGTTTGGTACATTTCGAGTTTTTATTTGCAAGATACGGGTCTGGGAAGTTGGAGTTTTGGAATCTTATTCAGACCCTAACTTTTATCTGTACATTATTTTTCAGTGAAATCAATTTTGCATTTTTCTTTATTAAATTATCTACAACTTTCATGTACAAAGTTTCTTTATTTGATGTATAAGAAGTGGAACCAAAAATAGGTCCCAAAATGAATAAAGAATGAATTAAATAAAAGGTGTTTTTATTGTATTTTGACCCTTATCTCCCCCTACTTTATTCCTTGTCAACCTATTCATCAAGATGCCTAGGTCTCGGGGTTTTGGGTCATAAAATATTTACAATATTTTATTCTTTTTCTTTTCTTTTATTTATTCTATAATTTTGGCTTTAATTACAGTATTTTATACACTAATTAAATGCACATGCATGCATGCTAAATTGCTCTATTTAATGCTATTTACAGGCATTTACTAGGGTTTTTTAGGCTAAAATGATAGAATAAAGATGATGAAATGTGGATTCATCAACATGTCACTTCCAAAGTACATCCAATGACAGATCAAGACTATAGAGACATACAAACCCTAGGGTTGTAGTCCTATTATCTATTTAATTGTCATTCTTCATTATTATGAGGAAACTTGCACATTGCAACCACATACATTATGTGTCCAGCTGCAAGTACAATATCTGGATCATGAGTCCAATCCATGATATTTTACTGGTTATTATTGAGTATAACATTGAGTGGGTTTCATGAAGGATTATCTGAATAAGAAATTTGCATAAGTGTATATATTTATATATATATATATATACATATTTTACTTTGATTTAGGAATTTTTATATCAAAGTTGTCTTGCCTTGTCAACACTGAAAGTTCATTCCCTTAATCACTCTCAATGTAAGAGATATACTTACCATTATATCTCATGCAAGATCTGGGATCTCCTTCCTTATCTTTGTTGCATCCCAATAATATGAGAACCTACAACTCGGATAAAAAGAAGCGGGAACACATTCCACCTTGCAAGTCCAACTTGCATCTCCCAATTCGGTTTTTAACACCCGGGCCCACCACCCCTAAGGTGATGTTGACCCATCACTAATTGAACCAACTGTCAATAGGAATACAACCCGCTATGCGCAATCCAATATCGCCCCAATAATATGAGGATCCGATATTGGGGTCACTACGCATACGTCCTTATTCTTTCGAGAAGCGAAGAGCCCGATCCAAATGGATCGTATGCAGGAGCTGTCACTTCGGACAGGCGTCTCCTACATACAATATATGGCGACGGAACCCTCCGCCTTGACGGGAGACCATAGATGTCACTTATGTGATCCTCCACCTCATATTTAAATTTTAATTAATCATTATGAATCATATTCATTATGATTAATTCTTCCAAGGGAAATACCATCTCTATTCATAATAGAGTGTTTTTTTATTTTAATTGGATTCCAATTAATCTAATCATATTAAATTAATGATCCAATTAATATCCAACAAATATTTTTAATTGTTTTTTGAATTATGGTATTATCTCATATACGTATAATTTCAGATTTTATTAATTAGAAATATATCATGATTTATTAAGCATTATACTAACCCTACCTGCTGTCATGGCCAGTACCGACGAGAGTGGGACGGACCACATACATTGCAACCCGCTACCCCAATGCTCTCCGACTAGACACCATATCCACCTCGGAAAAGGATAATGCAAAAAAGATCACTTTGTACTTGAGATGATCATCGGTTCTTCAACCGAAATTATACCATATAATAATAATCAAAATAATTTTGATTAACATTATAATGAGATTTTCTAAACAAATCCCAAATTCTATTCAAGCAACATGTTTGTTGGAATGTAGATCATGTAGATCATGTAACCAATTAGTGATCTAGATCACATCTAATCAATTATTGGTTAAGGCAATGTCAATTAAGGAAATAATTATCATCAAATATTTCAAAAATATTTATGCACAATTATTCCAGGAAATTACACAATTCAGTTTCACTAATTGATTAAATGACAATCACTAGGTTCTTGATTAGGAAAGTATTTCCAGCAATGACCCTCACTTACTAAAAATATCATATCTCGATCAATTTAAATCCAAATTAAGCAAATTAAGTTCCTAAAGTTTGCTAATTTGATTTACAACAGAAAGTGATTTGCACGCATTTCAAGGCATTTCAAATCTGCAATTAACTCTTTAATTACGTGGAGATTCGCAGTCCCCGAAACTGTGGATACATGTTCACTAAAATGAGCATAACTTGAGCAAACGGAATCGAAATCACGTAAACTCAGATCCTACGGTTTCCTTATTTAATAAGGAACAAAATTCAGTTATTATTTTCGTGTTTAAACAATTTAAACAGTGCCGAAAATAATCTCAAAACAGAGATGCGAAAATGAAATGAAAGAAAACTTTCGCAAACCATAATGAACCCAAGTCATCCTCGGTTAATGGATCGTATCCAAAAACACCGACCTAAGGCTCTGATACCACTTGAAGGATACAGTTAGATCCTTAAGCGCATCACGGAAGCGTGAGCGTCGTATTGAATACGACGAAGAACGACTCGTCGGACTAGTTGTTCTATGCAGCGGAAATTAAAAAAAAATTATGCGACGAAACCACATGATCCAAGAAGACTTCTCGGATCGTTTCGTCTAAACCACAAGCAAGTAATAGGATTACCTTTTGAAGCACAGTTGCGATCGAGTTTCTAAACGAAGAGACCTCCTGTCTCAAGTCCGATCCGACGGAGGAGACGCTTGCGAGCGCGGGGATGAACCGCGTGCTTCTCGCAATCCATGTTGATGATCCAAGCGGCGGATCTCCTGATCTCGACACACAAGATCCGGTGTCTTCTTCACGAGAAGGGCACGCCGAAGTAGACGAAGATCCACGAGCAAACCATCAGGCAGCATAACGACGACGTCGCGGCGATGGAGAACCTCTCTAGGGTACCCATGGTGGACGGCCACATAAGAGGGAGAGAGAGAGAGTAGGCGTGTGAAGAGAAAGAGAGAGAGAGAGAGAGAGAGAGAGAGAAAGAGAGAGATTTGTTGTCTCACTTGTTGTGTAAAAAAGAGCAAAGGGGTGCCTCTCCTTTTATAACATTTTGGGATTCATGGATCTCAATCCATGGGACAACACAAATCCAATGGTCTCATTGATTGTGTTTCTTTCAATGGCTAAGATTTGTGTTGGTAAAACCAACAACAATTAATTTAATCTAGATTAAATATATATTGATAAATCAATATAATTTAATCCTTAAATTAAATCAACTAATATTGGAGATAATGGAAAGAGAGAAAGCCTCCTTCCATATATATGGAGTGGACGGCCTCCCTTTCCTAATAGGAATAGGTGGCCGTCCCTCCTATGGAAAGGAGTATCTCCAAATGTAATCTCCCTTGATTACATTATTCCATGTATCTCCAATACAACAACAATTGTTGTAAATTATTCTACAAAATAATTCATAATCATTTTTGTGAATATTGCAATCTTGCCATTGGAAATTTGTGAATCATATTCACAACCCAAAATAAAATGTAATTTACATTTTCAATTTAATGTCCAATGTGAATCCAATTCACATCAACATTTGATTAACAAATGTAAATTACAAATAGCTCTCTCTTATATATTGTAAATCACATTTATAATATATATGACTAATATGGATATCGCTATCCACATTATTCATATCCATGATAATTAAATCATATTTAATCATCTTGGATTTCTTTTCTCTTGTTCTCAAATAATATGAATCACATTCATATTACTCACATCTTTGATAATTAAATCACATTTAATTATCTCAGATAATTCTCTTTATAATATGAATCAAATTCATATTACTCATGATAATTAAATCACATTTAATTATCCATTTTCTCAATGCTTGGATACATATATCAACAATAGCATTATCCATGAACTCTTTCAAGGATAATGCGCTTTCTCCGCGAATACTTGGAGATAAGAACATGGCGATTGTATTGTTCCACGTATAGTGACTTGGATATTGAGATCATATCTCAAATCCAGATCGTGGGCCTCTCATAGATGCTTGATTAAATCAAGACCGCAAATCTAATCTTCTCATTGCATCTGAATCACATTCAGATCAATGTCCAACATTCGGACTAAGATCAGATTACTTCTCTACTGAGAGGAGTCACTAAAATCCAGACCTGTTTCATCACTCCCTAGGAATGGAAGCGTCATGGTTATACAATCGTTTATGATCACATCACCCTCAGGTATTCCCAATACATGTACATCCTGCATACTGGAAGACTCAGACTAAACCTGAAGTATTGGATCAACTTAATACTGTCTACTTCATGGTTTTATCAGTAAGTTTCTCATTCGATCATTGGGAGTTTATATCGATCATACACTTTCCAAAAGCGTATACCATACCTAGGTCTTGATCATATACTTTCCAAAAGTATATATCAAACCTACAAATTCAGTCAAGCTTCCAAAGCGAGACGACCGTGCGCACAGAATTTGATTCTTCCCAATATCTCATGAGTGAGCTCATGTCTTCCTGTTCAGTAATTGAACTTGTACGATCCCTTTGAGAGAACGTATTACTCATATGCCCTTATATGCACACCAGCGCGCCGGTGTATAGACCTTGGTTAGGTCATCAACCTATTGGTCTGCCAAATGTACATACTCAGACATATAGTAACACATCTGTCTCCGGTCAGAGGATGCGTGCCTGTGACTTTGGTTATGTCGATCTCATTAAGTCAACTCTTTGACCTAACTAATCTGACACCTCTGAATCTCTATTCCTATGCAGAGGACCTACATCAAGAGGTCGGCCAGATATCAGCCTTTAGAGATAAGGATTGCCATCTCCTACTCAGGCTGGAGATCATCTCTTAACAATCATTTGATGGTACTTGATGAGTCCCCAATATAACTCTTTAGATATTCATCCAAGCACCAGCCTCTATGATTCAACAGTTGAATCAACAGTTGTATGATCATCAAGATGGCCATGGTACATAACCCTAATTGTACTAAGGGACCTATTATGTAAATTATTTATTCTTCATTTCATATCAGAGAATGATATTTGCAATAACATTTACTGCGTAATGGCTCGTCGTGGCCTCGCATGTCCAACAGGGGATACTTTAGTACACGCTCTCTTCTAGGGTAGCCGCTTAAGGACGTGTTACAACTTTTTTCCTGAATTAAAAACCTAAAATTGAAAAGATAAAAATAGTCGAACTCTTACTGCTTCACAGAGTTGAGTTGGTGAATCCATTTTGTTTGGGGTTTATTTGATTTAGATCAAGTCCAAAGATCAATGTCCTGTACACTTGTGCCATTTTGTCATTTCTCTTTTTCATACTTCCTGTTGACCCTTGCACATCGTGAGACTTCTACGGTTTTACACTCCTTTTATTTCTTATTCACCATCGTATCCTTCATCTGTCATTTACTTCCTTTTCCATTCAAGATATCAACTCCAAAACAGTTTGGTTGGGACACTACCGACGCCCACATCGAGTCCTTGAGTTCGACATCTCCAATAATTTGGGATGATTCCTAGGTACATGGTTTGGACTCCGCGAATCGCCCTCAAGGCTCCCTGCTTCTTCTTACTTCCACCTACTGGGAAAACTTTCTTCCTGAGTTCTGCCCTTTTTGGATGGAGATTGATTTCACTCCACATACTTCTCCATCCCTAATAAAATTTAGAGTTAACCCTAATTCTGAATTATTTTCTTCATCAGGTGCCTACATACATAGTGATCAATGTATTTCCCAATTACAGATCTAGACCCCGATCTGGAGCCCAATTCTTTACAGTATGAATCAGAGATGGCTCCCACAAGCAAAGGAAAGGGACCACGCCTCCTCAACACATAGCAAGACACGGAGTAGAGAACAAACCAGAATGAGGTTAACAATCAGCTCTTGGCCTCCATTTAGGCCATCCAATAGCAATTGACCGACCAAGCGCTGGCCCAGGTAGCCTTTCATGAAATGCTTAGTGACTTGAGGAGAAGGTCTGAAGAGATAAGAGGAAATCCGGGGAACGTGATGATAACATTAATGGTGATGATGATGAAAACCATTCTGTAGATGGACCCTGTGGAGGCAAGGGAGAAGCAAGGAGAGGTTGGCGCATGCCTACCTTGAAGAAGACATCCAACCACGGGGTCGACCACATTACTGAGTGGATCTAAATCTCACATGTCCATAGACATTTCGAGTTGAAGCCTCAACTCCTTTAACTCCTCCCCAACTTCCACAATAACTCAAATGAGGAACCTTATATTCATCAACAGTAGTTCGGTCGCACCTGTAGCACCCCTCACTACCCCCAACATCTTGTTAGGTGTGGTCAAGATGACTGCCTTCCCATTCAGCCTTCAGAGCAAAGATTTGTACTAGTCAATCACTTGGGGAAGGTGGTGACAACTTGGAAGGATTTGAAGTCCGCATTCTTGCACATGTATTATCCTCTTGGTCATCTCAATCTCATGCAATCAAAGATTGCCAACATCTCCCAAGGACCCCAAGAGTCCATTCATGAAATCTGGGAGTGTAACAGTGATCTGATTGAGAAGTGCCCCCACCATGACATACCGAAGATCAGATTGGTCCAACATTTCTTTGGGGACCTTATAGAAAAAAAGTTGACGTCTAGTTGACACTGCTTGCAGAGGTTCTCACTTCAATAAGGATGGGGATGCAGTATGGTAGATTTTTTGGAATATGGCCGAAGGAGAGGTCGCACTTTCCTCATCTTGTTCCTTTTAGATTCAACCGCCACTATCGATCCTCTACAAGAATGTAAACATGGCGAATACCCAAGAAGTGGGCATGTGTGATAAGTCCAACCTCAGCATTATCGGGAGTCACCTATCCAAAGTGGACATTATTGAGAAGAGGTCACAGGACCTAGAGAAGCTCATCGGGATTGAGCAAAGGATGAAGGGTTTGGACAAGCTCGATATCATCACCAAGCAATTGGAGCTATTGGAGAACACCATTAGTGCATGCAATGCAGTGACAGCCACATCTGAGCCTCTAGCTGAGAAGGAGTAAACAGTGCCACAACCACCTTAGTCGAGTCCCAATTAGCTTCTAGTCCAGCACGTATATTATGTGTAGGCCCTCGATCCTCGATAGCCACAGTCACAGATATAAATGGTTGTCAACCAGCCACCTAATATCTAGCATCAATACCTCGATCTGTGTTCCCCACCTCCTCCACTCATTCAATAGGTGAATGGTGTCTAGAGTAATAATCAGCAGACCCATCCTCAGGGACAACCACAGGGTCATAACCACGCTAGCAGGCCATTCCACCATCAGCAATGAGGGCGTAACCACCAACCCAACCCAGCCCATCACGAGCAATAACCTTCGCAGCAAGGTTATACTTAGAGGCGAAACAACTATCAGTAGTCCAGATACTGTCACCAGAAATAGCAACAGTTGGCAACTCAGTATCATCAGTACTCCTCCTAGCAATACCCACAATACTCTTCTCTTCCTCCTCCTCCTTAGTATTCCCAGGGGTACCAGTAGCAACCTCCGCACTATCAGCAGAGTCACATGCCACATCAGGTTGAATCCTTTGAGGTTGCTCCGATTAATCCTGCACTTAACTGTCTGAGTCTGGCCCAACTAATCAAGAATGTGGCTGATATGAACCAGAAGATCGATGACTCGACGACCACAAAGACTTCCATTCGGGCCCAGGTTGAAGAAAATCCAAATAATTTCCATCACAAATAGCATGTAGTTTGTAGTGTTCGACCTGAATCAAGTAGAAATGATATTGTTTTATCTAATGTTGCTATACAATCAAGCTATCTACAACTGCGAAGGGAAAACAAAAAGCGTCCAATGGGGCCAGAGAATTTTTCAATGATGCAACACCTACACCAAAAACACAAAAAAATAAAGAAAATACAAAAATACAAAAAGATAGCAGCATGCATGGTGAAGCCATGCCTGTGATGGAGGAGCCATCCGTAGCAGCCGATCCAGCACCAGTCGAAGGAGCCGAGACTGTAAAATTTTTTGGGCCACAAGTTATAGATGATTTTGATCAATTTTACCATCTATATGTACACACGGATATGGACAAAAATTTACAACATTCAATTTCTTATGATGTAAATATTCATTTTCCTCAAGCTATTAAAGCAAAAACAATAAAATTTTGAAATATGCTTTATTTGATCATGAGATTGTGAGCATATTGCAAAATCTTATTATTGAAATTCCATTGACCATGGATTACATGTCAGCTATGAAGAGAGGGCTTAAAGAGGTATGTACAACAAACTTTCCGAACAGAAGGAAGAGACAGATAAAATCAGAGATGTATGTATTGACCATGGCTACTGATAACGCCATCAGCGATCTCCCGAACAAACAGAAAGATAAGGGAGCGCCACTTGTGCGATGCCAGATTTTCAACCAAAAGTTCAAGCACACAATGCTCGATAATGGATCATCAATCAATTTACCGCTTTCTTCACTGCTCAAGGAATTTGGAGTTAGACCGCTCAAGTCCACAAAGATGATTCTACAGTTTGCATATAGATCTGTCAAGCGGCCCATAGGCATGTTAGAGGACATAATAGTCATAGACCAAGGGATGTGGTTCCCCGTGGATTTCATTGTCCTTGATATGGACACCTCCGCTCCACACTCTAATCATTCTCAGTCGGTCGATCATTCCTTCGAACTGCTGGAACAGTGGTAGACTATGACATTAGAAAGATCACATTCTGCTCCAATATTGATAAGGTTCTAATTGAGACAGTCCTTGAGCCTAAACCCATGGAAGTGGCATCTATATCAAGAGGGATCAAACTGTATGGACAAGAAGACTGCGACTTTTTGAATGAAATCAGAGACACTGATCTATTTTTGGATGACACCGAAACAGAAGCATTCCTCTCCCATGAGAGAAGCATGGAAAGCACAGTCAAATTTACCAATGTCTTTGATCATGAGATGTTTGTTGATGGTTACACTGAAATGTTTGAACAACCCTCCTCGTTTGAGCAAGATGAAATGATTGAGATACGTGTGATATCCTGAATTCTAATACTGATTGTAAAGTGGTAGAGAACACACAATCGAAAGAGCCAACACTTGTCACAGTTGCTGAAGTCATCACGAAGCTGACTCCTTCTTCCCCAGAATTCAAACCTCTTCCCTCCAACATGAAATACGCCTTCCTTGCAAGAGATCTAGAAATGCATCTGGCCATTATCAATTCCCATCTGACAGAAGAACAACATTCTCGTTTGCTTGAGGTTTTTGAATGAAACTGCAAGGTAATAGGCTGGAATATTACAGATCTCCACGGAATAAATTGTTCACTTTGTTCACATCACATTTATCTAGAAGAAGACAACAAGCCCTCCTGAGAATTTTAGAGAAGATTTAATCCACACCCGTGGGAGGTGGTCGTGAAGAGATCATGAAATGGTGTGATGCGGAATTTAACTATCCCATCTATGGTAGCAAATGGGTGAACCCCCTGTACGTAGTGCCCAGGAAATCAGGGATCATCATTTTACCAATGACAAAGGAGAGGAGATTCTGACCCAAGTACCAACCTTATAAAACATCTGTGTGGACTACAGACGCTTTCTTGTAACCAAGAAAGATCACTTTCCACTGCTCTTCATCATCAAGATAGTCAAAAGGTTGGTCGTGAATGAATATTTTTGCTTCTTGGATGGTTATATTGGGTACAATCAAATCTTCATCACTCTAGAAGATTAGGAGAAGACTACTATCACATGCCCATTTGGGACATATGCCTTCCGTAGAATGCCCTTTAGATTGTGCATCGCACCTACGACATTCCAGATATTCATGTTGGTCGTGTTCATTGATATGGTGGGCAGTTTTCTTGAAGTATTCATGGACGAATTCTCAGTCTATGGTGATGGCTTTGATCAATGTCTTGGATATTTAGATTGAGTTTTGAAAAGATGTTGTGAGTTCATCCTCGTACTTTCATGGGAGAAGAGTCACTTCAGGTGACTTAGGGAATTTTACTGGGTCACCTCATCTCCAAGTTTGGCATGGAGGTCGACCCAACCAAGGTGGATGTAATTTCAAAACCTGATCCACCTAAAAATCTAAAGCAAGTTCGATCATTTTTGGGGCATGTCGAATACTATAGAAGATTCATTAATGACTTCAGCAAGATTGTCTGACCATTGAATAAGTTGCTTGGTAAGGAGGCTGATTTTGTGGTCGATGATCGGGTCCTCAAATCCGTCAATTTGTTGAAGGAACTGATCACACATGCTCCTGTCCTCTAGCCACCTGATTGGTTTCTACCCTTTGAGATCATGACGGATGCATCATATTTCATTATTGGTGTTGTGTTAGGATAAAGACAAGATGGGTTGCCATTTGCAATTCATTATGCTATCAGAACACTTCATGAAGCCCATAAGAACTATATAGAGACAGAGAAAGAGTTGTTAGCCGTAGTGTTTGTCCTGGAAAAATTTAGATCGCATATTCTCGGATCCAAGGTCATATTTTACACTGACCACTCTGCCACCAAGTATATATGAAGCAAGAAAGATGCCAAACCTCATCTCATTCATTGGAATCTTCTAGTCCAAGAATTTGATTTGGAAATTTGTGATAAATTAGGTGTCAAAAATGTGGTGGCATATCATCTCACATAATCATTGAGGTAGAGACTTCTAAGAAGGACTCCATTCCAATTATAGAGATCTTTCCAGATGAGACAATCTTGATTATCTTCTCTCTCCCCTGGTGCGCGAACATCATCAACTATCTTGTCTCCAAGAAGACTCTGCCAGACTATCCAATTAAAATTGATAAATTCTTGGCTGGCATTCATTTTTACCAGTGGGAGGATCCGCATATATTCAAAGAGGGTGAAGATTGCATCTGAATGAGGTGTATACTGCAAGAGGAGATCAAATGTGTCTTAGACCATTGTCACAAGATCGAAGTCGGTGGACACAATTCTGGAAACATGACGGTAGCGAAAGTACTTCAATGTGGCCATTGGTGGCCAACTTCATTCAAGGATGTAGCGGACTACATAAAGAAATGTATTGATTGTCAGAGAATGGTTGCAAACATCAGTATGCGAGACACAAGTCCTTCGAAATATATTCAGATTTCCGATGTCTTTGACACATGGATCATTGACTTTATGGGTTCATTCCCTAACACTCGGGACTTTGAATACATCTTGTTGGTTGTCAATTATGTTATCAGATGGGTGGAGGCAATTTTAGCTCGAACTTTAGAAGTCGCACCGTTTGTCGCTTTCTGAAGGAGAATATTATCATATGGTTCTGGATTCCCAAAGTTCTCATATCTGATAGGGGAGCCACTTCATTAACAAAGAGGTCAATAAGTTGATCAAAGAATATAGCATTAAGCATCGTGTTGCAGCACCGTACCACCCTCAATCAAATGGCTTGGCTGAATGTTTCAATAAGGAGATCAATACTATATTATAGAAGCTCGTACTACTAGATAGAAAGAATTGGTTATAGTTGCTTGACTCGGTTCTTTAGGCCTCATAACAAAGTACAAGTCTCCTCTCGGCATGTCTCACTATCATCTCATTTATGGCAAGCTGTGCCACCTGCCCATGGAGTTAATTCATAAATCATTATGGGTATTGAACATGCACAACTTGGATTTCAAGAAAGCAGGCAACAATCGAAAAATCGATCTGAATCTTTTGCTTGGATTTAGAGACTATGCATATGACAACAGCCTGGTGTACAAAGAGAAGGTCGAGAAATGACATGATAAAAACATGCACGGAAATACTTTCGAACCTAAACAGAAGATGTGGATGTTCGATGCAAAGTTAAAAATCTTTCTGAGCGAACTGAAAAGCAAATGGACTGGGCCATTTGTTGTGAAAATTGTACGTAATAACGGGAGTTTATTGATATCTGAATTGTCACATGATGCACAACCATTTATTAGTCACTTCATTAACAAAGAGGTCAATAAGTTAACCATAGAATATGGCATTAAGCATCGTGTTGCAATACCGTACCACCCTCAATCAGGCTTGGCTAAATGTTCCAATAAGGAGATCAAGACTATATTGTAGAAGCTTGTACTACAAGATAGAAAGAATTGGTCACAGTTGCTTGACTCGGTTCTTTAGGCCTCAGAACAACGTACAAATCTCCTCTCAGCATGTCTCCCTATCGTCTTGTTTATGGCACATTGTGACACCTTCCTGTAGAGTTAATTCATAAATCATTATGGGTATTGAACATGCATAACTTGGATTTCAAGAAAGCGAGCAAGAATCGAAAAATCGATCTGAACCGTTTGCTTGAATTTATAGACTATGCATATTACAACGGCCTGGTGTACAAAGAGAAGTCGAGAAATGACATGATAAACACATGCACGGAAAGACTTTTGAACCTGAACAGAAGGTGTGGATGTTCGATGCAAAGTTAAAAATCTTTCCGAGCGAACTGAAAAGCAAATGGACTGGGCCATTTGTTGTGAAAACTGTACGTAATAATGGGAGTTTATTGATATCTGAATTGTCACATGATGCACAACCATTTATTAGGCAATGGACAGCTGCTAAAGTATCTAGAGCATGACACATTCATGTCCGTTGTCGATTATATAGAAGTTGTGTTTCAAGATGAGCATCCATAGTCCAAAGGATCAGATATTTGGGCAGAAAATCACAAAAAGATTTTTCTTTTTTTCTTTTCTTCTTTTCCTTTTCTATATTCCAATTCTTTCGAAAGGTGTTCACCTCTTTCATCATTATTATACTTAGGATGTACTTTCTCTTAAGTATAGGAGGTGAGCACCCCAAGTTATTCCTTTCTTTCATCCCTTACCTGTCTCCTCAAATCTTGATATTATGTCTATACTTAATCATTTTTTACCATAAGTATAGGGGAAACAGGTCAAGCTGATGATTTATTACATTCCCACCCTTGACCATCCATGCCTTTTGTACAGTATGTTATACTTAGCATTGTTTCATCTTAAGTATATGGGGCGGTCAACTTCTCATTCTTTCATTCTTTAGTCGTTGTAGTATATGTTTTTCTATACTTAGTACGAGTTATGTCTTCCTTTTTTCTCTCTGATCTATGAGGATATAGCTCAAGCTAAGTATAGGGGGTCATATATATACTGTATATATTTTAGCCATAACTCGTGAAGTTGTATTTTCAATAATATAGCTAATTAATATAACACACAAAATTCTTTGCAAATAAAAGCAATAAAGTTGTTTTAAAATGCTTTGCAAAATGATTGGAAAATGGCTGAAATTATCTTGAAAATTCTTTTGAAAATTGTTTGGAAAACTTTTGCAAAATGTTTTAAATCTTTGTAAAAATCTCTTATTTGTAAAAATTTATTTTATTTGTGTAAATAAAATCTTTTTAAAAATCTATTTGCAAATAATTTGAAAAACAGTTACAAAAATATTTTGAAAAATCTATATATATTGTTTGGAAAATATTTACAAAATGAGTTTCAAGTTTTGTAAATGTTTGTGAAATTTTTTGAAACATTATTTGCAAAATTAAGTTTTCAACATGTTTGCAAAATTATTTCCAAATGTTTCTAGAACCTTGTGTAAATAATATCTCAAATAAAATCTTTACAAACGTGTATAAAACTTGCAAAAATTATGTAAATAATCACTAACTCTCAATCTGTAAATCCATGTGTAAAATACTAAGACCATCCTTGTAAACATGGATGCATATCCTTTTTACTAATTTTTATTCAAAAATCCTTAAACATTATCAAAACCCAAAATCCAAAAACATTTGCGATCAACATCTGCATAAAAATTTGTAAAACGTTTTAAAAAAATCCATAAAAAGTTCAAAATAGAACATTATTTCATAAAAAGATTTCTCTTGCATTGTACATATATTTGCATTTTTTTTAAATGATTCAGATTGTTAAACAAGTCTGAATTAAAGTCTGAACATTGGAGCTTGGTATAGATCTTAATACACTTAATTTCAGAGGAACCCACTAAGGACTGGAATTGGGATACTTCAGGTTGCCTTGACTTAATTCTTTAGGTATAATGAGACTATGTTAATGAATAGATTCATTATGTCTAATTAGAAGCCTTCATATCATATATAATACTCTTGAGACAGTTGTTTGACTAGACACCTTGCACTTAACACTTAGCTCAACTCAGATGGATTGTTGAAAAATCTTGGAGTCTAAGTCAGGGCGATGCTAGGTTGCTTCGTCGAGGATGGCTCAGGAACCGTCCTTAGGGAATGTTGAAACCTATACTATAAACTACTTCTTCTGGTAGACATGATATCCAAAGACTAGCGACATAAATGAGATAAAGCTTCGGATAAGGAATGGTTTGCACTTGTAACTTTTTCCAGGACCCTAAAAAATGGGCGGACCAGAAGATGATATATCTGATGGGGCACAGGAAAGAATGCAGAGCAATGCAGAGTCAAAGAAAAATCCAAAGAAGAACCCTACACCAAAAATATGAGCTTCAGAAAATGCCTGCTTCTTGGTGAAAACTCCATTACACTGACCGTGCTTCAAAAGGGAATAAAGACTACACTGATCCATTCCCAGTTTTTTTCCCATTCTTCTAGTTTCTTACCCAAGTCGGTTATAAAGACCAGTCGTATGTAACCTTAGAAGGGAATATCAGTCTCCACGAGGATGAGATACCAAGAGAGCATACTCTTTTATAGTTCTACGGTTTGTCTGGGAAGAGCTGAAAAATTCACACACATGGATTGGTCATTTCAAAGTAGTAAGAGTATGCAATTGAGAAGATGGCTCGAACCTGATTGTGAAGAGAACGGGGCGATAGGATTATGGAACATAAGGTTTTTTAATGTCGTGCCACATTTCCTAACATTAGTGCAGTTCCGAACAAACCAATAATCCATAGGCCTTTACTGAGCTCCAAACTTTAATTTTAATATGACAAGTTTTAAATTCAAAAATTGTTCCAAGATCTTTCTTTTTATTTTCTTTATTTTTTTTCTGTCCTTATAAGCATAACTATTTGCTAGGGACTAGCAAAGGAAAGTATAGGGGGTGATGAATCTTTATTTCATCACATTTATTTTTTCATTTTGGCCTTTAAACCCTAGCCAAATGCATGTATGTAGCATTATTTTGCATAAAATAGCATCTACCATTTAAATACTATATCTAAATACAAAATAAGAGAATAAAGAAAATAAAATAAAAAGTAATTAAATACCATGGGTATTGAATGACCCTAAATCTCAAGACCTAGACATCGTGATGACTGGATCGACAAGGAATAAAGTAGGGAGAGATAAGAGTTAAAAATACAATAAAACCCTAATTTTAGTTCTCTAATAATTTAATTTGGGACCTATTTTATTCTTTATTATTTATACCGCAAATAAATAAACTATGTACATGAAAGTTGTAGATAAAAATAAATAAAACGATATAAAATTTAGTGCACAGTGTACCCTAAACACTCAAAATAAAAAGCCAAAATCAAAACTTCACAGACTTTTATCTTCTCCATATTGTATCAAAATTGAACAAACTCATCTTTAATTGTATATAAAATTTAATAAACTATTTAATGAAGGTCATTTTATATAATTTGAAGTTAAGATGCAAAAGTTAGGTTTTGGGCCCCTATTATACAATTTACCTGAATAAAAAATTAATTTAATTATTCTTATTATTTTCCATATTTTTATAATTTTTAAATTTTTTAAATAATATACGAAATACATATAGATAATTAAACTAAAATAAAACCATAAAATTGCAATAAAATAAATAAGTATACTAAATATATAAATTAATTATCCATATATATATACTTATATAATAAATACACATATTTATTTAAGTGTACATATAACATCAAGAAATAGAATAAAAATATATTTCTGTGTATTTAATTAAGTTATAAAAATAGAAATTATGTATATAAAATAATAAAATCTAAAATGGAAAATAAAAATAAATTACATACTATATAGGTAAATATACTATATTTGTAACTATAAAAAGTGACATATAACAAATAAAACCAAAAAATAAATAAAAATTGTATTAAAATATTACATGAATTAATAAATATTTTTATGTTTTGACCAAAAATAATAAAATAATTTATTATTTTAATTTGAATTAATAATGAATTTCCAACCTGGTTTATCATGTAGTGGCCGACGTGGCTCAATCAGGGCCCAGCCTCGATTGCCCATCGGTCCATTGAGCCCGTGGAGCTCCAGGTCAATCAGACCTTGTCAACCGTTCATCTTTCTTGATTTTTCCACTCCAATTCTTTCACTCTTTTGCTTCGATCCCTTTCTTGACTTTTGACCCTCAATCCATGATCTTTCACGCTGGCATCACTCCTCGGTCTATGGATTACTGCATTAGTTATTCTTCCCAAGTCAAGACACCCATGTACAAATACCCCACTTCGACCTTCCTTCGATTTTTAATCCCGCTCAATCCCTCAAAATCCCCATATTTCTCCTTGGTTTGATAGATGGTGATAGTAGATTCTTTGTTTAAGATTTTGGCGTAGATGAATAGTCGTCAGAGTGTGTGATCTGAGCTCATTGGTCATCTATGCCGCAATGCCACCTGGGCTCCTTCTTCCCGGAGGTAGATCCTTAGTTTCTTATCGCTTATTGTTCCTAGTTGTAGCCTTAGTGTAGATTAGGATTTAGTATTATTTAAAATTGTATTTTATTTTGTTAAACTACAAATTAATAGTTCATTGGAGCTGAGCTCCGGCCATCGTTTCCTTGTATTCCACTTGTTCTCCAACCTGCATTCCACCTTCACTTTGATCCCAATTCGCTTCTCTATGGTCCGAAGCATTCCATTCCCCCTGATCCTATCTGGATCAAGAGACCGGATCTCCTTCCTCCACCTCTCATCGGAGATCGTCGCCTGACCTCGCTTCGCCTCATTCCACCCTCAAAATGATCGCCGGATGTCCCTTGTTATTTGCTAACCCTGCATAGTACAAGGGCCAAAGACCCCATCTGGGATGATTTTTGCCGATGTCGAAGTTCCTCGTGCTCACCACCTTCTTCGACTTCAGGAGCTCGTTAGAGGTCTTTCTACCCTTGCTTGAGCCCACCAGCAGATGCACAAGGCTCCAAGAAGCTTTTGCGTCTTGGAGGAGCACTTCATATCGCTGGAGAAGTGAGGACGAGTCGATCGAAGCTCGGACACGACTATGTTCTTTCATGTTCTTCAAGGGGGGTTCACAACCGTCCCATTAAGAGAGCGTCCCAAGTCTTCCAACCACCGTTGGATGCAGTGTCTCGCAACCAATCAAACGTTGGCATTTAATCCCAACCATCCATGTGCAAACCATTATCCATCGTTAAAGTGATGCCACATGTATAAGTGAAAGAATCACAGCCGTCCGCCAGCGCCTTAATGGGGTAATCTTGCCATATACCCCTTGGCATTTTACGTTTTCCTTTTAGTCCATAGAATTCAAGTTGTAGTTCAAAATATTTTGTATAGATGACAAAATAGCCCCCGTCTTTTTGTTAACCGCATGTGCATGTGCGTGTGAGGTAATGGGCTTTTTGTAGGGATCCGTCAAGGGTTTTGTTTATTATTTGGTCCATAAAATATGTATTCTAGTTCAAAACTTTTTAGATAAATTGCATGTATGCCCTGCTGCTTTTTGAAAATAACATTTATAACCCTACCAGCATTGTATGAACTAAATATTCAGTAAAAATTGTGTGGAGGCCCTTAGATTTTGTATCTTTGTTCTAGATTGCATTTTTATTTAATTATAATTGTGTCTAGGTCCCTTCTAGTGTGTGTATTTTTATTTATTATATTTTTTGCATAAAAATGGCATTTTGCATTTAAAATTTATAGGAAATTTATTTTAAGTTCCTAGCATGACATAAAATCACATATATTTTCACAGAGCCATTTAAAATATTTTATTACATTTAAAAATTCAAAAATATTTCATTTATTCCTTGATTGCATTAGAAATGCATAAAAATTAGAAAAATATTTTCAAAAATTCTAAAAAAGGAGTTATTTATTACTGTATTATGAACCTATAGATCAAAAATCACTAAAAATACAAAAAAATCAAAAAATGCAAATCCTATCTTACCCTAAAAAATCCAAAATATCCAAAAAAATCCAATTTCTATCTTTATATGTTATTTATTTTATATGTTACATGTCATAATTAGTTTTGGAAATTTTTGAGCTATTTTGCTATTTTTCGATCCCAAAACAATCTGGCTATATATTATTACTCACTGATTTACTATTTTTATTCGATTAAAAATACAAAAATTGCAAAATTAAAAGAAAATACCAAAAATAGAGAAAAAAAGATAAAAAAACATAAAAAGATTATATTTTGCTATTTGAGTATATATATATATATATGCTAGTCTATATAATATATATAGTTAGTTATATTTATTCATATTACTATTAAAAATACCCTATATAAATTAAAACCCTTAAAAATAAAAAAAGATTGTACTTAGGGTATTTTCTGATTTTTTATATTTGGTATATATTTATATCCTTTATACATTTATTACACTATATATAGTATCTCTGTATAGTTATATTTATTCATTTATTATCTTTATACATATAAGGAAGTTAAAAAGCAAAAAATATATAATTAAACTATATATTTAAATTCAAAAAATAAATATTAAAAACCCACAAGAAATCAAAAATTCCTATAAAAATACAAAACATTTATTATCTTTTTTAGTTAATTGTATGATCTATTTTCATTGCTCCTTTGTGGTTCAATCCCTGCACTTGCATACTATAAATATCATTACATTGGATATAATATATTTTATCTCACTATTATTCATTGTGTAACGGCTGATTTTTTTTTAACTTCTCCAGCCCATAATTCCTCTTTATTTCCCTAATGAATTGCATGCATTTTATTACAAAAGTTAATGGGTATTATTATCCAATTGATTATTCTATTTAGGGGCTTAAAAAGCCAAAGGAAACTCTCCCCACGTCACTTGTTCTTGACAAAAATCAAGAGTGAGGGAGAGGAAGAGAAGGAGAGAGGGAGAGTTAGAGGAAGGGATTTCTCACCGAGAGACTTATCCCCATCGCAGGAGACACAGGCGTCGATCCGGTGGAGGAGCACATTGGCTTGAGAGCAAGGAGAAGGATGTAAAGATCTAGTGGATACATTTGTCATCAGTCTTGAGGTATGTGTCGATCCCTTAGGAATATTATGCGATGAATTGACATATGCCTTTGTGATAAGTACTTACTTATTGTGCACAATATATGATCTCAATATGTAGGTATCGGTTTAGGATTACGATTTTTTTAAATATATGTGTCGAACACCTAGGACTCGTACAATATGGAAATACCTTTAATCGGAGATATATTATTTTCAAAGCCTATTCTTGATAGATGTGTATGTATCGGCTTATGATGATGATCTTTAAACAATGATCGCGTCCAATATACGACCTATTAATGTATGTGTTGAACCCTTAAGGACGATTGACGATTCGATTTCAAATCATTATCTTGTCGATATTTTCGACATTGGTTAAATCGCATAAATGATATTGAATGATTGTTAACGATAATTATTAATGGAGGCTTAAGATTGAAATGCAATTTTAATTATTTTTTTCCTCTTTACATTGCATCCACGTAAGATTGTTTTGAATATTTTGAAGCTTATTTGGCCAATAGACATAAGCAGCCATTAGACTAAACCTCCTGTACATTCTTGCATTTCCACAAGACTTACGGATTGGAGTATGAAAATAAAATAACCTTAGCATCTCCATTAGGTATTACTCATGGACAATAACGTATGAAAAAAAATTGGTATAAACATTATTGTCGTGATTACTTCGCTAATTATGGATGAGATCTCGGTGGAATACAAATTTAAAACTTTCCATAGATAGTGGATCTATAATTGTGAACCACACTGCAATGAGAGAAAGATACAATAATAATAATGCAGCCAATATTACTTTGCAAATTCGTCGAGTATTATTTGATACATATTCCAGAATGTTTTTGTCCATGCCTTCATTTACCATATCATATTAACTATCCAATATAAAGAGTTGAACATCTTATGGATAAAAGCGCCAGGCAATATTTTTTCCGTTTTTATCTATGCATGCACGGGTACCTTGATTTGGATTTAGAGACTCATGGATTTTTCTTTTTGAATCACCGTGGGGATAGAATGGTTTTTATTTCCGTACTTTCCATATTGCATTTAGTCCTAGAATATTTGATTCTGCTCCCAAATCAATTCAACCCCTTTATTAGCAAATACAATAATATGAAATATCATCTATATTGATTTGGCACTACCACATACATCCCTAAGTTTTTGTATACAGTTATCGACATCAAATAGGATCTCATATCTCAATGTGTACAGTAATATACAAGCAATACGATGTGCATTTATCATATGAATATCAGATATGTTCTAAGTCCTTGGTTGGATCATGTATAAAATATTGCAATATATCACGTTTTAAAACGTAAATATAAAACGGTTGGAATTAGAATGTTCACGTGAACAACTATTGTATGAAAGGGAAAATAAAGTGAAGAAGATATGAATTTTCCTTGACATGAGTAATGGCACGACAACGATAAGCGGAGCTAAGTGCTACACCTAATGGTGGGAGACACCTCTAGAGTCCAATTATCGTGTACCCAAGGGGCAACACCGCAAGGGACGTATGGTTGCAAGGAACCACAGAGGCAAAAGCTAAGTCCTCTACAGTTGTAGCTACATTGTCAATTATGTCATGTTCATGGACCGCTTGTGCCAGCGGTAAAGCCACCAAAGCCAGCAAAGCCACCAAAGCCATTATGGATTAACAATTAAGACAACTTTAACCACTAAATAAACCAATGGTATGTGTACAGTTTCTGAATTTGCTAAGGCACATGTGTGCAACTATGACCAAGTAATGGCATTATGCAAGTGTTATGATGGTACTGGGGCATATATGCAATTATGAAAAATTCTGAGGGTATAAGTGAAAATTATGAAAATGTTAAGGCATATATGCAAATATGGCAAACTTTAAGAGTATATATATGAAATTATGGCTTTAATGGATGGATCCGGAAGGAATTCCCATTGTATGCATGTTTACTTGAATTATGAGTCTCCTAGTGATAGTATATGAGGACAAGTTAGTATCATATGCAATAAGATAATTATGCAAATCGTATAGTTGTGTTGATAATTGATTGTATAGAAGAGATTATGTTTTAATGGTTTAAAGTTAGCATAGGGAGACTTGTTTGCCATGCTAGCCGGCTTGACCCCAACTCGGCACATACTGAGCGTTAGCTCATAACATGTGATGTTGTTTTTTTTCAGGAGAGCACGAGTTGTGATATAATTTCCAGTTCAAGGAGAACTATTGTCACGTGAAGTTGAACCGGTACGGACTATGGATGGATTGTTATGAAGGGATGTCATTATGCCCACTGGAACATTATTGTGCTATTTTATTTCGTAGTTTTTTTTTACAATTTCCCTGTTGGAGTGTAATAATGGAACTCTATAGAGTAATGGACTTATTTGAGAATAATTATTTTCTCTGCTCATTGAATACCATGCAAGTGTTCGGTAACGGTTCAGTCGTGCGGCCTAATATTGCATGCTTCCACCGGTCGTCACGACCGTTCCGTTACAAATGGTATCAGAGCTAAATTTCCCTCTGATAGTGGAAAGGGCTACCCGAGAGGTGGAGCGACCCCTACAAAGAGGTAGGAGGAAATAGCTACCTGGATAGTGGAGCCGCCACTGTCACTGGGAATGAGTGATGGGCCATGTCGCAACGAGGACGTTGGGAATATAAGTGGAGGAGGTTGTAATACACCAACCCCAAACATAGTGTCATACCTAAAACTCACGAAGTGTGAGTGTGGTTTATAAATGGTGGGGACTACTACTTGATAACTTGGGCTTAAGCATTTTGGGTGGTTATCAACGGGTCCATTTGGGCCCGAACCCAACAAGTTGTTAGGGTCAGTTTTCCTCGATAACGGACCGGGGACCTAAGCCCGGGACGTTACACATTGATTTAGCATTACTATGGTTAATTGTTGATGAGCATTGATTGAGGATATCTGAGAGTCGAGAGAGTGCTTGACAGAGCGATTGTCAAACTCAACTTATCAAGCACCACAAACCCTCATAGACCGGAGGGATAACTCCTCGATTTTTGTGTTCAACATCTCCCCACGGGTTGAAGGGGAAGATTTGTTGGTAGCAAGTGTCAGGCACAAGGTGTACTTGCTATGGGGTCCAACCCATGTTTGTTGGCTCTATAGTAGATGGCGTACTATTGCCTCCAGGACGGTAGCAGTAGTGAGCAATGTGTACTTCCATTCACTTCTCCACCACTTAATGGGGTTTGTAGCAGGTGCGGTACAATCTGTTTTCATTTTAACCCTTGGTGGAAGGTGGGAGATCCCCACTTATACTTCGAATGATACTCCATTTACTTGTTTTCTCTCTATGGGATTTAATCCAACAATACTTGGAGAAAACACGTTACATGAAATAGAACTGCAACAATTCTTGTATCCTAACTTTGCTCCTCTCATCCATGCACGATTGTCAAGAAGTTCTTCGATCCTCTCAACTTCCTCCCTTGGTTCTCAGAAGGTGTAGTGATAAGATTTCCTTTGGAGGAGAATATCTGAGATGGCTCTCTATTTTGGCGAGATCTCTCCAACTTCCTCGTGTATCTTGTTTGGTGAATATTTTGACTAATATGCCTACTTGAAGGCTTGAACTTTGTGTAACCCTTGCGGAGAATGAGGTTATCATCGATCATAGAGAACTGGTTTTTGGGTCGTGTCGACGCTGTGGCTTTTCACGTCATTATTTTATGATTTTCTACGTTAAAATCTCCGTGTTTTTTTGGTTGTGGTTGTTTTGCTTGCTCTGAATTGTTCTTGGGAGATATTTGTCTTTGATTTTCATTTTGAGCTTGTTCTGCACTTCCCCAACATTTGGTGGGATTGATTTGTTATTCTCAGCAGAGATTGATGTCAGTGCATTCTTCCTCATGGCATATATTTAAGATTTGAGCACCTATATTAGTGTGTATTGATTATAGTTATTTATTTTGTTATTTGAATCTTTATATCTTTCATGGCATCAATCATATAAGCAAGAAAATGATCTTTAGGATATGTATGTAATATAAAAGAATAAGATATTTTCACAAGTTAATAAATGAACATATTTGAAATAATGATTGTTGAAAGAGATTGTAATTTTATAATAAAATAAAATTATAATAATACCAAATATATTAGCAAAAGTCAATCATTAACAGCAAATAGTTAGAAAAAAACAATGACTTGTGTTGTTAACTAAGAGATTCATTAGTAGCAATATTTATGCATGGATAGGTGATGAAAGAGAGGACCATGTTGCTTTGCTCTAATCTTTTAGTGGGCTCATATATGAGTCCTCCTCTTAAGCTTATGTAGCAAAAAGTTAAAAGGTAATGGAGGATCACATGCACGTTCTTGCTTTGACTTGAATTTGGGAGAGTCAATTTGAACTCGGATCTCAGTACTTTTGTCATAGTTAGCTTTGGGCATTTTTTGGATAAATTGATTTACACTATTAGTTTTCAAAATGTTCGAAATTCATGTAACTATTTAAAAATTATATTCATTATGTTGGAAATCAAATGGATGTCCCGTTCAATTAACATATCCTTTAATAAATCTTATCCATTTATTTTCTCTCTATTAAGGTTAATTAAACTCTAGTGTGGGACTTGTGGTTGATGCGTATATTTACTCTCTTATTCTTTCATTAGATAACTTTCTCCAAATCTCTTGACCACAAGTGTTTCGAGGTCCATTCATGCATGATCAATGTTGGAGTGTATTACAGTTGTATGTGTATATCTAGTTAGACAATCGAGCAGGTGTGCCTAATGTCCGATCTTGGAGGAGCTTGCGGTGTCTGACAAGTTAAATTTGGCAATCTATGTATCAACCCTCATTGGGCTCTCGGCACGTGACCAATCAGACTAAATCAACAATCAACCCATGATATAATTAAGCAAAGAATAAAGCGCGGAGTGAAATTTATTATATCCCACAAAAAATGTGTATAGCACGTAAGTGTAGGGGTTGAACCACTAAGAGCATGGGGATAGGTATAATTATTATTACTTAATGACTAATAATAATTATTTTAGTATTTTTTTGTAATTTTCTCATTTTTAGAGTTTTTAAGTATATTTAATTTTTTATATAATTTCAAATTTTTTTATTTATTTTTATTTTTAATTTTCTTTGTGATTTTTTTATAATTTTAGTTTCTTTTTATTTTTAAAGATATAAGATATGCTTATATATGGTAATAATAATATCATAGATATTACAAAGAATATATATGATATATAATAAATATATATAAATATATAAATGAATAATCTTTTAATTTTTTTAAGGTTATGATCTAAAATATTTATTCGTAAGTAAAAATAAGACCAATATAAGTATTAGGGTAAATTACAATTTAGGTCCCCATCTGTGGGTTCGATCTCAGAATGGGTCCCGATCTTTAAATTGTAACGATTCGGGTCTCAGGACTATTTAGGAAATGAAAATTTTAGGGTTCATGACGAATATGCCCTTGTTGGGAAAGGAATGGGAGTTAGGTTCCAACTTTTAAACAAGGGCATACTTGTCATTATCCCCAAAAAGTTCCTTACATTAATGGCCCTAGGACCCAAATCGTTACAATTTAAAGATCGGGACCCATTTTGGGATCGGACCCATAGATGCTGACCCAAATTGTAATTTACCCTAAGTATTATAAGGTACATAGAGAGAGTATTATAATTTTAAATATAGCTAAATATAGTCATAATTGAGGAAAAAATTTTGTATTTTTTATAGTTTTCTCTATTTCTGACATTTTTATATAATTTTACTATTTTTATGTTTTTTAAAGCATTAAAATGTACAAAACTGTAAACAATATAAATAGGTATACAAAAATTACCAAAACTATTTTTAATATACACTATATTATATAAATAAAAATATAGTTAAATAAATTTCGCAAATTTTTATACATGTTTTAGGTTTTTACAATTTTTAGGGTTTTCTTTATAAATTTTTGAGATTTTTTGGTCAGTATAAGAATATATTTTTAAAAAAAAAATCGAAGTAGTCATAATTTTTTAGATTTTAATATACAAATAGGAATAAAAGGCTCTATTTAAATTTTAGAAATAGGAAAGTACAACAAATGTTAGATAAAATTATGATATGCATGAACAAGTCAAGAAGCATCCACCATATTTTCCCAATATTTATAGAATACATGAGATAATTAATGAAAATAAATAAGCATAGATAGAAATACAAGTCTGACAAAGGTATATTTGCAATAAAAATGAAAGTCAAGGGCCCACATGCAATTTTCCCGAGTATTTACATTTTTTAGGAGTAAAGGTAAATACTTAAAGCTATTAGGGTTTAGCTACAAAATTAACAACGCCTCACATGGTGCAACACGTGAGGTGTGGGGACCTATATGTAATTATCGCAAAGCTCAAGGGTTCCTATGCAACTTTAACAAATGTTTTTAAAGTAAAATTAATAATTATAAGGTAAACATAAATACAAAAAGTTGAAGGGGGTATTGTAAAATTCACCCCTTGTTGAATAGAATTTTTCATGGGTCTAAAATGTCTCACACAAGGCGGAGACACAGTCGTCGTGGCGACTCGCAAGAAATTCAAGCAATAATTAACCCGCAATCAATAAATCATGCAATGAAATAAAAATGTAGAGTTAAAATTTATTTTATTTAACTTAACAAAATGTGTGTATAGTGCAAGTATGTAGAGTGTAGAACACAAGGAGCAAACTAAATAGATTGGGCTATGAATCACAAAAGATGATTGTGAAAACTTTGTCTATATTTATTTTTGTGGGTTTTTTATTTTATTTTATAGTTTTTTATTTTATTAAATTTTGTAATTTTATATTTCTTTTTGAATTTTCAGATTTTTATATTTCTTTTTGCTTTTAATATATAATATAGATATATATAAAGTATAAGTACAATATAAGCTAATATAGGGATAAATACTGGTAAATATAGTCAAAATCAAGAAAATAAAATATTTTTTGTTTTAAAATTTTTACTATTTTTATTATTTTTTATAGAATTTTGCTAATTTTTATGTATTTTTAAAGCCAAAAATATCCCAAATAAGGGATTAAATAAATAGGTCGAATTAAAATGGAGATTAAAAATATCAAATGATATCAAAAATTCTTCACATCAATTCTAATAGTTAGATAATAACATAAATCAAATTATAAATATAAAATATTATTTTTGGATTTTTTATGAATTTTACATATTTTTATAAGGACGATTGAGGTTTTTCGTTTTTAAGCATTTTCTTTTGTACTTTTTGCAGATTTTTGATTTGGAGTTGTAAAATAACTAAAAAAATAAGAAAACTATTTTTTTGGAATTTTTCAAAAACCTTTTATATTTTTATGGGTTTATAAGATAAACAGGGAATAAAATGGCTATTTTTGGGTTTATAGAAATATTAAAACATCCTAAAATGCTAAAGAAATAATTGCATGAAAGTACATGCATCCAGGAGACTATCCTATTTTTTGGGATTTGTTCGAGTAAAATTTCTATTTTAAATAAATAAAGATAAAAATTAGAAACTACATTATTAAAAAGGGTATTTTTGTAAATAGAATAAAGCACATGGGCTAGCAAGTAATTTTTCCAAAAATATTGAATGTAAATAAAAAGTTCTTGGACCAATTACAACATTCCAAACCTGCAAAGGCATGCCTATAAAATGCCCACCTCACGTGGGAGACCACGTGAGGTGAGCTGGCGTGGACTAAAGTGTAAATAGTAAAATTTTAGGTGCTTGAATGCAAATATTACAAAATATTTTAAATGGCCGATAAAAATTTAAAGTCTAAATATAAAATACCAAAAAGGCTTGGGTCAAAGATGCAAAATACCCAAACACTGGTGTGACCGAACGGCAACCCATTTCCATTTATCCACGTGTTGTAACAGGGCGCACGATGACAGTTCGCAGCCCAGGATTAGATCCAGGCGACGGATCTGACGGTGATGCGCAGCTTGATCCCACGGTGGTTGTACGTTCTGGGGCGAAGGCTCAATCGGATGGCAGCATGACAATGAGGAAGAACATGCCCAGAACATAGCACTGTTGAGCTTGGATCAGCAAATCTCGAGGTATGCAGCTCCTTCTCCTCAAGGGCTCAAAAGGGTGCAGGACAGTCTCGATCAATCTGGGGGTGGAGCTCCACTTGGGGGGTACTTCCTGCCTTGATGAACCACGAAGAGGCCTTATTTCTGATTCTTTTTTGCAGTAGCTCGTTAGGCCAAAAAACGACGCTAATGGGAGCGTCAGAAGGGAGGATAGGCGAAGGGAAGCGTCAGGCGGTGATCTCCGGCATGTGGCGAAGAGAGGAGATCGAATAACCAGATCCGAGAGGGATCTGGATGAATGGAAGGTCATGGAATGACGAGAGGGTGAAGAGGATTGAAGTGGATGTGTTAGCGTGGTCGGAAGATGTGCGGAGCATAAGTGAGGGGTTCACCGAAGGCTAGCATCGGTGAACTAAGGGCGAGGGTTTAACGGCTAAATGACGTAGTTAAATAACAAAATAAAGGCATAAATTAACCTAGGAACTAATGCTAAGACATAAACAAGGAAGAACATGGACCTCGAGCAGAGCTGCGTCGTGAGATAAGACCTCGAAGTCGGCATGAGACGGAGGTGATGGAATGCGACCTTGAACCGCCTCCTCGATCAACCAAATTGCATGGAGAAGGAGATGTCACCTCCTTCAATATTCAGGCGCAAGCGGAGGAGAGGAAATGGTCTAAAGAAGATTCAAATGGAGAAGGAAGTCAGGTGAAGCTTATGTACAAGCGTGATCAACTGTCTCCAAAGATCGAAGAAGAGCGAACGAATCCATGTTGCAATCCTAGAGGTGATCACTACGCGTGATGGAGTGATATTCGAGGAGAAAAGGTCACGAAGGCATCGATGCGAAAGGGACAAAGGATCGAGCTCTGAAAAATCGAGAAACGAGACTAGAACCTAGGTGTCAGAGGCGTGGGGGCAGCCAGAGGAGTTGACCACCAATCAACTCCAGACTCAACTTGGTTGGTCCACGTGGACTAACCAGGAAAAACCTGACCTAAATTATTTATAAATTCTAAAATAAATATCAAATGATATTAATATTTTTAGGTTATAGAATAAAAAATATTTATTATTTTCATAGTATTTTATTATGATTTTTACTTATTTTTTAGAGCTATATAATTACAAGATACTTTTTAGGATTTATATATAGGTATTTTTATCTATGTTTTAGAGTATTTTAATTTTATTTTCTACTTTTATTATTTTATTTTCTTATTTTATATAATTATAACTTATTTTTGTATAAATAAATATATTTTTTATATTTTTTGAGAAATTATTTCAAATTAAATAAATAAGTGTATTTAATATATTTAGGTATAATTTTTATGAGGGTCGATCCTGTGAGATGGGATTTTGATGAGATGGGATATTCTGGACCACTAGTTTCAACTATGAGAGAGAAAGCCAAGAGAGAGAATACAGAAACTTACGGTCCAGAATCTCTCATCTCACCATCTCATAAAATCCCATCTCATAGGATCACTCCTCTAGTTTTTATATATTCATATATGTATTCCATATACATATTTTATATTGATATTTTCTTTTATTTTAGTTTTAATATGTACATATATTATAAATAATATTTACAAAATTATAAAAATATAAAATTATAAAAATAATAAAGAATAAATAAAATGATTATTTTAATTGGGTAAATTATACAATAGGGGTCCAAAACTTAACTTTCACACCTTAACTCCAAAAAATATACAATTACCTTCATTAAGTAGCTTATTAAAAGTTGTATACAATTAAAGGTAATTTTGATATATTTTGAGTTTTCATTTGAGATATATGGATCTGAGAAGTTGGGATTTTGGAATCTAATTCAGAGTATAACTTTTTATTCTATATATTATTTTTTTATAAACTTAATTTTCTATTTTCTATATATTATTATCTACCACTTTCATGTAAAAAGTTTCTTTATTTGAGGTATAAAAAGTGGAGAATAAAATAGGTTCCAAAGGGATAAATAATGAATTAATAAATGGGAATTTTATGGTATTTTTGGCCCTTATCTCCCCTACTTTATTCCTTATCGATCAATTCATCAAGATGCATATGTCTCAGGGTTTAAGGTCATAAAATATCTTTGATATTTTATTTTTCTTTTCTTTATTATATAATTTTCGCATTAAAAATAATATTTTATATAGTATTTGACTATTTGTACAATAAAGAGTGAATGCTAATTTATGCAAATTAGGGTATTTACATGTATTTACTAGGGTTTTTAAGGTCAAAATAATAGAATAAAGGTGATAAAATGGAGATTCATCACCCCTTAAGCGTGTGATATAGTGGTACCACTTAAGTTGATCGTGTGGTTGCAGACCAACAACACTTCGAATTGCTTGAACGGCCCAGATTGGATCCGAGTTGTGTTTCTCATCTAATGTTTCTAAAGCTGCTTAGAAGAACTGCTGAGAACAAAGTCTTAGTGTTTCTTGGTCATTGAATCCCCCACAGCTTTGGCCTCCTCCGAGTTGTTGAGGATCTCATCGGCTTCTTGGATGTGCCCCACACCTACAGGTGCCCTCTAATAGCTTCCATGTCCCATCGATGGGGACCTGGGGTCTCATTGTTCTCATTAACCTGGAGCAGATGTCTCACATGATTCCACGATCCAGATGTCTTCCAGAGCTCGGCACCTGCACAAAAAATTATGTTGGCTTGAGCGAAGCACCTCGACCAACTTTGAAGCTGAAATTGCAAAAGGAATGAAGGGGCGATGGAGCTCCGATCGGAGGTGGAAGATGAGCTTTGACAAACCTAAATCTTACATATTCAGAGTGATTTGTGGAGGGGCTTGATGGAGCATGTGAAGAGGATGAAGATGATGATGAATATGGGTCATATCACAGGGTGGATCACAATGGAACAAAGTTAGAGCTCAAAGCTCCAACAAAGTAGGATCTTGAAATTAAACTTGAGTTACCACCTAATTACTGGAATTAACACCTAAACTGCAACAAGGAATGAAAATGCGATGTAAAATCCTACCTAAAGCGGTTCCTACTAGAATGAGGCCAAGGAGAAGAGAGGCTCACAAGAGGAGCTAAGGTCTTGGATCGTTGATCTTCGACCTTTTTCACGATGACAAGGCTAGGAAAATTGATGTTATCACTAGAAACCTCAACCCAGTGACTCCTATTGTGATTAATAATGAAAAAGGGATAAAAAAGTGGTGGATTAGGTTTTATTTATATAACAAGGTTTTGGCAAAAAGGCGAGGGAGATTGCGTGTGGGAGGAAGGTGGTTGGTGGATGCTAGGGAGATGGCATGGAGTAGGGATGTGGGAGGAACAAAACGGTGGAGGTTTCAAGGAGGAAAGAAGTATGGAGGAAGGATGAAAATGGGGAGAAGATCAAGTTCTCGTGACTTTGACTTGAGTCAGAGGGGTAGGAGGTACTGTTGACCCACAGTCAACAAAAGAAAGGTTCGGGTTGGTCCATGTGGACCAACCAGAAAAAGGAATGGGTAAAATCTTTTATTAAAATAATTAAAAATAATAAATAATTTTATTAATTTTTAGTCAAAATATAAAAATATTCCTTATTTTAAGGATTATTTTATAGGTATTTTTATTTATTTTTACAACACCTTATTAGGTGCTAATATTTACAAGTATATACATATGTATATTTACATATATCTTAGTTGTTTTTATTTTGTATTTTGTATTTTATTATTGTATGTACATATTTTATATATATATATATGGTATTTTAAATATATATTTGTATATTTTTATTTTATTTTTCTGATTTTATTTATTTACTTAAATAAATATGGGTGTATATGGTTTGTTTATATATTTAAATACATTACTTATTTAATGCATTAAAGATTTTATTTTAGGTACAAAAATATAAGAAAGTTAAAGATATGAAGAATAATATTTTGATTTATTTATATACATGTACACAATACATATGGACACAAAAGCTAACTTTTCATCTTAATTCTATTTTTAATGAAACCACCTTCATTAGATAGATAATTTAATTTTATGAATAATAAAGGTGAGCTTTTCCAATTTTGAATCTATATGGAGGAGATACACATCTGTGGAGTTTTATTTGAGTCTTTTTATTCTGTGTGTTACGATCGTTTATGTGTAACTAATTTTGTATTTTTATGTATTTTGGTGTACAAGTTACATGTTGAGGTTTTTTTTAGGATGTAAAAGGAAAATAAAATAGGTCCCAAAAGACTATTTATAGATAAATAAAATTAGGGTTTTAAAGTATTTTCTATATAATTAATCTGTCATATCTTCCCCTACTTTATTCTTTGTTGACCAAGTCAATATTGTCATGGTATCAGGATTTAAGGTTATTCAGTGTCTTTGACACTTCATTTCTTTTTCTTCTCTTTCCTTTGTTCTTTGATTTTGGAATTAAATACAAATATTTATACATTCTTTATTAGTCAATTATCGAGTGTTATTTTGTATAAATTAATACCATATACATGTATTTAGCTAGAGATTTAATCAAAATGAAAAAAATAAAGGTGATGAAATGGAGATTTATCAATGTCTCCCCTTTTGCTTCCCCAAATTGGTAGAGAAGAATAGTAACATTCCTTTTGTTTATCCAAAGGATGATAGGAACGTAAATGTCCCAAAAAGGTGCAAGTCCAAATCAACAACTTAGGTGTCATTTTGAACTTACATTCTTTTGGATCATTTACGTTGATATCCCACATGTTACTTTCTCAAATTGGTGGAGATAAAGAAAGGGGATGAATGCAAACGATCGATCCAACATTTAATTTGTTTCTCCAAAGAATATGTATGAATGCAAAAGACCCAAAAGAGTGTAAGCCCAAATCAACACTTGACGTGTTGGTTTGGGCTTGCACCCCTCCTTTGAAGAAATAAATTGAATCTTGATGATGAGAATAAAAGGGAGATATGAAAATGATCTGAAAGAGAGAAATCTGAATCTACACTTGAGGTGTCGATTTGGGTTTGACTTCCCAAATTGGCACCTACGTACCAATTGACACTTATTTTTTAATATTCAAAATTGATGAATATTTATTTAATAATAAATAGTTTAATAATTATTTTTTTAAAAAAAAAAGTTCTTTTTATGTCCTTTAAGATAAAATGGTTGCCGGCAGAGACGGAGAGAGGGGGGGCATGAGGGGGCTTAGCCCCCCAAGCCTCCCAAGTTTCCATCATTATTATATAATATGTATGCAATCTTTAATTACTATAAATGGATAAAATTCACATAAATCTTAGATATTCTAGTGTTAAAATCAATTTAATGCTATTATATCTACATGTAAAAGATAAATATCCCACTTTTAAGGATGTAAATTGTTATATATATATATATATATAGAGAGAGAGAGAGGTTAATGGGGCTGTCCCCTTGGGGTAACCAACATGGCTGCCCCTGCATCATTTACGGTGTTTTTTTATTTTTTTAAAAAAATATCGCCATGTATATTCATCCCTATATCCCTCCTATATGTCATTCAAATTTCGTCAGAAACAGAGACTCCTACGGCCTCCATCTAGACCGGCCATTTTTTAACGGTAACAGGATTTTTTAAATCGACACCATCCCGATGGAGGCCATAGGAGTCTCTATTTCTGACGAAATTAGAATTACATATAGGAGGGATATAGGGATGAATATATATGTTTTTTTTTCAAAAAAAATAAAAAATGCATCGAAATAGAGGGCGGCAGCCATGTTGGGGCAGCCCCATTAAATCCATATATATAGAGAGAGAGGTAAATGGGGCTGCCCCCAGGGAGTAGCCAACTTGGCTACTCCCACCCCTATTTTTCCCTAATTTTTTTTTATTTTTTTGGAAAATAAAAATTTGTATATTCATCATTATATCCCTCTCACATTCTATTAAAATTTCGTCAGAAACAGAGACTCCTACGGCCTCCATCCAAACATGGTCGATTTAAAAAATCCTGCGACCGTTAAAAAAATGACGTCTGGATGGAGGGCTTAGGAGTCTTTGTTTCTGACGAAATTTTAATAGAATGTGAGAGGGATATAATGATGAATATACAAATTTTTATTTTTCAAAAAAAATAAAAAAAATAAAAAAAATGAGGGGAAAATAGGGGTGGGAGTAGCCAAGTTGGCTACTCCCTGGGGGCAGCCCCATTTTACCCATATATATATATATATATATATATATATATATATATATATATATATATATATATATGGGTAAAATGGGGTTGCCCCCAGGGAGTAGTCAACTTGGCTACTCCCACCCCTATTTTTCCCTCATTTTTTTATTTTTTTGAAAAATAAAAATTTGTACATTCATAATTATATCCCTCTCACATTCTATTAAAATTTCGTCAGAAACAGAGACTCCTACGGCCTCCATCCAAACATGGTCGATTTAAAAAATCCTGCGACCGTTAAAAAAATGACGACCGGATGGAGGCCTTAGGAGTCTCTGTTTCTGACGAAATTTTAATAGAATGTGAGAGGGATATAGTGATGAATATACAAATTTTTATTTTTCAAAAAAATAAAAAAATGAGGGGAAAATATGGGTGGGAGTAGCCAAGTTGGCTACTCCCTGGGGGCAGCCCCATTTTACCCATATATATATATATATATATATATATATATATGGGAAAAATGTGTATGCCCCCCAGGGGGAGCTAACTTAGCTCCCCCTGCCCCTTTTTGACATAATTTTTTATTTTTTTGAAATCTAAAATCGTGTAAATTCATTATTAAATTCCTATATTATGCTATTAAAATTTCGTGCGAAACAGAGACTCCTACGACCTTCATCCCAACGGGGTCGATTTCAAAAATCCTGTTACCGTTAAAAAATGATTGTCTGGATGGAGGTCGTAGGAGTCTCTGTTTCGCACGAAATTTTAATAGCATAATATAGGGATATAGTGATGAATATTCATGGAAGAAATTTTCAAAAAAAATAAAAAAAAAGGTGAAAATAGGGCGGGGGAGCCAAGTTAGCTCCCCCTAGGGGGCAGGCCCATTTATCCCAATATATATATATATATATGGATTTAATGGAGTTGCCATGTTATATATATAACATGGCTTCCCCGCCTCGTATTTCGATGTTTTTTTTATTTTTTTTTTGAAAAACTAATACCATCTATATTCATCCCTATATCTCTCATATATGCCATTCAAATTTCGTGAGAAACGGAGACTCCTACGACCTCCATCGAGATAGTATCGATTTAAAAAATCCTACGACCATTAAAAAATAATTGTTTGGATGGAGGCTGTAGGAGTCTCTGTTTCTGACGAAATTTGTATGGCTTATAGACAATGGCAGACCCAGGATTATAGGTCAGGTGGGGCACATCTATAAAAATAAAATTCAAATCTTAGATAGACTTTGCATTTGATCCTTATTCCAAGACATTACAATCATATGTAAGCCAGAGCTGATTTATTTTACATTGAATATTTTTAGATTGTTTTTAGCTAATACCATCCGCACTGAGTTAATTAAACAAATGTGTGGTTGATTTTTTAATTACCGTGTAGAATTTAGATGCATGCAATTCTATTTAGACAAAAATGCATTTCCAATCAGACAAAAAATGACGTATATATACATCGACGCAACTTGATATGGTAAAAAAACTAATGTAGGATTTTCTCTTTTTCAACTACAAACATCAAAGCAACTTGATATGTTTACCTGCACTTGAGCACGATACGAAAACGTGCAATGGTGTGGATTGGTGAACCAAGCATGCGAGCAAGATGAAAATTGGTTCCTAAGCAGCGAGGGGGGCAGGGGTGCAACCGTAGCAAGTATGCAAGGGAGCAAGAAGCGTGGTGCGCTTGATTGGGAGGAGGGGACACATTAACAATAGGTCACAGAGGGAGCCGAAGGTGCGGCGTGTCCAAAAGGGCGACCGGGGTACAACGAGTCTGCTAGGGAGACCGGAACACAGTGCATCCGAGAGGAAGGTCAAGGGACAATGGGTTAGCAAGAGAGTCAGTGCACATTACATCCGAGAAAGGGAAGAAGGAGCGATACCAAAGGCAGAAGTGCAGGTTCGTGAGAGAATCAGGCCATGACAGTCGATGCGTACAGAGGAGGGTTGGATGGAGTGACGAAGGGCACAATGGTTTGAAGTACCTTAAAGATTTCAATAGGAAGGGGGCACAAATGTACATTAAATTGGTTTTATTGGAACACAAAGATAGAAGTTCAAAGGGCTGCAAAAATTTAGGGGGGCATGTGCCCCACCTCCACAAAGCATAGGTCCGCCCCTGCTTATAGGAGAGATATAGGGATGAATATACATGGCGATATTTTTCAAAAAAAAATAAAAAATGCTGAAATAGCACGGGGGCAGCCATGTTGGCTACCTCAAGGGAGCAGCCCCATTAATCTCTCTCTCTCTCTCTCCATCTCTCTCTCTCTCCATCTCTCTCTCTCTCTCTATGTGTGTGTGTGTGTGTGTGTGTGTGTGTGTGTGTGTGTGTGTGTGTGTGTGTGTGTGTGTGTGTGTGTGTGTGTGTGTGTGTGTGTGTGTGTGTGTGTGTGTGTGTGTGTGTGTGTGTGTGTGTGTGTGTGTGTGTGTGTGTGTGTGTGTGTGTGTGTGTGTGTGTGTGTGTGTGTGTGTGTGTGTGTGTGTGTGTGTGTGTGTGTGTGTGTGTGTGTGTGTGTGTGTGTGTGTGTGTGTGTGTGTGTGTGTGTGTGTGTGTGTGTGTGTGTGTGTGTGTGTGTGTGTGTGTGTGTGTGTGTGTGTGTGTGTGTGTGTGTGTGTGTGTGTGTGTGTGTGTGTGTGTGTGTGTGTGTGTGTGTGTGTGTGTGTGTGTGTGTGTGTGTGTGTGTGTGTGTGGAAAAAATGGGGATGATCCTATGCCCCTACCCCATTTTTTCGTATTTTTTTATTTTTTTGGAAAAATTTCACCATGTATATCCGTCCCTATATCCCTCCTATATGTCATTCGAATTCATCAGAAATAGAGACTCCTACTGCCTCCATCCAGACAGTTATTTTTTTAACGATCGCAGAAACAAAGACTCATATACCCTCCATCTAGAACATGTAATTTCAACGGTCTAAACATTGTTTCAATCGACTTGTTCTAGATGGATGGCATAAGAGTCCCCGTTTCTGACAAAATTTGAATGACATATTGTAGGGATATATAGATGAATATACATTTGTTCAAATATTTACGTAAAATCACACGTTTAGATGGTTGTTTTGTAAAAATATCTTGTAAATATTAATATTGTAGTTTTTTTTTCAAATTATGCAATCAATGAAAATCAAGAAATATTGACTACTAAAATAACAATTAATTGTAAAATAAAATAAACAATAATACCTCGTTAGTTTATTCTCTAAGGGCTCGTTCTGTTCGAGAATAAGCAGAAATAAGGATGGGGAATAAGGAGAATAAGGGTCTATTCTCTGTTCGGTTGGAGGATAGGAATAAGGAGAATAAGGTGAAATAAAGGTAGGTAAGGTGAGATAAAGATAAGAATAAGAGTGAAATAAGATGGAATAAAGGGGAATAGTCATACCACTGGGAACCGTGTCGGGAGGAGAATTTGCTCCTTATTTCATAGCTTATTCTCCTACCAAACAGGGCCTAAGTGGAAATTTGTCTTAATAGTTTGCCCCCCCCCCCAAAAAAAAAAGAATATTCATTGACTGAATGTAAATTCGATTTTTCAAACGGATTCTGCAAAGAAAAATGCAAAAAAAAAAAGAATGGTACAAAAAAAGGATCGCCAGCTATTGCATCCCGTGCTCGAACACAGGGGATGCGTTGGACGCAGAATGTGCGACCCAGATGAGAGGCTGACTACCCCGACCCCATCATCCGAATCGTACATTCCTCATCCGACGCATCTCCTGTGCACGGATCCGATCCGCCCCCCTGCCGCAGGTGATTCCTCTGTCCATCTCTGTCGTCCCGTCATCGTAAGGTCAGTAGGGAATGAAAAAGAGAACCGGTAATTCCCGCCAAGAAAACCGGTAATCCCTGCCAAGGAAAGCCTCACGTTCTGATCCTAAATATATATATCATTGAGGATGAGGCAAAGAAACCGGTAATTCCCGCCACCTCCCAGATATAGAAAGCAGAGCCCCGACGATTTCCAATCGACGTGCTCCGCCGCCTGTTGAGGCCCTCCGGGCTCTCTATATCCTCCCGTCTTCCCCTCCTCTCCCAATCGCCCATTCACTCTTCCGTTCTTCATCCCCATGGAGAAGAAGACCATGAGGCCCTCCGCCGTCCTCCCCGTCCTCCTCGTCCTCTCCTCCCTCCGCCTCTCCACCTCCATCTGCGTCCCCCGTACCCCCTCCACCTTCTTCCTCCCCGGTGCTCCCACCACCTCCCAGTCCGCCCCTCCTCCGACCTCCCCCTTCCCGCCACCCCCTCCCGCTCCTGCTCCCACGCCCATCCCTACCCCTGTCCCTTCCAACTCTATCCTCAACCCCATAACTTCTCCATTCTCCTTCGGCGCTAACATTGCCAGCGGAGCCGCCCTCGCCGTCAAAGCTGCCTGCGACCGCACCACCTACCCCGACGTCTGCATCTCCGCCATCAAGCCCCAGCTCAGCCTCGACTCTGGCCTCTCCCTCAGCAGTAGCAACAACGCGGGATTGTTCCTCGTCGTGGAGCTCATGGTCAAGGCTGCCAAGGAGCAGACCCAGCTTGCGCTGACCCAGATCTCCAAGGGCGCCAATGATCCAGCCACGAACCCCCAGGTCGCGACGATCCTCAAGGGCTGCGCCTCCAAGTACAAGGATGCCTCCGACGAGCTCGACACCGTGCTTAAGGCCATCTCCGCCAAGGACATCCCCACCGCGCAGACGTACCTCTCCGGGGTGCTGACCGACTACTCCACCTGCGTCGGCGGAGACGCTCCAGGAGACCCAACCCTGAACGCATCCTCGTCGTGGGTCGCCAGCAGCAAAGCTCTCGTCTACCTCGTCGACAACTGCTTGGATCTCTGCGCTCTGCTCAAGTGATGGTTCGGTGCATGCTGCGAGTGATGAGACTGGAGGACGGACCTATCTATGTATTCCTAGGCATGCATGTAAAATAAACCGACCTGGTCGAGACGTGTAGCATGTGAAAGACAAGTGACTTGAAAAAAAATGGTAATATTAGCAATGCCTATGAGATGAGAAAAACAAGCATACTTAGCGGCAATTTGGAATAATTAATTACATCTAAACATAAAAACAATGATGTTCCATAGCTAAAGAACTAACAAAAAATCAAATGGTCCTAGGAATGAGACACTTTTGGCACCGGTGAATCAGATGTGTATAGGCGAGCCATGCATGAGAGACGTGCATGTAGAGATTCTGATGCGATCACGTCCCTTTACTTGATTAGGACAAGGATACTCTTGTGTTTTTTGTTGCAATTATGATTTTGAAAATTCAACTTTATGGATTATATATTCAACTAATGTTTTACGATTTTCTCTCAAATCTGAGAACATTTGCTATTTAATCATGATGATCAAAAGTTCAATGGTTTTAAATAGGATTTAAGTTGCTTAATGTTGATCGGACATTTGATGATTAAGAAAAAAACACTGAATGTCCTCAAATTTGAGCTAAATTTGTAGCATGTGTGGAACAGTCGAAAATATAATCCATATATATTTTGATTTTTAAAATAAAAAAAATGAAATTACAGGTCTATTGTAACGTGTAATTCACATTACAATAGAGAATCCTCGTTGCTAAATCCTCGTATATGCGCAAGTTTTATCCACTTGGTTATTGCTATATTTCCGATCTTGATTGATGCAAATCCTTGAAAAATGCATTGTTCATATAGGATATTTTAATCTGTTCAATATTTTGAGGTGCACGTGGTTTATTCACTTTCTCGCTGAAAAATAATTCGTTCGATCAAATTTTTTTACGTCATCATTATTATATTTTTATTGTAAGCTCCGAACCAAACTTCATTGTTATAGAAACTAGAGAGTGTATCCGAGCTTCGTTGCAGGATAAAAGCAAGTTGCAGATATTTCTTGGTGCATACATAATTGTTAAACCGAAAGTGTGTGGTGAAGGATATGGTGAGATCCTTAAGCGCATCACGGAAGCATGAGGATCATATTGTATACGATTGAGAATGACTAGACGCACTAGTTGTTAGATGCAGCAGAATTTAAAACATTTACATGTGATGAAACCACATGATCCAAGAATGCTTCTCGGATCATTTCATCTAAACCACATATAATAAAAAAGGAATACCTCTTGTAGCGTGGTTGCGATCAAGCCTCTAAGAAAAGAGACCTCCTATCTCAAATCTGATCATCGGAGGAAACGCTTGCGAGCGCGGGGAGGAGTCGTGTGCTCCTCGCAATCCAAGATGTTGATCCAGGTAAGGGAACTCCTAATCTCATCACATGAGATCGTACATCTTCTTCATAAGCAAGGCACACCAAAGAAAATGAAGAACTAAGGGCAGTCGAGGCGACGACACAATGGTGAAGCGACAACAGAGTCTCCTTCTCTCTAGGGTTAGGTGGACGGCCACCAATGGAGAGAGAGGGAGAGAGTGCATGAGAATGAAAGAGAGGATAGAGCTTGTTGTAAACTTATTAACCTCTTAGAAGGGCAAGGGGTGTCTCTCCTTATATAAGGTTTTGGGAGTCCATGGATCACAATCCATGGACTACACAAAATCAATGGATGATATTGATTTGTGCTTATTTCTATGGCAAAGATGTTGTTGGTAAAAATATAACAATAATTAATTTAATTTAGATTAAATATATTCGATAAATGATGAATCCACGATTCATCATCTCAATATCTTGATCTTGGCAAAATCTTTGAGTAAAATCTCAAATAAATATCCATAAAATCAAAAAATTAACAAAATGACTCTTGTAAATAAAACACACTAATTATTGTATATTAGATTGTACAAAATAAATTAACAATAAAAAGCTGCAAAATTAAAGGAGTTTTCACATGTAAATAGCCCAAAATTTTATGTATTTTTAATAATTTCATTTCAACTCCTTTTGGTTAATTCTTTCTCTGACTTGTTCATAAAAATGTATATAAAAAATAAAAAAATATGAAATAAATTTTACCTCGAATAAATGCTCCTATATCCCAAAAAAAGGTCGTAAAGTTCAACTTCCCGGCCAAATTCTGCTCCGTATGAACTCCAAATTCATCAAACTCACTTTTAAAGTTTAAGTTAGAAAAGTATATGTCCAACAGAAGTGGTTTCATTAAAATAGAGCTCGTTTGCAAAATTTGAGTTTTGGGACCTAGGTGTACATTGTATATGATGTACTCATTCATTCTTTCTTTATTTTTTATTTATTTTTTAAATACTAAAAAAACTAAAAAAAGCATTATTGTGTTGTATTTTATTTCTAATATTTTATTGTATTTTTCTATTGTAAATATCTCTTATTGAAGATACAAAAAAATAATATTAGAAAAGCAAAAAATATACATGTTGTTTGTCTTCTTTTGTAAATTCTCCACTTATTTTTCTTCTCTTTTCTTATCTATATTTTATTGTATTTTAGTAGCCTACTTTATCTTATTATTATTTTTTATTTAATTTTCATTCTCTACAATTACCATGCATTCAACTCCATTCTCTCACCATTTTTTCTAACTTCTAATTCAACTCCACCTCCAATATAACCTCCATTCCGCTCCACCTCCATTATAATCTCCATTTTTCCATCTCTTTTTATACATCTCATCCTCCTCATTTCGTACTTGATCCATCTTTATGTGAGGAGAGCCTAGTTCCCTGAGTTGAATCGGTGACAGCGACACAACCACAGTCGAGCGACGACAGCCCTCTCTCCAGTGAGATCCATTGGCTTCTTGGCCAACATCGCAGTCGCATCCGTGCGCTGTCCAAGCTCATCGATCGCCGACGATTCGAGTTCTATTTTTTTTTTCAAATTTTTATGAAGGCTTTAAAAGACATCATGACTTCCTGAACTCAAATGAGTAGATGCATCTGCATTCAGCCAGTATAGGTGTAAGTACAGGTCGGACCCCGTTGCTTGAGGACAGAGCCTTACGCGATGTCCTCTGAACCACCTACTCTGCAAAGGGAGAACCCTCACTGAACGCAGCTACTTATTTGTGTTTAGTAGTCAATTTGACTCTTAAAGGATTTTTTATTTTTTTTCCCATTTTTATGGATTTTGAATAAATTTAGAACAGAAGCTTGACTCACTTTCCTTGAAATCAAGAAAATAATTTTCAACACTATGCATACAAATAAAGATTTTCCAAATATTTTTCAAACAATTTTTCAAAATAAGTGAAAATCCATTTTCAAATCATTTTCAAATTTTTTCTTGAAAATAGTGTAACATAGTATAGAAAAACCTTGAAAATATTTTTATCCACTTAGTTCATTAAATTATACTTTAGCCCAAAAAAATTTAAATTTTTCAAAAATTTTCAAAATATATCTAAAGTACATATACTATATATACGTTATACACCCCCTATTAAACTTTGTTATGTCCTCATAGCACTAGATGATACAAAGCCAAAGTTCAATTTAAGTATAGAAAAAAATATACGAGAACTGAGGTGGGATCCCCCTATACTTAGGTTAGAAATAACCTAAGTATTAAGAAAAGGAAAGATGAGTAAGAAAATCACGGGGACTCAAGTACCCCTGTACTTAGGCTGAGAGTGGCCTAAGTACAGAGATGGAAAATTGATGTTAGGGAGACCTAAGGTGAACGAAGAAGAAGGATGGATATAGAAATGAGTGTTTGAATCATTGGAGATGAATTGGAGTACCTAAGGTCTAGGGGAGGGCTCGAAGCAATCAAGGCTCAAACAAGCATACAGTACCCCTTGATTTCACCAACTCGCACGTGAAAACAACAGATGTTGGTTAATTATATTGTAGTTTTTATTGGTGATTAAAATGTTCTAGTTTACTCTAGGATAAAAAACATGCCGAATAAAATCATCCTACGAAAACAAGGGTGTTGCTCTCCCAAAACAATACTCTATTTTAGGTCAACTTGCAATTAACAGTCCCAGTTATTTGCTTAAGATTATCACTGATTAAAGGTAAGCACATAAATTAAGCAATCATCGTTTACCGCTCATTCCCAATTTCCTTTAACCTAGGTGATCAAGCCAGGAAGGGAGGTCGAGAAAGCCATGTAGTCGATAAAAATATTGTTCTATGTTAAGAGATGAAACATGCAGTGCCATGAGAAAAATTCGTGAAAACTCATACTAAATTAATACCAAAATCAAATGTATGCAAGTCGATGAAGAACCATACCTAACATGCCTCTATTAGAGGGGAAGAATATCTTTTAATTTGGCTAAGTGAAGCGATGTCTACGTGCATCTTAATTGATGCGTGTCCTACCTACGATCAAACACGTACGAAAGAAAATGTGAAAGAAGCTCGGAGAGCCGCGTGCATTATCCTAGGTCGAGACTCAAATGGGGCGATCACCACACAACTACGAAGAACTTCGTTTATTTTACACACGCGAGTCTTCAAATGAAGACTGCTGTAAAGATGATTATTACATTAAAAAATAAAAATGCAAGATACATTTTTTTCTCTTTGATTTCCTCCAAAGTTGCTTCTGCGCTCTGTACAGCGGGAACTCCTGCTAGCTCCTCGCCTCCTTAAACACCAAAGGCCCTCCCTGTCACAAAAGCAAAAGTTAGATATCAATAAAAAAAATTAACCATGCAAGACAATAACATGACCTATGAATTATAAATTAGTCACTTAATTAAATAATAAAAATTTAAACACGAAATATAAGTCGTGTCCCCAGCAAAAACGTCAATAAATCAATATAATTTAATCCTAAATTAGATCGAGCAATCTTGAAGATAATGGAAAGGAGAAACTCATATTCCATATAGGAGTGGTGTATGGCCACCCTTTCCATGTTGGGATTGGTGGTTGTCCCTACTCCAACTAGGAGTAGGAGATTTCCAATGCAATCTTCAAGATTGCATGATTTCATGTATCTCCAATATTTACAACAACAACTGTTGTAAATAATTCTACAAAAATAATTCATAATTATTTTGAGATATTGCAATCTTGTCATTGGAAATTTTTGAATCACATTCACAATCTAAAATAAAATATGATTTACATTTTCAATTAATTATCCAATGTGAATCCAATTCACACCAATAATTAATCAACAAATATGAATCATAATAAGCTCTCTCTCTAATACACTATAAATCATATTTATAATATATTATGAATAATTTGATAAATCGATCCACATTATTTCCATCCATAATAATTAAATCACATTTAATTATATTGGATGATCATTCTCATGTATCCCAATAATGTAAATCAAATCCACATCATTCAAGATAATTAAATCACATTTAATTATCTATCTCAATGCTTAGATATAATTCAACTATGGAATTACTCTTGAACCATTTCAAGAATAATGCGCTTTCTCCACGGATACTTAGAGATAAGGACAGGGCGATTGCATTGTTCCACGTATAGTGACTTGGATATTGACATCAAATCTCAAATCCAGATCTTGCGGACCTCTCATAGATGATTGATTAAATCAAGACCGCAAATCTAATCTTCTCATTGCATCTGAATCACATTCAGATCAATGTTCAATAGTTGGACCAAGATCTATATTACTTCTCTATTGAGAGGAGTCACTAAAATACAAACATGTTTCATCACTCCTAAGAATGGAAGCGTCATGGTTATACAATCATTATGAACCCTCAGGTATTCCCAATACTATTACATTCTGCATACTTCATGGTTTTATCATTAAGTTTCTCTCATTTGATCATTAGGAGTCGATATCGATCATATACTTTCCAAAAGCATATACCATACTTAGGTCATGATCATATACTTTTCAAAAGTATATATCAAACCTACAAATTCAGTCAAGCTTCCAAAGTGAGACGACCGTGCACGGAATTTGATTCTTCCCAATATCTCATGAGTGAACTCATGTCTTCAGTTCAGCAATGAACCTGTATGATCCTTTGAGAGATCGTATTACTCATATGACCTTGCATGCACACCAACGTGTCGGTGTATAGACCTTGATTAGGTCATCAACCTATTGATCTTCCAAATGTATATACTCAGACATATAGTAACACATATGTCTCCGATCAGAGGATGTGTGCCTATATCATGACAACATACGACATAGGACTTTCGTTATCTCGATCTTGTTAAGTCAACTCTTTGACCTAACTAATCTAACACCTCCAAATCTCTATTCTATGTAGAGGACCTGCATCAAGAGGTCGGTTAGATATCAACCAAATGAGAAAGGATTGCCATCTCTTACTCAGGCTGGAGATCATCTCTTAATAATCATTTGACGGTGTTTGATGAGTCCTCAATCTAACTCCTTAGATATCCAACCAAATGAGAAAGGATTGCCATCTCTTACTCAGGCTGGAGATCATCTCTTAATAATCATTTGACGGTGTTTGATGAGTCCTCAATCTAACTCCTTAGATATCCATCCAAGCACCAATATCTATGATTCAATAATTGAATCAACAGTTTTATGATCATTAAGATGACCGTGGTACACAACCTTAATTATACTAAGGGACCTATTATGCAAATTAATCATTCTTCATTTCAGATCAGGGAATGACATTCGCACTAACATTTATTGCATAATGGCTCGTCGTGGGCTCACATGTCCAACATGTAGTACATACATAACGTTAAATTAATAAGTGTGTGCACATATTTCTTAGTACATACATAACATTATTCAAAGAATCTAAGGATGAAGAGATACAAAAGGGAAGAAGAAGGATACATCGACTTGAGATGCCACTGAAGGGTATAGAGCTCTCAGAGATTCTGCTATCATGCCTTAATTCGACGGTGGCAAGCAATGGAAAAGCAATGGAGAGGCTTAGCATCAAGCTCGAAAGATCTAACAATGGTTGGATTCCTCCCCACTTTTTCATCTTTGCTACAGGTGCAAGGGAGACGACGTTCCTCCGATGATGGACCTCCTCCACTTATGACGCTCTAGTTTTTCATTATAGCTTTAGTGGGTCGTCGCTCCAATGTCAATAGGAACACCTCTGACTTGTCGTGCTCATGGCATGGTGTCACATGCTCTGTTGGCTCCCTCTCAATCTCCCTTTCCGCCATCCAATAAGAAGGGTTGAAATTGATTCAAATGAACAATTTGAACACCTATTGATTCTAATAACAGATTGCGGGGTATTGATCATTCGGGTCTTTCCATTCTCAACAACCTCTTCTAATGTTGTATGGTAGATCCAAGGTGAAATTGAGCTCCTAGAGGAGTTTAACTAGCTAGAGATGAAGGATCTGAAGCGTATGAAGTTTTTTTATACAAGTTATTGTTTCCTGGATATGGAAATCCAATAGGCTGAATGGAGCCTCCTCATACACCACCCTCTTTGCCTCTACAACCCCTACATCTGTCAGTCACTGGAACCAACTTGTCCTTCCTCCTTCATCGCCTTCTTCATCGCAACCTCCTCGTGCTTCACCAGAGATACATACATCATCGACGCACCCACCGTTGTTGTTCCTGGACAAAAAATCCAAAGTTTAAACATGGAAATCCCATTGAAATTCACAATTAATTACAGAGAAAGAGATTTAGATGTGTTACATCTATAATTAAGGAGACGAAAGAGTGTGCAGAGGTAGTGATCAAAGTTGTTGATGCCGCCATTTTGATGGATGGGATTGGGGGAGGGAGGGGGTCCTTTGTTGCTCTCTACGGGGGCGTTCGTTTGTGGAATAAGGTTGGAGGAATGAGGAAGGATAAGATATTGTTTCTATTCATTTGGAGGAAACAAAAGGTGGAATAAGGTGGACTAAGAGGTACATATTTGTTGTTCTCCGTTCGGTTGGCATACGACGAACAAGGTGGTATATTGTTTGAAAGTTAGTTAATCATTTTTTGAGTTGTTCCACACGTGTGCAATAAGAGACCGACAATGTTGTTTCATTTGTTATATGATGCTCAAACTATTTATTGGTATGCTTGAATGTGTACACTCCATTCACTAAAAAGGTAGAACATGATTTTTGACCATATATTTCATAGTCATATTTGATAGTATATCAAGCCGACCACTCATATAGTATATCGTACAACACAAAATCTTGGACATTACATGCTCATCACACACAAGATCATCAACAAGGTAATGAGCTTGTGTCGATCTGCTAGTTAGGTGCAAGATAAGTATTTCCTTCTCACGAAGTTGCTGCTCTTGTTCTTCCAACTTCTCCATGTTAGTTTTCAGCAAATTCGATAATGTGTTTCATGTCAGACAAAAAAAGTTTCTCTTCAGCCAAAGACTCCATGGTAGGAGCCCAACTTTGAAGCCTTAACCATGTACCAGCATAACCTCTCTAATAGTTCAACTTTAGAACAACTGACTTCGCATAGAATTTAACAAAGCATGTATCATTGAAAAACTTACATCATATGGACATGAATACCACAATCGATCTTCAACATCTTTTAAATGGTGTGTGTCATCGAAAAGGAGGATTGCATCCATCGGGCAGTAACAGTTATGTTTGTGCATCCTCGCTAGATCACACCTTATGAACATGACTTCTGAATATGTTATTAAGATGCATAGGTTGTCAAAAAAATACATGCCCATTTTTTCTAAGCTCGGAAGAAATGAAAAAATGGAAAAAAATGCTAAAAATTGTGCTCAGAAAAGCCATAAGTTTCGGTCGTGAACGTGTTCGTTTCCAATGGTTAAATCTCGCCAGGTAGGTGGTTGCTCATCCAAGTCTGAGAACAAGCCCCCTGTCTCTGTCAAGTAAATGGGCTTTCATCATCGCAGCGCTCGTACATGAAAACCAAGAAAAGGATGGGTTGGGAAAACTATGCTAAAAAAGCCAACGCTTCCAACATGGGATGGTTTCGATTATGGTGACCAAGCGTCGCCAATTAGTGGGTAACAGTAGTCGTACAACTCCTCTGATACGACGTATGCTCGACCCCTCCTTGCTTTGAATTGGGAGAGATGCATGGTCACGCCCTGATATAGTGTTATGAATGTATCGATATTCACATACCCGCAAATACTAAGGAACCTCCTCCCATGTGGAACTCTGAATCCTCCTTCATCCAACACCCATCGCAAGACCTTCATGTCCGCAACAGAGCCCTCCCTTCCCACCGCTACATATAGGACGTGGTATTGGAAGTTCACACAAGCCAGACATTTTTGAGAAATGAATTGGTGTTGATTGCGAAATTTAGGGGTGACATTGGCTAGCACAATTGAGTGAATGTATGCTCCGTCAATAGCACCTATGACATCCTGTAAATACAATGTTCCCAATCACACATTACTAAAAGGCATGTGACATGTGCAGAGTCCACAAGTTATAATAATTACTTGAAAGTACGGGTAGAAGTTATGTTTTCTACGAATCACATCAGGAATAGGGCTATCGTGTGAGGGTATGTGTATGAAATATTATATGAGCGACACAATGTATGTTAGCACATCATTGAGATGTCGTGAGATCATGTCGCTTGAATGTTGGAAATGCTCGCATAAAAATATATTTTTGGCATTGTGTACGAGGTAATATAGAAGTATACAGAAGGATTCCTTTGCTATTAAATTCCTAGAATCCTTCAACATTTCTCGTTCCTTCACATATGAGCATAGGGTTGTCACAGTGGTCGGGCACAAGGGAAACATCTCATATGATCTCTCAATATGGATGGAAAGCATTTCAAAAATCCAAATATGCCATGTTTGTGTCGTCGCGTGCTTCGGCATGTGAGGAATACAATGTGTTGCTTCATTATGCCACTCCTCTTCCTCCTCTTCCTCGAGCAGTGCACGAAGGTATTGCATGTTCAACATCGTCAATTGGTACCTCATTGTGATGATGGCCTCCATATTTCATGTCAAATATTTGAGCATGTCAATATAGGAATGATAGAGTTCTACAACTACTTAGGTCATCACATATGAAAGCAACATTCAATGAAAGCAACATTCCATTTCCATGAAAGAGAATAGTTCCAGAAAGAAAAGGATGCAACAACAAATAAACTATGCAAGCAAACGGGGGGTGAACAATAAAACAAAATCAACACTGCACAGCCACAGTTTGTGTACTTGTAGGAAAATCCAAGCATTGAGCTTTGCGGGTTCCGTCTTAGCCATGTTTAAAAGGATACAATTGTATGGATCCCGCAATCTATACACAAGCCTCATTTGTGTCTCGTGGGGTAGGCCTAGGACCAACGACTCTATCTCATTGAGGATGTCCTCCACCCCTACATGTGGATCCTTTGGTTTCAGGTTGTTGATCGTTTCGTGTTGCGGGCAGATCATTTCCTCTATCAGGAGCACTATCTCTTGCTCAAGGATTTGAGACGTGGGGATGTTGTCCCCGTCATTGCATGACTGCTTCGAGTTCGACGACTGACATCGAGACTCACGACATCGTCACCTCCTACGTGTATTACCGATGGTGGCAACAGTCTCGATCGGTATCCTGGTCCTCAGAACCCTCTTCGACTTCATCCACGAATGCATGCTAAGTAGATGAATCACCCTAGAAGAACGCTGCAAATGAACATGGGGGTTGTCTGTAAGGAGAATGCAAACGCACCCTGAGTAGTGGATCCATCGATCATGTTGTTGAGAAGGTCATAGTATGGAAATCTTCCTCTTATACATCTCGTATGCCTTGTCGATGTACATACCAAGTAATTACAGCTCAGGCCAAGAAGTTCAAAATTTATGTGAGAAATGCAAATCTCACCGAGTCCCATGCCCCATCATCTGGTGCAACAATAGTGTAAGATACAAGATCCCATCACCAACCACTCTTCATCATGAGGTAAATGAAGCCATTATACTCCTTCTTGATGTTTTTCCATTAATTTAGTAGCTTCTTTTTATCAATTGGCATCCTCATTTGCATTGTGAAGTGCGTGGTAACCATCCAGCATGCAAGTGAGGCAAACGAGCTTCCTACTCAATCACCAATGTCGAAATGATACTTGAATAGGTGCAAGAGGCACTCATCCATGGTAGGGGTTCATGTTTCATGCATTTTCCCAAATTGATTTCATGTTCATCTACCCTTGATGAAGAAGCATGGTTTGAGGACATTATATACTCGATCATGAACATTGATCAGTGGTTGTGTCATAAAAGGCAGAGTATAGGTGGTGGTAGATAGTTGTTCATCATTGTACTATGATATTATGGCATTTTCAAAGCAGACCCACATTTGGACATCAAAATGAACACATGAGTTTTCTTTCATTTCCAAAAACTAACATCGGTATTGACAAAAAGCATAATGCAGGAGAGAATGAACAGTAGAAGTATTAAAAATATCAACATAAAAAAATTTGTACCAACAAATGTAAATCAACACTATTGATGAACAATAAATCGTAGAAGGAATCTAATGTCCGATCTTGGAGGTCTACGGTGCCCAACAAGTCAGGTCTAGCAATCATTGTGTCGACCGCTCTCTCAGCTCTTAAATATCAACAATCAAGGGCATCAACAAATAACCTGCAACGATGCTCAAGCAATAAGTATAGTGATCTAAAATACAATACAAAATGATATGTATAGTATGCAAGTTTAGGGGCAAACAATAAAGGAGCAATATGGATAGCCACAGAGATCGAAAAGAAAAATCAACAATTGTTTTTTTGTGTTGTATATGGATTTTTTATTTTTGTGGGTTTTCATATTTTATAATTTTAATTTTAATATATATTTTTTATATTTTTTATTTATATTTTATATATTTTCTAATTTCTATCTTTTAGTTTTCTTTTTCATATTTAATTGATGTATATATAAGGATATGTATAGATGATACGTATATTGCAATAACTATATAGGGTATAAATATATAATGTATATACAAAAATAAAAAATATCCTCAGGTGCACTCTTTTTATTTTTAAAGGGGTTTTTAATATTAGGGTATTTCGATTAATAATATTACTATTATTAATATAAGTATATATAGTTATATATGTAATGTAGGATTTCATATCTATAAATATAGATATAAGTATTCAAAATTGAGAAAACAAAATGATTTTTGTCTTTTAAACTTTTTCTTTGTTTTTTGAATGTTTATTATATTTTAATAATTTTTATATTTTTAATAGACTAAAAAGTTCAAAATAGCGGCTAATAATATTAGGTTGGATTATTTTGGAATTTAAAAATATATAAATACTCAAAATTTCCAAAACTATTTTTAATATATAATATATAGGGGTTGATGGGGCTGCCCCCTGGGGGCAGCCAACATGGTTGCTCCGCTCCATTTTTGGGCAATTTTTTTATTTTTTTTGAAAAATATCATGATGTATATTCATCCCTATATCTCTCCTATATGCCATTCGAATTTCGTCAGAAATAGACTCCTACGGCCTCCATCTAGACAGGGTCGATTTAAAAAATCCTACGACCATTATAAAAATGACGTCTGGATGGAGGCCGTAGGAGTCTCTGTTTCTGACGAAATTCGAATGACATATAGGAGGGACATAGGGATGAATATACATGGTGATATTTTTCCAAAAAAATAAAAAAATTGTGAAAAATGGGGTGGGAGCAACCATGTTGGCTGCCCCTAGGGGGCAACCCCATTTTCCCCTAATATATAATAAGATCAAAATTTAGAAACATAAACTACTATTTTTAGATTTTCAATAACCTTAAATGATTTTTATAAGGTTTAAGGGTTTTCAATTTTTAATGTTTTCTTTTGTACATTTGAGTAATTTTTTAGTCTAAAGTTGCAAAATACAATAATAAGATACTCTAATATTTGCATTTTTTTTTAAAAAAACTAATTTTTATGTATTTTTAAATGTAAATAAGAATATGCTCATTTTTTAAATTTTAAAATAGGAAAATAGTTTCAATTTCCTTAAAAAATATATGTGATTTAATATAGTCTTAGGCACTTAAAATAGTTCTTACAATTTTTAGATGCAAAATGATGATTTTAATAATCAAAATACAAGAAATAGAAATTAATGTACCTGTAAGGACCTAAATGCAATTAAAATAGAATATTGATGCATTCCAGAATATATTTCAAAACTCTAGGGGCATATACACAAAAATTCCAGAATTATTCAATTAAAAAAGCATGGTAGGGGTATATTTTCATTTTCCACAAACGTACAAGGGTTACTTGCAATTTATCCATAGAATTTTACACTAAAATAAAAGTTTTTAGACTGAATAATAACTAAAACCCACAAGGGGTCCCTACAAAATGCCATGTACCCTCGTGTGTATGCATGTGTGATGTGACGTGGACTGGACTCGGTTACAAATAAAATAACTGTAAGGGCTAAAGTGAAAATATTACAAAATAAATGAACTTCCACTGAAAGTTTAAGGACTAAAGAGTAAATACAAAATTGGAGGGGTACCGGGAAAAATTACCCTCGAGGCGCTGATCAACGGTTGAGACGCTCCCACTTGGCACGCATAGGCACCTAGACGTGCGATGCCAGTTTGTCGATGAGCGGCACTAGTTAGATCTCTGTATCTGATCAAATGACTGCATGTGCTTTGATTTAACGGCTACAGTTGCACCTGGAGCGCTCCTCAAATCGGACGGCTACTGCTCTTCTCCAAGAATAGGGAAGAACGACGGTTGGATCCTCCTTCCTCGAGCACAGTCTCTGGCCTCCGGCCGCCTCCGGGGTGCGGAGGTGGCCCAAAATGTTGTTGTTGCACCTCCGCACGTAGTGGTTGGTTCAGATTGGTCAAGACCTCGTTGGATGAGGTCGGAGAGCTTGGTAGAAAACGAAGGGTTGGAGCTCATGTTCCCAGGTCTACTAACACTCCAAAAAGGGTCGTTTAGCCTGGGACCTGGTCAACGAGACCCGCATCATAGAGATAGACCATTAGGTCTGATTGGTTAGCAAAAAGGGGTGTAGATGAGGGTGATGATGGGGATCTCCAATGAGGTGATGAAAGGAGATAGGATCGCTTGATCCACATGGAATCGAGCGGGGTAGATGATGTGTTGAGATGGAGAACGTCTAGGGAAAAGTGAACGAGGCATCAGTGGGTTGGAACAAAAGAGGACACGATGGGAAATGGTGGGTTGGAGCTCGAACTCCGGCATAGATTTTTTTTATTTTCAAAAACTAAGATCGAATCGAAAGAGATAAAGGGCAATGTTATACTACTAGTTATCCTATGAATCGAAAAGGGATAAAGATAAGGGCTCAACTGTCGCAGAACGACTAGAACCCGACTCATACGAAGGAGCTCCAGCGAGTGATGAATCACCTACAATCCTTCCTTCTCCTTGTTGTGGCTCGATGGAAGTTGCTCCCTGATACATAGGACTACACAAAGGGAATAAATTTTGAATCAAAGCTAGAGAAGATTCATTATAGACGAGGTGAGGGTATGAGATTTTGTTAGGGTTTGCAGGCGGATCAAGAAGCATTTGACCAAGATCTTGGTCGGGCATGAAGGTCGAAGCGATGAGGAATCAGATTTGTAAAGAATCAAGGTCCCTCGATCAATTAATCAAGTGAGAAAATTTGAGGTAGATGGACTCCCACCAAGTCTGACAGAGGCTAGTGCATATGTTAGAGAGTTTACCTCGGTTCAATGCGGAAAAGAACTCGATTGGTCCACGTCCTCCGCTAGAGGACAAAAAGAAAAAAGAATAAATAATTAAAAATAAAATAATAAATGAATTAATAAAATTAAATTAAAAAATATAAAAATGTTTATTATTTTATATAGTATTTTATTATAGTTTTTATTTAATTTTTTTGAGTTGTTAATTAGGTGTTAAATCTTACATGTATAATTATAGGTATATTTATCTATATATAGAGTATTTTATTTTTATTTGTTTTTAGATTATATTATTTCTGACACGTATTTTATCTATCTATAACTTATTTAAATACATATATATTATTTTTTTTATTTATGTACTGAAATAAATATGTACATTTGTTATATAGGTGAATATAAGTATAATTCATATATGTATTCAAGTATACTTATTTATTTAAATTTTTATTTGTTTTATCCTTATTTTATTTTATACATGTATTTTAGATAATATTTACAAAATTATAAAAATATAAAAGAGTAAAAATTATAAAGAATAAATGTAATTAATATCATATACAAGTATATTGCACAATAAGGGTTCAAAGACAACTTTTGCATCTTAACTCCAAATTTAATGAAACCACCTTCATTAAATAGATAATTTAATTTTATGAACAATAGAGTGAGTTTGATAAATTTTGAGCTCATATGGATAACATATAGGTCTGGTAAGTTTTCTTTGCGGCTTTTTATCTTGTCTAGAACATATTGTGCATTATTTTTAAATGAAATCAATTTTCTTTGTATTTTTATCTACAAGTTTCATGTCAAAGTTTATTGGTTTGGGGTATAAAAAGTAATAAAATAACATAGGTTCCAAAACCTATTTATTGATGAATTGAAAATTAAGGTTTTGTGCATTTATTGACCCTTATCTCCCCCTACTTTATTCGTTGTCGACCAAGTCATCATGATGACTAGGTCTCAGGGTTTAGTCACTATGTGTCTTTAACACTTCATTTTTTCTTTTCTTCTCTTTATTCTTTTATTTTGTTATTAAATATAGTATTCAATACACTATTTACAGCATAAATAATGAGTGTTTTTTGTACAATTTAATGTTATTTACATGCATTTAACTAGGGTTCTAAGGCCAAAATGAAAGAATAAAGGTGGTGAAATGGAGATACATCACCCCTATAGAAAACCAAGTTCTTGTGAGGGTCTAAAATAATATTCTCACGAGGTTAAAGATATATTGTCGTCGAGGTGACATCTCACGAGATCCAAAGTATTTCAACAATCAACCCACACACTGTAAAGATGAAGCACTGCAAGCAAGTGCGAATCGAAATTTATAATACACCACAATAAAATGCGTATAGTGACTAGTATGGTAGGGGTAGAACACCGAGAGAACATGGGATAGACAACAAAAATTGACTAAAAGAAGACAACAAATATTTTTAGAATTCTAAAAGTTTTTGATTTTTTTGTGGGATTTTAAATGTTTAAATTTTATGGATTTTATTACATATTTTTTGTATTTTTTTTATTTTGTCATCTTTATATTTTTGATCTTATAAAAAATAATGATGATAATATAAGTATATATAGATATACACATATGCTAGTATATGGATAAAAATACCTATAAATACCCTAAATACACTAAATGAAATGTTTGTCTTGTTTAAACTTTCTTTTATTTTTGAGAGTTTTCTTTAAAATCTTATTATTTCATGTATTTCTGACTGATTAAAATAGGAAAACAATGAACAATAAATATGGCCGAGAAGATTTTGTTTTTAGAAAATAGATAAAATGATCAAAAATTTTCAACACTAATTTTAATCTATATTATATATAAAAAATAAATACATAAATAGAAGTATTTTTGGAATTTTGTGGATTTTTTATAATTTTTATAAGGATTTTGGTGCCTTTTAAATTTTAGTATTTTCTTTTTTCTTTTTTAGGTATTTTTGGTCTATAGATACCAAATAGGCTAATAAAGAAAATATAACTTTTTGCAATTTTTCAAAAAAACGTTTCTACTTTTGTACTTTTTTAAGCTAGACAAGGAAAAATAGCCCTATTTTTTGTTTTTAATAAATATAAATATAGGATAAATTACCTTCATAAAATTATAAAGTGGTATAATATTATATAAGGTATTTATCCTGATTTTCTTAGAATTTTTAGGGCATAGAAACTATTTTTAATAAAATAAAATCTACAAAATATAATATAGAAGGGCATTTACATAAATAATTAAAGTTTATGAACTTATTTCGAACACATCAGATAATAATAGGACCAAAAATGCAAAATTTCTAGATATTTTTGATAATATATACCCGAAGGGTATTTCTACAATTAAAACAAAGTTTGGGGTCCTAGATGTAACATTTCAAAAAAAAATGTTACACTTATATTCCGAAAATGAGGACTAAAATGAAATACAAAAATACAAGGGTCCCTATGCAAAAAGCTCGCTACCTCATGCACACAAATACGACAAAAGTACGAGGGTTCCTTTGCAAATATCCACAATATATATAGTTATTTTAACTAATTATAGGACCAAATTAAAATAATTAAAAAGGTGGGGGTATCTATGAAATTTACCCCACCTGTGCGCAATCATGTGGTTCTGGATCGTCCACTTGGACACGTGGCGAGGTCTGGTCGTACGATGATGCTTCAGCTCGGACCGATATCAATGGTTGTTGCTTGCTCAGATCGGACGTCACATGTGCACATGGGGCTACTGATTTTGATCGAACAACAACGTATGATCGTGGAAGAAGAGTTGACGAACTCACAGCTGACGATTTTGATACGATGTATAACGCATCTCTGGCCACCTAGGACATCGTCGATGGTCTCTTCACGCTCCTGCAAGCCCCCGTACCTCCCAAAATCTTTAATTAGGTCCGAGGGCCAGTGATAGGCCCTAGAGCTCGATGTTCTTGCAGAAAACATGGGGGTTCTATTCTTGGATCAGCCAGCCCTCAGATGGACTCTTCAAGAGCTGCGAATGAGATCGAAGAAACTACGATGCGAAGGGGAAGGTCATGGCCGTTATTGGTGTAGACTGAAGGTGAAATGAATGAGGGCGAACATCTCCGACGAGGCGGAGGAGTGGAGACGTTGATCTCTATATCCACGAAGGATCTTGGTGGATGAGAGGATGGAAAATGTGGAGAAATGCAGGGGCAAGGTGATGATGAATAGGGGTGGTCGGCAAAGGATGGTACGACGAACAATGATGACTGGATCTTGAGAGCTCCAACGTATTAAAATCCTATGATTTAGTTAAAGCGGACGAGTAATTCATAAAATAAAGACATGAAATAAAACCTAAGGCTAAAATCTACCTACAAAGTTAAGAAATGAAGCTTACCAGACCTCGGGGAGGACTAAGAGCAGAGCGGGTGGCTGAACTAGGATCTACCTCAAAATTGACACCTCCTTTGTCTCAAAACTATTGGAGAGCTATGTTGTCACTAGGATTTTGATCGAGCTCTAGGGTCAGGGATTACTTTGTGGACGAGGTATCAAAGGGCGAAGGGAAGAGTGAAGCGATACTATATACTCGGTAACTTTGACCTGAGATTGTGCTCGAATCGATGCATCTCAGATCGATGAATCGATCTTTTGCGTGAAAGAACAATGATCGATGCACAAAAGCTATGAAGGAATCGTCCCCAAAAAATGCAAGGGTCAATGGGAAATAATCGAGGAAGATGGGGACGAAGAATCTGACTGCGGCAAATCCCAGGTAAACAATACAATTGTAAATAAAACATTTATTAATTCAAAATAAAATAATAAATGTTTTTATTAATTTTTTATTAAAATGTAAAAATATTTATTTGTTGGTATTTTTATTTATTTTTACAAGTTCATTTATTGTAATTTTCTTTTTACATGTATATTTATAGGTATATTTACCTATATAGTATTTATTTTTGTCTTGTATTTTAGATTTTATTATAATATGTATTTATTTTATATATTTATAACTTATTTAAGTGTACATAAATATATTTTTATTGAATTTTTCTGAGTTTATTTGTACAGTTAGTTAATTATAAGCATTTATTATATAGGTATACGCATGTATAATTCATCTATGTATTTTTGAATATTTATTTATTTTAGTGTATTTTTAATGGTTTTATTTCATTTTAATTATGTACATATACTATAAATACTATTTACAAAACTAAAAAAATACAAAAACATAAAAAATAAATAACAAATAAAATGAATATTTTATTCAGGCATATTGCACAATAGGGGTCGAAAACTTAACTTTTGCATCTTAAATCTAAATTAAGTGAATTCGTCATTAAATGACTTATTAAAAGTTATATACAATTAAAGATGATTTTTGTGTATTTTGTATTCATATGGAGGAGATACGTGTTTGTGAAGTTTGGGTTTTGAGATTTTATTTTGAGTGTAGAATGCATAATGTGTAATGTTTTTGTGTAAAATAAATTTTGTAATTTTCTATGTAATTTTATATATAGCTTTTATGTATAAAGCTTCTTCATTTGGTGTATAAATAATAAAGAATAAAATAGGTCCTAAATTGGACTTATTCATGAAATAAATAAAGAGGATTTTATTGTATTTTTGACCCTTATCTCCCCCTATTTTATTCCTTGTCGACCCATTCATCATGATGCCTAGGTCTCAGAATTTAGGGTCATTCAATACCTTTGGTATTTCATTTGTTTTTATTTTATTTTCTTTATTTTTTATTTTAGCTTTAAATACAACATTTTATACAACATTTGTATGATAAACAATAGATGTTAATTTATGCAAAATAACGATATATACATGCATTTAGCTAGGGTTTAAAGGCCAAAATGAAAGAATAAAGGCGATGAAATGGAGATTCATCACACCCGTATACTCGCCTTTGCTAGTCCCTAGCAAACACTTATGCATATAAGTGCAGAAAAGAAAATAAAGAAAAGAAAAAGAAATAAATTGGATTGATTTTAACTTTTAAACTTAGTCTTCACAAAATCGAAGTTTGGAGCTTAGTCAGACTTTTGAATTTTTAGTTTGGTCGGAACCTTATTGGAAAAAGGATTTGAAATACAACATACTTTGAAATCCATAAAACTAAGCCTAAGTTTCCTCAAAAGACAGGTCAGAACAACTCAACATCATACACAGTCCCTTATGACTATGAGTTTATCTGGTACAGTGCGTGATATGTTGCTCTCTTCAGATGAATGGTAAAAGTTAGTCTTCTCCAGCATGGTGACCCTAGTTCCCCAATCCAACAACTCTTTCCTTGAGAAGCATGGTATTCCCATCTAAGTTCAAGTGCAAGCAGCTCAAGAAGATGAGGTGGAGAGAAGAATGAACAGTAGTCAGTGTAGTTACCTATCCTAGGATGCTTGACCACTGTAGCCTAGTCACCCGACTGCAGGCTCTCATATATTTGACTTTGAAGCTCAAGCTTGCTTATTGACTATATACATGCTCCGACGGGAATTGATTTTTCTTTGATTTTTGCCCATCTATTCTTTTTGGAGTTTTTCAATATGCATTTTTTTAATACTACGTACATCAACATTCACATACATACTTTTTCCTCTTGAGCCGGTATAGTATCCCTCTTTTGAAGCATTACTGCAACCAACAAACTTCTATTTTTAGACATCTTCGTTATTGGATCAGGTTGGGGTAAAATGACCACAAATTTGGGACTTCTAATGTTTCCATTGGCTTGTGTCTTATGCCAGCAAATACATCCCTCTACCACTTCAACTGAGGTTGGTAAAGTGTAAGGTGCAAATGTGCAAGCTAGGTCACTGTCGACAAGAGTCATGTGTATTTTCCGAAATATTCTACTTAGACGGTCAAGACGACATTGAACTATGTCTCGTGGTCTCAAATAATTAAGTCTAACAGACCTGAAATATCTCAATTCCAGTTCCTATAAGGTTCCTGTGATTAAGTGGATTAATTCTAACGAAGCTCCAATCTTCAGATCTTATTTAGATTTGTTCAATATTATTATCAATCTGAAAAATGGAAATGTCATGTACAATGCAAAAAGTATTGTTGTGATGCAATTTTCTAGTTTTGGAACTTTTGTGGATTTTTGAAAAGTTTCGCATCTTTTATACAAATTTTTGAAAATATTTTGCAAATATTTTTATAGTTTTGAATTTTTTAATTTGTAGTGATTTTTTAAAAACAAAAGTTTTTAGAAGAAGGAGATATGTTCAGTTATTTACACGGGAGTGCATTTCTCATTTACAAGAAGTCAGATTTAGGGATTTACATGTTTGTATATACATGGTTTGTAAAGGGCTTACTGGGCCGATTTAAGAGCTCCGAGACCTGATCTTTATTTGCTTAAATCATGTCCATAGTTTTCAAAATAATTTGACAAGATTTTCATGAACATTTTGAAAACTTTTTTGAAAATAATTTGTTAATTTTTTTGAAAAAAATACAAATTTGAGTATATATAGATTTTTCAAAATATTTTTGCAATTATTTTCCAAACCATTTGCAAATAGATCTCCAAACCATTTTATTCACACAAAGAAAAAAATTACAAACAAAACATTTTACAAAGATTGAAAATATTTTACAAAACATATTACAAAGGTTGAAAATATTTTACAAATTATTTTTCTAAATAGTTTTCTAAAATTTAAAAAAACAATTTTCCAACCATTTTTCGAACATTTTACAAAGCATTTTACCCGATATATTAATAAGTAGATACAAATAATTTTAATGTGTTTTTAAATTTTATTAATTAGCCATATTATTAAAAATATGTAAGCACGGGTTATGGCTAAGGCATATACACGATATATATGACCCCCCCTATACTTGTCTTGAGATATGCCCTCATATATCAAAGGAAGGAAGATATAACTCGTACTAAATATAGAACATTCTATACTATAATGATGAAAGAATGAACGAATGAGAAGTTGACCATCCCCCTATACTTAGTGTGAAATAAACCTAAGTATGGCAGATTATTCACAAGGTAGGGAGGATCAAGGGTGGGAAAATACGAAATCATCGGCTTGACATGTCTCCCCCTATACTTAGGTGAAATATCCTTAAGTATAGATAGAATATCAAGAGTTGAGTGGACATGTGAGGGATCAAAGAATGAACAACTCGGGTGATAACCCCCCCCCCCCCCTCCACCCCCTACTTAGGACAAAATACATCCTAAGTATAGCAATGATGAAAGGGGTGAACACCTTTTCGGAAGAAATAGAACAATGAAAATGAAAAGAAAAGATAAGAAAACAAAATCTTTTTGTGAATTTTCAGCCTTTTTTATCTAATCCTTCTGTCTTTGAAAAATCATATTGAAATGCAACTTTGATAGTATCAACAACAGATAGGAATGTGGCGTACTCTAGATATGGCTTCAACAATTGTCTATTAACTACAAAAGGTTGTGCGTCAGGTGATAATTCTGATATGAGTAGACTTCAGTTGTCACGCACAGTCTTCACAATGAATGGTCTTATCCACTTTCTCTTCAGCTTGCCTGGGAAACTTTTCAACTTCAAATCAAATAACCACACTGATTACCACTAGGCTTAATCAGGTTAAGGAATTAATTATACTGTCTTTGTCACCCAAATCAACCAAGCCGAAATTGAGAAAATTATTATTCAACCACGAAATAAACCGAGCAAGTGGTCTAAACCACTTTTATGAACCTAACATAGCGACCATGGTCGAACACAAGGAGGCAACTATTTATACGAGAGTCCATCAAGTCAATGAAAAATCAAAAATAAGAAAGAAGCAATCAAGGCACACTACTCTTGGACTTTTATGTGATTTTTATCTTTTTTAAAATTTATAAGTTTTATATTTTCATATTTTTATGTTTTATATTTTTTAATTTTTTATGCTTTTTAATTTTACAAATTTTTATATTTTATTTTTTCACACAAAGCATAAATAAAAACAATGAAATAAGGAACACATACTCTCTTTTTGTATTGTTCAGATACAGTAAAAATAATAAAAAAATCCTAAATAAAAATATTTCTCTATTTAATAGATTTTATACTATTTTTATTTTCATGTAATTTTTGAAATTTTTATAGATTTTCTAAAAATAAAAAACTACGAAAAACTCAAACAGTACATAGTTAGGAGTATTTTTCAAATTAAAAATATCAAATATGCTCAAAACTCCTGGAAATGAATTTTACTAAAAACTATATGAAAATATCTACAAGAAGGAACTGGAATCACAATTTTTAGTTTTTTTAAGATTTTATATGATTTTTAAGGTGTTTTCATGGTCTTGCAAATTTCTAGGCTTTTAAAAAGACATTGAAATAAGAATTGGATAGAAAATCAAACAATTGAAATAAAGCTACTCCATTTTTTATAAATTTCAAGGCATTTTTCAAATTTTTATGAATTTTATAAGGCAAATAGGGGATTTTGTGCTATTTTTGATTTTTAAATAATAGTAAATAAAAGAAATTTAGCACACGAAAATTACTATTAAAAATTGACACTAGCAGGAGATAAATGTCATTTTTAAGGGATTTTTATATTTAATCTAACATTTATTACAATAAAAAAGACATAAAATAAAAATGTTAACTACAAAGGGACCCAACCGCAATTTATTAAAATTATTAGACCAAATATTAACAAGCAACAAAAATCCAAGGGCCTAAGTGCAAATGCCCAAGCAAAAATGTGTGCTACACATTCTTCAGAATCATGGGGGTATAAATGCAGTTACTTAAAACTTCTTCTATTACATTAACCACTAAAAGTTCAGATTCCGATGTGTAAAAATCCTAAAGAAAACACGTGAACGCACACGTGAGTGCGGTTCAGCTGGACTAAAATGCAAATAAAGAAAACACAAGGCTACGTTTATTGTATCGAGTAGAAATAATGTAAATGACAAGGGTAAAAAGGAAATATACCTTGCAAGTCATGTAGGGAGTGCGTGAATCTCTAATGGTTCTGATGTAAAGTTGTGGCAGATTTGACAACTCTAACAAAAAGGAGTTACGTGTTGCTTGGATCTGATCTGTCAGGTACGGATCGAACGATCCAAGTGGTGTGTAATGATGTACGACCGAGATCACCCCTATATTTGATCAGAGCTCCAAGATTTGGACGCTAAGGTGCGTCTCAGATCAAATCTGGGAGCGTTGCTCCTCCATCCGACAGTGATGAGGCATGCTGGAAGGACAACAAAGAAGGGTCTGTCGGGGTTGCTTCAATAAGGAATATTTGTCGTTGTGATGCTATAATCAACCAATCAAAGGGTCCAACACGTCGTTGGAGTGGAGTCGAGTCGGGAGGAGGTCTCTGATGATGTGTCAATGACTGGATGATGAACTGGACAAGGCTGCACATGGAGGTGCTCCGCCACTTCTGTTGAGGCTCGATTCAAGTTCCTCACGTGCACATGTACCTACGAGAGTAATCTCAGGTAGAGGGAGACACCTCAGCTCGGGTTATTGGGTTGAAACAAGGAAAGAAGCATTGGGGAGACAGAGTCGACCTTCGACGTACATGGAGGAGGGAAGTCAAGGGCTAATCTCGCTCTGATGGGCGGGATTTAGGATGATCATGTCACGATGGAACATGGAGGGCGATCAATGCGGGTAGATGGTCGAGATGGAGCTCCGACCATCAGGTCAGAGCAACTAAAGTGGAGGATGACTATAATGGAGGAATCGAGGGTGAACTGTGAGAGGAGGATCAGGAAGAATCACACAATCCGAGGGAGATCTGGTAATGCTTAGGGATCCACAGAGGTCATTGATTCTTGGGCATCAATTGGGGACATGAAACAAAGCAACCAGATCTCGAACCCAGGCTATAGAAATGGGAGAAAAGAGGTTCGACGAAGCTCTACCCGGGTCAGACATGAGAGAGGGAGGGTTGACCCGGGTCAACAGACTCGGGTTGACCAATCCGAAAAAGGAATACATAAAATAAAAGGAAATTTGATTAAAAATAGTATATGAATTTAAAATAAAGGGTTATAAAATAAAAAATGTTAGTTATTTTACAAAGATTTTCTATTATTTTTAATTATTTTTAATAATATATATGGTATATACAGTATAATATATTATATACAGGTATAATATACCTATATATTATATGCATATGATTTTATTTTATTGTTTTTTTACAAAAATACATTATATTTTATATTTTATTTATTCACAAAATATTTTAACGAGTATAAAAACATTTTCATTGGATTTTTACAAATTAATTGCATATGTTAATAAATTAATATTGTATACAACATATACACTTAACGATATTGTACAATGAAGCATTGATTTTATTTTTTTATTTTATTTTATATTTTATGAAATTTATTTTAACTATCAGGAATATTTACAAATGTTTAAAAATACAATATACATAATTTATACATATATATACAAGTATATGTATTGTACAATTGTACACATTTGAATTTTGTAAATATTTTTATTGTTTGAAACACCTTTCTATTTACAAATTTTATTAAGGAAATAAATAAATTTTTAGATCTTTTTATTGAGATACGTATATAAGATAAATAATGGATGATAAATACATAGGGAAATTTTGAATTTTTTGTGTTTGAATAAATAAGGACCCTATCTCTCCCTACTTTATTCGTTGTCGATCAGGTCAATAATTGTTCTTCTTTCGAAATTCATGTCTATTATAAAATTAAACCTTATTTAATTTCTTTTCTTTTTCTTTTCTTCTTTATTATTTTATTTTGGTTAAAAAGAATGTTAAATGTACAATATTAATAAAAGCATGCATAATGCTAATTTATTGTATTTAATATATATTTACATGTATTTTGCATATGGACTTTTGCTAAAATAAAAGAACAATGGATGGGAATCATGGATTCACCATTCCTTTATACTCTACCTTTGCTAGTCCCCTGGCAAACACTTATATGAAAAAGAACTGAAAGAGGAATAAAGAAAAGAAAAGACAAAGAACTTAGAACAATATTGATTATAAAACTTATCTTCGTAAAATTGTAGTATGGAGCTTGGCCAGATCTTTGGATTATTATTTTGACGGGACCTTATTGGGAAGTGGATTCAAGACCTAACAAACTTTAAGTTTCACAAGACTCGTATTCAGGTCGCCTCAATGGTCAGGTCAGAGCAAGTCCATCATACGTAAACTCTTATGACTATGAATCCTTACTTGTACTGTGTAAGTGATATATAGCTCCCCACCTCAAATGGCAAAGAAACATCCTCCTTCAACAAGGTAACTCTAGTCCCCTGATCTAGCAACTCTTTCCTCAAGGAGCGGGGTATTCCCTTCTAAGTTCAAGAGCAACCAGCTCAAGAAGAGGGGAAAATAAGAGAATTGACCATGGTCAGTGTAGCCACGTATCCCTTGGAGCTTGACTAGTGTAGCCAAGTCTCTGGGTGTAAGCATACATGAGATGAGACAATGAATCACACAAGCTTTGCTTATTCAACCATATACACTCCGGCATGCATTTTATTTTCAATCAGGTGTGTCTCCTTTTTTGGAGTTTTTGCATTTTTTGACATATGTACAACATATGCATCATGTACATAAAGAGTTTTTGTCCTTGAGCCTGTAGATTATCCCCCTTTTGAAGCATTATTGCAACCCACAATATCCTATCGTTAGACCTCAATGCTTTAGACCAGGTTGAGATGCACTATCCTCCCTAGAGGAGGACGAATGACTCCACTAGTTGTTATACACCCGTGTGCTACCCCCAAGTCAAAGGATTCTACCCCCTCACCACCTCATCCATGAAGAGCTACATGCGGAGTGCTTGTCCAAGTGAAGTCATTGTCTAGAAGAATCATGTGTGTTATTAAGTGTTCTACTTAGACCAATCAAGATGACATGTGAAAAATAGTCTTCTAGACTCAAAGAATTAAGTGGCTAGGACGTAAAAACCCTCAACTCCATCTCATTAAAGATTCCTCTAAAATTAAATGGATGAAGCTCTTAATCAAACTCCATTCTTAAATTTTATTCCATACCAGTTTAAATGTCAATACTATTCTAAAAAATGCACATGCACACACAAGTAAAGGTATTTAAAAATATTTTTGAAAAGAAGAGAAAATAAAAAACAAAAGCTTTTTGAAAAGTTTTTCAAAGATTTGTTGCAAAGTTTTATGGATTTTATCTTTTCATTTTTTTAGGTAGTTTTAATAAGAAGGAAAAGAAAGAAAGGTATTTACAAACATTTACCAAAATTTTATAAGGATTTTATACACATTTTATAAGGAAAATATTTCCAAGTTTCATGTACATGTGACAAAATATTTTACAAAAAAAATTTACAAATCATTTAAATTTTTTTAAAACATTTTCAGAACCTTTCCAAAACTAGTTTTGCAAACAACTTTACAAATCATTTTGCAAACAATTTTTCAGGAAGGTTTTTGCAAACATTTTGTTTTTACATATTTTACAAATATTTGTACAATATACATAATTTTGACATAAAAAAATATTTTACAAACATTTTTGAAACAAAATTTTTTTGCAGATATTTACAAAAATTTCTACAAAAATAAATTTTCAAAGGTTTTTTACAATTTTTTTACAATAAGTTTTGCAAATCTTTTTACAAAAATATTTACACACATTTTGCAAATTTTTTCCAAATATTTTTTTTCAAATTTTTAAATACTAGCCACATTATTAAGCCAAAAGTACAAGTTATGGCTAAAGTATATATACAAAATATACAACACCTCCCCTATACTTAGCTCGAACTATGTCATCATAGTGATCAAAAGAGTGACAACAGAAGACATAACACGTGCTAAGTATAGAAAAGTGAAAAGAATCCTACACTACAATGACTCAAATAATAATAAATGAAATGAATAGAAGTCAGTGTTCACCTGTACTTAGGAACAAGCAATCCTAAGTATAGAAAACTGTACACAAGGGAAAATCAAGAAAGAGAATGTACACGAAATCAACAACTCAACATGTCCCCCTCATACTTAGGGTAAAATGTCCCTAAGTATAGAAAAGAATATCAACAGTTGAGGGACAAGTGAGCGAGCAATTAAAGAAAGAAAAAACATATATTACTCCCCTATACTTAGGGTCGGGTGTCCCTAAGTATAAGCAATAAACATAGGTCATAGAACCTACATATATAAGAACAACACAGGTTCAACACCCCCCTAAACTTAGGATGAAGCACATCCTATGTATAACAAAAATCTTAAATGAGACATTGTGTGTTAAACTAAAACAGAAAAATGAAGGAATAAAATAGAAATCATGGATATACAAAGAGGCGGACTGAAGTGTAAATCAGGTACGAGATGCAAAGGATGGGATAAAGAACACATCTCATACAAAATGAATCGGGCAACATCAACAATCAACGTGTCATAATCAAGAAAAGCCATTACTGATGACCGTTGACCTGAAAGATGGACTCAGAACACAACTCATATGTGTCAATACTGTCATTGTCATGCACCTTTCTAATTAAATATGATCCCTTCTAGTTTCTTCTTATTTTCTGTAGAAATAATCTCAGTCGTGCATCAAATAGTCATGCTCTTTGATTAAGCTCAATCTGCTTATGGCTGATGTGAGAATCATGACATATCTTCACTCTGTCCTTATATTGTAGGCTACTCAAAAAGGTTGTATCTCTTAGCTCCTCCAGAGCTGCCAACTCTATTTTTCATTAATTGTATGCATTATTTTTTAAAAAAGTTAGCTAACAATTCAACGCATGTATCATCTATTTTAGATTGAAGTTTGAAGCCGAGGAGTTTGAATGATTTGGTTTTCATCACTGATAAGAAATGTATAGGGTTGGATCCTCATCTATCTTGTTAGTCATCTTAATTCTTAAGAATTTCTTATGATCAATCATTATGAGTATGCATCGTATAATCTAGATTCGTGCTATTCACTTTCCTTATATTATACAACTTAGATAGATTTATATTATATACACACACACACACCATTTTATGCTTGTTAGCGAATAATTAGCCATCAATAATTTAGAAGTCTATGATATTTCATTTAAGATACATTAAGGGATTCTTAAATGCTTGTAATATTGTGTTTTCCAAGATCCTACAACCTTGAATACGAAAGAACATCACTTTGAGTTGTTTTATGCATATAGGAAATAACTAGAAAATCGATTTCTTTAAATTATATAAATTTTATATCTTTCCAGAATATTACAAGATTTCATCAGTATGCCCCTGGCATGCCTTTTTTTAGACCCACGAAATAGCATCAGACACTTAACACTAGGGTTTCCACCATCATGCTAGATTCACCTTCCACGCTCATTTTAGGACCCAGTCTTCTTCAACTAATGCCTTTTCTAGGATAATGACTTATCTGTCAATGTTGAGTAAATTGTTTGTCTTCCTAGTGTTGTTTCTTTTTGGATCTTGGCATTGTTTCTTTTTGGTTAATTTTATCTTGTTTATAAATCGCCCCTTAGCTTTACAAGATAACCATGTTTAAGTCCATATCATGTTCTTTTGAACATTAACAATACCATAAAAAAACATTCATAATATTTCTAAAAATATGTCATGACATTTAAAACAATCTAGAACATGTTTCATTACGTTTTGTGGGCGCTAAATTGAAAATGAAAAAAAAAAGCATTCTCATGTTACCACGATGTATCGAAATTGAACACGAAAATCATCACAAAAATATGTGAAATTTGCTAAGTATGTGTCTGTCGATCCTTTATTTACAATTTACTTTACTTTACATTGCTTAAGCTTGTAATTGTATCGATTTTATTGAATTGTGAAGATTAGGTGTGTGCACCACAACTTGATAAAAAAATCAACACTTAAATGCACAAAATGCCACTTTCAACAACTTTTTTTCTTTCCTTTTCACTCCTTATTTAATTCTTTTATTATGTTACTTATGTTAAAAATGAATTGTTGTTATTATTATTTTCTTCATTTTGATTATGAATGTGAATTAATGCATATTTACATGTATTTTACAAATGATTTTAGATAAAATAAAAGAATAAAAGTAATGAATCTGGGATTCATCATCCTCGTATATTTAAACTTTGTTAGCACCTTAGCAAACACTTATTGTTAGAAAATAAGTGCAACAAAGAGAAATAATACGGAAGAACTTAAAATAACTTTGATCATTAAACAGGTATTCATAAAATAAAAGTATAGAGCTTGGCTAGAACATTAGATTATTAGTTTATCAAAGCTTCCTTATGATTGAGATTTGCATTCAATGGTGCTTGACTTCTATAAATCCTAATTCAGCTTTACCTTGACAATCACCTTTAGATCCACTCCTTCACCGCACCCTCTCTTATAACACTGAGGCGAATATGATCTATGTATAATAAGTGTTATCTCTTCCTACTTAAAGGAGTAATTATGTCAACAAGTCATGCATGACACCCCCGAGATTCTCCATATCTAGCAACTCTCTTCTCAATGATTCAAGGTAGGTATTTCCTTACTAGTTCAAGTTCAAGTTTTGGAAGTAGCTTGGCCTTACAAGCACTAAATACAACTTGTAAGAGGGTTCTTTTAATTGCCCATACCCCTTACCCCCTGACACAAAAAGGATGCCCCATTTATCTAGCGCGATGAGTGCAGGTTGATTTTTTGCATACGTAAGAGACAATTGACTATTGCTACAGTCCTCTTTCTTCCTTCTGGTACTTTGGACCTTACAACACAGACACATCCAACTTCCACGGAAGGATTATGTGTTGTGTTGATGGAACGAGGATATGTTGTGGTATACATGTCATGACGATTGAATAACCATGAGCGCAACTTCCCTACACCTGACTTGGAGTTAATAGTTGTAGTCTCCACATGAAAGATATGACACTATTACCTACAAAGTGATGTTCGAGATCTTCATGGATTATAAGAGCCTCAAATGCATGTTTTTCCAGCAGGAGTTGAAAACGAGATATAGTCGATTGATAGATACACCAGAGGATTATAATTGCACCATCTCTTACCAACTAGGTAAGGGAAAATGTCATGGAAAACGCCTTGAGCAGGCAAGCGCCCGTACAATGGGCACAACAACATGGTTGCAGACTTCTCACTACACTTAATGAGTGGCATCCATTTAATAACACCTACGATGCAATGATTATACCATTCAAGTATAGTCAATTATGGGACAGAATTATCTAGGGTCAACAAGTATATTATATATCATGAGATTCATAACATTGTTTCCCGAATAGACAAGTTCGACGGATTCAAAGTCCACGAGTCCATGTTGTGGAGGGAGACTGTGTTTGTGCCCTTGATGAAGAGCTGAAGAGAGACATCACGAATGAGATATTAGTTGCAAATTTTCTATTTATCTAGGTTGCATGAAGATGTATCGAGACCTCCACTACCATCTTTGGTGAGAAGAGATGAAGGAGAATGTGGCAGAGCATGTCAACTATTTTTGCTTGCTAGGTGATGAAGGTAGAGCACCAATGCCTCTTAGATTGTTGGAGTATCTTTCCATTACAGTGTGGACGCAAGGGAGGACTTTGTGACATTGCTAATATGCACTACATGCAAGTATGATGAAAACAATATTCATTGACAGCACAACGCTATGCACATGCGATAGAGAACCTTTGTGTTACTGTATTGGGCAGCCTCACTTGCTCCAATAAATGATCGTGCATAGCATGGTGATGCTCACAACCTTAGCAATAATGTAGACAAGATATCTGATGATGGCTATGAAGCATGTCGATGGAGTGGCATGGAGAAGCTTGGTGATGGAGCAGACTTGCCATAGACTTAGGGATGTAGTAGCTTGGCGAATTCTTATACAACGATGGTTGGTGTGCAAGGGTTAGCATAGATGTATGTGCTTAGATGGTTCTTTGTTGTAATGACATGGCTAAGGTGGATGTACTTGGATGGCACAAATGATCGTGCTACAATATATGCGATGTATATTGGTCCTAACACAGAGATTAACTCTACACGAATAAAGAGAATGGTTAGTGGGGGCACAACATGGTTTTGAAGAAGAGTGGCCCAAGGCTCCAGTGTAGGATAATTTCTCGAGCACCGGGATGGAATGCCATACTTTCTATTGAATGGTTAGGGTTATTTATACATAGAGAAACCCTAGCAACCTAAATATGGAAAGTACAAAATAATCTTCACCAATATTATCATATTTATATGGATACAAATTAACAAAATATTCATGTCTAAATGAAGAAAAATTCAATAGCTAGTTATGGTGTTCCCGATTAAGTGGTAAAAAATGGATAAAATCACCAATGCATGCCACCTTGGAAAAGTAACCAGCCAACTACCAATGATTGCTTGAATTTTTCAGTATGGCCATTTTTAAGAATAGAGTAGTGGACATTTTGGAGGTGTTTAATTGATGTACATACGAAATATAAATAAGATACATTGTATGAGATGTGCTTGTATCAATGTAAAAACATAAAAAAGCGTACTTATTTGCATGATATTAGGGCAAGTGCACCTCGAACATGAAGCTCCTTCTTGGATCCTCGATCGTATACATTGATAGAGAAACTAGAAACTTCTCGATCATAGGCCCCCAAATTAGACATGTTGTAAATACCTCGAATCCGGAGTTAGTTGTTCATATCATGCCTCTTTGGATGAAGGATCGCTACTTAACATCCCCAAATGAGCTATGCATTTAACGAGTCATGACCCAATTTCCACCTAAGGGTGGACCCTGCGGGGATTTAAATTCCTTACATCACATAAAATATCAAGAATCAATGAAAAACATCCCATCATACCACTAGATGACAAATAAAACATTGAAATCACATAATTACATAGGAATAATTTTACGTCACCTCATGCAACAAGAGGGATCATGTTATATCTTTAGAGATGTAAACCATCTAATGCAAGAGGCCTCCTATCATAGATTATATTTACAACTCATTGCATATTTTTGCACATTTATGAAAAACGATCTTGAACTCATTCAAGAACTCCTTCCTCTTCTCCTTATGCATGCATAATTACCGATATAATTATCTTCTTTTCGAATTATGAATTACATCTTTTGCAATGGATCCTTCCTCATGAACATGGAGTGCGCGATAAACCCACCTCAAGGGTGAAGATGTCTTGCTGAATGTGTGGAGGGAGGAATGAGGTGTTACGTCGAAGAAGAGAGAAGCGGAAAGGGAGTGGCTTGGTTTCCAAGTTCCAACCTAATAATCTCCAAGGTTGCATGCCCTCCTCTTATAAGGGAAATGGGCGAGAAATCTTATATATAATGACATGTACATCTAGGACTGAGGGAAGGGATGTTTTCTTCTATCCTTCTACATGAAATATGATATGAAAAAAATGAGTGTGAGCCAAACACATCTTGGGTGGGTTCCCCTCATCGTGGGAACCTAGACTTTTTTTTATAAGATATTAGTAGTCTTAATTCGAAAAGGAAAAAAATCCTAATGGGATAAAGAAATTACTATCTTTTAAAAATCAATGTCATTTTTTCCTAATCCTCTGAGAAGCATGACTTCATGCTTCCTTATTTTGTCATATATATGATGGATAAATACAGGGCATGTGGAGCATACCAGCACATTTCCACACGAATTCTCACATCACAAGAAAGATTTTAGAGGGGGGAAGGTCCATGGCTGAAATAAAGTTGGAGGAAGCGATCTTTGAAGTGATATTTCTCCAACCATCTTTCCTACAATTTGGCAGCAAATTTATCGGCTTTGTGATTTTTCTCATCTCTATTGTTTTCTATTATTTGGTGATTTGTAGCACCGCATAAGGGTTGGCTTTGTGAAAGCCCATCGCTGGAGTTTGATTTAATTATACTGCTTGGTTGGGTTGCGATCGACTCCGTGATTTTCCCCCTCAAATTGGAGGTTTTCTTCGTTAAAAATATCCATCATATGTGACAGGATTTTATATGCAGCTAAAAACTAGGTCAAAATTCACTTTGTTTTGTTTAAAAAGCAAGATCCCTAACTGGATGGAGTAAATTACACAAGAGCTCCTGAACCATGCACCCATTTTCAATGTCTTGCTTGAACTTTATAAGATAATGATCTGGTATCCGATCTTTAATATTTATATCAATGTGATTTTAAGCTATTATGATTTAAGGTTAGAAAGATAAACTATTCAACTAAAATTCAATAGTCAATGATCACATTTAGACAAATCTTAAAGATAAAGTACGCATTATTACCATTTAAATTCCAGGCACGACATTGAAATCGGGCAATAAGTTCGGGGAATTTTATGTAATTCTCTTAGGAGAGAATTATGATGCATGATGGAGGCTGTTTTTGCAATTTACCCTAAAAAATCCCACCCCCATCCCAAAGAAAAGAAGAGCATCTTGTGCGTGTGCAGAGTGCATCTCAGTGCCCTCTGAGGCTCGGGCAAAAGAGGTGCGAGCAAACCTGTAAAGCTTCGTCTCCTGCACGAAACCCTAATCCCGATCACATGGGTTCTCAACCCCTCGAGATCACACCCTCCCCATTCTTCCGGTCCGCACCTCCGATCTCCGCCGCCCTTCACAGATCTGTGATCCACAGTTAGCCATGTCCGCCCCAAGCACCCGCCGCGATCGCAGCGGTAATGCTCCATTCGAGCTCTCGCGTATGGGAGCTGCGCCAATCTGATTCCACGACGTGGTTTGCTCTTGCAGGGTCTCTGCTGACGGTCCCGAGGCTCATACTGCTTATTCTGCTCGCCCATCACGTGACTTGCACTTTCGCGTCTTTGGTGTCACTGTCACACAGAAGCGGATGGGAATGGTGGTTGGCTGCGGAGGCACTTGGGCACCCTCCTATGAGCCCGCCGCGGTCGCCGGGTCATGTAACTGAGCGGAGCCGCTACTCAGCTCCACTGCCACTGCTCGTCAGCCCCCCTGCCCCAGAAGCCAATGGATCCCTTCCTCCCGGCCCCGCCCAGCCTCCGGAGTCTCCGTCTGGTTCCGGTAAGGACTTGTGATGATCGACTTGAATTAAATTACCATTCAGCACCTTCGTTTTTTCTTTTTGTCGATTGTGCAGAAACCCATCTCTCCACATCATTCTTTTTTCTTGTATATAAAACTTTACATTAACCATTTCTTGTAAAAAGCTTGGTCTTGGATATTTCCCCCCATTCCATACTGTCTATAGATTTGTTTTCGTTGCATAACATAACTTCATCAATGAATGTTCCTTGCACGTAGGCTGTTGCGGTCCCAACATGGTCCGGAGGCGTGCCGTCCCGAATTGCGTTTGCATGTATCCTGTGAAGCTCAAGCTTTTCCTCCGGAATGTTTCTCTTAACTCATATTGGAGCAATAACTTTCTCATGGAGTTGGCTTCTCAGCTACGTTTACGGGTCTCTCAGTTTGAGATCGACGATTTCTATGTAGTTGGCACATCGGGATTGAACATAACTATGGATATAACTCCACACACAGGAATAAGTTTCTCTGCTGATCAAGTACATGCGATGAACTTTTCTCTTACCAATCACATTGTTCGTATCGATCCTTCACTAGTAGGCGATTACAAGCTTTTGAATCTTACATGGTTTAGACCTCCTGAATCTTCTCCAGGTAATACACTCCAGCTTTTCTACTCCATGACGGATTCTTGTTTTGCTTTTTCCGTATAGGATAATGCGCTAGAGCAGGGAATCGATATTTTGTAAATAATATATTCTATCCTCGGACTTCCCTTTTTTTCTTCAAAATTTATTGTTTTCACGTGCTTTGCAACTAGAAACATTTATAAAACAATAGATAGAAAGACTGAAATGTATGGTAACTCACATCTTTTTCTTAGGGTGTCTATATCAATTGTCTGGCATGCATGTTATATTGTGACTCTCGCCAAATCCCACAAGATAAACAAACAGGTCATTCAACAATGGTTGTCTTGATTAAGATGCTTAATCAATTCTCCACTTGTTTTCTGAAGTAGATATGAGGTGATAAGGATGTTTGGAATGAAGGACGATGCGCAGTTATTTTGTTGGATAATTAGTTGGAATTGTGTTGAAGACGACACATTCAGCAGTGAAAATTCCTTCATTTAAAACTGAAAATTCCTCTTGTTTAAAAATATAAATTGCTTGATATAGGCAATATTGGTCATGTATTTCCCCATTTTGTCCCATTTTGCACAGTGAGCATCACGAAGGCCATCACTATGGGCGATATGGGCAATATTGATGATGTTCGCTTGGTGAGCACTTGAATTTGAGGTCATAACAACAACAACATAGCCTTTTCCCACAATTAAGTAGGGTCGGCTACATGGATTCTTCGCCTCTATTCAGATCTATCTTGGATCAATGCCGAGCTTATATCCACAAAACTAAGATCCTTTTGTATAGTCTCTTTTCAACATTTCTTGGGCCGTCCTCGTCCTTTCTCAACCGGCATGAATATTATTAATATTTGAGGCAAAATATCCTCTAACACGTGGTTGACCATAATTATAAGCAATATTCGATGGGCTATAAAGTCACGTACCACGATATGGCATGAGAAAATTATGTAGAGTATTGATTCAATAAAAAAAGATATCCTTTCTTAACCGGCATGAATATTATTAATATTTGAGGCAAAATATCCTCTAACACGTGGTTGACCATAATTATAAGCAATATTCGATGGGCTATAAAGTCACGTACCACGATATGGCATGAGAAAATTATGTAGAGTATTGATTCAATAAAAAAAGATATGGAGGACAACAAACATGGCAGATGAATCTTGCCAAACACTCTTAGTTTTGATGAGTGTCAAAAATATATTTATATGGTAAATATTGTATCTGTATACGCCAAGGTTCAGGAAAGCGGTATGCGTATGCGTTCGGACAGGTCATTGAATAGCACTTAAGTGGTATGCGGGGGCATATGCGGGGTATATGCGGTTCAATGCGGTTTCCTAATTTTTTATTTATAAATAAATAAATATATAGAAAGATGACTTCATGATATCGCACAGCCCGCATATGCGGCCCGCATAAGCGCACAAGATGCATAATGGGGGGCTTCATGAAAGCGGTGCGCTGAGGGCGTCACATATGCATGTGCGGCCGCATATGCGGCCGCACGGGCCGCTTTCGTGAGCACTGGTATACACAATGAATTGCGAGTTTTATATGTTATTTCAACTTATCTATGCATTCTTCATGATTGAACTTTGCATGCCTTACATTATATTACTTATGGACTTATGTGGTAATTATGACGTCCATACTACTCGAAAACTTGGATTCAAACATATATTTAGCAAATAAGTATATATTTCCATCTTGTTTATTTGGTAAAAACATTACAACAATTTTATGTAAAAATTGAATCTTATAGCCATTTCCATGATTTTTGATGACATCAGAGACACGTTGACGACATGCCCCTTTCCCATGTTGGCTAAATGACACTGATGTCTACATTTAAGTCATGTTTGCCCGTATTTCATGGATAGAAGAAAATCAGGGGAAGTTGTTCGCTTTCGTTTTTGAGTTGGGACCGATTCAAGAGCTGGGTGTTATTGGGGTGACTTGGCTGATGAGAAATGATGTGATGTTTACTTTTACAAAACTCTTTCTAGAAAATATGTTGCGCTCTATTTCTAATTATTGGAATGTATGGTAAATGCTATTGTAATGGTGTTCATGTAGAATTTTAAAAGCCTAATGATTTTTTGGATGTTCACCAGTGTCTATCCTTTAGCCTTTCAAAAAAATCCCATCGTTGTTAACTGCCCATAAAATTGCTGATGACAATGGCTTAACCTTGTCATGCTGTCTTTATATGTTTGCTTACTACTCATCAACCTTGCTGATATGAAGCTCATCCAAAAGTCATTTGGCCCATTTGCATCGACATATTTGATCTCCATCATCTCCCACCCTGATGTTACCCTCAGTTAAGAGAAACATATGGTCCACACCGTCTTTCCCACCGCCACACATCAAGCAAGTTCTATCAACATACTGCCTACTTCGGACCACTATAGTGACTAACCTCTTCTGTCTCACTAACCATGCATACATTTTGAACTTTAAGGGTCCATTGGCTCTCCAAACAATCAACAAAGGAAAACTTCAGATCCGAGATACATGCATGCTCCTTCAACACTCACATGCCTCCAACATAAAGAAATATTCGTCCTTCTGCTCCCATGTGTCCACCATCTTGGTCATGTATACCGGCCTGACAACCTATCAAGCATTGTAATAAACAAGGAGACACTCTCTTATTAGAAATTGGTGTGACAAAGCGAGGTAATCTTGAGGTTACTTACTAGTAACTACCAACCATGGATTATAGTTGCTTTACGAGTTAGCATTTAGCAATCATCCTTGTTTTCAAGTAAACACATGTATCTTGACTTCAATAAAACTCTTACTTTGCACCAAAACAATTCATCTAAGTTAAACATAGAATTATTACTAATGCCAATCATATTGGCCATAACCTAATATGTGAGGCTCAGATCTAATACATAGGATTTGGATTTTATGCATAAAGCTCAAATCTTAGGATAAGAGTTCAGATATAGGTTTCAAATCATCTATATTTTATGTTAAATAGAAAAGAGAATATTGAGAACAAATCCATCGAGATGTCTAAAAAAGACCTCTAAAAGCTAAAAATCCAAAGAAACCACATCCTAAATACTCGAAAAACCTGTGAACAAGTATTATAATAAATTGAACAAAATTCTTGTTAAACCATCTATTAAAATCTCAAAAAAATTAAACAATACCTTCATAAATGTCTTCAAGGCCTCCTGAACACGATAGTTATTTCAGACCAAAATAAGGGGAAACAATTGCATCTCAATCACATCCGTTACATTGGTGGAGAAAGGAAATGAGAGAACTTGTATACTCCAGTACCCTTCGGTTTCTTATATAGAGGGGAAACCCTAGGGACTCGAGAAGTTACAAGAATACCCTTTTATGGTTACAATAAAAGTAAACACTCTAGGGACTCGAGAAGTTACAAGAATACCCTTTTATGGTTACAATAAAAGTAAACAGTAAATATTCCTAACACCCCCTCTCAAGTTGGAGCATATTTATCAATCATGACCAACTTGGATACAAGCCACGGAACTCTTCTCTTTGATAATACCTTGGTGAATATGCTAGCTAACTGAAGATCAATGGAGATATACGAGGCACTGATCTTTCCTTCTTAAACAATATCTTGAAGAAAATCACAATCAACCTCTGTATGTTTGGTTCTTTCATGGAAGATTGGACTTGTGGCGAGGTTAGTAGCGGACTTGTTGTCATAGTACAATGGAATACGAGAAGTAGTAGGGAATCCTATCTCATCTAGAAAAGCTATAGGCTAGGAAATCTCGCATGTGGCTTGAGCCATTGCTCGATATTCGGCTTCTGCACTAGACCAGGACACCACCGTATGTTTCTTACTACGCTAGGTAACATGGTTCTCACCAACAAACATTGCATAACCAGTGGTAGAGCGACGATCTTCTGGAGAGCTAGCATAATTTGCATATGCATAGGCCATAATATTTGATGCAAACGGTTTCCGGCGTCGACGATAAAATTTAAAATAATTTGGCGGTGGAATATCGGTGGAGAAAAGGAGAGGTTGAGAAGAAGAAAACTCGTCGGAAACGAGGGGTTGAAGAAGAAGAACCGTGAAGACCATGTGGGGAAGGAGAAGGAGAGGAGATAGAGAGGGAGATAAAATCTCAATTTTAATTATCACTTGACTGACTAGAAACAATGGCCTACCCTCTCTTTATATAGGAGAGAGGGGTTTGCAAAAATAGTAAACTAACTTAATTTGACCACTAATTATCCTAATTGGACTCTAATTAATTAATTGACCAAATTAAAATTAAAATCTACGAACTAAACGTTGAGATCACATGCGATCTCAATTATTTAATTAGACAATTTCGACAACCAAAAACGTAAATAAAATTGACGATTAACTAATTAAATAAATACGGCCCTATAATTTGGGGTCACGCTGCATCAACTCTCCTCCGCTTTTAAAAATTCGGCTCCTGACGAATTGCTGGAACTGCAGGGTTGGAGGATGAATCGTCGGCTTCAATTGTCTTCTGGAAGAACATGTGGGGCGCGAACGGCGGAATCCATGTGCGGGCGGGAGAGGCGCGACTGTCGTGGTTGAAGAACATATGCGGTGCGCACGGTGGCGTCGTCTCGATCGTCGTCTTCTCCCCGTGATGCTCGAAAAATAGATGCGACATGGAGACTATGATTCTGGGAGACTCCATAATGAAGCAATGGCACAAGGAGAGGAGAAGAGGAGATGTGTCTAAGGAATAAAGCCATGGGGTCCTTAAATAGGGAAAACCCAAGACTATAGTCCTATTTGGATAAGGAACAACCCCCTTTTTTAAATGTTTCTGCCGCCAGGGGTATGTGCGTAAATTTCGCACCTCTTTAATTTTCTCTCTTTTCAGAAGGCCCTGGATTTTTCTGTAAATAGAGGACTTAGTGGACTTATTTCTGCAAATTTTCCCAATCAAGCTCCAGCCCCATACGTCGTGGGATCGATATCCCCTTGATTTCAGGCCTCCCGTTAGGGTTGGCTCCCCAATCTCGCTCATATAGCGTGGCCAGAGGCGGCGGTTGCTGTCGGGGTTTCGGCGGCGCAGTAGAAGGGTTGGGGCGGCGGGGAGGTGTTGTCGGTGCGGGGTGGAAGATGGCTCGGGGTGGCGGAGACCTGGAGTGCGTGTGGGGAAGGCAGCGCTGGGAACGGTGGCGCGGAGGGAAGGGATGCCTGGGGCGCGGGCGATCGGCGAGAACGAGGGAGGGAGAGGATGCTGAATCGAGAGGGAAGGATAGGAAGACGGCGTTATTCCGAGGCGGAGGCGAGATGGCCGGGGCACGGTGGGTAGAGGGCGGCGGTGGCTCGCGATGGGAGGGGAAGAGGTAACAGGCGGCGGAGTTGGGTCTACGGGAGGGAAGGTATGGGGAGGGAGGGGAGTAGGGAAGGGGCGCAGCTGTGGTTTGGCGGCGCCGTGCGGGGTGCGCGGTGGAGATCGGGTGGAGGGGGGCGGCGGCTGGAGGCGCCGCAGAGGGCCAATCACGCACGGGGAGGCGGGAGGATGCGCCGGAGTGGCGGGAGGGACCGCGGCTGGTGCGGTGGCGGTCTGGATGGCCCGAGGAGCTGCCGTGGGGGCTGGGACTGCCCTCGGGATCGCTGTAGGTGACGGGGACTGATCGTAAAACTCCTGGACAGTCCCTGTTTCTTCATTTTTTTCTTCCAAAACGATCTGGACAGCATCCGTTTGGTCTTCTTTCGCGACGTTTTCTTCGTTAAAACTGGCGGCAGCGGCTTCGGTGGTCGACGACTTCGATTGGGCGTTGTGGTAGGCCTCAAAGTAGGCCATTAGGTTCCGAGACATGGACTGGAGGTTGTTCTGCAAATCACGTATCATATCCCCCGTCTCTTTGAAGGTGGCGTCGATGGTGGAGATGGCTCGTCGTGTTTGTTCGGACGAACGATGATGTCGGTGTGAGCGCCGGGACGGATCGTTAGACCGTGAGGACGATCTAAATGCCATGCTCTGATACCAAATGATGCAAACGGTTTCCGGCGTCGACGATAAAATTTAAAATAATTTGGCGGTGGAATATCGGTGGAGAAAAGGAGAGGTTGAGAAGAAGAAAACTCGTCGGAAACGAGGGGTTGAAGAAGAAGAACCGTGAATACCACGTGGGGAAGGAGAAGGAGAGGAGATAGAGAGGGAGATAAAATCTCAATTTTAATTATCACTTGACTGACTAGAAACAATGGCCTACCCTCTCTTTATATAGGAGAGAGGGGTTTGCAAAAATAGTAAACTAACTTAATTTGACCACTAATTATCCTAATTGGACTCTAATTAATTAATTGACCAAATTAAAATTAAAATCTACGAACTAAACGTTGAGATCACATGCGATCTCAATTATTTAATTAGACAATTTCGACAACCAAAAACGTAAATAAAATTGACGATTAACTAATTAAATAAATACGGCCCTATAATTTGGGGTCACGCTGCATCAATATTGGTGTTATCGTTTGCTTTGTAGGAGAGACCACACCTTGGGGATCCTTTAGGTACCACAATATGCGAATAACCTCTTGCCAATGGCCGTAACACGGCTTTTCTATATGTTGACTTGCTCTACTAACAACATATGAAATGCTTGGTCTAGTAACTATGAGATATAAAAGTTTACCTACTAGACTTCTGTAACGGGTAGGATCTTCAAACTAAGGGTCAGGAGATGAGATGTCTTCGTGCCTCTGTTGGTATGACAAATGGCTTGCAACTAAGTAAATCAGCCTTGGATATAATGTCCAGGCAGTATCTATGTTGATATAAGCGTAGGCCCTCTTGGTGCGAATAGCCTCTATACCTATAAAATATTTGATCTGTCCAAGGTCTTTTATAAAAAAATACTTCCTGTAGGAAGGCCTTGGTATCTACAATTCCTGGTTTGTCTTTACCCGTTACTATCATATCATCAAAATACACGGCTAAAATTACAATATTGGTAGATTGTCGTCTAACAAAAAAAGAGTAATCTAAGGTCATCCTGCAAAAGCCAATAGAACCAACCTTCGTAGAGAGTTTATCAAACTAGGCTCTAGGGCTTTGCTTCAGGCCATATATGGCTTTGCGGAGACAACAAACATACTCTCCTCAATAGAGTAACCATGAGGTTGCTTCATGAAGACTTCTTGAATATCACTATAGAGAAAGGCATTTTTGACATCAAGCTGAAAAAATGGCCACTGCATGTTGACAACAACTGATAAAATTGTCCGAACTGAACATAGCCGAGCTACAGGTGAGAAGATTTCAAAGTAACCAACCTTGTAGATTTGTGTGAAACCCTTGGCGACAACTCTTACCTCGAGTCTGTCAATGGTACCATCAGGAGACTGTTTGGTTGAGAAGACCCATCTGTAAGCAATCAATCTCACATCGGATGGACATGGCACAATATCCCAGGTGCCTTAGGATATAATAGCCTCCATTTCGTCATCCGTGGCATTTTTCCAGCCATAATTCTGTAAACACTTTATGATCACGAGGGATAATCGTAACAAGGAAGGCCGTATCGATATTGTTTCGGTCCGCCCGGAAATGGATATACCGAGATATATCGTCGATATATCGACCATATAGGTGGAAATGTCAAAAATGGCTCAAAAAATCATTTTTTGTCGTTTTTTCAAAAATTAAGATAATTTAAGATATTAAAATAACAAATAACCTACAAATACACACTTATGTCACACATATTGGTCATTTATAGCCCATATATCGCATATATCGATTATATCGAACATGTTGCTGTTAATGTTTATTCCTGACCTATAGATATTGCAAATGAATTCCATTCAAGTTCTTATAACATGAAATAACTTGCAAATATATACTTAGATGACACATATATTATGAAGACTAGGATCCTTATATTGCACATATCGGTCATATCGAACGTATCGCTGGTACTGTTAGTTGTTGGCCTATATATATTGAAAATGGAGTTCATCCAAGTTCTTATATCACTAATTAACTTACAAATATACTCTTAGATCACACATATAGGTCATCTATGAAGCTTATATAGCATATATCGATCATTTCGAATATATCGATATTAATGTTGATTCTTGACTTATAATTTTTTTGAAGAATTGACTTATAGATATTTGAAATGGATTTCATTTAAGACTTACGACATGAAATAACTTGCAAATATACTCCAAGTTGAAGAACCATTTGTATGTACCATCCTATCGCACCATATCCTACCAGTACGGGGTCTCGCTGCCCGGTCAGCGAGCCTGGGGGGGCTCGGGGGGCCCAGGTTGACCCCCCTTGCGGGATTGCGGAGACAACGTCCAAACAATATATATATATATATAAAGCATTGTGTGTTTTAATACTAGGTGTAGCTAGATATGTCTTTTAATAATGGGTGTATCTAGATAAGTAGTGGAATCGATCTTGCATGACGAGTAGCATTGATATATAGTATATCGGCGAAATAAGCGATGGTGATCGATATCAGGGGTTTTTTTGTACTGAATCAAGTCCATTTTAATCGATATTAGCCGATATGGTGATATATTGCCTATATATCGTCGATATCTCTGTAAAAGGATATACTGGGTGATTTCAGTACCCCTTCTCTGTCGAAATCGATATATCGGCGATATATCGCCGATACGACCTTCTATGGACTGTAGTCGTCAATGCGTCTGCAAAGTGATGATCATAGCTAGAGAGTTTGTCAGTAGAGATGTAAACAAGGAAATCATATACATGGTACAATGTATTTTGATTCTTCTGAGCTATAGGTTTCACTTGTGGCATCCATAACAACATTGGTGGGTTCATTGGTGGGCCTCTCTTCCTGTATACAAGGGAGATGTAAGGAAACATTAGCATGGCGAATTTGGTGTTTCCTTTTGTAGGCAATAGGTGGTGGTGGTAATTCCAGTGGTATATCACTGACAGATTGTGTGAAATAGCTGGTCTTTTAAAAAAAATGACATCAGTAGAGCCGTAGTATCGATGACCAGCATGATCATAGCACCTATACCCCTTTTGAGATCTAGGAATATCCACGAAAGACACATTTTATAGCATGTGGGATAGTTTGTTTGCACTATGAAAGTTGTGCACAAAGGTCGTACAACCAAAGACTCGAAGAGGTAGAGAAAAAGGAGACTTATTTGGATCGATGATGGAAAAGGGGGTTCCTCCCATGAGAGTAGACGATGGTAACTCTGTTTATAAGCTAGACAATAGAGAGGATGGCATCCCCCCAGTAGTTCTTAGGAACCTTCATATGGGAAAATAGAGATCAAGCAATATCCAACAAATGTCTAAGTTTTCTCTTAGTTATCCCATTTTGTTGAGAGGTATAAGGACGAAAAGTTTGGTGAGTGGTTCATGAGAAGCAAAGAAAGCAGCCAAATCCCTTTGGGTAAATTCTAGAGCATTGTCGGTTCATAAAATTTAAATACATGCATGGAAGGTAGTTTCGACATACTGAAAAAAAGGTTTTAATGATGAAGTTCATCTCTGATCATTCTTTTACTAGGTAAACCCAAGAGCACCTACCACAATCATCCACAAAAACCACAAAATATTTGTGTCCTCCAGTAGACCGGACAGGATAGGGTCCCCAGATATCACAATGAACTAAAGAAGAAATAATAGACTAACGTGACTCTGTTCTTGAAGGAAAAGAAGATCGATGATATTTTCCGAACTGGCACGCTTCACACTCACATGACTTCATAGTGGTCAATTCAAGGAACATCATCATCAAAGCCTTAGCGGAAGGGTGCCCAAGTTGTACGTGCCAGAGAAAAACAGATCAGAGGAGACATAAGAAGCGCCGACAAAGGAGGAGTCTGTGGAGATATCCAAGTAGTAGAGACCATTTCTCTCATATCCCCCACCAAAGATCCGCATTGTCTGGATGTCTTGAAAATAGCAATGAGAGGCATAAAAAATTACTGGACAGTTCATCTCAACACATAATTTGTGAATAGAAAGTAAGCTTAATGGAAAATCCGAAGCACAATGAACTCCAGTGACACGAAGTTTGGAGGAGAATTCCAGAGTCCCAACAACGATAATTGGAGAATGAGCTTAGTTTGCCACTTGCACCGATTTTACTCTGGAAGAAGGTAGAGAAGAAAGAGATGTGCTACCTTCACCAGTGAGATAAGTGGATGCGCCAGAGTCAATGATCCATGGGGGCTGAATTGGTGACAGAGTTGGCTATAGTACCTAATGTGGTAACCAAGTGTGTTGTAGGTCTGCTCCCACTGGAAGAAGCACTAGAGGTCTGTAACAACTGCATTAGCTTTGAATAATTAGAGGCTGAGAGCTGTGCAGTCTGATCGGACTGCTAATATTGTGTATCTAAATCTGATCCAGTAGTGTCATCCTCATGGGTGGCAACAAGAGCACAAGGATAACCATATTTCTCTGACAATGGGAACAAGGGGATATATAGTACCATGACCACGTCCTCAGAAGGGTTCTCTCCCATGACCACGAACTCGACTGCCATCACTCCCACATCCACCACGAGTATTCTGCCGACCACCATGACTGGAATGGGCAGGATAGGCTAAGTTCTCTGTCAAGTGCAGTGTAGTGTTACAACTAATGGTGGACTTAATATCGTGTAGGTAACCAAAAACCACCTTGAAAGTAGGCAATGTATCAGCAGTAAGAATATGTTCCTTCACATGTTGATAGCGAGAATGTAGTCTAACAAGGAACCTGTATACTTGCCATTCAGAATGTTCAATAACTTGTTTGGTGTAGTTGGTTGGCTGAAAAGTAGCAAACTCCTCATAGAACTTGGAAAGATGACGATTGTACTCAACACGAGTAGAATCACCCTGTGATGAAAACCAGATTCACATGTAGATATATGCAAGTCGAGACTTTGTAGTTTTTTGCGAATAAGTTTGTGCCAGCTCCTCCCACATTTCTTTAGCCGTGTCTTTGAAGAGAATATTTGCAACAATATGTGCTTCTACACTATTGGTCATCCATGTAATGACTGGGCAATTATCCCGAACCAAGTGTCATAGTCTTTATATGTTTCTTTCCATGGATCTTTTGTAAGAAGAGAGATCCTGCATTGTCCTCCTGCTAAGACTTTGAGCGTGCGAGACCATAGGATATAATTACCATCACCACTGAGTTTATTTCTGGTTCCCTGGGACATCAGATTGCTAGTAGTAACCAATGGCTTGATGTCATTGGTGTTGGATCCCATGGTTGAACAAAAGTTAAGGGATTTTTTGTGAACTTTTTTGAACTTATGAGAGGGATAGACATCTCTAACAATCTCTTGAGAGGGTTAGACACGTTCGAACCATGTGCTTAAGAAAATACTTGACAACACATTCATAAGCGGTTGCCTCAAACACCCCAGACGTTGATCAACTAACATGGTTTTCAAGGAAGGGAATGCCAATATGACTAGTAGGAAATCGGTGTAGATCTGCGCAACAGATGATGCCAATAGAAAACGAGGCTCCGCAGCTGTAGATCCACAACCCTACGGTAAAAGAAGGTAGTAGCAACAGGTAGCTGCAGAAGATACGACTCCAATAGCAGCAGAGATATTGGAAACTCATGAGATACGGTGGTCACCAAATACCTTAGGGTTTCTTATATAGAGGGGAAACTCTAAGGAGTTGAGAAGAGAAGTTACATGAATACCCTTTTAGGGTTACAATAATAGTAAACAATAAATATTTCTAACAACATTAAAGGAAAACATGTGCTTCAATGCTTGAATTTTGGGAATATTGTTGACATGATCTGGCATATTGCAACATATCATGCGATATTCTGGTACCTAAGGGCACGAGAAAGGATGGTTGGTGGCAGCGGGATCTAGGGCATGAGTTCTGGTCTAGGACCGTTGTTCTGATACCATGTAGAGAAAGGAAATGAGAGAACTTGTATATTTCAACATATATTGCAGCATATCATGCGGTATTCCAGTACCCAAGGGCACAAGAAAGGATGGCTGGTGGCTGCGGGATCTAGGTCATGAGCCCCGATTTAGGACCGTTGTTCTGGTACCATGTAGAAGGCAATCGCTACAGACGGTGTCAGCAGGAGGTTCCATAGAAGACATGTCGCGGTGTTGATCGGGTGGGAGGGACGAGCCAGGGTATTCCAATACCCAAGGGCACAAGAAAGGATGGCTGGTGGTGGCAGGATCTAGGGCATGATTCTTGGTCTTGGATCGTTGTTCTGATACCATGTAGAGAAAGGAAATGAGAGAACTTGTATATTTCAATACCCTAGGGTTTCTAATAGAGGGGAAACTCTAAGGAGTTGAGAAGAGAAGTTACATGAATACCCTTTTGGGGTTACAACAATAGTGAACAATAAATATTTCTAACAACACTAAATGAAAACATGTGCTTCAATGCTTGAATTTTGACAATATTGCTGACATGATCTGATATATTGCAACATATCATGCGGTATCTAGGTAAATGGATATATACCTTGGAGATGCATGGCATTCCTCGGGATATTTTATTTTTTACAACTATATACAACATGCTTGTTTTCCAAAACACTGAGGAAGAACAAATGCTTACCTTGAATCATGAGTGCAAATAAAAAACCTGAGTCCATCAAGATAGCCAAACATGGAAAGGGGTTTACAAGTGGGAGCGAGAGAGATGCAGTTGCTATCTACATATATCTGGTTTGCAAGTTAGCACAAGCACCGCCATCTGAACTGGTAAAAAGGTGGATGGTGATTTAGTCAAACATCAGACAGAAGTACTAGATAATAATAAGAACAAAACTGACATCTAATGAATGAAGGAGTGGCACTTGAATCCCATGCATGGAAGGGATAACACCAGAAATGACATGTTTTGGGAATAGCTGCGGGAACACCCTAGGAGTTAAATATTGGAGTAATTTATTGCATTTAACTGAGACTACCAATTCTATCAAGAACTAAGACTACCAACCCACGGAAGTCGGTATTTTTTTGAAGTTCAACAACGACAACAACAACAACAACCAGAAGACATGTATGCTTACCAATGGCTTCACAAGAAAGGGTAAATGTGGTGCAAGGAAGGCGGTTAAAAGCCATGGGTTTACCTTGGTACCAGCACATGGAATGCTTCGATAAGTTTCTAGGAGGTACGCTTTTATAAATTGACGAAAAGAAAATGTTATCCAGAAGCCCTAAAACAAAGTAAGGCTTGGGTTATGGATAACACAAAATAGGCAAAATATATACGTGCACATAAAGGGTGCAGCTCAAACCCTAACATCCCCTCAAGTCAGAGCATGGTTATCCTTCATGCCCAACCTTTCATAGCATCACGTTCCTCGTGATATTTTAATTTTTAATAATAATAAGAACAAAACTGACATCTAATTAATGAATGAGTGGCACTTGAATCCCATGCATGGAAGGGATAACACCAAAAATAACATGTTTTGGGAATAGCTGCAGGAACACCCTAGGAGTTAAATATTGGAGTAAATTATTGCGTTTAACTGAGACTACCAATTCTATCAAGAACTGAGACTACCACACCACGGAAGTCGGTATTTTTTGAAGTTTAACAACGGAAACAACAACCATAAGACATGTATGCTTACCAATGGCTTCACAAGAAAGGGTAAATGTGGTGCAAGGAAGACGGTTAAAAGCCATGGGTTTACCTTGGTACCACCACATGGAATGCTTCGATAAGTTTCTATTAGTAGGTACGCTTTTATAAATTGACGAAAAGAAAATGTTATCCATAAGCCCTAAAACAAAGAAAGGCTTGAGTTATGGATAATACAAAATAGGCAAAATATATACGTGCACATAAAAGGGTGCAGCTCAAACCCTAACATCCCCTAAAGTCAGAGCATAGTTATCCTTCATGCCCAACCTATCATAGCATCACTTAAATAGAGACTCTTGGGAATGCCTTCATGAACATGTTGGCCGTCTTATCTACAGAAGCGACATCGGACGCCGAGAGCAGACTTCTTTGAATGAGATCTTTAGTGAAGTGGAAGTCAATCTCCACGTTGCATTTGTGAAATATTGTTTGCTATATGTATAGCAACTGTTTTGTCATACCTTAACTCCATTATATGACATGCGACATGTGGAGAAATCTAAGAGATGAAATGCATGGATCCATTGCCTCTTTGTAAAACAACATAGTAATTGTGCCCCTCGGCGCCTGTTAAAAAGAGTGTGCTCTGATAACAACCTGATAAAGCCCTTGCTCTTTAGCACCTTAAGAGCATTTAGCGTCAAGCCCATGACTTAACTCATGGCCACCGTTGACTTTCTTTAGCAAATAAACATTATGAAGCTCCTCTTAAAGCTCGAAACATGGATGTTGTTGCATAAAGGCCACCTCCAGTAGCTTCGTATAGCTTATCTGCACAGGTTGGGCGACAATGCTCGGAAGATGGAGGCGACTCGGAAGGCGACTCGGAAGGCGACTGGAAAGGCGATCGCGCATGACTCTCGGAGGTTCACTCCACCCGTGCGGGTGAAGGAGAGGGGCTGCGTGTCAAGTCGGTAGGACTCCAGCCCCCAGTTCGTTGCTGCTGAAGGGGAGGAGAAGCTCCTTCATGATGCAGGTTGGGTGACGGTCTCTCGCAAGAAGCAGGGTCGTGTGTGCTGGAGGTGCGGGGTGAGGGGTCACCTGGCTTCGGTTTGCGCTGCGAGGCCTCGGTGCTTTGCCTGCGGTGGCCTGGGGCACAAGCAAGCGAGCTGTGATGCAGGTTCCAGGGGGACTGTCGGTGGTCTCTCTCTTGGTGGTCGGCTTGCAAGAGGGGTTGATGGTGGTTCGAAGGGGTCACATGCAAAAGGGTTTTGCTCGGTTGGTGCAATCAGGTCTTACGCGCAGGTGGTCGCAGGGGGGCGCGCTCCTCTCCGGAGCTTGGTGGGAGGAGTGGGAAGCAGGAGTCTAACTCCCATGCAGCGTCCACGTCCAGGGAGGTGCATGTTGCTGGGGGATCAACGTCGAAGGGGTCCAGGGTGGCGGGAGGTGCAGGTTTCTCGGAAGGGGGGGCTGTTGAAGCGCGTGGCGAGGTTCATGGCCGGGTGTTGGTAGGGGTCTTCCTGAACAAGTGCTTGTCTTTTGAGGAGGTGCAGAGCATTCTCGTCGAGCTTCTGGGGCCGAGCTTCTCGGGGGACCTGTTCTTGCTGGGATCGAAAAGATGCGGCGTTCGGGGCCTTAGTTTGGACCAGCGGTCCCGTTTGATTCATGCGGGGCCTCATGGAGGCATCGTTTGGAGGGATTTACGTTTTGCTGACGGTGCTTGCTCCGACCTGGAGGTTTGTGTGGCTGAGGTCAGGGGGGTCCCTTTCTTGTCCAGATCCGTTCATCGCCTTCGTCGACCGCTGAGAAGATGGGGTGAGGTGCTGGCAGTTACCAATGATGGATTAGCACCGGGGAAGATCCTTCAATCATGAAGATTCTAATGGAATGCACCAAGAGTTTCCTCGACCGGGCGGTTGGCCAGGTGTTCTTCGAGGTGTTAGATTTGGGGAGATTCTTTTGTAGAATAGAGCTTTCTGTGGTGCTGCCTCCGCCGCCTCCCTCCTTGCCGGGCCGGCGGGCGCTTGGGGGGGAGACCGGCACCGAGGTCGTTCCGTTTTCCGAGGAGAGGCAGCCGCTCTGGGATTTCGCCTCGATGTTCTCGCCTCAGCTCGATGCTTCTTTGGAGGGTGCGCCTTGCTATGATGTTTACGTAAGGCCTTCTCCCGCTATTGTACGTGAATCCCATCCCTCCGCATGGAATCGGTGCATGGTGGCCGCCCTTGGGAATATGCGGGGGGACGTGGCGGGAGGTTGGAATGACGTGGAGGGTAGGTGCACGACTTTCGATGGAGATTTGACATTCTCGGTGGGGTCGCAGCGCTCTGAGTTTCGGATCTTCTTTCCTGGCTTTTCTTTCCTTGGGCGCAACGCCTCTCCATCATTCGGTCAGGGGCGCCATTCCGGTTATCGGGTTGCAACGGTTGGCCCGATCAGCCCTCCAAAGGCGGACCTTTTTGTGGATCCGGGTCGAGTGGATGTTTATTCGGGTATGGGGAGGCATGCGGACCCTCCTATGGCGGTGGACCCGGGCGCCTTCGCGTTCTCCTCTGCGATGTTCATCGCCCCACAGTCGGACCCTCTCATTCTCCACCAGCAGGCGGAACCTTTCTCTCCGCTGGCTGAATCTTCGTCTCGGGGGGCAGCCTCTCAAGGGCATAATCTGTCCGCTGAGGAGTCCTTTGATGATATGGCTTCAGATATCGACTCTTCGAGGAGATCTTTCAAGAGGTACAGAAGAAGACGAGGCGCTCGCTTGCGATCAAGGGAACACCACTCTTGCCAGTCCTTCGAGGAGGCGGTGGCGGAAGCAGCGGGAGTGGTGCCTGTACGGGGCTTCAAGATGGTTTCTAAATGAAGATTCTCTCCTGGAATGTTAGGGGGTTGGGGGATGCGGCTAAGAGGAAAATCTTGGGGTCCAGATTCAGAGAATGGGGGTGCGACGCGGTTCTCCTGCAGGAAACCAAGTTGAACTCTCTGGATTGTGATGTTTGGCGCTCTCTTGCGGCGGGGGATCTTGATGAGTTCTCCGATCTTCCCGCTTCTGGGTCTGCTGGCGGTTTGCTTATCGCTTGGAAGTCAGCTCGGTTCTCCCTTGTCTCCGATGTGAAGGGCAGCCACTCTCTCTCCGTCCTGCTCACCAGGAAGGAGGACTCTCGGTCGTTCATTTTATTATGCGCCTACGGCCCTTGTGATGCTGCTTGCAGGAAGGAACTTTGGGAGGAGCTTCATAGCATCTCGTTGGACAACGTGGGTGTACCTTGGCTTATTGGGGGAGATTTTAATGTCACGTTGCGATTGTCGGATAGGCCTCGGTCCAGGGGTGGTTCTGACCCGGGCTCGGCGGATTTCGCGGATTTCGTGAGCGATCTGGCCTTGCAAGACTTAACGGCATCGGACATAAGGTTCACTTGGAGGAATTCTTCATCGAAATCTTGCATTGACAGGTTTCTCGCGTCGATGGCTTTTATGGAGCTCTTCCCAGTGGCGATGGTCCTCTCTCGACGCGCGCTTTCTCCGACCACACCCCAATCATTTGGGAATCTGAATTGTCGCCTTCGGTGGGAGGGTTCTTCAAGTACGAAAGGTGCTGGCTGATTGAGGAGGAATTCCGTGAGATCGTGTCCTCCTCTTGGGAGATGCCTTGCGAGGGTCGGTCGGCGGTGGTGCGGTTTCGGAAGAAGCTCGAGCGTCTAAGAGGCGTTCTTTCCCGGTTCAAGAAAAGATCGCGGGAAGCTAGGTTATCGGCTATGAAGGAGGCGGAGGCCGTCGTTGCCGAGCTGGATGCCTTGGAGGGGCTGAGGGAGCTCTGCGCGGAGGAGTTGACCTCCAGGAAGGCGGCGGTGGCTGCGGTCGAAAGAGAGGAAAGGAAAAGGGTGGTGGAGTGGCGCCAGCGGGCGAAGTTGAAATGGCTCAAGGAAGGAGACGTAAACTCTTCCTTCTTCCACAGGATTGCTTCTAACAGGAGGAGGTCAAGCTTCATTCATTCGATGTCGATCGGGGGTCGCGAGGTGGAGGGCGAGGAGGCGATTGGGACTGCGGTGGCCAACTACTTCAGGGATTTCTCTTCGGTTCTTTCGCCTCGTCGTTGGAGCTGGCTGGGGGAGGATGTCTCGAGGCTCTCGTCCGCGCGTTGTGAGGAGCTGATTAAGGCGATCTCCATTGCCGAGGTCAAGGGTGCTGTCTGGGACCTTAATGCGGATGCCTCGCCCGGTCCCGACGGCTTCCCGATTGCTTTTTACAAAGATTTCTGGGAGGTGGTGGGGACCGAGGTCTGTGAGGTGGTGGCGGAGTTCTGTGCTGGGAACGCGGGCTTCGATGGAATCAATAGGGCCCTTATTGTTCTTATCCCTAAATCTCGTTCTCCTAATTCCATTGAAGAATATCGTCCAATTGCTATTTCGAATGCTTTATATCTGATTGTTGCGAAAGTGCTGGCGAGAAGACTTGCGGTGGTGCTGGATGATCTCATTCATCCCTCGCAGGTGGCGTTCATCCCTGGTCGCCAGATTTCTGATGTCACAGCGCTCGCATCCGAGATGGTCGCCAGCTGGGTGCGGCGCGGGAAGCGGGGCGTTCTTTGGAAGGTAGACTTCGCGAAGGCTTACGACTCCTTGGACTGGGGGTTCCTCTGGTCTGTGCTGCGGGCTCGTGGTTTTCCAAATATCTGGATCTCTTGGATGCGCCGATGTGTTACCACGGCATCCTTCTCTATCCTGCTTAATGGCCGCTTCGTCGGGAGTCGCTTTCAGCCCAGGAGGGGTGTTAGGCAGGGGTGCCCTTTGGCACCCATGTTATTCGTGATTGCCGCTGATGTTCTTCCAAGGATGGCGGATAGGGTGATCTCGCGTGGCCTATCCTCGGGGTTCTACTGCAACTTCAATAATACTCCAACCCTCCAATATGCGGACGACACCATCGCATTCATCGAGGGGGGTTTGGATGAGGTCAGAGGGATGGCGGTGACTATGTCCATCTTTTCTGAGCTCTCGGGGCTCCGGATTAACCAATCCAAATCAAAGATGATCCCTTTCGCGTGGGATGATCGGTCTGCGGCGGCGTGCAGCTTGCTTCTGGGATGCCCCCCGTCTTCTCTCCCAATTGATTATCTGGGTCTGCCGCTGGGTGCGAGAAGGTCGAGATTGACGCATTGGAAAGGGGTGATGGACAAGGCGGAGAGAAGGCTTGCTGGTTGGAGCGCGGCCATGCTTTCCCGTGGAGGCCGACTAGTGCTTATTAGGTCGGTCCTGGCCTCTATTCCCATCTATTTTCTCTCAAACTGGGCTTTGCCGGTGGGGATCAAAAGGAGGCTGGAGGGCCTTATGCGGAGGTTTCTTTGGGGAAAGAGGGGTCCCGAGTCGCGGGGCCTTCATCTTGTGGCTTGGAAGGAGGTGGCGAAAAGGAAGTGCGATGGGGGGCTCGGCATTCGGAGGCTGGATCTTGTCAACGACGCACTGATGCTTAAATGGGTCAACAAGCTTTGGGGTAACGACAACGGGTTCTTTCCCTCCATGCTGCGGGAGGTTCTTTCGATTGGGGTGGACATGCTGCGGGACGCTATCTCTCTGCGCTATGGAACCCCTTTTTGGAAGGGGATTGCATCGGCGGTTAGGCGATTCTCTCATCTGTTCCAGCCGACATTGGGGGATGGCACCTCTTTTCTGTTTTGGCGTGACGCCTGGGCGGGAGATACCACCCTCGGTAGCTCTTTTCCTCGGCTCTGTGCGTTGGCTTCAGATTCTAGTGCGTCGGTGGCTTCGGCCTGGAGCGGGGAGGACTGGTTCCCTTCCTTTGTTGGAAATCTTTCTGACGAGCGTTTTGAAGATCTGTTGAACCTTTGGCGGCGGCTTAGGGAGGCGCCGAAGCCATCCACGGGCAGGGACCACTGGGTATGGCGCGACGGCGCCTTCTCTTCGAGACGGGTGTTCAAGTTGCTCTCGCAACAACGCACCCCTGTCCGAGACATCCTTTGCAAAGATCTTGGCTGGCTGTGGTGCATAAAGTTGCCGGAGAAGGTGATCTTCTTCCTTTGGCTTCTGAGGCGTGGGAGGATCCTCACGCGAGATAGATGTGCGAGATTTCTCTCGGGGGTTGACTCCCTGGTCTGTGTTTTGTGTGATGGCGAGGGGGAGACTTTGCAGCACCTCTTCTTCTGTTGTCCGTGTTCTGCCTCGATCTGGGAGGACGTCGGCGTGGCTTGGGTTAACGCTTCCTCGGCAGACTCGTTTTGGGACTCTTTGCGCTCAAATGCTGATCGACCAAGAAGGGAGTTGCTTCGCCCATTCGCTTGCATTTGGGCGCTATGGCTCGCCAGGAACGCGAAGATTTTCAAAGGTCAAAGGTTCTACAAGGAGAATGTCTTAGCACATGTGGACATGCTTTTGATTGACTGGCTCCTCTTGTAGTGCTACGGCCGTGTGATGTTCGTCTTTTGGTTTGGGGATGAGATCCTCTCGATCCTTGGTGTTTGTATTTCTCCTCTTCCTCCTCCTCTTCTTCGCTGCTTTTTAATAAAATTTAAGGCGAACACCATGGTGTGCTTCCCCCGAAACGTTTTTGGTTTCAAAAAAAAAAGTGGGCGACAGTCTGCACGTGCACGCACACGAAAAAAAGGGGGGTGGGGTTGCAACAAGTAGGATTTTGGGTACCGGAGCATTGGTCCATGTTCACCGCTTTGATACCATGCAGAAAAAAAATGAATTACTTGTCTATGCTTCAATAAGCTTTTTTATATAGAAGAGAAATCCTAAAGGGCAATACACGAGAAAGGAATTACATAGAAAAGGAAATAACACATGTAAATAAATAACATTAATAAATACTTCTTGTAAAAGTAGTCACGTGAACATATTGAGCATGTAGTGATGGCCCAATGCATCTCCTCTGTGTAGCATGTAGTATATATGACCACAGAAAATGCAACAAGTCTTAACTCACCAAGTAAAGCACATGGGGTGAACCCAACCAATCCAGTAGTAACTCTGCTCCAATGTATACCACGATCTCCTCCAAACACATCTCATCCTTGTCCAAAAGGAATGGACGGAGAAGTAACATGAGATTGATACCTCATGCTACAAAGAGACATTTAGGTGAGGCTCTTGTACACCTCTAGGGGGACCAATGTAGTAAAAGTCATCATATGATCCCATGCCGAGAAGCCTGCACCCAAATCATATAAGAAGAGTATAACATTTCTTTTTGAGCCTCTTATTGTGCCTCCTATGTGCAAACAAACTTTAAAGGGTTGTCCTTCTTGTCATTGACTTCAACTGTGAGTAGTATTTTACAATATGCTTCCTTTCCTATCAACGACACATCAACTCATGATATGTCTAAATCATACCATTCTTATTCTTCCCCTGATAAAATGACTCCTTCAAATTGTCCCAAATTACATATGTGGTGACACATGGATCACTTTATCTAGAATCCAAGAAATGACATTGCTTAAAAATCGAACAAAAATAATGCATTGCCTTCACCCATGTAACATATCTACAATTCCTCAACCCTGGGATTGGCTTCAGAATAATATGAAGCTTACTTTATCTTCGAATTGATATTAACTTGATAGCCAGTGGACCCTGTGACCCAAGGCCTTAAATGTCGTATTTCGGTTTCGTTTCGGTGACTGACCGAAACGAAATTTCGGTCGAATTTCGGTCGAAATTCGACCGAAATTTCGGTCATTTCGGTCGTTTTTTCAACTAAGGCCCCCAAATTTCGGTCGACACAAGGCATTTCGGCTGGATTTCGGTAACCCACCGAAACCGAAATTCGACCGAAATTCGGTCGAATTTCGGCGAAATTTGAGGCCATGCTGTGACCCTCACAACACTCTTATGCAACCTCCTCGGCCTTCGTGCTATGCCCAACCCCTCGTGCTGCTACTAGGTGCCCCCACAGGATCCTATACCTTTGTGCACTAATGAGTGCTCTCATCCTGCCTTCTACATGACTATTTTGGAGTAGTTTGGATCGAAGTCGATCATCTAAATCCGTCTCGTTAGCCTTAGCACTGACAAAAGTGACGAGAAAGGTTATACTCTAGGCTTGCACACATCACCTGTTCCTTATGTTATTGTGTAGAGAACGACTAATTCTTTCTCTCCCAATCGTGTCCTTCTCAAATCTCCTTCTATCATGGCACAAAGCAATGCTGATGTTACGCCATCCTCTAGAGCATTCAAAGGCCTCTTCGGCTCTTCCCCATCGTTATGATGGATGGAATTAACTATGAGTTGTGGGTGATGCCGTTCATGCGTTTCATGGAAAGCCACAATAGATTATATCCTGACGGAATCCGAGGTGGCTGGCAATAATGGTGCCAATATTTCATTGAAGCAGGACAATGCATGGGTTCGCGTGCGGCTCTTCATTAGTCTCACGATGAAGATAACCAATGACGTCCTACATCAACCCACAACTAAGGCAATGTATGATATTCTTGCTACCACATTCTCAGATAAAGAACAAGACAACTTCTTCAACTTAAGTATGCCTTTTTCACAATAAAAGATGATCATCGGCTTGCGCCTTCTATTTAAGTCTGAGAGGCATGTTCGAGAAGCTCTGTAGTTTCATTCCTTTGAGTACCAGTCTTGATCATTAATTGGTCTATGGAAATACCATCGTGGTGGGTATTTTTCTTGCATCTCTTGATCCCTTGTATAATCCAACACAAAACCAGCTTCTTTCTGGTGCCTTATCCCTCCCTTGGAGGAGGAACACAACCATCTGAGTAGAATCACCGTGTCTTCCAATCTTACATTTAGTTCTCTTTTGCTATGGCGATATCGTGCGACAAGAGGTGTTGAGCTCCATTCAGAGACACGCGTTATCAGGAGCATGATCCTCTTACCTCTGCTCGTGCTGATAAATGGTTTGAGACCATTGCTGCACCAATTGTTCATAAGTATGATAAACTTGTCTCTCATTGAGGGAGATCATGTGACCTTTAGCTAGTACTACTGGTGCTCTTTCTACTTTGTCTGCTGTTGCCTTTGCAAGCACCTCATGTTATGCTATTACTACATGCAGTAGTGGTAAAATTGCAGAATGGATGATCGACTTTGGAGTATTTTATCTTCTCTGTGGCCACGAAGAACAATTCATATCTTATAGCACCATTCATCCTCATCGATCTTTCATTATTGCTGATGGAAGACATTCTCTTATCGCAGGATAAGGGAAGGTTCAATTGATGCTTTCCATGCGTCTGTAGAATGTTTTACATGCGCCAATATTTTCTATAAATTTACCGTCCATCATTCATATTACTAAGCGACTAAACTACGATGTGATTTTTGGCCATTCTTCTCCTGTGTTCCTGGATATACTCACGATCATAGTGATTGGGTGTGGTTGTGAGCAAGGGAGTTTGGATAGACTAGTCCAGTCTCCTTACGCTAGCAAATCTTTAATATATACTATACTTGTTTCCTCGGACATATGGTATCTTCGGTTTGTAACATCTTCCCATGTATAAGCTGAAGAGTCCTCTCTCAAATCTCTCACTACTCTAGTTTTTAGTGTGAAGTGTGTCGACTTAGGAAGCATCACCATACTAGTTTTCCCAATCGTCAAGGTCATATCAGTACTTATTTATTTGAGTTATTTCATTTTGATATTTGGGATCCCGATCATGTTCTTGACCATTAGAGGTAACATTTTTATTTGGTCTCTATTGATGATATTTCTTGACTATCACGGATCATCTTGATGAAAATAAGTTTGAGGTTTTGTTTATTATGAAAATCTTTATAATTGAAATAAAGATTTTTTCCTGTTGCTGTCAAATATGTGCGCTCTGATAGCTACTTTAGAATTATGTATTGGCAAGTTATATCAATTTTCAAGTCACTTGTCATCTTACTTCTGATGTCTTGTGTGCATACTTTCTTTTTTTATGGAGAAGAGGGTGAGCTCCCGAGGTGGAAGTCGCTGCAAGATCATTTTATTAATAAAACTATGAAAATAACATGATACATTACCTGGACTCCCAAAAGCCGCAAGAACCTTACAATGAGACACTACATTTTTCGAGTAAAACCTCTTATTTTTAAAAATGAGATCATTTCTTGCCAATCGAATAGCCCAAAGCGCCGCAAACGGCTTAGCAACATTGTCCGAGGAGTTGCTTCCGGACTTCCTTACCTCCTCCCAAAAGCTTGCCAAGCCATCAACCTTTACCCACGGGATCGCCGACTCCTTCCAAACCTTCGCTGAAGCCGCGCAAAGGGAAGAAGAGATGTTCTGAATTCTTCATCTGCTCCCCGCATTTATCACATGCCAGGTCTTGTAGACCAAAAATCCTTGCCCTCCTAGCTTTGTCACATAGTCTATCTTTCCGCAGGCACCAGACATAGACCTTTATCTTGCTCGGAATTTTGCTGGCCCAAATAATCTTCATATCCTGGCATAAGTCACTATCTTGACCCTCTCCACCATTTTTAAGCTCTCCATACAAACGCTTAATCAAAAATCTGGTCCCTGTCCACTCAAAGTGGTCCCTACTCATAGAGAAACCTTTCGGGGAAGGAGTCTCTGACTGCAAGCTAATCAAATCCTCCCTCCGTCGATTCGAGAGGACCTCAGCAAACGTCGGCATCCATGCCCCTGACTGAGCCATTGCATTTTTAGATGTGCATCATCTTTTAGACCGCATGTGTGTATACTTCCTAGCAGAACGGTGTTGCAGAGTGAAAACATCATCATCTTTTAGATGGTTACCATGGCCCTTTTGATAGAGTCATGCATCTCAATCCTACTGGGAGATGATGTCATTATTGCATGCTACCTTATCAATCACATGCTATCTTCCTTGTTAGAAAAGGATCCGTTCTCCCTAACACCTCACCTATTCGCTTGTGTGTAGTGTTTCAAATTTCATTAAATTTCGTTGAAATTTTGGTTTCAACACCCCACCAAAATCGAAATCTCGATATGAACCCTATACAAATCTAGATCGATTTCGGTGAAATTTTGAAATTGTTTCATTTTTACCATCTCGAAGCGAAATAGAAATCAAGATTTAAAACCTTGCTTGTGTAGTCTTTGTCCATTACTCGACTCCTGGCCATGACAAGCTATCTTTAAGATCCGTCAAATGCATCTTCATTGGCTATAAGACCCCAAAAAGGGTACCGATGCTTTGATCTTATTATACAGAAATATTATGTTAATGTCGATGTCACATTTTTGAATCTGTCATGTATTCTTCTCCCGTAGGTGACATAATGATCTTTAAGTCTGCCATGGAGGTATACGTACCACCTCCTACCCCTACTTTGCCTACTTTGGTTGAGACATTACCTTGTGTGTACGCTCGTAGACCCATCACTACTTTATCCCTTGTTCGTGTGCCTTCCTTGTCATCCAACATGCCCCAGGTACTTTTTGAACACTTGATTTCCACTGATGACACCGTTGACATTTCTGTACATCAGGAGATTATGTAGGACAATAGTGCAACTTATCATGAGATTTTTGTTTAGCAAAAGAGTACGTAGATCCACCAGAGGCTTTGAATCGACCCATCACTCTTCAAAAGAGGCGACATACATGTGCCACATACTCTCTTTCAAGACATGCTTCTCTTGATTGTCGGTCAGAGGGATGCATAAAATTTGTGGTGGGATTGTCATTTGTTACAATCCCTTGCACATACTAGGAAGCATTGTAGGACAATCTGTAGTGTCTGACCATGGAAGAAGAGATGTTGCACTATAGTCCAGAGGCACATGGACCTTGATTACTTCCCATGCATGGCCTTCGTGGTAAGGTGCAAATAGGTCTTTAAAGTGAAGCATAGGATAGACTTGTGGTAAGAGGTTTCACTCAGAAAAATGGGATGGCTTATTAGAACACTTTATTCAATATGGCTCGTCATTCCATCCTTTGTATTCTTCTTTCAATTGTAGTATTGAGAGATTGGGCGTTTTCTCAACCCGATGTCAAAAATGTCTTTATGCATGGAGACTTACACGAGGAAGTTTATATGCAATAGCTACGGGGGCACATGGATTGGATTGGATCGGATTTTAGCTGTGTCCAATCCATCCTTAATGGATTTTAACTTTTTCGAATCTAATCCAATCCATCACGTATTCAAATCCAATCCAATCCATCAGATTACAGATTGGATCAGGGATTTTTACACCGTCATTTTCTGGAAAAAGTCTACTCTCATATTTGTACTTTATAGCATACTATCAAAATTGATTTATGGCTCAAAAAACGATACTATTAATAGATGTAAAGAAAGAATATTGAAGACCACACAATCAAATTAAAGTTGAAGAACTCTATAATCCATTATAAAAAGTTGAAGACCATGTAATCAACTTAAAAGATTATATTGAATTTGGAATTTAGGTTTCTTTTTATATATGATGCATACGTATGTTTTTTTGCAATTGATTTGCAACAAATGATTCAAATAAAACCACCGAATAAGGATTCAAAGATAAGTTAGATAAAAAATATGGTCTTGCTGTTGTTGTATATTAATGAAGTCTGTGATTAATTTATATTTTTAAGCTATGCCAAAATCAAACCACTTCCTAGAACACCCTTTAAGGTCATATAATACATCATTAACTGACAAGAATAATAGAACATTCATACATATTGAGCATTCAAAACAAAACTAACTTAAATATAATCATATAACCTATCAATTGGGCAACATTCCTCTCATTTAAAATGGACTTGAAATGGAATTTATTTGCGAAATTATACCTACAATAGAAATATATATTTTTGAAAAATATGATTTAAAAAAGCATTTCAATTAAAAAAAGAAAGGAATTCAAGTAATGCTTATTTATTCTTAGATAGTTGTTGTTCATCCGAGTATATAGTTCGTCCTTGGTATAAGATTACTGGTTGAAGCAAAAAAGTTGAGAAGTAAAAGGGCTAAGAATAACAAACTTACCCGGCTATTATCTTTAGTCTATTTTCGTTTAACTGAGATTAGACCAGTGGCATCACGTTAAGGATATATGGTATCGTGCGGAAGGAGGACCGTGTGAGGCAGACGACATTGTGAGGGAGGGATTGTGGCGTTGTGCTAAAGGGGACAATATTGTGCAAGAGGGGCGATGATGAAGTGAACTGAGACAGAGAGGGAACTGGGAGGAGTATTGGCGGTCAAGCCAAGAGTGGAATGATAGAGGGAGGAAACTGGGAGGGGAATAATCGAATATGATTTACAACTTTACAAGTTACAACCGTATTTTATTATTGTGGAGATTTAGCAGGTGACATTCGAGAGATAAGAGATGGTGGCGATAATAAGACCTGTATCTAAGATTGATATGAAAAAATTTGAATGACATTGATTATGACCTTACAGTGGCGATAATAAGACGATAATAAGACCTGTATCTAAGATTGATATGAAAAAAATTGAATGACATTGATTATGATCTTACAGAAAGTTGAGAATGGATGCCAATAGATATTGTATACATGTATGGATGAATGAAAGTTTATCTATGTATATGTATGGGTTAACAAATTGGACTGGATTGTATTTTGATTATAATCCGATCCAATCCATACTTTTATCGGATATGAAAAATTCCTATCCGATCCATTAGAATTATAAATCCAAACCAATCCAATAACATCGGATTAGATATGATTACGGATTTTATCTGATCCATGTGCATCCTTAGTAGCAACCTCCTGGGTTCAATGTTGAGGGGAAGTGTCAGAAGATATGCACGATCCATAAAGCTATTTATGGTCTCAAGAAAATCTCAAAAGCATGGTTCCAGAAGCTTTCAGACTTGATATCTCAACATGAATTCAAAAGGTCAAATGCATATCACTCACTTTTCGTACACATGACTAGGGATGAAAATGGATCGGATACAGATCGGATATGCCTATTTTCATATCCATATTCGCTTCATCTCTATCGAATACATATATAGATACATATATGATTCCGATATGCATTAAGGAAGCTGTATCTTTAAAAATACGAATCCGAATCAGATATTTATCGAATTGGAATACTGATCGAATAAAGAGTAGACCTGAATACGGATCAAATAAAGAGCTAATCCAAGTATGATTTGAATAAAGAGTGAAATCCAAATATGGATCCAATAAACATGGATTCTGAATACGGATCGAATAAAGACTACATACGAATACGAAATGATTTTTTTTAATCAAAGTTCATAATGTTTTTTAAAAAAATGGTAATGACAATTAAGTTGCATCATGACAAAAGGGATCGTCAAGGTGACCTGCGTTCTTGACCGGAATAAAAAAGGGGATAGGATTTTGTAACTTTTATTCGTGTCCATCCACAAACAAATGAAAGTTTATTGATATCATTAATATATTGTATTTTATAATGTATAATACTAATATAATAGCATAGGGTTGTGACTTATATTATATTAACTAATATATAAAATAATATTAAATAGGGATAATTACACCCATAACCCTGAGTAATTTGGCAATAACAATCATAACCCTGTATAATCGCGAATTACATGAGAAACCTCGAATAGTCACTCCGTCTCACACCCATAACCCTCCGTTAATTTAATACGTTAACTCAACCATATAAGTGAGTTAATCTAACCAATCTACCCATTAACGGTTAGGGTTAATCAAAATAAAAAAAGAAAAACAAATCCTGCACGGTGGGAGAGGGAGGTTGAAGGGATCGGCCGTGGCAAGTGGTTCCAGCTGGAACTCCATCGGCAGGGGGGTGCTACGGTGATGGGGGGGACTCCGGTGGAGCAGGGAGGTTGCGAAGCTCGAGGGGGAGCAGGTCGGCAGGCACGGAGCACCGAGGGGGTGGGGGCTTCGTGCTCGGGACGAGGGGGCTGGGGAGAGGCTTCGTGCCCGACACAGGGGGGGTCGGGTTTCGTGCTCGGGCAGGGGCTTCACGCCCAGGGGAGGGAGGCGGAGGAGAGGCTCCGTGCTCGGGCGGCGGGAGGGGGGTTTTGCGCGGGGGTGGGGGCTTCGTGCTCTGCGGGGCGAGGGGTGGGGAGGGGTTTTGTGCTCGGGAGATCGAGGGGGCGGCGGGCCGTCTGCTCCGTGTAATTATACAATGGACGGTAACTGTAGCACGAGGCCCAAATGGCTCTTCTTCTCCGGGACCAGTTCTGGTTAAAAACGGAGCTAATGCTCCAGGTAGTGGTTCAAGGCTGAGGTCTTCGAACTGCTGATCTACAGTTCAAATGAGATTGCTCGAGCTTTGATTTGCTCGGCCTATGGAATGAGGCCAAAGGTGGAACTGCGCACACGATTCATTCTGCTATCTACGATCAAGTGGGAGGAACTTGGGCACGGGGCTCGGGGGAGAATGGGGGTTGCTAGCAAGGAGGCGACGCGGGGTTGCAGGAGGAGCTCGCCAGTGGCATGCTTCAAGGGGGCGAGCTTGGGAACGGAGCTCCGAGGATGACGGGGGCTGCGAGCAGAGGTTGCAGGAAGAGATGCTTGGATGGCATTTTATCATAAATAAGAAAGAACTTTATGGGTACTTTTGTCCTTTTTCAACGGAAACTGTCAAACATAACGGGTACTCTAAACGGAACATAACACAGGGGTATGTCATGTAAGAGTTAAGCATTACTCATGGTTTCTCATGTAATTCGCGATTATACAGGGTTATGATTGTTATTGCCAAATTACTCAGGGTTATGGGTGTAATTATCCCTATTAAATATTGTATTCGGATATTCAGATCTGGATCCGGATATTCAAGCCATTACCATATCCGTATTCGTATCCGGAAATTTTTTACAACCCTTCCCAATTCGGTTAATATTCAGATACATATATCAATATCCTATAATTTTTTGAATACGGTAAGCCGATATTCGGATATATTTGTATCCGTTTTCATCCCTACACATGTCACCACGTGGTATTGGCATTACTTTGGTATATATTGATGACATCATCATTATATTAGATGATTTGTAGGGGATTAATAAAGCAAAATTGTTCCTTGTACAATAATTTGTGACTGAGGGCCTTGGAGAAATGTGATACCAATGGCAATACTTTCTTGGGCTGGAATTTGTTGGGAACGAATGATGATTAGTAATGAGTCAGAAAAAGTATGTTACTGATTTTCTTGTGGATACTAGGATGACAAACTGCATACGTGCTACCACTTTCATAGATTCCATTATGAAACTCTATGACTATGACATGAATGAGGTAGACAAGAGGAGGTACAAGGAGCTCGTTGAGAAACTTCTATATGTGACCATCAACTGACTTTATATTTCTTTTGCCTTAAGCAAAGTCAATCAATTTATGGAGCAACAACGTCATTCACATATTGATAAAGTTTCCATGATCCAAAGATACCTGAAGTCTTCACCAGGTACATGATTGCTCTTTAGTAAACGAATGCCTTCTGAGATTACAACCCATGTAGATGCAGATTCCGCATGATGTTCTAAAGACATGGATTCAAAAATCGGGGTTCACATTATTTATTAGTAGCTCCCTTGTCTCATGGAAAAACAAGAAATAAACTATTGTTGTTACATCAAGTGTTGAATCGAATATAGAGTTATGGCACACGATAGCATTGAGGTGATGTGGGTCAAACTCTATCCTAACTGACCCAGCAATTGAAGTACCTCTTCCTATGCAACTGCTATGTGACAATCAAACTGCACTATTTATTGTCAACAATCCGACATTCCATGAGAGAACAAAAAACATCGAGGTGGATTGCCACTATACTAGTGTTATGATAAAGAAGTGTTTCATCGCTACATCTCATGTCAGCTTAAGAGAACATACAACATATATATATATATATATATATATATATATTCATTAAAGCACTAGCTAGAGGGCTCTCCATAAATGTTCATCCAAACTGTTTTTGATAGATATTTATGCTCCAATTTGAGGGAGAGTGTTATAGCAAATATGTATATATATATATTAGTATTGTTCATTTTGACATGTTATTTCCTTTTTTATATATTTCCTTTCTCTTGTATTGACCACCAAGATTTCTCTTTTACATAAAGGAGTTCTATGGCCTCATAATAAATAACTTATTCATTTCTTTCCGCAGCTACCATTGGCGGAAAGGGCTTGTGATGGTGATCCTTCCGCCAATTTAAATGATATGTCAGGCATGAGGAATTGCTTGCTCTAATACCATGTGGAAGTAATTTCTTTGATATATAACGAAAAGGGAAACCTAATCCTCTATATAACAGAGGCTAGGGTTAGGATGAACTCAAAAGAAAGCGATAATACACAAATGTCTCCAAAGGCATGGACTAAAATGCTATCAACTCGAAATGTTTTTTTATAGTTGGCAAAAAAAATGGCAAAGTTGTATATGCTTGTTACCCTGGCTGTGCGTCTGTATTTTTGTCTTCTGCATCTAATATATCTCTGTTTTCCAGCTCCAACTTCTGTGATTTCCCCAAAATCTTCACCGCATTTGCCATCTCCTGTAAAAGATTCTTCTAAAAAAGACAGCAGGAAAAGTTCGAGCTTAATTCTTATTTTGTGTATATGTGCGGGTATTGCGATCTTCATTATTATATCTGCAATAATTATTTGTTCTTGCACATCTACCCGGCAAAAAAATGGAGATATGACTGGAGAGCCAGGTGAGAAATTTCATAAAATTTTCTCTCAACTGTTTATAATATTTCTTTTGACTTGATCAAATTCTTATTCTCTGCTTAACTATTTTATATTGTGGTACTTTGATGTCATATATTTATTGAGTGGTCTTCAAGATTAAACGTCGAAGCTGAAGAAAGAGAAGAAATTGGGTTGATTGTGCCATTCACTTAATTATAATGGGAAGGATTTCAAATAATGATGAACTTAGGAAATTTGTGAATCAGAAATAAAGAACTGAAGAAAATGAGGTCTTTTAATATCTAGAGGGCTATTCAGACATTTAAGAAAAGGGTTTTGATGTCAATGGGAAGACCTTGCACGCACTCATTCAACCTTATGTCTACTAAGGGTCTGTTTGGTTGTTGGGTTGGATGGGTTGGGGTAACCTGATGTAAATAGTAGTTGTTTGGGATGGTTATGAGGGTTGGAATAAAGAATATGATGTGATGTCACACTATGATTTGTGATGGAATTCTAACCCAAGAATAGAGGGGTAAACCGGGTTACCCTAAGATAACCCGGTTACCAAACGGACCCTAAATGTTCTTACATTTAAAGGGCTGTAGTTAATTTTTTTCGCAGAATTCCTTTCATTGTGTTTTGAACTTAAACATCATTTGATTTAAAGATACATGGGAAAATCTGGTAAAGTAAACATGTTCTTCTGCTAATCAAGTTGTCGGCAGTAGGAAGTGTCTACTCCAGGAATTTTCATTATTGCTATTTATGTCTGAACATTTGAAAATGTGGGGTCTTTATTTCAGTGATTGAATTTGATGGTACATATAGACCTCGTATTCAATTCACTCATAGTCTTACAAGTTACAGCCACGACAAACAGATGAGTTTTGCTCTATGATGACTCCGTTTTTTAAAAGCCAAAGGATGATCATTAGATGTTAGTGACCATATGATGATCAAGAAAACAAGAATCAAAGCACACAAATAGAAAAGGCCAATGCAATCGTCCCTACTAGGATTTCCAATAAAGATATGAAGCGGAGAACATTTTTTAACGATGGTTGACTTCATCTAAAGATGTCATTTCTCTATAACTAGATAGTGTGAGGGGTTTTGCCTTTTCCACCCAGTGCTGGTAAGAGCCCAAGAGACCAAAGAGCTGTTACCTTTGATCCTCCCTGAAAGATATATAAATGTATTCCACGAGTTAGCCTCCCTTGTGACTCTCCATGAAAGATGATTAGAAAATAATCCACGAGTTGGTGTCTAACAAACAAAGGTATACTCACACTTCTCTATGCTTGATTTGATGACATTCAACAAAAGAAAAGATGCTCATTGTTCTTGGAGTTCAAGGCACATAGTGTCATAAACCTATCTTTTCCTACGAACTCTTGCAATCAATCTTTTCCTTCTTAGCTCTCTCTCCAGTACTTGATAGAGAAGGATTTTTGCCCTCCAAATGCTAGGGCAGTTGCAGTAGAAAGTGGTTTGACAAATCAAAGCTTTTTGAAGTCATCTGTGATAGAGATGGCTCATTCCATTCACTCCAGCAGTCACTCCCTCCAATTTGTGATTTGTGACTCTCCAAGTATCCTGTGAGGTCTCGAGATGTCAAAGTACTGATCGAGTTGGGTGATGTATACGTTGGGACCCAGGGTGCCAACCTGTCCATTGATCTAATCTAATAATTGCCACTTTCGACTGAAAGTTGAATGCTATGTGCATCATCTGGGGAAACAGCTCGCCAGCCTGCCAGCTTTTAGCTAATGATCTAGCTGAAAACAGAATTCTCTATCTCCGAAACAAGAATCAAAGAACACAATCAACCGACACCAGTGCACTTATCCCTCATAGGATTTTCGGCAACGGTAGGAAGTGGACAACATTTTCTAACGAAGGATGAGTTCATCTACAGAAATTTATTTCTCTACAGCCAATATAGCGTGAAGGGCTTTGCTTTTTCCACAGTGCTGAAGTCCGAGGAGACCAAAGAGCCATCCCTTTGACCCTTCCTGAAAGATTTCTAGAAAGTAATGCATGAGTTAGCTTCATTGGACTCTCCCTGAAAGATGCCTACAAAGTATATAATATACCACATTTTCCGTGCTTGCCTTGATAACGGGCAATGGAAAAAAAGATGGTTAATATTTTCATGGTTCAAGCTGCATGAGGTGTCTGGAACCTATCTATTCCTACGAACTCTTGCAATCACGCAATCAATATTTTCCTTCTTCGCTGCCAATCGGGTACTTTTGCTAAAAGGAGTTTTCGCTCTCCAAATTCAAGGACAGTTGCGCTAAAAAGTGGTTTGGGGAAAGCTTTCCCCTCAGTGCTGTAAGTCTGAAGAGACCAAAGAGCTTCCCTTTTGACCCTCTCTGAAAGATGTCTAGAAAGTATTCACAAGTCAGCCTCCCCATGGTCTCTCCTGGAAAAATGTGTACAAAGTATATCACAAGTTAGTGTCACACACTTTTCCATGCTTGCCTTGATAACATACAATGGAAAAAAGATCATTAATTTTCTTGGGGCTTAAGCTTCATAAGGCATCTAGAACCTATCAGTTCCTATGAACTCTTGAAATCGATACTTTCATTCTTAGCTGCAAATTGGGTCCTTTGTTGAGAGGAATTTTTGCTCTCCAATTGCAAGGACAGTTGCGGCAGAAAGTGGTTTGGGTAATTGAAGCTTCTGAAGTCATCTGCAAGATAGATGACTCATTCCATTCACTCCAGCAGTCGTTCCCTCCTGTTTGCGATATGAGAGTCTAGAGTATGGTGTGAAGTGAACTCTCGAGATGTCAACGTGCTGATCTAATTGGGGATGTAAACGTTGCGACCCATGTTTCAAAACTGTCCATTGAACTAGTTTGATAATTGCCACTTTTGACTGAAATTTGAATCCTAGGCCCATTACCTGGGGAAACGATGCACCAGCCTGCCAGCTCATAGCTAATCATCTAGCTGAAAATGGAATTCTCCATCTCCAAATAACTATAGTTGAACCATTTTGGGGAGAATTCATGCAACTCCTATGAGGAGGGACGAGGGAGCCCCTTATAAACAGTTTGCTAAGCAAGAGAATGAATGGGTTAATAGAGTCCACCACTCACAAGTAACCTTACCACCCATTTTGACAGCAGTGCTGTATTTTATTTTTGTAGGTATCCTGTACCAAACATCCTCTACAACTGGCTACTTTTAAAAAAGAAAATCCCCTACAACTGGCTTGCACACCTTACCCAAGTTACCAAATGAGCTACTTTTAAAAAAAGAAAATCCCCTACAACTGGCTTGCACACCTTACCCAAGTTACCAAATGAACTCTTTACCTTCAGCTATCGCCCTTCAAAAGCCACCTTTTTCTTAGGAGATCTATCCTTTTCTCCACTATATGAGGCAAATGGAGATACACAAGAAATACCGACGGGACAAAAGCACTGCCCTCAGCAACATTGATCTACCAATTCGAGGTAGAATCTTAGAGGCACAAACTCTAATGGCCTAATTCTCTCAAACACATGGCCCTGAAGATAGATTGTGGTTTTGGGAGTCGTGATATTCGAAATGTTTTCATTTTCTTCCTATAGATAATATGGTTTTGGGAGTTATGCGTTTCGAAATGCTTTTTTGTCTTTCTACCAGGCCTTAAATGTCAGATTTCGATTTCGTTTCGGTGACTGACCGAAATGAAATTTCGGCCGAATTTCGGTCGAAATTCGATCGAAATTTCAGTCATTTCGATCTTTTTTGAACCAAGGCCCCCAAATTTCGGCTGATATAGGGCATTTCGGTTGAATTTCGGTTACCCACCGAAACCGAAATTCGACCGAAATTCGGCCGAATTTCGACAAAATTTGAGGCCATACTTTCCACAGAAAGAGTTCACCTCTAAGATCCCTGGATGAATGGGTTCTTATAAAGATGTACACGACATTTCCACGTACTCAAGAGATGCAAGCTATCTAACATGTCCTTTATGACATGTGGCATGACATCAGGGACATCGAATAGTGTAAACTATAATTTTTGATGCTTGTATTGGGATTTTCATAAGTTTTTTAGGCAAAATGGGGGAAACACACATAGATGCCCCCCAATAGGGACATCTAATAGTGTAAACTATAATTTTTGATGCTTGTATTGAGCTCTTTTTAAGTTTTTTTGAGGTAAAAAGGGGGAAACACACATAGATGCCCCCAGTATGTTAACAAACTAAAAGAAACACTACAAAAGCCAAGACTCAAGGAGAGTCTTTGTGTTATGGGCTACACTTTCAACATATAAATGCCCCGAGTGAAAAATCACTCCATTTTTGGCCAACTAGAAGGCCCAAATACCCGTAATTGACTAGATTATCTCAATTTTCAGACGAAGAGGGAAACACACATAGATGCCCCCCAATATGTTAATAAACTAAAAGAAACACTACAAAAGGCAAGACTCAAGGAGAGCCTTTGTGTTATGGGCTACACTTTCAACATATAAATGCCCCGAGCGAAAAATCACTCCATTTCTGGCCAACTAGAAGGCCCAAATACCTGTAATTGACTTGATTATCTCAATTTTCAGACGGAATCGAAGTTGAAAATGGACTCCCAAAAAGGACAAACTGGTATGATGTACCATTCTATTTCCAACGCCTTCTTGAACTCCGTCACCTTCTCACGCGCCATCTCAGATGATTTTGACATCGAACTTCAAAGAAAACAAAAGCTGTCCTCGGAACGAAAAATATGAGCCTAGATATCTTTGGTCAAAAGTCTGCCATGCTTTCAGGAGCCATAAGAACACTTTAGAACGCGATGGGATCTTCAGGTCCCAGATCATTCTGCAGCCCCTAATAAGATCATCCTGTTGTGACCCAGCTGCATAGACCCAGCTGCATCAGACAACATCTTGTATGCCTTTTGACCAAGAAGTCTCCTTCTCTTCACACCCAGACCCAGTTATCTCTACCAATAGAAGGACCCTCAACAGTGCACGTAGATTCCATCATCAACATAAAATCTTGAAGATGCTAATCAAGGAAACTAGCAGTAAAACTTAAAAGTGTGTAGCTTGGCGCCCTCTTCCCGAAACCATCACCCATATATCTAAAACATAGGCATTTTTGTCTTCCGCAAGAGCTAATAACTGCAGGTATTGAGAGGCCCGGGGACCATTACTCAACCAATCATCATGCCAGAAGAAGAAACTATGGCCATCCCCCAGTCATGGCTGTAAGAGATGGGGCACCTCTAGGAAAACCCCACTAATACCCTTCCAGAAACTTGTCTCATACCATAGCATATGAAAATCATCTAAGGCATGCTCATCAAACACCATAAATATCACGTATAAGCATGCTGCAAACATCATCGCTTTCCCCACGAATTCTCGTGGCCCATTTCGACGTAAGCGCACGATGCATCATGTCCAGCTTTGGAATACCAAGAATCCCTCATACTTGGGGAAAGTAGCTATATTTTAGTCGACAAGATGTAACCCATGGTCGTAATGACTCACCCTCCCCTTGAAGAACCTCCATATGATCTTCTCTAGTCTGTTTCGAATTCCCATATAAAGTATTACATAAGACACGAAGAACATCAGAATGGTTGCGAGCACCACCTTCACAAGAACCAGATGACCATCGCGTGAAAGCAAAGATCCCTTCCAATCCGCAAGCGTTCTCTCCAACTTCTCTAGGACAAGTAGCCGGTTTGAGAGATGAAAGCGTCCGCAACCTAAAGACAGCCCCAAGTACCTAATCGACATTTTACCACGAGAGCACCCCAATTCCACCCCACACACCTCCGCCTCCTCATCGGATAAACCGAAGGGGACCATGCTAGACTTCTCATTGTTGACTCATGCCATAGAGCTCTCCAAAAAATTTTAACGCTACTTCCCCTCACCTAAGGTCCATTCTTTTAAATATCTGGGATCTATTTTGCAAATTGCAACATGATGGGGGAAATTGATAGAGATGTTACTAATAGAATAAATATAAGCTGTCTTAAGTGGAGACGAGCCTCTACTGTTCTCTGTGATAAGAAAAATCCTTTAAAAATTAAAGGAAAGTTTTACAAGGCAGCCATGGCCTGTGAGACATGCTATGTTCTATGGATCTGAATGTTGGCTTGTGAACCATAGACATGTCCAGAGAATGGCTGTAGCAGATGAAATTCTAAGGTGGATGTGTGGAAACACACACACACACACGTAAAGATCGGATTCAGAATGATGCAATCAAAAAGAAAGTTGATGTAGCTCCGATCGAGGATAAGAAGCGAGAAAATCACTTAAGATGGTTTGGTCATTTGCAAAGAAGATCTTGCAAAGAAGATCAGCTGATGCACTAGTTAGGAGATGCGAGTGTTGGGATGTTGAGTCGGCTAAGAGAGGGTGATGACATCCCAAGAAGTGTTGGAAAGCGACTATACGAAGGGATCTTACTTTTGTGGATATAAACCCGGGATTGATCCAAGATAGATTTGAATGGAGGCGAAGAATCCATGTAGCCGATCCTACTTAATTGTGGGAAAAGGCTTTGTTGTTTACTTCCCCTCACCTCATCTACCCCTTCATCAATGAAGAAGATGGTGTCATGTGTACTGAAGGATCGGGATGGAAATGTTCCTTAAAGCATACCTTGTCGAGATCCCATATGCCACCATATGGTTGGCCATACGATAAGTGATGCATCGTAGAACAAATAAATAGGGTCCTATTTAAATAAATAGGGCTTTATTTTTAGCTTGTTCATTGAATATAGGTCAAGTAATTTTATTTGGTTCGTTGCAATTTTATTTTAAAATAAAGAGATCGCATGTGATCTCGATTTAATTAATTAGACGATTATATTTAGTAGTTAATAGGTTAGTGATATTTAGAGTCCAAATTAGAATAAGCTAGGATTTGGATTTGGATTTTCTTTCTATTTTTGTAATCACACCCCTCCTATATAAAGGGGATGGTAATCCTTTGTTTAAAACAGTTCAAGTTGAAATCATTTTGAGATTTATCTCATCTCTCTCTCCCTTTCCCTTCTCCCTCTACACGATCTACGCGCTTTTTTCTCCAAATCCGTCGCATCCGTCGAGCCTTCTCTCCTCTCCCCGCTGATTTCTTCCACCGAATAATTTTTCTACCGCTAATTTAATTTGCAAAAAATCCCTATTTGCATCAATAGGGCCTTAAATATCGATTTTGATTATCATATTGGTGACTGACCGAAACAAAATTTTGATCAAAATTTCTACCATTTCAGTCACCAATGCTTCAGCCGGAAGTCCTAAGGGCTGATATTTCGGTCATTTCGATCGAGTTTCATTCATTGTAGAGTATGCGTCACATGTATAGATGTGTAGTTGGATCCCTCCATGGTTCAATTACCCACAACCATAGGTTTAGTCTCACATCTATTGTTAGTGGGTCTCCGATTTGTTTATAGGGCTATATAAGAAGCCACACACTCATTGTATCAATTGAGAGAAAGGAATAACAGAGTATCTAGCATGTTAAGAAGCATTCTTCCATGGTTTTATCCCACTCCTTATAGGGTAGGGTTCCTTGTTAAAATTCCGGTATTCTTCTTTATTCTATAATTCTGTATCTCTAATACGTTTCCACACTATTGCTTTCTACATGGTATCATAGTGGGTTCGATTCTTGATGATCTATTTATGATTATGTTTATGTTCATGATTTGTTTGAGAAAATTCTAGGGTTCATGGAACCTTAATTTTACTAGTCAATCTCGAAGTTGATTCTGATTATTCATTATCTATCCCGGTTTTGAAGAAATTCAAGGGTTCCTGATGGAACCCTAATTCTGCAAGCATCGTCACATCTCCAGCCACAATCAAACGAAAAAGAGTGACCTTATGTACATGGTGATGTTGGCCCTCTCTAGCGCAAACATCTCTAGATCCGTGCAACTCCAAGCACATCTCCAATTATTCCTTAAAAATGAATAATGTTTTAGGTCACGAGAAGGATCGACTTTACAACGATCGGATTGATACTAGGGCTATATTCAAAGATCCACACAAAATCAGATCTAATCGTAGAGTCTGTATCCATCGTTGCGCTAAAGCCTCGACGGGAAACCCTACTCAACACCACCGCTTGGTTTCAAATTTAGCAAAATTTTGGTTTCGACATGTATTGAAATTTCGAGCAAAATGGCGTAATGGAGGCCTTTTCAGGCCAGTCCATCACAAAGTCCATCACAAATGCTGGCCGATATGGTTGAATTTTTGTCGACATTTCACTGTAATTTTGTATTGACACGGTGTCAATACGATATCCGCTACCGATATTTAAACCGTTGACCGTCAGAAGCTGAAGCACCTTCTTCATGTGGTTTAATCATCCATCGATAGCTCTTCTAATGGCGACAAGAATGTCCCAACAACAACCTAACAAGGCGATGGAGGCAAGACCTTAAATGTCAGTTTCGGTCACCATTTCGGTATCGACCAAAACATAATTTCGATGGAATTTCGGTGGAATTTCGACCGAAATTTCGATCATTTCGGTCTTTTTTTGTACTAGAACCCCCACATTTTGGTCAAATTTCGACTGGATATAGATATTTGATAGAAATTCGACTGAATTTCGCTGAAATCTGAGGCCATGGATGGAGGTGATGGGGCCTCTGAGCATCCCCTCCCTATTGCGCACCACCTTGTCCATGCAACTCCTAATTGAAGATCGATTTGCCTTCGAGCTAGACCATCTCCAGGTGCATCGCCCTGCACCAACTCCATAACGGTGGAGGCTTCGGGCAATAACACCTCCACGAGGAAGCTGCTCTCCAGGCAATGCTTTAGGCGACAGTCCTCCCTAAGAGACACCATCTTACATCCTTTAGGTTACGTGATGTTCATCGTCGCCCTTCTCCAAGCGATCAAATCTCCGTGGCGGTGGGATTAGGGTTACTTTCGACAAACGCATCTTCTGTGTATGAACACAAGGGGTCGATGTCTCATTTATTTGAAGGGGATGGGTCCAGTTCCTGCACAAAGTTGGGTTGCATAATAATTAAAAAAGAGGAGAGGGCCCAAGTGGGCTGCTGCTAAAAGTAAAAAAAGGGTCGCAATGTTCTGAACCAATTTGGGCTGTGATTCTTGAAGAAAAAAAGGAGGGACCAAGAAGTAAAAGGGTGTTGTTGATTGGATCCCTCCAACGTCTAATTATCCCATCCACTGGTTTAGTCCCACATCTACTGTTAGTGGGACTCTGGCATGTTTGTGGGGCTATATAAGAAGCCCCACACCCATTGTATCAATTGAGAGAAATGAATAACATAATATCTGGCCTGTTGAGAGGCGGGTTCATCCCGCTCCTTATGGAGTAGGGTTCCACTTTAAAATTCCGATGTTCTGTCTTGTTATATAATTCTTTATCCTTACAGGCCCACCCACCCTCTAGGCAATCGTTCACCAAATTGAGTACGAGTGAGTGGTGACACATATCTTCATACTTGAGATCTACAGGTACAAGAATCCTCTTCTAGCCATGACACATCACAAGAAACGTCAATCCACACTATCATAGACCTTGGAGAAATCTACCTTGCAAAAAGCACACACCCATCGCCTTTGCCAATATACAACAATCTCAGAGGCCATTACCAGGTTGTCACCGAATTGCTTGCCAGAATTGAATGCCAATTATAGTGGGGAAATCAAAGCATGAAGGACCTCATTGAGCCTTTCTCCAACACCTTGACAATAATTAGATAGATCGCATTTGAGAGAGCAATGAACCGATAATCCTCCACTTTGGATGCCTCTTTTTGCGAGAGAAAAACAAGAGCTCTATTTATTATGTCAATCCCTACATTACAATAGCTAAACTCCTTTAGGACTACGAACACATCGTCCCCTACCACCTCATAGAACTCGCTGTAGAAGAATACATGGAAGCCATCTGGATCCGATACCTCATCATCATTTAGCTTGAACATGACCGACTTCACTTTCTCCTTTGTGAAAGGTCGAATCAATCACACGTCTTGTTCGGGTAGGATCTCATGCACACCATCCTTCGCGTACCTCCATCTTCTCGGCTCCACCCTTTTGGAAAGACTGCAAAAGTAGTTCACCGATGCTCTCTCGATCTCCTTTGCTCCCTCGACACGTGAATCTCCCACTACCTCCGCGTGAATCAAATTTCTCCTCATGTTGGCCTCTGCATGAAAGAATTTTGTATTCACATCATCTTCCCTAATCTACCTCTGCCTGGATCTTTGTTTCTACTCCACCGCCCTCTTCCTGTCCTCCAATCGCACAATCTCCACCTTTGCTTTTGATCTATTGGCCCTCCTAATCTCCCTCACTTCTCGCTTAAACTCACAAATCCTCTTCGTTAGCCTTGCCGACATTTGAACCAAGCGAGCCGCTGTCAACCCTTCACCCTCCACTGACCGCTAGTGCTAAGCTACCAAGTCATGAAATCCATCTTCGAGTAGACATGCTTGCTCAAATATGAAAAAGGTGCATGGAGCAACCTACTCCCCAGAGTCCCAAACGAGGGGGGAGTGGTTCGACTTGGATCTGGGGTGAGATAAAACTCCACACATAGGAAACAACTGTTATACTTTAGACGATACAAAGAAGTGATCCAACCTCGAACGAAAGCCCGAATGAGCCAGAATTTCTCCTTATGTATTTAATGTTAGTTTTATTAAGAACCTCCAACTACAAGTCCCTGATCAATTCCACGAAAGCCTCTGAACCCGGAACCTGCCCTCCCTCAAATTGGGTCTATCCGAAGAGTACAATGTGACATTGAAATCCCCAACTACAATCTAGACATCAGGGTAAGCCTCCTTTACTTGCAACTCAACGTACAAATTTCCACACGACGAATGGTCAACTGGTCATGTACACATGACCCCACCAACCTAGAGCTCAACCGCTTGTTGTAGTGCTCAACTGTTTGCACAAAGTTTCCAGGTCTCTCAGATAGAACATCGAACATATCGCCGTTCCATGCAACAATGACTCCACGATCACTGCCAACAACATTAAGGGCTGAGGAATTTGTCATATGCTTCAGGCCGAAGGACATCCACAATGAGTCCGACCAGCCTTCAGCCTTCCTTTCTCGAATCTACATGATGCCTCTAAGTCAATCATTCAGAAGAGATCCCATTGAACCTCTTTTTGGGGTCCTTTAACACCCTTTAATTCTAGGAGATTATCTTCATCCAAAACTAGCCTTTTTCCTGATGGATGGAGACACACTCTCCACCTTAGCTACATTGATCTTCATAGAGTCCCTTGTCAAGGTTTGCTGCCTCGAAAGTAACATCATCACTAGGGGTCCAAATTGACAAAACTTGAGCTAACCTACAATTTTTAGGTTTGGTTCATCTAGTTAATCAAGCCTAAACTTGTGTTTAGGTTCAGTTCGTTTATTTTCGAATCGAACCTCTATTTAATCGAATCAAACAAAAGTGGCTATCGAACTTGAGATTTTTTCGGATGAAGGAGTGAAACGGAAAAAATGGATATACATATATATATTTATATAATGACGAAGCCTTATCCCACTATAGGTAGGGTCGGCTACATGGATTCTTGCTCAAATCCGTCTTGCATGATTCAACTATTTTTACGTTGGTCGTCGACCACCTAATGCAACCCCCACAATGGGAAGATTTGAACCGTGGTATTTTGGGTGGTAGACACACCGCACTACTACTAGAAAAAATGGACATACATAACTAGAATACATATTTATTCATTTTTTTAATCTTTGCTTCATATTTTGAAAAAAAAATAGATTAATAAGAATTCTTCTCTTTCAAAAAAAATACAATTGTAATAAATTGTTATATTCGTTTGGATGAGGGATGAGGAATAAGATGGGGGTAAAGGATAAATGAGGTTTATATATGTTTTGTTGATTTTGTGGAATGGGGAAGGGAAAAGTACTAGATATATAGATAATGAATGTCATAACCATGATGTGATTATCTATCTTGGTACCGAGATAAACTCTACTTATCCCATAAGTACTCTTATCTCCAGATAAAGTCCACTTATCACGGGATAAGATCCACTTATCTTGAAAGAAAGTCCACTTATCCTGATAAGGATTTGTAAACATGTGTATTTTGAACTTTTAAAGAAATGCGTATATCTCTCCACGCGATATACACGCTTCTTTCTCCAAATCCCTCGCATCCGACGAACCTTCTCTCCTCTCCTCTCTGATTTCTTCCACCAAATATTTTTTCTACTGCCAATTTAATTTGTAAAAATCCCTATTTGCATCAATTGGTATCATAACATGGCTCACAGATCGTCCTCATGATCCGTACAGATGTTCGCACATGCACACGAAGAAAGGTTATCGTTCGTCGGAACGTAAACGGCGAGCCAACGAAGCTTACAACAAGGAGTTGATGTCCATATTGCTTGAATTTCAATCAAATCTACGTGATTTGGTTGCTAATTTTGATACCCTAAGCACCGCTGGATCGAAATCTCCTATCGTCAAAGCTGGTGTCCTAGTTTCTGAGGAAGAAAAAGAAGAAAAAAGGACGTTGATGACATTCTGCTTGCTGTCCAGCAAGATTCCAACCAACTTGCCGTGGAATCGACTCCACCGTCATCGCAACCCACTTGCGAGTCCCCTATGCCAACCTCCCACCATTGATGAACCCCCCACCCCCTCACAAGCCCCTTCCGCCCCTAAAACTGTCCCTGCCGTCGCTGTCCAGGCAGTTTTGGAACCCCCATCTGCTTGGAATTCCTCTCCCACGAAACCGATTACTCCATCTACTGCCTCTGCAACCCAACCACAACCTCCTCTCGCCATCCTTGTGCCTCCAACGACCTTCCCAGTCCTGCTGCAGCTCAATTCCGCCCCCAAACTGCCCTACCACCTCTCCTACAACCCTACATTCGTCCACAACCGACACCCCTTGCCCACACTGTTGTTCAAGAGGGTTTTCAGACGCCACCACCTGTGCCGATGAGAACTCTAAAACCCCTGCCATCTCTTCCCCCCACCCCCTTCCCCATTGCCAACATCGCCCGCACCATTGCCCTCCCCTTCATACCCGATGCCGCCGCAACCCCCACCTTACCCTTGCGTCACAACCATCGCTTTTCCCAACCCCCTTGCAGCCCACGCTGTGGCCCTCCTCCTCTCCACCCGACGTCGATGCCACTTTGAAGGCCACCGCCTTGCGCGCATCTGAAGAGATCACGACTACTAACTTCGCCTTGGACGGGGCCACCATCAGGTTTGGGAGGACCAAACCATAAGAAGAGAAATGTCTTCTATGTGATTGGATGCTTTCTCCCCAAGAAAGGGGACTCAAATATCTCCAGGAATACTTTTGGTCAAGCTCCCCCACTCAAAAACCTTTTATAAAAAGGTAAAGGTAAAGAAGAAACCAAAGGGGGGAGTTAATTTAAGTGAATGAGTAGAACTTTTGCATCCATACCCCTCAGTGGGGAAACAATTATAAACGTAATATGGAAAAAAGCAAAATTGGGGAGATTCGATCAACCAATCCATGTGGAATTCTCCTTCGCCCTCTCAAAGATCAAGCAATTTGTCGGGTGACGAATTTTTCAAAGCGGTAGAGAGTTGATGCAGTATGAAGAAAATAAATAGGATCCTATTTAAATAAATAAGGCTTTACTTTTAGTCCGTTAATTTTTGTTAAAGTATGCATCACTTATCATGTAGTTGGGTAAATGGATCCTTCCAAGATCCATTTACCACATTTACCACATCACTTATCATGTGGAGGCTATATAAGAAGCCCCAGACCTCCTATATCCATTGAGAAGGTTCAATGCAACATATGACTCATTTCATCCCGCTCCTTAGGGAGTAGGGTTCCACATAAAAATCCCAGTGCCCATAATGTTTTATCCTTTATCTCTGCTTATCGCTTCTGCATTCTATTTTCTAACATGATATCAAAGCAAATTGATTCTCGAGGATGATTATTTTATGCTCTTTGTTTTGTTCGAGATTCGAGATTCAATTCTAGGGCTTCTATTGAAACCCTAATTATGTTCTTAATGATTATTTTCAAGATTTGTTGTTCATTCAAGATCGAGTTCCTACTTTTAGGGTCACGATTTTTACATGTGAGGGTTTCATTCCCATGTGCAGCAAGATCCCAGCAGCGCGAGACCCCATTCTAGACGGAATCTCTGAACTCCTGTAGCATTGCTTCGACCCATTGTCCAGCAGGTGGGACATGTAGTACCTCCTCCAGATCCTGGCACTGCCCCTTCTCCTCCATGCTCCAGGGAACCTAGCAGGCGGCCCCAACATTGATTCTGTTGGTAGCGACCCTCCAAGCCCAATCCTCTAGTGGGGCTAGCCCCCATCGCCGCCCATACCCCTTGCCTCCAGCGGCGCACCTCCCGCGAAGTTGTCGTTCCCCTTGCTTTCCAGGTGCAAGATCAGATTCTAGTGGAATCCCCTACTCCTGACGAGCTGCAATATTATAAGGGGTCCCCAACTGGGCCTCCTAACCGCAATGGCCCTTCCACGCACATCCATGCGGAAACCCATTGTCGCACATTTACGCAACCCCAGCAGTGGCGATACCGCCGCTCCCTCCTGGCAACACAGTTCCAAAGGCACATGCGGCGCCTCTTCTCCTCTCGATTTCGCACAGGTGGCGCGGGGTATCTCTTCTCCCCCCTCCCAATCTCGCAGGTCCAGGAGGCGGTGCCCTCGTCGTTCGATGCTCTAGGTGGAGCTCTCCCATCCAGGCGACGACACTTCTTGTCGCTACTCTCGATCCAAGCAATGAGGGGTTCCCAGAGGGGAATCCCTAGGGCTATCGTGCGAGAAAAGAAGCCCAATAGGGCCTAGATGTTTTGTATTAAAAAAAAAAGAAAGAAGGGGGATTGAAAGCAAAACGGGCTGCAACAAAAAATGGAAAGGAGGGAAATGATGAGAGCCCAACTATGGGTTGGTCCGTTTTAAAAAAATCTTTTGAAAAAAGATGCGTACAAAAAAATCGTAAGCGATAAAAAATGAACCGGATATTAAAAAAAAGGAAATAGCTAGAAAAATGATTTGAAAAAAATTGATTAAAAGAAGAAGCCGAAAAAAAAATGAGACCAGGATTTGTGATGTTTTGTTGTCTCGCCATTTTCTTGTCTTCTTCCAACTTTGGTCGGCGTCATTGTTTTCCGACTAGTTTGGGAGAAAGGGGGATTATTGTGTATAGTTATAGGCTGGATTCAGATTTTCCATTTCAGGCCAAATTTCCAGACTCTACAGTTCAGTTTCAGATTCTACGGATTGGTTAAGAGTCCAAGTTTGAGGTACTCCAACTTTGAGTGATCCATTTTCTTCGAGTTCTCCAGAGAGAGAGAGAGAGAGACTCCTTTTCAGATGTGCACATGTTTGCCATCTTTTGTTGTTGCCTCCATCTTTTATTTGGTCAGAGTAGAGACCCCATCCCTATGCCATGTAGACTAGGATTTTCATGTGGTTTCATAGGGACTCCAGAGTAGAGATCCCATTCTCTGAGCCAGTATGGAAGAGACCCAGTTCTCCAACGAGGAGACTTTTTCAGACTCCATTCTCCAGCGTCAGTGGACTCCGACAAGGATGTCTCCACGGCTTTTCAGTTCGGCCCTTTAAGAGATGTAGCAGTTGTTCACATGTTGTGGCGGGCAAGAATTCTTCAAGTGACCCAGGCTCTTCTGACCGCCCACGTAATAATGGCTTTGGAGTAGCCCTTTACTGGCTTGCGACCGCCCACGTAATAATGGGGGACGTGACCCAGGCTCTTCTGATTTCTTGGAGTTCGTTCATGATTTGGCCCTCGAGGACTTGGTTGCAGGTGATATCTCCTATACGTGGCGCAACTCTTCTTCTCGCTCGCGCCTTGACAGGTTCTTTGCTAATAACAGCTGGATGGAAGCTTTCCCTTTATGCTCGACCTCGTCTAGGCCGCGATCCTTCTCTGACCACTCTCCCATAATTTGGGAGGCCGAGGACTCTTCCCGCCCGCGTGGAATTTTCCGCTATGAACGCAGCTGGCTTATGGAACCTAACTTTAAAGACATGATCCGAAATATTTGGTCTCAATTCTCCTTTCCGGGGCACGCGGCACAACGGTTTCATCTCAAGCTCTCATCGCTTCGTCGCGCCCTTGCGGCATTCAAATTCTCAACTCGCCGGGCTAGGCTTCTCGCCCGAAACAGCGCGGAGGAAATCATCCTTAGGTTGGATCGCTTGGAGAACGATAGAGAGCTCTCTTCTTTGGAACTTACGGAACGTTCGTCGGCTACTCGCACTGTTTTGGATGATGACCGGAAGAGAACTATCGAGTGGAGGCAACGATCTCGCATTAAGTGGATTAAGAGCGGCGATGCTAATACGGCATTTTTCCACCGGATCGCCAGCGCTCGTAGGCGCGCTAATCGTATCTCTTCCTTGGATATTGGAGGCGTCACTATTCAGGGCTCTCATGCGATCGGCTCCGCGTTGGTGGAACATTTCAGAAACTTCTTTGACCGCCAACCTTCCACTTCTTGGCGGTGGCATGCAAACGGGATACCCTCCTTATCTTCCGCTGAAGCAGACATCTTAACTCGGCCCTTTACTCTCGAGGAGCTAAAGAGGGCAACTTGGGACCTCAACGCTGACGCGCCCCCTGGCCCCGACGGTTTCCCTATTTCCTTCTATAGGGACTTCTGGGACGTGATATCTAATGATGTTCTTGATGTGGCACTCGAATTTTGCTCTGGCAACAGGGGTTTCAATAGGCTTAACCGGGCCAGCATGGTGCTTATTCCCAAGTCTCAGGGGGCCTCTCGCATTGAGGAGTTTCGCCCTATTGCTATCTCCAATGGCATCTACTTGATCATCGCTAAGGCTTTGGCACTTCGGATTGCCCCTCTTCTAATCTCTCTTATTTCTCCCGCTCAGGCTGCCTTTGTCCAGGGTCGTAAGATCTCTGACTGCTACACTCTTGCGTCTTCAATCATTGACAGCTGGCATAGAAATGGCTCCAAAGGCTTATTATGGAAAATCGACTTTGCAAAGGCCTACGACTCCTTGGATTGGCGCTTTCTTTGGAGGGTTCTTAAAGCCCGGGGTTTCCCTCCCTTGTGGATATCTTGGGTCAGACGGTGCGTCACTACAGTCTCCTTCTCGCTGTCTCTTAATGGTCGGCCTTCCGGGGGTTCCTTTCAGCCTCGGCGTGGGGTCCGTCAGGGATGCCCCCTCGCACCTCTCCTTTTCGTGCTGGCAGCTGATGTTCTCCCACGCATGATACAGGGGGTTTATGAGGCGGGTTATACTCGCGGTTATTCTGTCGATAACATTCACATCCCTCTTCTTCAATTTGCGGACGACACTCTTTGCTTTATTGAGGGGGATCGGTCTCACGCTTCGGGGATGGCCACTACGATCCAACTCTTCTGCGAAATTTCTGGTCTCCGTATCAATGGCGACAAATCACACTTGGTGCCCTTTGGGCTATCGGAATTCGAGGCCAGGGAGTGCACCTCCATTTTAGGGGCCCCCATCGGGGCGCTCCCGCTTGATTACCTCGGCTTGCCCCTTTTCCTTGGACGCCCACGCTTGCGGGACTATCAAAGGCTGATTGATAAGGTGGAGATCAGATTGGCCGGTTGGCGAGCTTCAATTCTATCCAAGGGCGGTCGTCTTGTGTTAATCAATTCGGTTATATCGGCTATTCCTATTTATTTCTTCTCGGCTCGCGGGCTACCAAAAGGGATCCGTACCCGCCTGGAGAAAGCTATGTGGCGGTTCTTATGAGGCAAGAATGGTTCGAATCGGAGGGGAATGCACTTGGTGGGCTGGGATGAGATCTCTCGGCCGAAAAATCAGGGGGGCCTTGGTGTCAGGCGTATGGAGGCGACCTGGGATGCATGGCTACTCAAGTGGGCGGTGAGGTTGCTGGGAAGGGAAGAGAGCTTTATGCTTCAATGCATTCGCGAGATTGCTGGGCACGCCTTCGATTCCATTTTTGGCGGACCCACTGTGGGCCCCTCCAACTATTTCTGGCGTGATATCCTATTTATTTTCAACAATAATCGCTCCCTGCTGGCTCCGGTTCTCGGTGACGGGAGGTCTTTTCGCTTCTGGAGTGCCGACTGGTCCGGGAAGGGCGTTCTCATGAACCTTTTTCCACGTCTATTTGCGATGGCTGCGGATAAGATGGCTACGGTGGCTTCTTACTGGAGCAATGGCGTCTGGTGCCCTACCATTTTGGGCACCCTTTCTGACCAGCGTTTCTCTGATCTCACGGCTTTGCTTTCTCTTCTTGCGGACGCTCCCTCGCCTTCCTCGGGCCGTGACCATTTTGGCTGGAAGGACGGGAATTTCACGCCTCGTAAAGCTTATCTTTCTATCCTCCCTCCTAACTTGTCTGCGGATGCCGCCCTTTCCCTTCACTGCAATTTTATTTGGAATCTCAAGATTCCGGAAAGGATTGGCATCTTCCTTTGGATTCTCAGACGGGGAAGACTTCTTACTCGGGACCGCTGCGCCTCCATTTTCCCGAACATCTCCTCTTCTTGCGGATTATGCGGCCTTGAAACTGAAACCTCCAGCCACCTTTTCCTCTTATGCCCACTCGTGCAGGACATTTGGGCTGACGTGGATTGGATTAACCGCTCCTCCTTCATGGCCTTCTGGGAAAGCTTTGCTGATGCCTCTTCCCGCCCCCGCTCGGATAGAATCATTCCCGTTGCGCGTATTTGGAGCATTTGGCTGGGAAGAAACAAATTGATATTTGCGGGACAGCGTTTCTACAAGGAAAACATTTGTATCGCTGCAAACAATTTTTGTGCGGACTGGCTATCCATGTAATTTGTTTTGGGTGGCGGATGGTACCTAATGCACCATCCACCTCGACTTTTTATATTTTGTTTCCCTCTGTAAGTATCTCTTCTAAACCTTTCTTAATAAACTGGGGCGAACACCTTTGAGTGTCTCCCCCTTTTTGGAGCGTCAAAAAAAAAAGAATTCTTCAAGTGGAGACTCATTTTCAGTTGCTGTGACTCTAACAGGCGCAGTACAGATCACATGCTCTCCAACGAGGAGATTCGGTTTGACTTACACTCCGGCCCGTTTGTTCTTCCTCACCTGCACAACATGAGAAACAACGTCCTCTACATCAGCCGACACTTGTGCGCATTAAATTGATATTGTCCGTAGTGTTTTGTATTGTGACTTTGAGATTTCATTTTGCTTGTCCAAGGTGAGCATTGCATGCTCTAGATTGAGGGGGAGTGTTAGAGTATGCATCACTTATCATGTAGTATGATGTAGACGAGTAAATGGATCCTTCCAAGATCCATTTACCACATCCATTATTTAGTTCCATATCTACTAGTGGTGGGACTTGGAGAGTCTGTGGAGGCTATATAAGAGGCCCCAAACCTCCTGTATCCATTGAGAAAGTTCAATGCAACATTTTATCCTTTGAGGCCTTCTCTCGTGGTTTCATCCCGCTCCTTAGGCAGTAGGGCTCTACATAAAAATCGCGGTGTCCACAATGTTTTATCCTTTATATCTGATTACCGCTTCCGCATTCTATTTTCTAACAAATTTATGCATTGTAATTTTATTTGGTTCATTGCAATTTTATTTTAAAATAAAGAGATCGTATGTGATCTTGATTTAATTAATTAGTCGGTTATATTTAGTAGTTAATCGGTTATATATATTTAGGGTCTAAATTAGGATAATGTAAGATTTGAATTTTGATTTTCTTTCTATTATTGTATTCCCACCCCTCCTATATAACATTGATGTTAGTCCTTTGTTTAAAACAGTTCAAGTTGAAATCATTTTGAGATTTATCTCATATCTCTCTCCCTTTCCCTTCTCCTTCCAGGCTATCTACGCACTTCTTTTCCAAATCCCTCGCATCCGGCGAGTCTTCTCTCATCTCCCCTCTGATTACTTCCACCGCAAATTTAATTTGCAAAGATCCCTATTTGCATCACATCTCCTCCCCTCCCATCCTTATAGTCAGCGTGTGCTCCAAATCTCAAAAGATCGGGACTTTAATGACCTCCACATCCGTTTTGAGGTCGTCGCAATCTTCGGTAATGAAGGCGCTCCTACTTTTCACGTCCACTTGCAACGATCGTCATTGCTCCGCCATACATGGTGGAGTGGGAACATGGCCTCAAATTTCAACGAAATTCAATCGAATTTCTGTCGAATTCCTGTCGAAATCCAAATTTGATCGAAATAGTCAAAATGACCGAAATACGAGTGCCCTAGTACAAAAAATGACCGAAATGACCGAAATTTCGGTCGAATTTCGACTGAATTTCCATCGAAATTCCGTTTTAGTCGGTCACCGAAATGGTGACCAAAACCGACATTTAATGCCTTGAGTGGGAAATAGCTCCTCTGCCCAAACTTTGAATGCTACCCTCCCCACCTTCATGGTTAGTCGGTCTGGCTATGGGCCCCTTATCCATATCGCCACCGTCACCACACCACCATCTGAACGCGGCATCAACTCGTCTGAAATCAGCTCCGGGCCCTCTCCCACGTCGGCAAACAGTTCCCTCAGCCTCCCCACTGATCTTGAGAGGAAGGGAACCCTCTTCAATCATAGCACTGCTCTGTTGAGACCCAACTTCCCATCAACAAAGCACAGCCTCTTCCACAACACCTTCGTTGAGATCGCCCAAGTTTGCATCAAGGCTCCGATCTCTGCCTTGGAAAACCCGGGCATGAGGAAATATTCGACCGACAGTCCGATAACATCGTCCTTGAACACTCCCCCAACAATGCAACAACCTCCCCAGCAACCACCTTCATGGGCTCCTCCGATTGCCCAATAAAAAAGCCTCTATGAGACATCTCCACTGGACTGAGGGGAATCCCCTTAAAACCTCAGCGAAAGAACGATCTCCCACCTCACTTGCGCCGTTAGCTGCAAGGCCCGGGCATCCCCACTGCTTTCCTCCGCCTTTCTCTGATCAAGAACTCCCCTTTCAGTTCTCAACTGCCGCGAGACCACACATTCCGTCCTCCGGTGCCCGACACCACCGTAGACGAATCATTGCACCTCTGCCGCACTCGTCGATGCCCGATGCCCGATGCCGCATAGCCCCGCAGCAGAAACACTACAGACCGTGTCGAGTTTCCATCTTGCGATGGCTGACCACCAAACCCGCATCTCTGATGTGGTCCTCCCATGGCTTTTCCCTGAATTTCACCCTCCACTTCCAATGCCGTTCTTCTCTCCTCATTATCGACCCTCCTTTTTTGAAGTTTTTTTAAATGGTGCCCCCCTGCCATTATAACTTGTACTCTGACATAGTATCAGAGGAACACTCCTAGGACGAGGTGCGGCACATTTTCTTTCCTTTTTTTCTTTTCACAAAAGGGGGGAGGGGGTTCTATGGCTTCCATTGCTGTTGATGGTCCTCTTTTTGGTGCAAGAATCTGCGCCAACCACTGAGGCATTGCATGCGATTGGCTGCCATCTGTCTGTGTTACTTTCTGCTCGTCACATGTCCCTTTCCTGTGCCCTGTCCTCAAACAGATCCCATTCTCCATGTTTTCAAACATGTCAATATCTGTCGTCACACACAGCTTTCCTGCACTCATGAGGCTCTGCTGAAGTTGTTCTTGCTTTCTTATGTATTTTGCAAAGTAAAGCAATTATTTTATTTATTTTTTTGCAGTATGAATAGGAATTTGTCAGTATGCCGGTTTTCATAAATAAATTTACTGCCATAATCTCTATTCCATTTTATTAATTTAGCCAGTTTACTTTTCATCGTATTCTTTCAAACTTGGCCGACTCTACTTTAATCTCGTATGCTATTTTGTCTAATCACTGCAGTGAAAAGTAGGTCTATTGATGCGACTTCAATTGAGGGCTCCTTTCAGTATCCCTCAAGCACAAGATTTATTCCATTTGAAGAGCTCAAGGAAGCAACAAAAAATTTTGAGCCGGCAAGTATGCTTGGGGAGGGTGGCTTTGGACGTGTCTTCAAGGGTGTACTAAGTGATGGGACGCCAGTTGCTATCAAGAAGCTCACCAGTGGGGGCCATCAAGGGGACAAAGAGTTTTTGGTAGAGGTTGAGATGCTTAGTAGGCTGCATCATAGAAATCTTGTTAAGCTTATAGGTTACTATAGCAATCGTGATTCTTCCCAAAATCTGCTTTGTTATGAACTTATTCCTAATGGAAGCTTAGAAGCCTGGCTTCATGGTAATTTTTGTCGCCTTTTTTACCTTTTTAAAAGGCATGCCGTACAAATCTGAACATTTCAACACAAACTGTCTCAGGTCCTCTGGGAGCAAATTGTCCTTTAGATTGGGATACAAGGATGAAAATTGCACTTGATGCAGCTAGGGGGTTAGCTTACCTGCATGAGGATTCTCAGCCTTGTGTAATCCACCGGGATTTCAAGGCATCAAACATCTTACTTGAGCACAATTTTAATGCAAAAGTGTCTGATTTTGGCCTTGCCAAGCAGGCCCCGGAAGGTCGAGCAAATTTTCTATCAACACGGGTTATGGGCACATTTGGGTAAGACCAGTATACCAAAATTTGGTATACATAGCAATATTTCCGTTTTTTTGTAATTATTTTATAACTATTTTCAGGTATGTAGCCCCTGAATATGCAATGACTGGGCATCTACTTGTAAAGAGTGATGTATACAGTTATGGAGTGGTTCTTCTTGAATTGTTGACGGGAAGAAAGCCTGTGGACATGTCACAGCCTTCTGGGCAAGAAAATCTTGTTACTTGGGTAAGACTTTGGTGCTTAGCATGTTTTCACAACTGGATCTCACATGGTTGGACTACAGATTTTGAGAATTCTGTTCTTGCTCCTAATATAATTGTTAATTCAACAACACATTGGTCTTTCCTGGATTAGTTTTATACGTTTTCTTGGATAGATGTGGTCTTCTCCCGTGAACTTTGGTGCAGAAAATGCAGAGGAGGTTTTGCCTGGGAGCATTTCGCCCCCACCCCAACTGCATATACCCCTAGTGATTTTTGCCCACCCTTTGCTCCCTCACCCAAGCACCCTATTTCCTGTTACTTCTGTTTTCCCTGAAGAGGACATTAACAAAACCAACCCCTTTTACACCAGCTGCCACCTTTAACCCGATACATTAGTGCTGTTTATGAAATCTAACGAGCCGAGACGGTCTGAACTCAGACTCGATTTGGTCGAGTTTCAATGAGTTGACTTGGACATGACTCGTTTCTGGTCGAGCCAAACTCAAGTCCATTGATTAGTTGATTCCGAGCCCAACTCGGGCCCGATTAATCTAATCAAAGTCCAACTAACGAATTGCTTCCAATGGCTTCAAAAAAATGAGTTGCTTCCAAGCCCGACATGAACCTAATTGATGAGATCTAAGATTACGAGCCAAAGCTGATACCTACTAACATTTTAACGAGATTCATATCAACCATACAATACTATCTTACTTCAACTAAAATTCTAGGGCAGTGTTCAGGAAAGCAGTCGAGTAAACCGCATACTCGACCGCATACTCGTACTCGGTAGCCTTGCCGCTCCAAGTATGATGAAAAATCCATGTATGTGGGTTGACCTGCATACTTGGTTGAGTATACCCCCTATGTGGCCGCGTAGGCGGCCACTTTTCTAATAAATTTTTTTTAACCTAAACCCAAATAACCCCACCCACACAATAACATAAAACCACATACTCTCTTGCATAAAACCGCATACTCTCCCGATCGAGGACATTAACGAATTATTAACTATGCCCTATTCCCACCAAAATTTTCATTGGACCAAAATGGGACAAAAATGACGATGAGTGGCTTGAATACATGACTTACAACTATAAGACAAATCACAAATAACTGCACTCAAAGTTTTCTGGATTCAATTCAGCTACTACATAATTTGCCAAGTTGAATAATTGGAATTTGAGCTTAGCTTGTTAAAGAACAACTTCACATTATTAACATAAGTGCACCCCATTTTCTTAGTGATCACACTCATAAGAGTTTAGGTCAACAAGTCCGAGACTTTCGAACACACACACAAAATCACAGACAGACACACAGAAACACACACACACACACATACAGAGACACACTCACGCACACGCACGCGAGCGCATACGCACACAACAACAACAACAAAGCCTTTTCCCACAATTAAGTAGGGTCGGCTACATGGATTCTTCGCCTCCATTCAGATCTATCTTGGGTTAGTCCCGGGCTTATATCCATAAAACTAAGATCCCTTCGTATAGTTTCTTTCCAACACTTCTTGGGTCGTCCTCGCCCTCTCTTTATCAGCTCAACATCGCAACACTCGCATCTCCTAACTGGTGCATCAACTGATCTTCTTTACAAATGACCAAACCATCTTAAGCGGTTTTCTCGCATCTTATCCTCGATCGGAGCTACACCAGCTTTCTCTCTAATTGCATCTGTTATATAATAGAAAGCGGAAGCGGAATAACAGAATAAAGAAGAATAATCACGAAGAACACAAAGATTTTTATGTGGAACCCTACTCCAGAAGGAGCGGGATGAAACCACAGGAGAAGCCCTCAACGGGGCGGATATTCTATTAGAATTTCTCATCTGTTACAGGAGGCCTGGGGCTCCTTATATAGCTTCCACAGGGCCTCCAAGTCCCATTACTAGGCGGTATGGGACTAAACTCAGTGGTGGGGTAAATGGATCTTGGAGGGATCCATTTACCCACCTATTACATAAGTGACGCATGCTCCAAATACTCTAACACTCCCCCTCAAGCTGGAGCATGCAATGCTCAGCTTGGACAAACAGAAAGAAACTCAACTCACAATACATGACACTACAGACAATATCAACCCAATGCGCACAACTGCTGCAGTCGAGGACGTTGCTTCTCATGGCGTGCATGTGAGGAGGACGAACGGGGCTGGAGTGTCTATCTGGCTCAGAGAATGGTACTCTACTGTGGAGTCCCTATGATACCACACGAAAACCCTTGTCCTTAATGGCATAGGGAATAGTCCTCTGCTATGAAGTCCCTATGGCTCACATGAAAGCTCTGGCCGACCAACAAGAATGACAAATGATTGGCATGCGTCATCGTCGAGTCTGAATCTGAAATTTGTAGAGTCTGGATATCTGACCGGTCTGCAACATCTGATATCTGAATCTTAGAACAAGACCTGTGACTCTCTATATATACTCCCCCATTCTCCCAAACTGGTCGGAATGACATTGTTGACCACGTTGGGAGAAGATAAGACAATACATAAATATGGAGAAAAATGAATATTCTCAAAAAAAAATTCTTTCGCGGCTTTTCTTCATTTTTTTTGTAATAAGCCGTCCATTTTTTTGAACATTTTTTTTATAAGCCATTCCAACAATTTTCTTTTTGCTTTTGCAACAAATTTTTTTTTTGCAAACTTTTTTTTAATGCGTACGCCTTTTTTTTATTATACGCGCCTCTTTTTTTTCGACTCTCCTTTTTTTTCTTTTTTTTAATGCGTACGGCTTTTTCAAATGTACGCGCCTTTTTTTTTATAAAAAAAACTTGACCCATTTGGGTCTACAAAAAAAACCTTACAAAAAAAACATCTCTCTTCTCTCATATTTTTTTCCTTTTCTTTTTTTTTCTCAACATTTCACCGGCCCATTTGGGCCCAACTCTCACTTCAACCTCTCTCTCTCTCTTTTTTAATAGTGAACAACCCCTCCAATTTTTTTATACATAGCAGCCTGCCCTCTCAACAAAAATAATATATATATATATTTTTAAATAATGCAGGCCGCTCTTTAGGGTTCCCACGGGGGAAACCCCTTCTCTTAAGAATCGCCACCCCCGATGGGGGGTTCTATTCGCCGCCGCCGAGAGGTTGGGGGCGCCTGGAGCCTTCGCCTGGATCACGCGGATCGTCTGGGGCTTGCGCCTACGCATGGAGGGGGTCAGGAGCCCTGGAGGACTGGCGCGTGATGCGCCTGGAGGGCCGCGCGAAGATCTGGAGGTTCGCCGATGCCTCTGGGATGCTTCGAAGGTCGTTGTGCTGGCTGCGACGCAGCGGGGCCCGTCGCCTTCGGCGCGGCTGGAGTTCTTCTTCTTTGGAGCGGCCCGAGGAGGAGTTGCGGGTGCTCCGCCACCTACTGGCGGCGCCGCCTGGAGTCGTGAATGGGTTGCGCGCGGAGATGTTCGCCTAGAGATGGGCTCCGCCAGGAGGCTCTGTGCAGCGCCGCCTGCATATACGATCGCCCGCGCCTGGGCTTTGGGGTGGAACTCGGGGCGCCTGCGCGAGGTGCGTCAACGCAGATGACGCCTGGGAGGAGTTCGCAGCTCATCGCCGCCTGGAGGATCCCGAGAGTCGCCTGGGCTGGGACCCGATCATTCTGGGAATAGGGATTCGCGCACTGCCTGCACGCAATGTGTGGCTGGGGCTTTGGCCTTGGGTCTGCGACATCACTAGGGTTTTCAAAAACAACCACCCAATTCTGGATCCGGCTTCTGGACAAAATATCTAGGGTTTCAAAAAACGAAACCCTAGCAATGATCTCGGGATGAACTCGAACAAAATCACGTATAAATCTTCATCACAATCTGATTCTTGAAAAAAAACAACTCAAGAACAAATCTCCGAGAATCGAACCCGCTCTGATACCATGTTATATAATAGAAAGCGGAAGCGGAATAACAGAATAAAGAAGAATAATCACGAAGAACACAAAGATTTTTATGTGGAACCCTACTCCAGAAGGAGCGGGATGAAACCACAAGAGAAGCCCTCAATGGGGTGGATATTCTATTAGAATTTCTCATCTGTTACAGGAGGCCTGGGGCTCCTTATATAGCTTCCACAGGGCCTCCAAGTCCCACCACTAGGCGGTATGGGACTAAACTCAGTGGTGGGGTAAATGGATCTTGGAGGGATCCATTTACCCACCTATTACATAAGTGACGCATGCTCCAAATACTCTAACAGCATCATTACGAATCTGATCTTTACGTGTGTGTCCACACATCTACCTTAACATTTTCATTTCTGCTACAACCATTCTCTGCACATGTCTATGGTTCACAGGCCAACATTAAGATCCATAGAGCATAGCAGATCTCACAGCTGCTTTGTAAAACTTTCCTTTAATTTTTAAAGGAATTTTCTTATCACATAGAACAACAGAGGCTCCTCTCCACTTTAGCCACCCTGCATTTATTCTATTAGTAACATCTCCATCAATTTCCCCATCATGTTGCAAAATAGATCCCAGATTTCTAAAAGAATCTCTCTTCCGAATGTTATCATCACCAATCTTCACCTCGATTCCTTCACCATTATTTCCATCAAAGGAGCACTCCATATATTCTGTCTTAGCCCTACTTATACGAAATCCTTTACTCTCCAACTCATGTCTCCAAAACGCAAGCTTCTCATTTACTCCATCTCTAGTCTCGTTAATCAACACAATATCATCAACAAATAACATATACCAAGGTAACTCATCTTGAATGTGACTTGTCAACTCGTCCATAATCAAAGTAAAAAGAAATGGACTCAAAGCTGAACCTTGATGTAGACCAATGTTGATGTCAAAATAGGCAGTCTTCCCAGACGGGATCCTTACACAAGATAAAGCCCTATCATACATGTCCTTTATGAGGTTAATGTATAGGACAGGTACTTGTCTCTTCTCCAAAACTCTCCACAATATCTCTCATGGGACAGAATCACAAGCCTTCTCCAAATCAATAAAGATCATATGAAGGTTCTTCCTTTTAGCTCTATAAATCTCCATTGTTGTCCTCAGCAAATGGATGGCTTCAATAGTTGAGCGACTTGGCATGAATCCGAATTGGTTTTCTTCTTTTATGTTAGAAACTCGCCTCAACCTTCTTTCGATCACACGTTCCCAAATTTTCATAGTGTGACTCATCAACTTGATACCTCTGTAATTAGAACAATTTTGAATGTCTCCTTTATTCTTATAAAGAGGCACCACGATACTCCTCCAATCTTCAGGCATTTTCTTGCTTCGCCAAATAACATTGAATAGATTCGTAAGCCAAGTCACACCATACTCACCTAAAACTCTCCATACTTCTACAGGGATGTCATCCGGTCCTACACCTTTCCCAGGTCTCATAACCTTCAAAGCCTCCTCTACTTCCTTTCTTTGAATCTGTCTATAGCTTGCATGATTCAAGTAACTTTCACTACTAGCCAGATCACCCAAAGTGATCTCTCTATTTCCTTTCCCAATGAAAAGTTTATGAAAGTACTGCTCCCATCTAGTCTCTATATCCTTCTGAGTAACAAGCACGTGACCTTCCTTGTCCTTAATGCATCTCACTTGAGAAAGGTCTTTGGTCTTTCTTTCTCTTGCTTTGGCTAACCTGAATATATCCTTCTGGCCCTCCTTAGAGTCGAGATTTTTATACAAAACTTCATAAGCTTTTGACTTAGCTTCGCTTACAGCCTTCTTTGCTTCCTTCTTCGCTATTTTGTAGTTTGTGACAGTTTCCTCTGTTCTATCCTTAGACATAGCCTTAAAGCATGCTCTTTTAATTTTTAGCCTCTCTTGCACCCCTTCACTCCACCACCAAGCCTCCTTTTGACATGAAGCTCCTCCCTTTGACTCGCCTAGCAACTCTTTGGCTACCTTTCGGATACAAGATGCTACTGTCTCCCACATCTCGTTTGCACTTCCGCTACAATCCCAGGATGAGTCTTCTAAAACCTTCTCCCTGAAGCTCGATTGCTTCAGTGGAAGATTCCACCATCTAGTTCTAGTGATCTTAGTAACCCTCCTTTTCTTTACCAACCCTTTCATTTGTACATCCAAGACTAACAAACGATGTTGGGTTGTCAAACTCTCTCCTGGGATTACTCTGCAGTCTTTACAACACAACCGATCTCTTCTCCTCAACGCAAAGTAATCCATTTGTGTTCTAGTTGGCCCATTCTTATAAGTAATTTCCAACACCGTTTCTACCCTTGTCTTTTCCTGAATACCAAAGTACACGCACGCACATGGGAAAAATGGGTTGCCCCCTGGGGTAGCTAACTTAGCTCCTCTGCCTCATTTTCCCCATGTTTTTTATTTTTTTGAAAAATAAAATTGTGAAAATTCATCACTATATCCTTATATTATGTTATTCAAATTTCGTGAGAAACAGAAACTCCTACGGCCTCCATCCATACATGGTCAATTTAAAAAATCCTGCGATCGTTAAAAAATGACTGTCTGGATAGAGGCTGGAAGAGTCTCTGTTTCTCACGAAATTTGAATAACATAATATAAGGATATGGTGATAAATTTCCCCAATTTTATTTTTCAAAATATAAGGATCCTTTTCCTCACACACACGCACACACGCACAAATGGGTCAACAGAGATTGAAGTAGCTCCAACAAAATGTGAATATGTAGGAATATAAATATAATACATGCCATTCTTCTAATGGCTTCCACCAAATATTTACATCGATCACGTGTCTTGAAAATAACAAAAGCGGATATTCAAATTCGTTATACAATTGAGCTCATAATCTATGCATAGAGAATATGCTCAAAGGGAAGACATGTGCACAAAATACTATCGAAAGCTTGAGTATAGAAGAGAACTTGATACAACTGATATGATTTTTTTGAGAAGACATTGTTGATAAGGATAATAAGGGGAATGCACACTATTAACTAGCTGATTTGACTTCTCATGTGCATAAGGCTAACAGGAGGTCATCAAATTACCTTATCCAATCAGATGGTTAGGTGCTCCAAAATAAATAATCCATGTAGGTGCAGATGTAGAAACATAATTGCTGCAATACCTAATTAGGTACATAGTCAATAGAGACACTAGCAGAAGCGTACTGCAACAGCTACATAAGCCTATAGCAATATACAAAGGAAAGCTGGATAGTATGCCCTTGATCTTCAGTTATCTCGGTTGGGGTCTAAAACCATGCTCGGCTTGAAGAGGCTCGAGAGATGTTTGACGGCTTCATGGATCTTCTGGGAGCTCTCAACATCTCAGCCTTCCCATGATCGCGTCGCTTAATCTGTAGGGACTGCACAATAAACTGAGGCGTTGGTGCAAATGGTAACATTCTTCAATCGTGTCAAGAAAAGCAAGATGGGGGAGGGGGCAGAAGAGTTGGAATACTGACAAAGGTGCCAAATATTTCCTTCGGTTGATGTTGGATCTCGTTGCCAAGGAAGATCCTGACGTGCCCTTTCAACTTGAACACGCGAAGTACATACTCATGAGGGGGCTGGAAGGTGGGTAAAGGAAAGGGCATCAAAGGGATTGGAGGAAGGGTGGCAAGGTGGAGGAGGGGGCTGAAGGATCGAGGTGGAGGAGGGGAGGTGTGCGGATGGGGAGGGGGTGTTGGTCGAGGAAGTATGGGACTAGAGGCAGAAGGGGGAGGATTTTTTTTGAGTTTATATCATAGCAATTGAATTGAAGATAGGTTGGGTTAACTCGATGGACTGGTTAAGTTAATGAGTTAAAGTAACTGAGGGTTATGTGTGTAAGACAGAGTGACTATTCGGGGTTTCTCGTATAATTCATGATTTCGAGGGTTGTGTATGTAAATACGAAACTAGTCAGGTTATGGATGTAAATATCCATTCAGATTATTATGTCATCGTCAAAAGATTCTCATGTGATGATTTCATCATTTTGTTGTTTATGTTAATAATATGCTTATTGTTAGCAATAATACATAAAGAATCTTAAATTTGAAGGGAGAATCAAGAAAGTCCTTTGCTATGAATATCTGGGGATCTGCAAATCTCTGCAAATCAGCTTTTAGTTATGAATACATGTGATAGAAAGACAAAGAGACTTTGGTTATACCAAGAAAAGTACATTGAGAAAGTACTTCAATATAGATACGGTCAAGCTTGTGAGTACCTCGTTTGTGGCATGCTTCAAGTTAAGTGCTAAGCACATTCCAAGAACAAAACAAGAAAAGGACATGGAGATGATTACTTATAGAACCTCCCAAAATATATTCTCACTGTAGAACCTCCCATCCTTGAAGATATTATTATTTTTTATACGCAGATATCATTATTTCTAGCTAGCCAAATGGCCCAGACGTGGGTGCAAACCTTGATCCTCCCTTGAACCTAATTCATCCAATCTCAACAAATCGACCTTTAGAAGGCATGCACACCATTCCATTAGTCACCAGGAAGATCCACACTCTTCCACGTCTCCCTCGAGCTTGGGCATTGAAAGAAAAGCTGATCAGTATCTTTCACTGCTTGTCCACATCTCCCGTAGATCTCATCGCTCCTAGGAAAAAAACGTAGCTCACCTGACTCCTTTCATAACTCATCCTCTTCTTAGCAAACAATAGGAAGATCATACCCTCGTGGGGACTCCCCAGATCCAGATTCTAGCACAATCCAAGAGGTCTCACCGATGACTAGCACAACAGGGACATGAATAGCTTTGTAGGCCTTTTGTCTCGTGAATACCCCATCTCTATGGCACCACGAATCTCTATCATTTAAAAGCTCCTCCAACCCTACCAGTCTATTCGAGAGACAAACAAACACTCCCCTACCCTCTGGTCTGATAGTTCACTTGCGAACGTAAACATCCATCTAGACCATGCTCCAGCCTCCCTGTTCAAGGCCAAAGCAAAGAGTTTAAGATACAGATCAGAAAGGGCTCCTTCTAACCAAACATCTTTCTAGAATTCGAAACTTCTTTAATCACCCAGAAGTGGTCATAATAAGGATGGCCCATCTAGAAGGACTGATCAGATATCTATCCATGGGTTGTCGATGAGGCCATAATGTCTGCACATGGGCACAAGCTAGTGAGACTGCGTAGGCAGATTTTATCATCCGAGAGAGCAGGTCGCTCTCATCTTCACAAATCCTCAATATCCATTTCCCAAGCAATGCCTTGTTCATATTTCCAATACACAATACTCCCAATCCTCTTACATTGATTGGAGATGTCACTACATCCCAATCAACCACAAGCGATCCCCTTACCATCTTGGGACGACGACCAGGAAAACAACGCATCGGTATCTCCAATCGTTTACGAACGCCAATCTGTAGCACCCAAGGCCCTAAATGTCAGTTTCGATCACCATTTCGGTATCGACCAAAACAGAATTTCGATGGAATTTCGGTGGAATTTCGACCGGAATTTCGGTCATTTCGGTCATTTTTTGTACTAGGACCCCCATATTTCGATCATTTCGGTCATTTCGGTCGAATTTCGATTTCGACTGGATATCGATATTCGACAGAAATTCAACCGAATTTCGCTGAAATTTGAGGCCATGGTAGCACCCTCGTAGCAACTAGTAAGAAAGAAAATGGGAATCGTTGAGAGAATCACCTTCACCAGAACCAGCCTTCCCCTCCGGCCTTCCCTCGATAAATAAGAAGGTTTCCACTATACCAACTTTTTTTCCATCTTCTTTATAACATGCAACCAGCTGTCTAAATCTCCCACAAAGCAAGGACATACCAAGATAATTGATAGGCTATCTTCTCTGCGTAGTTCCCAGGATCTCCTTACAGGATGGCACCTCATCTGGAAACAAGTGAAAAGGAACAAAAGCAGATTTTACTCCAATAATCTTCAAACGTGATAGCCCCCAAAATATCCAACACCACCCTAACTACCTTGCATTCTAAACAACATCAAGCACGAAGAGGTGGTAAGGCATCTCTTCATCCCATCAATCCAAACATCCAGGAAGCCTCTTCGGAGCAACGATGCCCAAATAAAGCTTTAGTTCATGTCAACATTCCAGAGAAAACTTGTTACGCCCCTCCTTCATTCTGACACAATCTCTGACCTCATAATCGCTCCATCTAATAATTGATAGATTGGAATAAATGCAGTATAGTATAGCGGCCATAATGAGTGTGTTGAGGACACCCCTGAGCCTATTGACTAGGGCCTTGGCCATAATAAGGTAAATGGCATTGCACAATACTATACATCGAAAATCTTTCACTCGCTCTATGCCCTGCTTGTTTGAGAATAAGATCATGGATCTGTTCAGGCTTCAACTCCTCCAAGCCATGATTTGCACCTCTAAACTCCGTGATCAGTACCATGATGTCCTCCTCAACCACATCCCAAAACTCATTATAGAAGAAAAATGCTAAACCATTTGGCCCTGGGCGACCATCGACGTTTAGATCAAACATATCCTCCTCAACCACATCCCAAAACTCTTTATAGAAGAAAACTTCTAAACCATCTGGCCTCAGACGACCATCGATGTTTAGATCAAACACCGCCCTATGCACCTCCTCCCTCGAGAAGTTAGAAGTAAGCACCTCCACCTGTTCCAACCTCAGAGTCCGGACCAATGTTTTAAATTTTGATATCAGGTATCGTATTGATACCTTGTCGAAACGAAATTTCACCTAAGGTAAATTTCGATGACATTTCGCCCAAATTGAACAACTTTTGTGAAGGAAGGCTCTTATATTGGCATTTCGCTCGAAATTTCGGTTCCATGTCGAATCGAAATTTTGACGAAATTTTGCCAATATTTCGTGAAATCTGAAACCGTGGTCTGATCCCCCTCCCAAGCATCTAGCTCTTGATGACAACACTCTCTTGTTGAAATCTTGAAAGTGGCCCCCCAGCTGGCTGCTGCACTTATCGCCCCGTCTCCTTGTATCCTCACCCCACTTGTAGATCATGTATCAAGTTCCTCCTTCCACTTTCCACTACATGGAAGAATCTTGTGTTCGCATCACCCTCTCTTATGCACTTTTGCATTAAGTTTTGTCGCTACACCTTTCGCTTATCTTCCTCAACCACAACCTTTCGATGCTCACATTTGGCCTGCTGCTCCTCCACGTTAAGATTCCACTCACCCTCTATGCCATCTAATCGGGTAATCTCCTTTTCCGCAGTCACACACTGCTCCTGCTTCTAACGTAACTCTTTCCTATGCTTTTTCAGCAACACTCAACCCACAACCTACTGAGCCAATCGTTGCGTCGTCGACCCCTCCACATGTACCAAACCCCAAAAACCTGCAACCAACTCCATAAAGCCATCGTCCGACAACCATGCCCTTTCAAATCTAAACATGGATTGATGAAGTGTTGCTTCACCCGACTCCTAGCACAAAGGTGTATGATTTGATTGCGACCTCAGGTGGACTCGGGTCGAGTTCAATGAGAACATCTCTAACAACTCCGTAGATGCCATAAACCAATCCAGATGGGATCTCGATGAGTAGTTGCGCACGTTCGTGGCATCGACCACTTCTAGCGCCGACTCCCCTATGAAGTCCAAGAACTCGCCCTGCCCTGGTCATGCTCTCCCTTGTCACCAGGATGGTCCGTGGCGAACAAGTCACGTTAAAATCACCACCAATGAACCAAGGTACGCTCAAGAAGTCCCTCTAATGGATCACAACTCCTCCCACAAGGATGAACCATGCGAGCCTCCGCCTCCAGAAGGCCCATACATCGAACTAAGAAACATCTTATCAGCTCCATATTTGTGCTCCAAACACCACATACACATATCTATGGCCCACTTTTTTACTCCACTAGCAAAAAATTGTTTCCATCTCCACTCCCAATAGCCGGGACTACCATGAACTCTCAATGTCGGTGACCACCCATCGACCTCCAGAGCCTCGAATCGCACTCCACTATCTTCAACTCTCGCAAGAACACTACATAAGCATGCCATGAACAACTCTCCTCTTCTCCCGATCCCCTAGCCCCCTCACGTTCCAACTAACGATCTTCTTGACCTACTTAGATGTTAGCAACAAGTACAATGAACTCAAGACATTCTGCAACCTGCGAGTGAATGTCCATTGATGCAACGTAAAATAAATAAATAGGTTTACTTTTCATCCATTAATTAGGGTCGAGTTATGTTTATGGTTAATTGAGTCCATTGTAATTTTTATTTAAATAAAGGGATCGTTTGTGATCTCAAATAAATTAGTTGGTTTGTTAGAGTCCATTTGAGATTTAATTAGTTAGTTTGTTAGACATGTTAGAGGATAATTAAGATCTGTTAGGATTTTATTTTATTTGTTTTCTTTTAATTTTGTTTGTAATCCCATCTTCCCTTCTATATAAAGGGAGCAAAGGGAACAATATTCGAAAGTTCAAATTCAGAGTTTATAAAATTTTGAGATTATCTCATCTCTCTTTCCCTTTCTCTTCTCTCTCCACGTGATCTACGCAGTTCTTTCGCTAATCTCGCACAACCAACATGCTTTCTCTTCTCATTTTTCTAATTTCTTCCACAAAATAATATTTCCACCATAAAATTTAAAATTTTCACTGTTGAAATTTCTCATCTGCATATATTGCAAGGACATCCTCCAATCAAGAAGAACCTCAAACGTAATGCTGAATTAAGGAAGAAAGATATGAAATCAAAGCTAATTTTTCGACAAATTCAACAAGGCTTCTCCAATACCATAATTGAAGACAAAGCCATATAAAGCCACTCATCAGGAAATGAGTTTTTCAAAGCGACAGAGAACTGATGTAGCGTGAAATAAATAGATATGGTTTAATTTCCATCCATTAATTAGAGTCAAATTATGTTTATGACTAATTGAGTCTATTGCAATTTTTATTTAAATAAAGAGATCGTTTGTGATCTCAAATAAATTAGTTTGTTGGTTAGAGTCCATTCAGGATTTAATTAAGCAGATTGTTAAGCAGGTTAGTGTGTAATTAAGATTTGTTAGGATTTTTATTTTATTTGTTTCCTTTTAATTTTGATTGTAATCCCCACTTCTCTTTTATATAAAGGGAGCAAAGGGAACAATATTTGACAAATTCAGTGTTTATAAAAGTTTTAGAATTATCTCATCTCTTTCTCTTTCTCTTCTCTCTCCACGCGATCTATGCAGTTTTTTCCCGAATTTCGTGCAACCGACGTGCTTTCTCTTCTCCATCTATCCAACTTCTTCCACCAAATAATATTTGCACCATCAAATTTAATTTTCACCATTGAAAATTCTCATTTGCTTCTATTGGTATCAAAACATGGCTTACAGATCGTCCTAACGATCTGACGATCTGTACAAATGTTCGCGCAAGCAAGCAACGAAAGATTATCGTTCCTCGGGACGTAAACGACGAGCCGACGAAGCCTAATACAAAGAATTGATGTCCTTGTTGCTCGAATTTCAATCCAATCTACGTGACCTGGTTGCTAATTTTCAGACCCTGAGTGTCGTCGGATCAAAACCTCGCGCTGTCGAAGCTGCTGCCCTGGTTTTCAAGGAAGAAAAACAAGAAAAAAATGCCGGCAACGACTACTTGCTTGCTATTCAGCACATCCCATATCAACTGACGCCACTAGAGTCAACTCCACTACCCCCTCCGGCCGCTCTTGCACCTCTGGGACCTTCCCCACTTCAGCTTCACAATCCCCGCTAGCCCCTGCACCATCCCCAGCGCTACCATCATCAATTCCAGCACTTTGGGTGACCCTTCCAACCCCGCCACAGCCTCCTCCCGCTACCAAAACGGCCCTGCCACCTCCCCCACATGCCCTCTCTGCTGCCCCAACATCCCCATCAACTTTTCCAACCCCTACCGCCACCACCGCCCCGCCTCAAACACCCTTATGACCCCAAAAAAACCCTGCTCCAGCAGCCCCTACGTTCCATGCAGCTGCATCCTCTGCCGATACCACCTCTTCTTTTCTTCTCTTCCTTTCCATTCCTACCCGACGCAACCACCTCCTCTACCTCACCCCTGCACCACCACCATCTCCTTTCCCACCCATTCCCCACGGCCCATGCCACCATCCTCCCCTTCCCCATCTCTATCTGACGCCGTCGACCCCTCCATCTCACCTAGGGATGCAAACCGATACAGATATATCCGTATCTGATCCGTCACCGTATCCGTTTTATACAGATTTTGACATCCGTATCCGTATCCGTTTTAAAATGGATGCGGATATAGATATCGTTTTGATATCCGCAAACATCCGTATCCGTATCCGTATATCCGTTTTAGTATATAAATATAGTCGTAGATTTATTTTTAACCATATATAACATAATTCTCTACCTGTTTTTACCATATTTTCATACTTTTTATGATACAAACACATTTAATAAATTAATATCATGTGTTTGCCATCTAATTCTTATATATTTAAGTCGATTCTATAGAGCATTTCTAACATTACTCGTATGCGATCAATATCCGTTTTATATACGTATCCGTTTTTTAAGGATATGGTAAGATAGTTTTAATATCCGTCAATATCTGTATCCGCATCCGTATTCGTATTAGAAAATGGATAAGGATATGATAATACCTATATCCAAGGCCTTAAATGTCGGTTTCGGTCACCATTTCGGTATCGACCAAAACAGAATTTCGATGGAATTTCGGTGGAATTTCGATCAAAATTTCGGTCATTTCGGTCATTTTTTGTACTAGGACCCCCATATTTCGGCCATTTCGGTCATTTCGGTCGAATTTCGATTTCGACTGGATATCGATATTCGACAGAAATTCGACCGAATTTCGCTGAAATTTGAGGCCATGCCTATATCTATATCCATATCTGACCGTTTGCATCCCTAATCTCACCCCTGCGTCATCACCACTCCCGCTTGCCCTACCCCGTTGCAGCCCTTCTACCATCTTCTGCACCTCTCGCTCCCATTTCTCTATCGTTGCCGCCACATCGTGGAGGAAGAACGAACCCTAACACGCGTTTCCTCTCCAAGGGGATTCGAATCCCACAAACTATGGATTTGGAGTTGATTTGGAAGACTTGCAATAAAGCCATCCTCCCAAGAGTTTTCATCTAAAGGACAAATTGAATAACTTATCTCATGATTTTTCTTAATTGAAGGGTAGAAAAATTGCAGGGACGCTTTCCAATCGAGAAGAACTTCAAACGTAATGATGAATTAAGAAAGAAAGGTATGGAATTAAAGCCAATTTTTTGACAAATTCAACAAGGCTTCTCCTATACCGCAACCAATGGCAAAGCCAGACAAAGTCACTCATCAGGAGATTGGTTTTTCAAAGTAGCTGAGAGCTGATGCAACATGAAATAAATAAATATGTTTTAATTTTTGTCCATTAATTAGAGTCAAATTATGTTTATGGTTAATTGAGTCCGTTGCAATTTTTATTTAAATAAAGAAATCGTTTGTGATCTCAAATAAATTAGTTGGTTGGTTAGTGTCCATTTACGATTTAATTAGTTAGTTTATTAGGCAAGTTAGAGGATAAGTAAGATTTGTTAGGATTTTATGTTATTTGTTTCCTTTTAATTTTGATCGTAATATCTCTTCCCTTTTATATGGAGCAAAAGGAACATTATTCAACAACTCAAATTCAAAGTTTATAAAATTTTGAGAATTATCTCATCTCTCTCCCCTTCTCTTCTTTTCCACGTGATCTACGCAGTTCTTTCCCGAATCTTGTGCAATCGACACACTTTCTCTTCTCCCTCCCTCCAATTTCTTCCACCATATAACATTTCCACCATCAAATTTAATTTTTTTACCGTTGAGATTTCTCGTCTGCATCATCCACTGAATTGTCCTTCGCAGCTTTAGACTGTGACCCCGTGCCTCATGCACCCTCTTTAGCATGGTCAATATCCTGGGCCTTGGCACCCCTATTCTTGTGATCAGGGGTACCCCCACCTAGTCTTCCATCTCAGCTCCAACCAATGTCAAGCTTCTAGCTTCCTTTTCTTCATCGAGAATGATAACAATGGATATGAGCACAATTTAGGTATCCTGCCCCCCAATGCCAAATTTCTTTGCCTACTCACTTGATTTTCCGTCAACAAACATCGTTCTTGCTTCTGGCCTCGCTCTGATGAAGCAGCTTCTGAGCTCTCCACTCCCTGTTTGGAAAAGATCCCAACCACATCCTCCAAACCAGCCTCAAGGTTCAAACTTTCCTCAAGCAAGTCTGGCACCGATTCCTCCTGCAGTGCAACAAGTAGAGTCAAGCTGTCCTTGGTCCTGCCATCACTGCCACCTAGAGACAACCCAACAGGGCCAGCATCTCCAGCACTGACGAGACTATTGCCATCACGAAAATGAAGAGAAGAAGCCCCTGCAGCTCCATGGGCTATAACTGCTCCTAAAATGATCGATCCTAGAAGTCCCACACCTTGACAATAGGCCAGGAGCCCGAAAAGCCACCAATAAGGTACCTCGGACCAACAACACCTGAAATAGATCCCTTTTGGTCTCTCCCTATTTCTGGACTCGGGTTGGTGAGATCCGAGTTCGGATTTGGAAACAACCCATCACTCCACTTGAACAAAGGTTCCAAGAAAAGCACTTCCAATCTTATCCAACCCATTTGGGCTTCCCATATCTCACATACTTCGTCCAAATGACCCCCACCTTTGGGATCTGGTCGATCTCAATCGAATCTGCCACCTTCGGAAGCTTCACCCGGAGATCACGCGATGTCACCACCTCCTTTTCCTGTAACTCAGTGAGCATTCTTGTTGCATTGGAACGTCTATGACTGTTATGGATAGTTGAGCTTATCCAATTTGGGGAAAAGGTTTGAGATATAAATATCAATATCATATCGATAAACTCGAAAACAGATTTATGGGTGAATATATCAACGGTATCAACGGAAATCTTGGAAATGACGAAAAAATGATTTTTTTGGTAAATTAAGATCCTCCTAACTCTTTAAAAAATAACGTACAAATATGTATTTATATACAAGAATGATATGTATTTAGCACCCCAATACATATTATATTGCATATATCATTGCCGTCAATGTTGATTGTTAAATATTGATAGGTATTGAAAATGGAGAGGAAACTTGTGTTTTCCTAGGAGTCGTGCGTGCAAGCAGGAGGTGAGGATGGTAGCATTGAAAATGGAGAGGAAACTTGTGTTTTCCTAACTTCCCGATGTTAGTAGGTGGTCATCAAACCATAGGGAAAATGGTAAAAGTAGGAAAAGGACAAGAATTCACAGGGTGACTAGGATGATTGAATGTTTATTCTGGTTCCGTTCTCAATCTAGCAGCTTTTTGGGTGAGGGGTCTAATGGGGGTCCAACACATTAAATACTAATAAAATAGCATGTATAATATATATGTATGAGACTTTCCTTCATCATCGCTAGAGTTGTTTCATCTCCAAGCCAAAAAGTGGGCAAAGTCCCTCGTTCAAAGCATGGGGTCTCGTTAAAAGCAAAATTACTTCTAGCTAGTTAAAAAGAAAATCCCAAACAAAAAGCAAAATCCCTGCAAGTATCAAAACAAATCGACCAAAAGTTTAAAAATGTGTGATACTGTGCAATATTGACCCAATATCGATGGCATCGGTATATATCGACCAACAATTGGGAAAGTTTGTATATAAATCTTCACATTTTGATTGATGCACTGATATCTCGCAAGATATCTGCTAGATATGTCGATATTCCGTAAATCGGTATGCACACTTATATTGAAAGTCCCTCCCCATTGTTACCAATATACCGGTCGGTGATATATTGCCTATATATCCCAATATTTTGCACCATGTTTGGGATCGAGCCGAACAAATGCAGGCATGCACTCCCTCCCTTGTATCCATGGGATGTCACTTCAGAGTCTGACTTCGTTGATTAGGTTGCCGGGCCTGTTTGCAAAGAGAGATAATAAATGATAATTGCTCAGATCCTACCATGTTGTATATGATCAGAGTTTGCTGAAGAGTAATCAGCTGGAACCCACGAGGGTTTGGGTACAAAGAGTGCAACAGAGCTTGATGCTATTCCATTGGAGCTTGTGTGCGTTTAGAGAACCTGAGAGAGGGTGGGTGGTGGTGGTGGGATAATATTAGGTGGATTGGGGAAGGGGGATGGTGGCGCACAGTGAAGGGCGGCAGGGGGGCTGGATGGGTGGTGATGGTTTTGGCTGGAGGGGTTGCACGACTAAAGGGGTAGCACGAGGTGGTGGGGCTGCTGTATGGAGGGTTGGCAGCAGTAGGGCGGATGGTGGGCGTGGGAGGGTGGATGGCAGGGTGGAAGCCTGGAAGGGCGGTGAAATTGGTGATGGCGGGTGGGGTGGAAGGGCGGTGGAATTGGTGATGGCGGGCAGGGTGGACGGGCTGGTTGTGTGTGGTGTGATGGTGCGTGGACAGGGTGGAGGGACTATGGAAGGTGCTCTTCGATGACAGAGGAGAAGAGGCGATGAGTGGGGGGAATGGGGAGGTAGTGAACCACCTTGTACCAAATTGAGAATCAGAATAAGAATTTAATATTGATACTGAGATCTTTAGGACTGTATATATGAGGACATAGGGTTAGGGTTGCAATAAGAGGTGTCCCTCTATCGAGTGGATCAGAGTACTCCTAGGATCAGGTATAGAATAACACCCAATAGAGAAACAGAGTGAGACGAGAACTTGTTGCTCATTGCTCCAGCTGTTCCATTTTGGAATGTGATCAGAGATCAAAGCGCATGTGTTTCCAGCGTTGTGGATGTTTACGGTTTCAAGGCGTCAATCTGTTGGCTATCCCGGTGATAGGTTTTCCTTAGATTATCTTTGTTTTTTCTTTGTGCAATTGCCATTGCCTTGTTTGATCATAGAATCAATGCTCTAATCTTAGAGCTTTCTACCTTCTTAGTTGCGAAGTCAAAGAAGGCAAGGGTAAGACACACCCACACGTTTACATCAGCAATACAAGGAGATGGACTTCCAAGACGGGTTCCAAATCATACATTACAAAAAATGACCCACATTAATAGCCTGCATTATGTGCACTCACTTGCATCCAACGCCTCCACCATGTTCCACTGCACCCCACCTATGAAACTCTGTCTATGTTCCCATTTCCATAATCTCCCCAGCCACCCCACTGCCTTATCCCCACCTCTCGCCTATCTCCTAAGAGTCCTGCAGACCACCCCCTTCTCTCCCTAGGCTATTCAAGCAGATGCCCTTATGAACCTGTCCACCTGTAACCGATCATCTACTACTAGCATGACCACCATGACCTACCCCCGCTCTCTTACCCACCTGTACTTTTATGAAGCTGATCCCCACACTACTTTTGGGGAACTGTGGACCCTGACCCAGATTGCCCTCCAGCTCCCTGCATCGCCAACTGTCACCTGTGACACCATCAGATGGGCTCCGGGCAACCCCGACAATACCCCACACCCTGCCAGCCATTGGAGTCATCTCCATGCCTTCCAATCCGCCCTTGGATGTCCCAATCTGAGTCTGCATCTCCATGGCCACCAACTACTCTCTGTGAATAGCAGACTGGTTTGTGAATCAGAAGGGAACCTTACAGAGACCCACACGCTGACTGCCTGCCGATCAGCCCGAGCACTGAACCATTGATCTAGAGCTGCAGCTTCATGCAATGAGCAAAAAGCCTGACAATGGCCACCCCCTGACATGCCTATCCCCTCATTGGGTTCCACCACTCTCACCTAGAGCCCCCTCCCACTTTACTGGAAACACCATCATGTGAGCCTGCTGAACCCCTTGGCCTTTATTACTCCCGCACTCATTCTCACACATTGATCTTTTTGGAAGCAAATGTCTGGATCAGGGCAGTTGTGACGGACTATTGATGTGCTTTTGGGTGGTGATTGTGGGTAAACTCCAAGGAGGGTTGAAATGGTGCTTTTCAAACTTGAAGATGCATGTGTGACCTCCCAGGTGGATATTTCTACATTTTTATTTTTGTTATACCTGTTATGATTCTTAAATAAAAACGTTAGTGATTACTGCATAACTAAAAGAGGATATGCTTGTTTATTTTATGTACAAAGATTTTTTTGAACGAAATTTTGTGCACAA